>CM046662.1:7151286-7751286 GCA_025594165.1 Tamias sibiricus | reverse complement strand
GCGGCCCCTGTCCCCCTGTCCTCCCCTGGCTGCAGGAGGGGCCCTTCCCCTGCATGGTCTGGGAAGGCTCTGGAGCTCTCGGGAGGGGCCAGGTGGACGTGGAGATGTCCGGGTCCTACTGTGGGCGCTCGTCCTTTGTTCAAGCTGGGCAGTGCCTTCACCTCCCCAAGCCAGGGCTTCTCCCCACACAGAGGGAACGGAGCAGCTGCGCTCCCCTCAGGATCGCGTGAGATTTAAACAGGCTGTTAGTACGCACCGGGCTGAGCAGTCCTCACCCAAAATGCTTGGGCCAGAAATGGTTCAGATTTCAGAGTTTTTCTGGATTTTGGAATTTTTTTTTTTTTTTTTTTTTTGTACCAGGGATTGGATTCAGGGGCACTCGACCACTGGGCCACATCTCCCCCCCCTTTTTTTTTTGTATTTTATTAGAGACAGGGTCTCACTGAGTTGCCTCACCATTGCTGAGGCTGGCTTTGAACTCGCGATCCTCCTACCTCAGCTTCCCAAGTGCTGGGATCACAGGCGTGCGCCACCGCGCCCAGCTTTTTGGAATATTTTTATATACACAACGAGATATCTTGGGAACGCAAGCCCAAACACAGAATTCATTCATGTTTCATAAAACCTTGTCCACATGGCCCAAAGGTAAATTCAGACAATATTTTAAGTAATTTTGTGTATGAAAAAAATTTTATGCTACAGAAATTTCCACTTGCGATATCATGTTGGTGCTCTAAAATCTCAGATTTTGGAGCATTTCAGCCTTCTGATTTGTAAATTAGGGATGCTCCACCTGTCCGTGACAGCACAGGGCAGAGAGTAAAGTGACCCTTGACTAAAGAAAGCCATTTTCATACTGCTGGTCACACTGCAAGTAGGCATCACCACGGTCTTCCTGGCCTGCAGTCACAGCCCGTGGCCTCAGTCTCCTCTGCTGTAGTCACGTCCGCTGTCACAGAGTGAGAGAATGGTCACAGGCAGGCTGTTCTCAGGTCCTGTGAGGGAGCCTTGCCTAGTGTCTAGAACACAGAAGGTCACAGCCTGTCCCCCATTTCTCGCTTCTGTATGTATTTAGCTGGGAAAAGTCACCTCAAGGTATTTATTCTCACAAGAGTCCCATCGAAACATTGATGGGGTCCAGAGCCAGGGGACAGCTTCCAAGGCAGCTGATGTGGGGACAGCCATTCGTCACGAAAGTGGGGCTCCGGCTCGGGAAGGCGAGGCCACGAGAGACTGTCCTCTTGTTCCAAGACGTTCCCTCCTGCTCCTGAACTAACTAACTAAAAACTTCAGGTTGGCCAAGTGACAAGTCATGGCTAAAGAATGTGCGAGCACTGGACAGTGTTCCTTCTGGGAAGAGCCTTCGGAACGGTCTTTGTTTCCCCATGGTTGCAGATAAGGCCTGTCCCTTGTCCTGTCCTGGGTCCCTGAGTAGAGCCGACGTGGAGTTGGGGTGCAGCTGACTCACAGGGGACACTAGCACGGGTGAGAAATGGCCCTTGTCCAAAGCTGCTGAGAACGTGGAGTCACCTTCCATCGTGGCTAGAGTAGTCTAAGCTGTTCCAGGAGACGGAGACCTCAGGCAGCGTCCCCTCCGTGACCCTTTGCTCTGGTCCTGACTACCCCTTGGGACTGGGAGTCTCCACTCATTCGTCCTGGGGGCAGGACCAGGCAGCTGTGGGCAGCGAGACACCATCTCAGTGTGTGGGGACTGTGACCTGCTCTGGGCTGGTCACGCTCAGCAGCAACTGTCCGAGGCAGGGTAGCGACCACCACGGTGGCCCGCCCGCCGCCTTTGGGCCTTTGGGTCAGGCCAACACATGCCTGAGTTTCTGAGGTCCCCGCCCAGCTCCACGCGGACCCCATCCTATCCCCTTTTGCGGGCACAGAGGACACAAGCAACAAAGCAGGTGTTCAGGAACCTTCCTTGGGACGCTCACGAATGCAAGAATTTGTCTCCCTGTTCTTGACAGGTTTGGGGCTGGCTCTGTGGTCCTTCACTGTCCCCGACCCAGGACACTCACTGGGGCTATGAGGAAGGTGGCCTTCACCCGCCTCCCCAGCCTCGCCTCCAGTCGCCTGAGCAGACTGAGGCTCTCCCCTTCACCTGCTGTTTCCCATCAGCTCTTACCAGCCCCAGTTGTGGACGACAGCTTGTCTTTCAAGCTCACCATCGTCAAATCACCAAATATAAAACCATCCGCAAATGAAGCCAGCTAGAAAGTAGGGCCTACTCTGGAACACACGCAAAGAAGTGAATGTGCCAATACAGAGCAGGGACCAGTCATTTCCAGGGGGTTGTAGTAACTGACATAAGAATCACCAGGCCCTCTGGCACTCGGCTGAGGTTTTAGCTCTATTTTTCTCTTGGCTTTATCGCAAAGACTCTACTCCATAAGGGAGATTCCAGCTGAAAGCTGCTCACTGTCCATCACCTTTCGATTGTCTGTTCAAGGTCGGGATTCAGATGCTACCTCGTGGCAGTCCCGTCACGGTGCGCTTGTGTTTCTGATGCAGGTGTGTCCATTTCACTTCACACCAGGTGTGTTTTCCCCCGGCGACAGCATCTTCCCCACCTCTTTGTTCCCTTTCCCTCTTTGTTCCCACTGTTGTCCCCTGAGGTAACGATAGCAGCCTGGCAGGATCCTTCCAGAACTTTCTCCATGTTCACACCAACACGTACGAAGATCTTGTTGTTGTTGTTGTTGTTTTTTAAATTCTAAAGCTGGGCCACACCACGTAAGTTCCTCTGTGGTTGCTTTTCCTATTTAATGATACCATAAAACCTCTCTCTCAGCCTCTGCCACAGAGAGCCGCTGCCCTCACCCCTGCCCTCAGTGCCTCTGGCAAATGTGTTGGGGAGGCCCGGGGCGGGCACACTCGGCCTGCGAGCTCCTCTCTGGTGTGTCTGCGCCCTCTCCCTTCTGCTCCTCCCTCCCAGGTCTCCTCTGGGCTCACCAGGTCCAGTGGTGCTGATCCTGCTACCTGTTTCTACCATTGCACTTCCAACTGTGGTTCTGTAATTCCATCAGATAGATTATGGGCCGGTGCAACTGAGTGAGCAGAGCATTAGGAACGTCTTGCTTTCTGTGAAACGGAGCCAACTGCTGAGGAAAGGTCTGCCACATGCAGCTTTCTAAAGACGATTCCTATCAAGACAGCAGTAAAGATCTGGGGTGACTTGGTTTACCTTTTGCTGTGGAGGGAAGCACCCTCGACCTTGTGGCTTGGAGCAGGGGGATCTGTGGTCTCCCATGATCCCAGGGTTTCTGGGTTTCCCTGGGCTCTCCAGCGGGGCTGTGTAGCTGCAGTCCGTGGGACTCTGAAGTCCAGGGCCACGTCACTCGTCTGCCTGGTGGCTGGTGATGGGAACAGAGGTAGCTTCGCCACCTCTACACTCTCACTCCTCTTTAAAGAGGGCAGAACTGCAAAGTGTGGGTGATGCATTACAGATATGGTGTGTGCAAGAAAAGTGACATGGAATTCCACTCAGCAGAGCCTGCCCGGGGAAGGACTTGATGTCATACTCAAACAGAGGCAAGTAACTGCATATTGATAGGTTTCAGTTTAAAAATATTAAAGCAATGTGTCCTTTTGGAGTGACTTTGAATGGACTAACTTATTGCTGTTAAGTTGGAAGATGGCTTCTGTGGTGCACCAGGGTCTGTGGGAGTGTGGGGAAAGATGGCTGTTTCTCCTGTACCGTCACTCAGCATCTGTCACCCAGAAGATTTCTGTGACCCCCTCCAAGTTATGGGGCTTTCTCCCCACCAGCAAGCGAGCCAGTGGCCTGACACTGTCAACTTGGAAGACAAGTAGATGGTATCGGATGCCACAGGTTGAAGCTCTTTCCCCTTCAGATGCCCCTGTCAGCGCTGGGCTGCTAGACCTCTGCACCCAACGACCAGCTAGAAATCGGGTTCCTATAGCAGCACAATCCACGATGGCTAAACTGTGGAACCAACCTAGATGCCCTTCAGTAGATGAATGGATAAAGAAAATGTGGTATATACACACAATGGAGTATTACTCAGCAATAAAAGAGAATAAAGTCATGGCATTCACAGATAAAGACGAAGTTGGAGAATATAATGCTAAGTGAAGTTAGCCAATCCCCAAAAGCCAAATGCAGAGTGCTTTCTCTGATATAAGGAGGCTGATTCACAGTGGGGTTGGGATGGGGAGCATAGGAGTATTAGAGGAACACTAGAAAAGCCAATGGGGAGGGAGGGAAAGGGAGGGGCCAAGAGTGTTAAAAAAAAAAGACATGGTAGAATGAGATGGATATCATGACCCTAAGTGCATGTATGAAGACACGAATGGTGTGAATATATTGTGTATACAACCAGAGATATGCAAAATTGTGCTCTATGTGTGCATTATGAATTGTAATACATTCTGCTGTCATAGATAACAATTTAGAATAAAAGAAAAAAAAAGAAATCAGGGTTCCTGCAAACCGTGCCCCAGATCAATGAAGTTGCTGCAGTGGCCCAGAGGCCTGGGTGAGATGCTTACCGACGAGGGTAGTGTATCATCCAGGATGTCGCAAAGGATGCCGACGGACACCAGAAGAAAAGCCGGCCCAGCAAGAGATGTGGGAGGGGCGGGGAGCTCCTGCGGCCTCTGCGGACATCTAACATCTACCTGCCTGAGTCCCAGACTCAGGGACTCCGTGTGTCAGCCACCAGAAGGTCTCCTGTCCTCCGGGATTCTCCCAGAAGCTTGGTCGTGTAGCCAACTTGACCACATCATGGCCCTCTGGTGATGAGCTTGACCCTCAGACCCTTTCACCTCTCTGCGGGTAGACCCTGCTGTGGCCTCCCAGTGACCGGCCCCCACCGGAAGCTACCTGGGGCTGCCAGGCACCGGCCATCTCATCAGCACGGAAAACATTTATAATTTTGAAGGTTCAAGGATTTTAGGAGTTCTACACCAGGAAATGGGGATGGATCCTAAAGGAATGAAGAGCAGATACGCATTTCACAATATCTGCAGACTTATTCTTGCAGGCCAGTGGCCAAGAGCTCTGTCAGTCTTTTAAAAGCGCTACAGAATTCCATATCTTATGAAAGCAGTGCTTTATCAAGTTAGCCTGGTGGTTCCTTTGTTTAGCTCCCTGCAATGAATGACGCTATCGTAAATATCAGGTAAGTGCAGTGCGTCTTGTTCTAACATTCTACCTGCCCCTGGTGGAGCCTCCGGGTCAGAGGTCATGTGTGGCTTGCATTTGAACAGGTGTTGCCAGAGCACTTCTGAAAAACCTCCGTGGTGATTTCTTCCCCAGCTGCGACGTGTGCGAGGGTGATTTTGCCAGTGTGGCTCTCTGCCTTGGCCGCCTCTCCCTGCCCCAGGGGCAGCATCCCTGGGTGGGCGCAGCTGTGGTGCACCTGAAGCTGCACCCCACGCCCTTCCTCCCTTGTCCGGTCAGCTCGCACTTGGCCTTCAGAACTCAAGAAAATGGCCTCTGCGGGGGGAGGCCCCCTGTTTCCCAGAGTCAGCTTGCCCTCACCCCTCCTGCCAGCCTCATCACAGGGGCGTCAGTAGGCTGTGGTGGGACCCTAAGCTGGGGGCAGCCAAGGGACCCGTCACAATCTCTGTGTTCCCTGTACCAGGAAATGTTCACCTGTTCGGTTACATCGACAGCCACACTTTTGCACAAATGTCTGTTGAATGAGTGAAGAGTTTTTTTGTTCTTTTCGGGATTGAACTCAGGGGCACTCGACCACTGGGCCACATCCCCAGCCCTTTTTTGTATTTTTTTATTTAGAGTCAGGGTCTCACTGAGTTGCTGAGTGCCTCTCCATTGCTGAGGCTGGCTTTGAACTCGTGATCCTCCTGCCTCAGCCTCCCAAGTGCTGGGATTACAGGCGTATGCCACCGAGCCCGACAGAGATTTTTTTTTTTTTTTTCCAAAGAAACTCACACTTGCAACCATTCAGACTGGCTGGGGTGGGAAGGATGTAGGGTCCCAGAGTCCAGGGCCAAGCCTCTGGGCGGGGTCTGAGACCGAGCCGAGGCCTCCATCAGCTCCATGCCGCGATCCCTCTGTGCTCCCCTCTGTTCTGTCTGGACTTGGGCATCCAAGGTCACTTCATCATGCTCTGTGTGAAGACCACACCCCAAAGGGCCCACCGATTTGGGACATCCGGTCAGCTTCCACACTCAGATCCACTAGCTCGTGAAATCCAAGAAATGTCCACGATCCGCCAGGCCCGTTACCCTCTGGAGGCCCACTAAAAGACTCCGCCTTTGCTAAGGAGCCTCGGTCTGTCTCAGGGATGCCAGGGCCGCCAGTTCTGAGACCTGGCGTTCAGGAGGTCAGGCAGGAGGGAGGGCTTAAAACGGGAGTGACTGGTCTCCGCCAGATTTGTGGTTTGACTGCTGTTAGCCGCCGGAAAGGGATTGCAGCCTGGAACGGCAGCACCGCGGGAAGGAGTCCGGAGACAGGATGGAGACGAAAAAATTCTTTAATCTTTCTGTCTCTGTCTCTTGTAATTTCTAACACTACATACACACTCTCACAAGAAACCAAGCACGTACTCTTACAAGAAACTACAATGTATCTATACAATAGCGATAACCCTGTCCTTTCACTCTCACAAGAAACCAAGCCACGTACTCTTACAAGAAACTACAATGTATCTATACAATAGCGATAACCCTGTCCTTTCTCTCTCTGGTCTCATCCCATGCGCCCGAGCAGGAATGGTGCTTGCTCGATCTGCCGAGTCACTCCTCAAATCTCTCGAGATCTTGGGCCAAGTCCCGTGAGACTACGGAAGGCGACAATGCCCAAAAATGTCAATCTGCTGAGTCATTGCTCAAATCTCTCGAGATCCTGGGCCAAGTCCCGTGAGACTACGGAAGGCGACAATGCCCAAAAATGTCTATGGCCCATAGTCAACCGCAATCTTAGCTATCTCCCCAAACAGGGCTCCTGCATTCCCCCTTTTGTTTTAAAAGAGGGGATGCTCTAGGACGTCTATGTGCAACCAACATTCTTACCCGTCATTGGATAATCAAGGCTGTGCCCTTGACTCCTGTCTTAGGTTGATATGTCGGCCACATGAGACTGTCCCGTGCGACTGTGCCTGTCTTAGGTTGTCCCCCTCTGGGGAGCTTACCCGTCATTGGCTAACCAGCCATCCAATGGAGCCCTTTAGGATCGACTGTGTAAGATGACTAACAGCCGTCCAATTGGGAGGAGATGCTGCGGCTTTAAGGCGACAAGCCTTTTGGTGACAAGTCAAATTGCATAGCATATCAAATTCTTTAAACAAATCAGCTGCCCTAAGTTCTATCAAGTAACACAGTGAGTTCTCTAAACAAATACCCGCAAGGTACTGTCCCATGAAGTCCCAAACAATGAAAGATCAAAATGTCCACTTGTTATAACACGTAGATCTAGGAGGCCCCATGCATGCAGAGCAGAGGCCACACTGCTGGTGAGGTTGTTTGACATTTGAGCAGCAGGGAAATCTGCGCCAGATTTGTGGTTTGACTGCACCGTTTCTTCTGGTCCACACGGCACCCGTTAGTTCCTGTGACGGCTCCGTGATCTGCGTGTGGGGAACAGTCCAGAACCTTGCTGTCTCCAGGAACGTGACCCCGTCCCTCCCTTCCTGGCGCTCCCCACACGTCTGCTCCGGAACCTCACGACACTGAGACGTGGTCACCTGCTGTGGGTCATCAGACCCGGAGCCCCAAGGAGCAGAGTTAGGACGGTCTTGGTAAGAGGTGAGGGAAGCCCATTATTCAGCCAACAGGGACGTTCGCCTGACACTCAGCCCCAACAGAGCAAAGGCAAATCCTGGCGCTGTGGTCCCAAGAGACATTGGGCATCGGGCCTCTGCTCCGAGTCAGGCTCTGTTCTCTGGGCCGGCTTCGCCCTGCCCACAGCACTGCCTGCGTCCTGCGGCCACCCCACCTCCCGTGGAGAGCAGCTGTCCACGTCAGGGCTACAGAGGGGACTCGAAGGAGCAAGAGGCTTTCTGTGCAGGTGCCGTGCCACTTCCCACGAGGGGCTCGAGCACCCAGATTTCACGCCCGGCGGGAGGGGGTCCTGGAACCTTCCCCAGTGAACACCGCGGACTCCCCGAGGCAGGAGAGTGGAGGGCGGGCGGCGCAGGGCAGTGGGTGGCCGCGCTTGGCAGGCGCTCGCCCGCACAGGTGTGGACCGTCCTCGGGACGGAATGTGGGGAGGAGCGGGTGCTTCTGGGAGAGACCCCGGATTCCACTGCGTACCCCTGGGCAGAGCCGGAGAGCGCTAGAGTCACGCTAGTGTCCGCAGGCCCCAGGGCAGTCTGGTGAGCACCCAGCCTTGGTGACCACTGGCTCAGGTGACCCCTGCCTCCTGCCAGGGACCTCTCGGGTCTGAAACTCAGGTCCCGGGTTGGTGGCAGACACACGGAGGTGGCATCTGAGCCGCACAGTGGCTCCTGCAGTGAGAGTCCCCGCCGTCCCCAGACTCTTTGGCGCGGACTAGCACTTTGGTCCCAGCCGCTGGCCTGGGGAAAGCAGGCGGGGCCGCACTTCCTCCCAGGACTCTCAGGAGTGTCACGGGACACCCGCGGCCCAGGGCAGGCAGCGCCTGTGGAAGAGGCCCTGCCCAGTGCTGCCCACCTACAGGTGAGTCGCTCAGCTTCTGTGCTGTGACTGAGCCAGCGTGCAGGCGCGGCTGGGGCGCCGAGCCTCCGGAGGGCTCTTGCCTCCCGTGGCACCCATTGCTCGGAAGGGGGCACTGAGGCCCAGCGGGGTCAGGTGACCGGTCTCTGAACACAGAGCTCCTGACTACAGAGTGGACCCCGCCTCCCACCATGCTTCTCATGACCCGAGGGGCCTCCGATGACGGCGGGGTCTGCGGCTGTGGGGGGTCCTGTGTTTCCACACTCCCTGACGCTGCCTCTCTCAGAGGCCCTGGGGTCCGCTTGGGGTGGCCAAGTGCTGGGCTGTCTTTGCGGCTAGCTCAGTGACCCCAGTCGAGGCAAGGGCAGAGATGTGGCAGAATAGTGACAGTCCCTTGGGGCCTCCAAGTTCCGTGGACTCGGCCTGTGCCCTTGGTCAGTGCCGGGGCCTCCCTGGGCCGGGGCCTCCACCCTGCACAATAGGACTGGGAACAGCTGCGGCCTCGTGTGCGGAGGACCAAGCAGAGGCTGCGCTGCCTCCGCCAGCACCCAGCCTGGCTCAGAATGGGGTTCACGAGGCGCGTGGGTGCGAACACTCCCTGTGTCCCCAAGGGGTCTGGCTCCGGCTCCCCAGCCCCCCACCTCCACAGATGCTCGAGGCCCTCACAGAATGGCACGGCCGCACCTTGGTTAGCGAGGCAACGCTCCTGAACGCGCACGGCGGTCTCTAGATCACTAGGGTGCTCATGCAGAGCCTGCGCGCCCCCTCCACGTGGCCAGAATGGTGCTCAGAGTGAGGCGAGTTCAAGTTCCGCTTTGTGCAACTTTCTGGAATGTTCTTCTAATATCTTTGTCCACCATTGAACTCCTGGATATTGCGGGCACACAACTGGTCCTCATTAACCTCCATGACCTGCTACAGCCCTGTTGACTTTATAGTCATCCTGAGCATCAGCCCAGCACGTAGGATGGCGCCTGGGACGCCGTGGCCACTCCATACACAACGGCCGTCCGATTGAGAAGACGAAGTCTTAGCTGTTGCTGCTACTGCCGACCAACGGGGGGGCTGCGGGCTCCTCTCCTCTCCCCGCCTGTTTCCCCCTCTCCAGCGAGGTGGTCCCTTCCACCCGTCCCGAGCCACCAGCTCAGTTACAGTCAGAGCCAGCTCGGAGAAAGCTGCTGGTTTTCTCAATATCAACCTTGGAAGCAGACGAACCCGTTTTGGAGGGTTGGTGTTGCCAGGTGGCACGGCTGCTTCCCTCTGCCCCAGGCAGCAGAGAAGTCCCTTCCTCTTCCCTGCCCTCCAGCCGCTGCCCAGGGGCGGCCCACCAGCCTTAAAGCGCCAGCTCTGCCGTCCCCAGAAAGAGGGTTCTGACGTCACAGGATGGATCTGCTCTCCCAGCAAGACACTGGGGGGTTCCGGGTTTCCCCAGGAAGAGAGGCTCCCCTCGGGTTGTGAGTGGCAGCCTGAATGTCCTGCACCTGAAAGGTTGGAAGCCTCACCACCTGTCCCGATCCCATACAGGTCTGACCCTGCGGCAGGCTGGGTAGGAGATGGGAGCCATCTAGACCCCAGCTCCCGGGGCACTTGGTTCTGGAAAACACCACAGCCCCAGAGGCCACTCCCCGGGGCGTGACGCCATGTGACTCCAGGTTTGAATTTAGTCATGGTCCCCCAGAGGCCACTGCCATGGGCATTGGGGATGGAAATTCTTGAAGGCGCTGCCGTGGTAGGCAGGGAGGGCCCGCCGCGTTCTCCGTAGGTCGCAGGGGTCCTGCCAAGGGTAATGAGGGCCAGTTGTGTGCCCACTGGAGATGGCGTCCGGCTAAGAACCACAACCCGGTCCACAGGCGAGGACGTGGCTCTGAGGAGGCCGGACGTGGGGGGGTTTGCGCGGAGCTGGCGGCGTGGCCGGAACCGTGTGGTCCAGGGTGCCCGCCTCTGCGTGGGGCAGGGTCCGCGTTGGCCCAAGGAGGCCTGTGCAGGAGAGTCCGGGGTGGACGTCACAGCAGCCACCGAGCAGGAGGCCATGCCCATCGATGGCAGGGGCAGCTCGAGGGTGCCGTGGGCCCTGCCAGCTTCTGTTCAGCTCCTCTCCCCAGGATGCTGGGGCAGACCCGGGGCAGAAGCCCCCGGACCCCCTCCACTAGCTCTCCCTCTGAGATCCCCCCGGCCTCCAGATGGAATGGCTGGTGTCTCGGTGCACCCCACTTCCTGTTCGGGCCTCCTCCTCCCGTCCCCGTAAGGTCGGGTTCCATCAGTGCCTGCCGTGTCCCACCCCCAGTGGCCCCTTCTTCAGCGGGACCCCGACGGTGCCTTGCCCAAGGCTCGGGCCCCGCACGGTGGACCCTCCACCTGTCACCAGGTCCGTCAAGCAGTGCGCCTGTGTCGTCCTGTGGCCGTCGAGGGAGCAGCCGGGGCTGAGCGCTGAGGCCCACTGCAGAGGACGCGGGCGGGAGAGCCTGCTGCCCTCGGGACGCTCTCCTGTCTAGAAATGGAGTGAGCGGTCCTGGAGCACCACGCGTGGGGTCGTTCCCAGGGAGACGTGTCAGCGTCCAGTCGGCCCCGGTGTCTGCAGGCTCCACACCCACCATCAAGAGTGCGCCTCGTGAGGGGCTTTCCCCAAAGGGGATTGTGGGGCTGTGGTCCCTTCCCCCCTCTGTGATTTGCTTCCTGGTCATGAGGTGAACGTTTTTGCTCCACCACATTCTTCTCACCGTGATGGGCAGCTGCAGGCCTAAAGCAAAGGGCCCACCAGTGATGGACTGAAACCACCAGAACCTTTTCTCTTTATAGATCGAGCGTCTCAGGTATTTTTTGTTGCAGTAATGGAAAGCTGACTCTCACAGCATCCATCTACCTGATGAATAGATAAAGGAAGTGTAGTACTATGCATAATAAAATGTGTATGTATATTCGGCCATAAATGAAATGCAATCCTATTGTTGCAGCAACACCGGAGAGTCTGGAGGACACCGCGTTAAGTGAGAGGAGGCACACAGAGACAAGTGCGACTCGTTCTCTCTTACATGTGCACGCTGAAAAAGCAGATCCCCCTCATAGTGAGGAGTGGGATAGTGGGGACCAGAGGCTGGGAATGGGGCTGGGGTAATGGACAGAGGATGGTTAACTGGTGCAGGGGTCCAGCTGGATAGGGGGACTAACATCTGTCCCACGGCACAAGAGGGTACCTACATTGACCACAGTGAGCTGAGCATTGCACAGTGGCCAGTGCAGAGGGTTCTGAATGTTCCAAAGCCATGGCAGACACCTGAGGGACAGGCCAGGAGCCCCGATGCCGTCAGCACAGTGGCACACGTGCGTCATGCACTACACGGGACCTCCTCCACCCGCAGCCATGTTGACTGACCATGGCCAGATAAGAGAAGCAAGACCCACTGCAGGAAACCGCTGCCCCCGGCGGGGTCTTATCATTTTTTAAGGGAAGCCAGATGTGACCTTGGGTGTGACGTTGCCTGGTTTTGGGTGTTGGAAGCTGACATTTTGCCTCCCGGCAGCTGCAGAAAAAGCTGCCAGCACTGTTGGCCACGCCCACTGCCCTGCTGGGCCGTCTTCCCTGCTGCCCCCCCGGGCCCTCTAGAACCCGAGGAGGGTGCTGGCACCTTGCCAGCTTCGGGGGCCCCGCGAGGCCCTGGGCATCTTTCGGTAGCCAAGCATGAGTTGGGCAGATCAACTCCCGAACTTCTCAGGGTCCCCGCAGCCAGCTCCCGCCCACCTGAGAGAGGGGCTTTGCAGCGAGCCGAGGCCAAGGCCAGCGCCGTTCTCCAGGGAAGAGCAAGACCCCCCATCCACCCGGAGATGGCGGTGCCCGTCTCAGAAGCCCCTCCTCACCACAGGGTGGCCCCAGAGGCCCCAGGGCTGTCCTTCCCACCTCCTGGCTGCGCCCGGTGCCGTGCATCGCCACCTTCCACAGACGCTGGCGGAGCCCCTCTGTGCAGGGAGCCCGGGGGTGGGACAGCGGTGGTGCCTGTCCCCTGCAGCCCCCAGTCAGGTCCAAGAACCCCAGACCTAAGCGTGAGGTGCAGACCCTGCTGAGCGCCGGGGGGAGGGGAGTCGGGCGCCCTGAAGCATGACCGGGGCGTCCGACCCGGCGCGGGAGCTGGGGGTGTGGGGAGCGGCTGGAGCCGGGCCGGGGGCGTTCTGAGCGGGGAGCCCGAGTTCTGATGGCAGAGCTGGAGGCCACGTGGGCCGCTCTGCGGGAACAGATGGGTGGGGGTGGAGATGGGCGCAGCCTGGTGGGTGCGGGGACAGTTGGAGGCTGTGACGGGGTCCAGGAGGAGGCGGCAGGTGCCGAGGGGAGGTGGTGGCAGCACAGGTGGGTGGGGACGTGGGTGGCTCCAGCCTATATTTAGGAGGAGCTGGTGGCAGTTTGGACGAGCGAGTGGGCAGGTGCCAGGGCACTGCCCGCCTCTGCGGCTTGCGCGGCTGGTGACTGGCAGGGCCTCTGCTGCCGGGGGAATCCTGGAGGGGAGGAGGCTGTAGAGGCCGTGGCCAGCACCCACGTCCCCCAAGTGCTCTCCACGCCTCCTCCTCTGCGGGAAGCTGGGCTGCTCTGCTCCATGGCCAAACGCCCGTCCCTGAGCCAAGGCGCAGGTCAGGTGCCCCTTCCTGGGTCACTTGGCTGTGCCACGCTTTTCACGTGCCCTGGTCACACTGGACCTGAGGCAGCATTTCCACCAGGGGACGAAGGTGGTGAAGCTTGCAGCAGGTCGGGGGTGGCCTTGGCATCTGGGAACAGAAGGACAGCCACAGCACGGCGTGTGTTTGTGCACACATGTGTGTGTGTGTGTGTGTGCGTGTGTGCGCGCACACGTGTGTGTGTGACAGGGTGTATGCGTGCCCTGGGAATCGAGTGTGTGAGGGCTGTGTGACACCCACAGGGTGTGGAAGAGCGCCTGTGAGAGTGAGCGTGAGCGGGAGTGAGTGAGAGGGACGAGAGGTGTGTAGGCGCGTGCACAGGTGGGGTGTGCATGGGTCAGCCTGGCCCAGACGGCAGCGTGTGCTGTGGTGGTCAGGGCCACGGCTCTGGGGACAGGCCTGGCCCTGCGCCTGGGCTTTTCCACACAGCGCCCTCTGACCCAGTGAGCAGGGAGCTCTCCAGAGCCAGGGCGGCCACTGCAGGGAGCCGTCTGTCCTGGGCGTCTGTCCTGGGCCTCTGTCCTGGGCGGCTTGGGAGAGTGCAGGGGCTGGCTGTGGAGGCCCTCTTGGGAGCGCAGCCCGTGTCCCTGCGCTGTGGCTGCATCCTGACCCTGCGCCCAGGGCTCGCCGCCTGGTTACGCCTGGGCACAGGCCCACGCTCGTCTTACACTTAGGGATGTGTTTGTGTGTAAGGTCATCTTTGCCATAAACTCCAAAAGGGTGGAGTGTGGTTCCCTAAGGTCGCCACAGTCTCCGAGCGCCCAGCGGGAGCAGGCAGAGCTGGTGGGCGGCAGGCTGCAGCTCCACCCCTCCCCTCCCTGGGTCTGTGACCCCCACCTCTGCTCCCACCCACTGGGAGGGCTGATCCTCACGCCTGGCCTGGGTCTGGACTGACTGTCCTCTCTGGGTGGGACAAAGCTAGTAGCTGGAACCTAGAAGATAAGTAAGATGACCAGGACAGGTCTGCAGTCCCCTGAGACTGTATGGCACGTCTAGTGTCTGTGAAAGCACTGGTGTCATTTAACTGATGGCTGCCTCACTCTTCACGCCTCCAAGTACACTTGAGAAATCACACTCGCCATTTTTATTTTTTTAGCCCAAGGTTCATTTTTTTATTTTTGGTACTTTTAAGATCTCATCCTTTGTTTCAAGCCTCCTAAATGAGGGCTGATAGATTTTATTCTACCTAGTTGGCCGCATTCTCTAATTTGGTCAACTCTGTAGACCTTTCAACTGTCGGATGGTAAGGGAAGGTGCCGTTTTGCCTGGTGAACTCTTAAAATCGTCAAATAATTTGTCCCTCCTTGTGGGTCCCACCACATAAAGCAAATTCAGGAAAACTCTGCAGCCTCTCAGAAAGTCCTGAACAGGCCTCTGCATCTGAAATACATGAGGATATTTACTCCCTGAAATAGAGCTGCTTCCTGTCCCTCATCTCGAGGCGCTGAGGCTGAAGATATTAATATGGAAAATGAAGCGGCTTGCCCACCCCCTTTCATTCTTTGCAGGGAAATTGCTCTCTTATGCAAGAGAAATGCAAGTCACCCACAGCGAGTCAGTCATATGATAAGAAATCTGTTGGCAGGAGCAGGCCCCTCACTTCCCCACCGAGGAGCCGTGTGTGTTTGGGGAGAGGAGGAGAGAGGAAGCTCTTGGTTGGGGGACAGGGAAGAGATTGAGGCATATGACAAGCACGTTGCTCAGAAATAAAGCTGATTAAAAAACATGACCCTGTGGGACTCTCGTGCGAAGGCCCAGGACTGTGCCGGTCCATTCCTTGATTGCAGCGACCGGCACGGTTTCTCCGGAGACCATTAGGATCTGGGGGACGAGTGCCCCGGTTTTGGCTGTGATTTCCGTGTTCTCATTACTGACAGACAGAAATGCATTTGTGGATCTTTGTCTTTTAAAGAGGAGCTTCTAGGGCTGGTTTTTAAAAGTTGGCCTCCCCTGAAGGAGTGACGGCCGAGCGTCAGTGGGCCTGTCTGCTTCCGTGAGCCCTGGCCCCGATGTGGGGGGTTTTTTTCTTTTCGATTTCCTTGCTCTGCTTGGAGATGGGTTTCAGGGCCAGGGAAGGCAGTCAGATCTCCACACCGGGAACGCAGGAGCCCTTTGCCAGGAACTGCTGCAGTCAGCAGGGGGCCCGCGGGCTCCGGATGCCAGGCCCCTGCATCGCAGCCTCTCCGGGAACGGCCGGGGAGCGCTTGTCTTTATTCAGCAAAGGGAACAAGTTTGACTAATTCCATCCCTGGAGTGCTGGCCACGGGGGACTCCAGAGCCAGGTCGTGCTGCCTCTGCAAAGGCTGGAGGTGCCTGGCCTGGGCGCAGGCCTGGCACCTGGCCCCGGTCCTCCGCCCCAGGCCCGGGCCAGCTGCTATCTCCCTGAGGAAGGAAGGACCCTGTGTTCCCGACGTGCCACCAGCTGAGTCACAGGGCTTGGCCCGACATCTGGCTTCCAAAGCGGCTGAGAACAAAATGCCAACCCTGGTTTAGGAGGCAGGCTGGCGCTGGGGCTACAACCCCACTGGGGCAGCGGGAGGTGGATCCAGGCCCAGTAGATTGGGTCCAAACGAACCGGACCGAGGAGCTCGTCTCCTCACAGGGGACGGACGGCACAGGACTGAAGGGAGGGACAGACGTTGGAAGGAAAGGCACGGTGGGCACAGCCGGGCTCAGGATGTGGAGGAGAGGCTGGAGGGCTTCTCAGAGGAGGTGACATTCTAGGTGAGACCTGAGGACAAGACCTTGGGGAAGGGCAGTGGAGGGTTAGCAAATGCAGAGTCCTGGGCAGGCGGCCAGCGTGGCTGGCTTTGGAATGGCCGGGAAGCCAGGGTGGCCGCAGCAGGGTGGGCTGGGGGGGCGGTGAGGCGGGAGAGGCAGAGCCCGTGGTGGGGCGAGGGGCGGCCAGCATGCCCACGCTTTCGCAGTAGTTTTAGAGGCAGGGCAGAGACGGCGGACCTGGTGTGTGTTTTACGAGAGCATCCCGCTTTCAGGACAGAGGACGGTTGTGAGGGGCACAGGCAGGAAGCAGGGCTGTCCATCCGAAAGCTACGAGGACTCCTGGTGGGGCATGAAGCCATTTCACCTTCCAAGGACAGATAGCACCTGCTGCCCAACGGACCCTCGTCTTTGAGAGGATGCTGCTCGGGTCTTGCTTGCTCCGGACGCGGAGAGGCAGCTGCACGAGGCTCCCAACACCATGGTTTGCTGACCAGGCCCCCAAGGCACCTGCCGTGTGTGTGTCTCATTCCGTGAGTGGCCCCCCTCGGTGACGGGCCGTGACAGTGGGCTGGTTGGAGCAGCGCAGAGTCAGAGCTAACCCGCCGCAGTCACGCGGGCACCGGGCTGGGCTGGGGTGGGCAGGGGCTCAGCCACATCTGGAGTCCACGACTGGTTCCCAGAGTCGCGGTCTGCTGCAGGTCTGCGTCCAGCCACCTGCGGAGGCCATCGCAGGCGACCTGACCCACCACAGACTTGGCCTGTGTGTCCCATGGTGTTCCCAAGGGTCATCAATCACACGAGTCCCACGTCTGTGGGTTCAACCAGTCGCAGGCTGAGAATGCTCGGAGAGAGTCGCGTGTGCTCTGACGTGGGGACTTCTCCTTGTCATTTCCCCCACAGTATAGGACGGCGACTGTCTCCATGCCACTCACATTGGATTGGTACCCTCAGTCATTCTCAGGGGACTTGACGTGCGTGGGAGAATGTATGGGTCACAGGCAGATACTGTGCCAGTTTACGGAAGGGGCGTTTGGTGATCTGTCCCAGAACCTGTGTCCTGACAGGACCACCCGGACATGGTTTGAAGAGGGGAGATGTGTCATTCCTGTTTTGCTGATGTGACGTCATAGGCCACACAATCTTCTTACGTCCTTTGCCATTCCTGATTCTTCGTTTACCAATGTGAAAAAGGAGAGAAAAGAGAAATTTCTCAGGGAAGACTGAGATGATCGTTCTCGGCTGCTCTGTGGCTTTGAGCAGGCCAGCCGTGCGGGGCCTGGTCTCTCTTCTGTGCGGCGTGGGGTCGGCAGGGCGTCTCCTTCCCAGGGCCGTCGTGAGCAGTAAGTCCGACCGGGGACACGCGGCTTTGTGGGCCGTGTCTGGGCCACAGTGCTTCCCCTGGGGAGGTGGCCCTTCCTCACCGTGTAGGGCTGCCCAGAGGCGGCCAGGCGTGAACGGGAGAGGGTGTGAGTTCAGCCCTGCGGAGGCAGCTTCTACCAAGCCGCGGGCTGTGTCTGCAATTTCATGGGTGAAATAAACCCACAGCCATGGCAGCATCACCCTTACGGTGCCCGGTGCTGGGCCTTGCAGGAGGAGAACTTCACCCACGTGATCCCGCCGGAGAGATTCTAGTGAAGACGCTCCTGGCACAGATACCCCAAAATTAGGAGGACCAAAGACTCTGGGGTGCCAAGGGACCAGGGGCTGGGTCGCAAGTGTTGGTCACCAATTCTTCCCACTCCGGCGCCCAGGTGCCTTGGCAGGGTGACTCTGCAGCCCTCCCTGTGGAGAGACGGGGTGGACTCCTGGCTCCTTGGATCTGGTCTGGTTTTGTGACTTGCTTTGGCCAATGGAAAGTGCCAGAAACGCTGCTGCGGGGGTCTCCAAGCAAGGCTTCAGAGGCCTGGCCGCCCGCCTCACAGGACCTTCCTGGGGACACCAGGATGTCCACGGGAGAAGGGTGGTCTGGCTCAGTGGAGGCGTGGGGCCCGGCGAAGGCCACGACCCGAGGCGCAGCCGGCCCTGCATGCCAGTGTGTCCCCAGCGGCGGGACGCCTGCAGCACAGGGTCCCCGAGCCAGTGATGCCCAGGCAGCCCAGCCGAGCTGCGCTCTGCACATCAGCGTTGTTGGAGTCGCCGTGTTTGGGGTGGTCTGCTGCAAGCGATCGAATGTCCACAACGAAGGGCCTCTAGGGACCCAGAAGAGCTGGACACCTGGTGCCTCAGGGAGGTGGGAACAGGGACCAAGCAGCCCGCCTGCTGTCCCTCCTCCTTCCGGTTTCTCCTCAGGCCTCCCATTGGGCAACCCCAACCAGGAGCCAGGGGCGGGGTCCCCGGTGATGCCGTCCCCAGGGGTCAACCTTCTGGCCCGTAGGTGGGCCTGGGGTAGGTGCGGGGGGGCACCAATGGGAAAAAACTCAGCAGCCAGCTGGGCCTTCTAAAGACGCTCACCTGTGACTGCAGGAGTGGGGAGCCGCTGCCCCTTTATGTGACTGTCACCACGCAGTCGGAGTTTTGCTGTTTCCTAGAAGGCCTCCCCAGAATCCTACAGGGAACCAGCCAAGATCAAGAGGCCCCCGACACCCCTTTTAGGTGGCCTAGAGTAGACTTTGCTCGTGGTGCTCAGCTCTCCACTGGGATGTTCCCAGCTGCTGGTTGGAACCCGAGGGGCCTGGGGACCCTTGGCCTCGAGCTGAGCAAGCTCAGGAGCCTCCCTGCAGGCGGGCTTGAGTGCGCCCGAGCTCCGGGGAGCCCCTCCTGTGCCCGCTGGCCGAGGCCTGCTCTGCGTGCTGCCAGCGTCTCCTCACTAGCCAAGCAGGGACCCTTTGCCACCAGCACGCGGGGACAAGAGCCCGGTGCTCGCGCAGCAGCTTCATGGCCCCTGCGTGGGGAGCGCCCACCCTCAGAGCCCCCGCAGGCAGGCCCCGCTGCCCACATGCCACTCCCTCCCGCAGCCGAGCCGCCCGGCCCCCCTCTCCACTCTTCCTGTTGGGGGCTCTCCCCACTGTCCACGCGAGGCTCACGGTCTCCCCGGCATCCCCCATGAAGTGGGGACAGGGAAGACAGACAGGGACGCGTCTCCTATCACGCTCACGTCCCAGACCACCGTCCCCCGAGAACTCTGCACCCAGACACGGCACAACCCTCCTGGTGCTGAAGGCCGACTGCACACAAGCCCCCGGCCTGCGGGGGAAGAGGAAACTGGCTCAGCTAAAGACGCCCACGCCGTGCTCCCCGGCGTCCTCCTCCACCCCACCACTGTGGCAGGGGAGAACGGACCCAGGCGTCCAAGCTGTGCTGTCCTCCGTGGCCAGGAGGGCCGTCATGAGTTGGTGACACTTGAGCGCAATCAGGCAAGGGCTGGAGATCATCATTTTCTTGCCCTTCTTGCTCTGACATGACGTCAGCAGCTTGCAGCGCAGGCCCGCAGGCCAGGCTCCGGCAGAGGCGCTGCACCTGGGCAGGTGCCAGGCGGGGGACGGAGGAGGAGCGGGGAGAAGAAGCCCGCAGGAGGCTGGAGCCCGAGGGTTTATTTTAAACCCTGGAGGATGAATGAAGACAAGTGACTTCTAGCTTTTCATGAAAGAGGGAGGCAGCCGACATGGCAGGGGGCAGCAGGGGGCTGCGTGGGGGTGGCATGTGCGGACCCTCCTGTGGGTGAGACTCCTCCAGGACTCCCCGAGGGCAGACCTCCCCTGCCCAGTCCAACCCCTCTGGAAAGCGACCGAAGGGAAGCAGAAAGAAAAGGCCCGGTTCCTGGGAGACAGCCGCAGGCGGGTGCACCTGGGGCCCTACCTGCCGGTTCCGGTTTCAAGGCCTGGCTTGGTGATGAGACCCGCCTGGAGGGCCGCTCACCCACCACATGGGGACAGACAGGGAGGCGACTGTTTCCTGTCCTTCTGCTACAGGATCCAGTCGCCCCGTCCCCCGTCCCCCCAGGTGACGCCCGGGGCAGCTCTGTGCTTTCCCATCAGCGACTGGGGGATAGCGATGCCCACTGCACGGCGCTGCCAGACCTTGGACACAAGGGACAGGTTTTCTTTTCTGTTCTAACAGGAAAAGACTGGACGGCAGGGCTTCCAACAAACGCTCCACCTTCCACTTGAGTAGAAGAGGCAGGGACGAGGGACATGGAGAGAGGCAGCTTCCAGGCTCCCGAAACAGGCCGAGAGGAGCAGTCAGTCAGGGGAGGACATTTGTCTAGTGACCTCTTGTCCAAGTTGCTAAGTCATCAGGGCCTTTGTGCTGCAGGACTGGGAAGGAAGTGTTGGCCCAGCCCGGCCACCCTGCCCCACGGGCACGCTGCCCAAGCAATCGCCAATCACGCCTCCCTGACATCTGACTGATGTCTTCATTTCACTTTGGTAAATAGGCCACCTCCAGACCAAGGTGACCGTGACCGCTGGCGCTGCGGACTGCGTGGAATTCTCCCTGGGGACCCTGGCAAAGCACTTTCACACGGCCGGGAGGCCTCCTGTTTCCATCTCCACTGCTCTGATCAGTGCCAGCCAAGAAATAAACAAATAGCCCCCCGACAGGAGCGACAGCAGGGGAGCTGGACGGAGGGGGGTGAGGAAGGGCCTGAGGGTCACTGGCAGGGGCGGGGTCTGACTTGAAGTGCCCCTCTGCCACAGAGTGCGCAGCTGCCCAGGAAACCACCAGAGGCCGCGGGCTATTAATAGCCCGTGCACGTGGGCTGAGCGGCGGCAGCCTTGCTGACATTTAGAAAAGATCTCCCGTGTGAAGTCGCTTGGAGGCTCCGGCTTTGCGATGCAATTAAATATAGATTCCGCTGGGGTGAGGGGTGGGAAGGGTGTGGGTGTGCTGTGAGTCGTGCAGCGATGCCGTTTAACCCTGGGGAGCTCAGCAAGCACTTTCCAGCCCCTACTGTGTGTTCTGTGCAAGGTCCACCCGGAGCAAGCTCACCTGACCTTGAAGGAGCTCATGGTCCAGTGCCGTTGCCCATGTTGCTGCTGCCTGCAGGGGCCAGTAGGGCAGGTGTGAGGCACTGGGGCGTGGTGGAGACTGTGGGAGGGAGCTACGTGTGTGAGCACGGTCCAGGCACTGGGGACAGCGCAGCCTCCACAGGCTGTCACGATGCCCGAGCAACTGCCCGATATTGCTGTGCCCTGTGGGTTCCGAGGGCAGCCACACATTTGGAATGGTGTATATTGTTGTCTGTTTTGTTCTTTTTTTCTAAAACACCGTGGGGGCCCCGAACCCCATGTCTGTATGCCTGCTGGGGCCTGGGAAGATCTTATAATAAGATACCGCGAGAGCTAAAACAGAAGAAGTCCCGAGGACCCCAGGGCGCCCAGGAGGCTCTCAGGCCAGCCTGGTGGGGAGGCAGGAGGAGGGACTTCAGTGCACGGCCACTCAGCCCTCTTCTGCTCTGTCGAACCCTCTGGGTCTCCTCCGTCTCCCGTGGCCTCTCGACTGTGCTTGGTCCCATGTGGCCTCTTGCTGGCCGCTGGTGCTGGTCTGACCCCTGCCGCCCACTTCTCTGTGAGTTCACTTCTGCCTGAAGTGACTGCAACTTCTGAAGCCACCGGGGGTGAAGACCACTCACTAATAATGACTTTCAGTGTGACTTGGCGTAGCCATGGTATCATGGAGTTTGATGACACTTCGTTTCAGTCCCCAGGGCCTCCGAGTTCCTCCCCTCTCTCCTCCCCCACTCCCCCGCCTCTAATCCACTGTCTTCCTTCTATTTCTTTATTGGTTTTTAGTTGGCACTTTATAGATGCACACGCACATGTGCACAAACACAGGCAGCTGCACACACAACAGACGTGTGCACACACAGCACTAATGA
The DNA here is from genome assembly GCA_025594165.1 of Tamias sibiricus. NCBI lineage: Eukaryota > Metazoa > Chordata > Mammalia > Rodentia > Sciuridae > Tamias > Tamias sibiricus. The sequence goes on along the minus strand of CM046662.1, from coordinate 7,729,463 downwards.
GCTCCAGTGTCACCCTCTTAGAAAGACACCGATCCCGTTGGATTAGGGTCGCACCCTCATGACCTTACTTAACCTTAACTACCTCCTTCAAGGTCCCGTCCCCAAATGCAATCATTTGGGACTGGGGCTTTGACATTTGAATTAGGTGGTGGGGCCCAATTCTGTCCCCAGAGCCAGGCCGTGTGGGCTTGGTAGGCAGGTGAAGATGTGGATAGTGTTTCAGTGGGACACAGGAGGCCATTTGAGGGCTCTGAGCGGAGGGAGACTTGGGTTCTAAAACGATCCTCGGCTGCCGTGTAGACAGCTGCTGTTGGGGAGGCCAGGGCCTGATGGAGCGGCTGGCTTGTAGAAAAGGCGGGAGGCGTGGCAGGCAGCCGTGGGGTCGTGGAGGGTCAGATCCAGCTGTGTTGTGAAGGTGGCACGGATAGGGTCAGGTTTAGGGGTGGGTGAAGGGGTCGGAGAGGACCCCCGAGTCCTGGCCTTCAGCAGCGGGTGCGGTGGAGCCATTCCCGGGGAAGGAGGCGGTGTGCTGGGTGCGGGCGGTGGTGGGTCTCCTGCCGGGCACACCCAGTGTGCGCAGCACCACGCGCACAACCGCACACACGCACGTGCACATGCACGTTATGGCCTGAATCCTGTCCCCTGGCCCCCGTGCCCCGCCTGCCCTCGCCCGCTGTCGAGGTTCCGAGAGGCCCGCCTCCTCAGGGAGCACTGCCTGGGTGCACCCTGGCCCCCGTGCTCCCTGCCTTCCCCCTCTTCACTTACCTCTGTTGCTGCCCCTCTCCTTCCCGCCTGCCCACCCAGAGTCCGCTCCTCCGGCCTCAGGTTCAGCTGAGGAGCCCAGGAGGACTGGTCCGAAGAGCAAGGCCCCGTGCTGGGCGGCGGCTGGGCAGCCCTGACTCGGGCCTGACTGCTCTCGCCCGTCATCTGTGTGTCGTTCCTGTCCGACGTCCGGCTCGGGTCTGCCTGGACCAAGACCAGGGACTCCCAGGGCCGTTCCTTCTGGAGGCTGCAGGGGGGGTCCACGCTCCCACGTCCCCGGCTGCTGGAGGCAGAGGCGCCGCGTCCCCTGGCTCACGGTGCCTCCTCCATCTTCAAAGCCCTCGCCTCTCTGGCCACACTCAGGAAAGCACGTCCATTTGCGCCTCTGTGCGATTAGACGGGACCCACTGGATAACCCAGGGTGGCCCTTTGCCAGGTGAGGTAGTGTACCCACAAGTTCTGGGGTTAGGATGGGAACACCTTTTGACCCCCCCAGTCTTTCCCCTTTGTGCCTAGTGTGCAGAGCAGACTGGGGAACCCGTAGGTGCTCATTAGATTCGCAGGGGAAACAAACAGCTCTGCCTATTGCCTGGATACGGGGTAGGCGTTCAGTGCTCTTCCTGTGTTTTCTCATTTGCTCTGTGACACTGGGTGGTAGGTTTGACCCCCACTTTATGGATGTAGAAACTAAGGCTCAGAGCGGTGGAGTGACTTTCCCAGGGCCATCGGCTAGTCGGTGGCAGGGCTGGGCTCTAACTCCCTCTCTCCTGCTGTCTGTGGCTCAAGCCTCAGTCAGGCCTGGGCAGGCCCCGCAGGTACCTGACTCACACCGGCTGGCGCCCCACGTCAGCACTGCCTGCTGCAGAGGTGGCTGAGAGGTGGCTGCCTCCCGTCCAGGGGAAACCCTCGGCTTCTTGTGATACAGTGGGTTCTGCCGACGGGACCGAGGAGTCTCAGCTGAGCTAGGAGACACAGCCCCCACCCCGGAGCCAGCAGCACTGGTGTCCCCTGGGAGCTCAGAGTGGGTGCTCAGGGCCACCAGCCACCGAATCTGGCTCTATTTTTACATTTTTCCTTTTTTTGGTGGTGCTGGGGATGGAAGCCAGGTCTTTGCAGGTACCAAGCAGGGTGACTACCTGTGAGCCGCACCCAGCCCAGCCTTGACAAGCCCCCACAGTGGTCTGTGGGCACATCAGTCTGTGGAAAGTCCTGGTGTGAGGCACCCGCAGGTCCCCACTGGTGACCCGGCGGGAGACAGGCCTGCTGCTCTAGGAGGAGAACTGGAACTCCCGGGTGAGGCCAGTGGTCTCCAGGGTTCTTTGAAGTGCCTGCTTTATCTAAGTCAGAAATAGAAAGGAAACCAGAAATGGCCATTGAGAAGGGCTCGGATTCTTTTGGGCAGAAGAAGAAAAAAGAAACAGAAACAGAAAGAAAAACACATCTGGTGTTTCCGAGGAGGGCATCTGCGTGAAGGAAAACAAAACCAGCCTAGAGGGGCGCAGGAAAGCGCTCGGGCCTTCCTTAAGGCTTTCCCTGTGCATGTGTTCTACCCAGCCTCCCCCAGCGGGCAGCTCCAGGGAAGGGGGACAACGACCGGTTTTCAAACTCTTCACTTCCACTCATCTCTGGCTGAGAGTGTCCAGGTTGCTGGGCGGGCAGCACAGCCCCTCCTTGCCGGGGAAGAGCGTTCCTGCTCCGGTTGGCAGCCAGTGAGCCGGTCCTCCCAGCAGCTAACCTCCTACACCACTGCACTGCCTGGGCAACGGGGATCCTTCCTGTGGGTGTCAGGAGCAGCGACTCCGTGTTCCCGCGGGAGGACAGAGACTGGCTCCCAGAAGGGCAGCCTCCTCTATTATGATCGGCCCTGAGAAGGGGAGATTTTCTCCCTGTTTCCCGGGCAATGGCTGCTGCAGGACGGTTTGCCTGCTGCTATTTATGTGTCCCCAGGTGGCGCGCGTGCTCCCCCCAGCCCCCTGCGGAGCTGGCATTATCAGAATGAAAGCCCAGAGCAGGCAGCCAGGCCCTCGCCTCCCCCTGCTTCCTTTCCCGTGCTGAAAGGTCCCTGGAGAGGCTGGCCTCATCTTCCCGGCCCCGAGGAACGCTTCTTTTTGAGGGGCAGGTGGGGGCCTTTTGGAAGTGGCATCAGAGGGCTCCTCCCTGCAGCCTAGGTACCACCGCCACCAGCAGTGCTGGCATCACCCGACCTTGACCTTGCTGGGGTGGGGGCTGCAAGGGCTCCAGGGGTCCCGGTTTGTCTCAGCCAGGAGCTGAAGGGCTGCAGAACAGAAGGGCCAAGGCCAGGCTGCTCCTGGAGTGCAGGTGCTTCCTGCTTCCAAGCCCAGGGAGGGAGGGGCCTGCTCGGCCTGTGTGCCTTTCTGCTTTTGCTCCCTGGAAAATAACACACCGGCTGGGGCGGGAAGGCGGCCACGGGGTTTGGGCCTGAGGCTGACTGAGCCTGAACCTTGTGGTCCCTCCGGGAGCATCCCACCAGGTCCTTGTGCAAACCACACGTGGGGGACTGAAGGTCTGGGGAGCTGGGTTGGGAGGGCAGCCAAGGCATAAGCAGCTGGCCTGCTGCCTGCCCCCGTCCTTGTCCTAAACCAGAACGAGCCCATGAGACACCCTGCAAGGGGCCGCGCTGCTCCAGTGTGTTTGTGAGGTCAGGCCACCGTGGGACCCAAGGATGCCTGGACGGCCTGGAGCACATCTGACCAGGCCGGGTGGTGGGGCGCTGGCTCAGGAGAGGGGTGGCCCCCGACATCAGCCTCTCTCATGGGCTTCAAGGGCCTTGCGACTGAGAGGTGTCCAGTCCTCCCAGCTGGTTGGGATGCGGAGTCCCAGGCCCTGCCTGCCCACCCTCACCCCCTCCTCCAAGCCAGCACTTCAACAGCTCCCAGGTGACGCGGGCTCACGTGAAAGCTGGAGAAGCCCTGCTGACCCTCCGTCCTTGTTACGAGGACGCTTGTGCTGACTTTGGACAACTTGTGCTTTTTAAAATCTCACGGGCACTGTGATCTTGAAATTGATCTTGTTTCTCTCTTTGCTGAGAAAAGCAGGTTCAGGGCAACCGAAGCGCTGGTTTTGCTGGGTTCCTGCCTGCACTGCCCCGTCTCAGAGAGCAGACAGGAACAAAGTTACCTACCAGTTGATGTTTTTGCAGTGTTGAGTCTGGGACCCGCAGCCTTGGGCACATCAGGCAAAGGCGCAGTGCTGAGCTGCACCCCAGCCCCATGTGTAAAGGGAGGGTTCTCAGGAGAACCTGAGGCATCCTAACACCTGGGAATTCAAAGCCCAGAGGATCCGGGAAGGGGACAGAGACAATGACCTGGGCTAGATGGATCTGCCAGGACTGGATGGGAGGTGTCCTAGCCGAAGAGGCCCCAGCTACATTCAACCCCGTCTTGTTTTGTGGGGACAGGCTCCGGGTGGCAGATGATGACATTTTCAAAAGAAGCCTGAATTTGAATTTTTATGGAATCACCCAATATTGAAATATTGATAATGGACTGAGACATTTAAAAAAGCAAGAAAAAGGGAAAACTGGGTTAACCTAACCAAGTGTTTGGAGCATCCGCCCGCCCCCCAGGCCAGGGGTCGGTAACCTCAGAGTGAGTCCCTCCCTGAGGGAATCCCAGTGAGACTCCCTAAGGAAGATCTGCTGCCGTGCCCTACCGTGAGGCACTTGACCTGGGCCCGGCAGGGGCACGAGCAGGGAGGAGAGGGTGCTAGGTAGGGGTGACGTGATTGGAACTCACTTTCCTTTAGTTCACCTTAACCGTCGAGAGGAGGATGGGTTTAATGAACTGAGAGTTGGGAAAACACCGGAAGTCCGAGAGCAGTCAGGAGGGCTTGGGCTGGAGATGTGCCCGGGGCACGCTGGGAACAGGGGTGGGTGTGCATTGGAGGCTGGGCAGGGGGTAAAGTCAGCAGGACGGGACAGCCTTGCTGGGGACCGTCAGGGACGAGGCGCCCGCTGCCTGGGGATCCCATGCTCAGCTCCGGGTGGACGGGGTTGGGGGCGCCCTCTTGTCCGCTGTGGAGATGAGGTGCACATGGGCGGGGGCTTGCGTCCCACCCAGCGCCCGCAGCAAGCCAGGGCCTCCGCAGACCTCCTGCGCAGCGGTCTTCTCTGCTTCCTCGCTCCCCCACCCGCCTCCCGCCCCTCGGGTCTCTCCGTTTTCATCTCTTGTTGTATTTCATTCCGTGTGTCTTTGGTGAGCCTTCGGACACCCCCAGTCCCCAAACCCAGATGCTCCAAAAGCTGACCCTCCTGACCACCAACCTGAGGCCACAGTTAGAGAACCCCGCCCCTGACCTCCCACGACCAGCCACAGAACTCGGCGCTGTAGGAAATGACCCCAGGCTGCGCCCGGCAGTGCGCGGGGTGCAAATGACTCTCCTGTTGCCGAGGCTCGTCCCTGAGAGAGCTCACGATGCACATGCAACTGTCCCTAAAGCCCCAAACCCCAAATCCGAGACACTTCTGATCCCAAGCGTGTTTGGAGGAGGCTCACTGAGGCGGCGGCGGCCTCACAGGGCGCTGGCGGCCCGGGAGCTGGCGCTGGAGTGTACCAGCTCAGGGCACCGCCGCCGGCGCGCTCGCTCCACTGACGTGAGCAATAAAGTGATCACCATTAGTGTGACTGTTACTGGAGTTGCCGTCTTTGAAACTATGCCAGGATGTCACCTCCGAGCCCTGTGGAGTGTGGCTGTTGGCACGTCCCTGTTCCCGTCCCTGTCTGTGGAAGGCAGTGGGTGGCGGTGGTTTTGCGCATGACCTGGGAGGCCGGAGCCGCCGCTGCTCACTGGCCATCAGAGCGACCGTGGCCATGCTTTTCACCCCCTCTGAGGAGGGCCAGGAGGACGTGATGGCAGAGGTTGATGTTGCTCGGCCCTGACACGTGGTGGTGGGTGGGCGGACGCTGCGACTCCCTAGGCCACCACCACCTGTCAGATGGGCACCCACTGTGAATTTGATTGGCCCCTAGCAACAGCACGAGTCCAAAATGCACGGAAGTGGTTTATAAAGTGCCACGGTGTCCTGAATGGTGACATCTCCAAAGGACCCGCCCAGGCCCTAATCCTTGGGCGCTGTCACAGCAGGGGACATGAGACTCAGAGAGGGGGGGGGTATGCGTGAAGCCCACACCAGTGACAGGTTGGCAAGCCTGGAATCAGACCTCCTTGCGTCCTCCTCTGCACGCCGGCTTTTCTGGAACTTTCCATCATCCTCATACCAGGCACAGGTGGGCTATGAGCTGCAGTTCTCTCTGTGCCCAGGGCAGATTTCAGGGCCTGAAAGCAGCTTCTCCTAAGATCAGGCAAGAGCTGGCCAGGGCAAGGGCCCTTCTGGCAAGGGGCCACTGTCCCTAAAGTCCGCGGCTCCACTGAACGGCTCAGAGACATCCTCTTCCAAACCTGTTGAGGACCAAGCCAGGAGCTCATCCACATTTGTTAGTGAAAGTCCTGCTTTGAATGACTTACGATGTCTGGGTGCAGGTATACCCGGCACCCGACGCTCCCCACAAGGTGAGGGTCAGCGCCAACCAGCAGACACAAATGAGTGCACAGGGAGCGGTCGCTGTCTGAACCTTTGTGGCTGAAGGAACTTGCCTTCACAAAATGCCGTGTCTTAAATATAATTGTACTGGAGGGGCCCCGTGCCTGCCCACCGTCTCACTGATTCTCCGAGTCTTGCTTGTGTGGAAGAGGACGGGGCGGCTGCCTCCCAGCTGGAGAGACCTGGACGGGGAGGGTGAGTGGCTGTCACGGCCACGCTGCAGGGCAGGAGTTCAGCCCGCGCTGGTCCAAGCCCAAGCTGCTTCTTTCCATCGCAGCCTCTGGTTCTCAGCCTGGCTCCATGCAGGAAGCACCTGGGCAGCTTTAAATAACCCTGTCCCCTGCGTGCCAGCCCGGAGCTGGCCTGGGCGGGGGCGGGGGCGGAGTATGGCCCTTGCCCTGGATTTTCCTAATGTCCCCAGGTGCGGGGACTGTGCAGCCAGGGACCCTGCGGCCGACTTGCCTCCCCCACTGCGCAGCTGGCCCTGCTCCTCAGGGCCCCGGCTGCAGGCTCCCATCTGCTCCGACCTTATTTTCATCTTGCCCTCCACAGTGCAGCACGGTGGCTATTTACATAGCATTTACCTCGTGTGGGGCCTTACAAGTCACCCGGAGGTGGCTTAAAGTCCAAGAGGGTGGCGCAGGCTCTATGCAAATGCTTCTCCGGGGGACTTAAGCACCTGCAGAGGCGGCGCTGCAGGGTCCTGGACTGGACACCAAGGGAGGACTGTCCTGCCCGCCCCACGGGAACGCCAGGAAGTTGATTTCAAGAGCCAATGTGTGCTTCCTGATGTCACCTTTTTTTTTTTTTTTTTTTTTGTACCGCGGATTGAACTCAGGGGCACTTGACCACTGGGCCACATCCCCAGCCCCTTTTTGTATTTTATTAGAGACAGGGTCTCACTGAGTTGCTAAGTGCCTCGCCATGGCTGAGGCTGGCTTTGAACTCGCGATCCTCCTGCCTCAGCCTCCCAAGTGCTAGGATTACAGGCGTGCGCCACCACACCCAGCTCTGATGTCACCTTTATATTCCCAGCAAGGTTGACTTCAAGGGAAATACATTTATGATCCCCCTGAAAAAAAGAAAAAAAAAAAAAAAAAGTGGGCTTGGGGGCTGGGAAGAGGATGCTGAGCCCTGTCCCTGGTGGTCTGATTCTGGCCTCACCACGTGGCCCTGACTTACAGGGGAGGGAACGGAGGCACAGAGAGGTCGCCTCACTTGCCCTGGGCCCCCGGGTGCTGGGGTGGCCCGGGATTTGCACTGCGGGCTCCAGCCCCCTCCGAGCCCAGGGTTGTGGTCCAGGGCTGGTCCTGAGCAGGCCTAGGTGGGCCCTGACGGGTGTCGTGGAGAGGGTAGATTCACAGCACGGGGAAGTCCGAAGGTCATGACTCGGGGACTACTGGGCCAGCATCTCCCAGCCCGTGGGGGCCGTGTGGCGAAAGCAGCAGGAGGGGCAGTGGACCTCCACGTCCTGCGCAGGCCTCCCTGGAGCCTGGCCTCCCTGGGAGAGTCTCGCGTGGTGCAGGATGGCCTCGGCAGCACCTCCAGCACCTGCGGACCCCCGCCCCGCTCCGCGTCTGCAGGCAGGCGCCATGACTTGAGGCCATCTCCTCTCCGTCGGTGGCCAGGGCACTATCTAGGCAACGATGGCAGCGTGATCACACTTTTCTCTCCATTAGTGACTTCAGCTTTTAAAAGAAAGCCATTTGGAGACAAATGCTCAGTTGGTGAAGCCGCAGGCTGTGGTGGCCGTGGCAATGCTGTGGATGGCGGGGTGGCTGTCCACGGTGGGATGCGCGGCTGGCCGGCCCTGCGATGGAGCCGTGGAAACAGGCCTGGGGAGTGCCTTGCCCGGCAGCGTGGCCAGCACCCCAGGCCCAGAGCGGGGCCTTCCGCCCGCCGCGTGTCTCCCCAGGGCCTGCCGTGCCCCCCGCCTCCCCTGTCGTCCCTCACCTTGAGCCAGGGTTTGGTGGACGGAATTCTCCCGCCGAGCGTGCGACCTTGCCCGGACGCCAGGATTCTGCAGTGACCGCGCAGTGCCCACCAGCTGTGAGCAGGAGGGTGGTCCCCTCCAGCCCCCACCACAGGGACGGGTGCCGTCTGCCCCACAGGGACCTCACTCCAGGCCCCGCTGCTGCACAGGCCCCGCTCACTCCCCAGATCTCCTGTGGCCGGCCTCCTCCAGAGCCGTCCTGGGCCCCGGGGCCCTCCACGCTGCTCCGCCTCCTGCTTCTCTCCTCTCTCAGGCACTTGGGGGGGGGGGGCATCGGCACCTGACGACCCATTCGTCACCGCTTCCTTCTGCGTTCCTTAAAGGCGAGGACGCAGCACCTTCAACTTGGCCTCTTCAGAGGGTCCTCGGTGCCATCTGCTAAGCCATACTGACGGCAGCAACAAACGCTCTTAACCCAAGGCTCATGGCTCACGCATTATGGGATGCAATGTAGGCATGCGTTTCACTGAATCCTCACGCAACCTCAGGCGTGAGGACCAGACGCTACCCTCACTTTGAGGGAGGACACTGAGGTCAGAGACGTCACGTATTTTGCTCAAGGACACACAGCAAGCCGTAGACTGAAGCTTGAACCCAAGCAGCCTTTGTGCCTGTGTTCTCTGGAAACCACGGCGGCACACGTGGCGTCCTCTCTCCCGTCTCTCTCACACACACACACACGCACACACACACACACACACGCACACACACACGCACACACACACGCACACACATACACGCATGCACACACGCACGCATGCACACACGCACGCACACACACACATGCACACACACGCACACACACATGCACACACACACACGCACACACATACACACATGCACGCACACACATGCACGCACACACACACACGCACGCACACACACGCACACACATACACGCATGCACGCACACACATGCACACACACACGCGCGCACACACACACACATGCACGCACACACACGCACGCACGCACGCACACACACGCACACACACAGGCGTGCTCCCTCTTGGTGAGCCTGGAGGGGCTTGCGCACAGGGTCTGCCCTTCCTGCTTGCTGCTCGCTGTGGCTGCTGTGGTGCAGCCGCTCGTCACTCAGACTTGCTGGGCAGCCCCACCAGGACCCGTGTGGCCCGCGGGGTCCCGTAGTCAAGGTGGGCGCGGAGGGCTGCTGCAGCCGTGGTGATTCAGACCCAGCTGCTGGGCTGTGTGCAAATGTGTGCTGATTTGATTAGCTTGTTTAGTCATTGCAGCTGATGGGAGTGGGTGGCAGCCACCAAATGACACTGCCGCTGTGACGCTGGTCGCTTTCGGAAGGGTTGTTATGTTAATATTGCACAGGACAGCGCAGGCCCAGGCCAGATGGTGCTTCCGGCCTTTTTTCTAATCCCGGGTAATTGGAATCGGCTGCCTGGTTCAAATCCGGAAGGGCTCCCTGGTGGGCACCAAGCGCCTTGGCCAGGACTGGCCACCGCGAAGGGAAGGGGACCTGGGGCTGATGGCAGTGTGGGTGGGGACGCCTGCCAAATAAACTTGATTCTTTTTAGAAACAAAAGTCTCTGGCACTTGACTGTTTAAGAGGCCAACAGGCCCTGCCAGGACCCAAGTAGTGGCTTCCAATGACTAAGCGATTCCAGGGCCCGGGCCCTAAGACGCAGGCTTCACGCTGGACACTTGGTGGCGAGCTGCCGGCCAAGGGGCCTCCCATTCCAAGGAGGTGAATCTGAGGCTCAGAGGGGGCGAGCTGCTTGCTTCAGGCCACCGGCTAGAAGGGCTGGTTCCAGGGCTCCTGATGGGGCTGCCTGTCCCCAAGTCCCACTGGCTGGAAAGAGTTTGGGGAAGGGTAATGACCCCGGGGCAGCCCCTGCAGGCCTCTGGAAGCAGACGGCAGGCTGGGCTCCAGCCCGTGGGCTGATCCTGTGGGCCTGGGGCAGCACCTGGAGCCAGCCTTCCCAGCAAGCTCCCGGGTGCAGCCGCTGGTCCTGGAGCCCCGTGCTGCCCACGTGGAGAGGCGGGTGTGGGGCCCTGGCGTCTCTGACGAGGCCTGGACAGGCGCATCTTGTCCTGCAGCGGCTGGAGTAGGCTGTCGGTTATGGAAGCGGCGACTTGGTCATGGAGCCAGGGCTCGCCAAGGTCCCCTGGCCTCTCTCCTGTGATGTGGCCTGAGGGGCAGGACGCTATGTTCGAATTTTGCCTCCACCAGAAAACAGGGCGAGTCTGCGGACGCTGCCCAGCTCCTCTCCTCAGGCCATGGGGTCGCTCCCGTGCTCCTGCGGGCCTCAGCGTGGCCGCACGGGACTCGGGCTGGGTGGGCTCCGAGGGGTCGAGGGCCAGGCAGGCCAGCCTGTTCTTTCTGAGGGCTGGCTCAGGCCTCCCCTGCAGGGACACCATGCCGCAACAGGCAGGCCTGGGGCCAGAGCCGGGGCAGGTGGGGAGCCCGAGGCTCGGGCAGAGGCGTGGCCTCGCTCCATCCCACGGTCCAGGGTGACATACGCCCTGCAGGGACCAGGAGACCTCGGTAATGAGAGGCTCCCTCTCCCCACCCAGCAGCCGAGGGTCCCAGCTGCCAGGTGATCACGTGCCGCGCCCTCTCCCGTCCCTGCTGACTCCCCTCGGGTGGAGGAGCAGGGACCCCAGGCCAGGCAGGACGCGCTCTCCACCCATGAGATGCTGCGCTCTCCTCATTCCCTCAGCCTCAGCGTCGCCGACGGAGGCTGAGAGAGGCCCGCCAGCTGGACATGGACAGAGCAAGTCCTCTGTCCACTCCTCCCTGACCCCTTCCATAGGCAGCCGAGGAGGGCCACACTCGCAGGGGTGCAGTCGCCAGTGATCCCAAGCTAGTTGTCGCTTGTCTTTTCTTTTCCTTTCTTCCTCTTCTTTGTCTTTTCCCCACTCCCTCCATCACTTTTCCTCTCCCCTTTCCTCCCCCTTCCCCCCCTTCCCTTCCTCCCTCCCTTCCTTCCCTTCCTAGTGCAGTGCACCTTATGAGAACCAGACACAGATACTAGGGAATCATGGACTTGTGCCTTTTCCTCTTAAATACAAAGCGCCGTCTTCACAGCAGATGGCTAGACAACCATGATGCCCCAAGGGCCGTGCCCCAAGGGTCTGGCTCGGGGCACACACTCTTCCTCTTTTACTCTCTCTCTCTCTCTGTTTTTTTTGGTACTGGAGATTGAACCTAGGGGCACTTAACCACTGAGCCACATCCCCAGCCCTTTTTATGTTTTATTAGAGACAGGGTCTCACTGAGTTGCTTTGGGCCTCAATAAGTTGCTACGTCTATCCTTATCTCCATCTCTATCTATCTATCCCTGCACACAAACACACATATATTTGTTTGTTGGTGGTAAATGTTTATATCTTGTGGCTCAAAGTCTATAGCAGGACGATTCTCAGCCAGCCTTGCTTCTGACCTAGAGAAATAAAAGCCTGTTGTGCCAAGCAGCTTGGAGCACCAGGGCATAGATGGAAACAAGGGACTCAAGGTCTCAGATCCAAGTCTCGTTTGGCCCCTCAGAGCTGCGAGACCCTGAGAGAGTCCCTGGGCTGCAGGTGGTCTCCTCCTGGGCCTCCCTCTCCCTCCCTCCCAGCCTTGGGTGCTGGCTCAGGAGACCCCATGCCTCAAGCACGGCTGTTCTGTGCCGCCTTTTAAGTCGATTATCTTTGTCACAACAAAGGGAAGCTGGCTCTGCCACGAGCCCCCGTCTCCCAGAGACGGCCTCTGGTGTCCACTAGAGCCCTCTGCGTGCCAGTGTGAGCAACAGTGCGGTCGCGTTGTCTCTGCCCTGCAACGTCATTAGCGAGCGACGTGGGCATGACACTGGCTTGTTGGCCTCCGTCGACCTTCTAGAAAGCAGGAATGTGTCCTCTTGCTCACCGCAAGGGGACAAGCTCACATGGCTGGCGCGAACAGTTCTCCTGACCTGTGTGTGGCTGAGCCGCTTCCTTCTGCCGCGAAGCCTCCACTCTCGACGTCATCCAGATGACAGGCGTGTCTGGCTCGCCCACCCTTTGCATCGGGACATAAAGGACGGTTCTGTTTTTCAGGAGTGTGAATCTTATTATCACGCCAGCTCTCTCGTTCCCGAGTGTGCGCTTGCCTTCCCGTCTCTGCACACATCACCAGGGTGACAGCAGGGCAGGGCCCGGCCACAGCAGCACGTGACAGTCACTCCTGGCAGAAGTGGGGCTGTGGGCGGTCCCTGCAGCCATGCCAACTGCTGGGAGCCAGAGAGGATGGTTCGAGTGGCATCTTTGAGGACAGCCCAGTGTAGACCAGGCTCCTGAATATGGCTTCTCATAGTTTTAGTCATCTTTCTAAAATAGGTTTTATTTCTTAGAGCTGTTTACCGGAAAATTGTGCAAAAATCCACAGAGCGTCCCCGCACGGTCCCGCCGAGGGAGGCGGCTGCGTTCAGTAGCAAGCCTGGACGGGACGGGGCGCGAGTGGAGAGCCACCCCACGCAGCTCACCTGGGCGCGACAGGCCGGCGCAAGGCACGCGGTGATCTCCCGCTGCGGCCACCACTGCCCGCGGGGTGACAGAGCCTGGGGCCACATGTCACCTGCCCTGGAGAGGATCCTCACTCAATCCTGAGCTGTGACCTCTGTGAATGAGCATCGTTTCACACCGCGGTGAAGTCAAGGAGTCGCGTCTGACCGTCTGGGACAGCGACGCTGCAGCCCCGCCCATGACTCCCCTCTGGTCAGCGAGGCACAAATAGCAAACAGGCGAGCCGGTGCCCACCCGTGTTGGGAACCCCATCTGTGGTCTCCCTCTGGCTCCCCGTGGTGTCACGGAGTTGGTGGGTCTGGGCGACATCCGTATCCACTATCACAGGGTCACTCAGAGTAATGGCCCTGCTCTAGCGGTGCAAACGCTCCCGCTGCGTCCCCCTACTCCGAACCCAGTGCGCCTCACTTTTTATTTTACTGCAGCTGTAGGATTTCTCGGTTGAATCTACCTCCCCCATCGGATGTGAGCAGCCGTGGGGACGCCCACCCCCGGGCTTCCCAGCACAGGGTCTCCTGGGGTTTCTAGAGGGCACCTCTGACAGCACAGCACGGAAGCAATGGGGGCATGACGGAGGCTGGGGGCCCCTGGAACTGGGGGGGGGGTGATGTCACCACTCGGCTTTGCCATCCTGGGAGCCTCCTTTTGGGCACAAGAAAATGTCAGAGTAAGACTTCTCCTGGGCAGTGGGCTGGTACCCCTGGGGTGATCCTGGCGGTTGCTGAAGCCCTCTCTTGCCCATCGGGACAAGGACAGGAGCAGAGAGCTGATGTCACCAGAGCCCAGCCCTGCAACTGCTGCACAGGGCTCGATCCGTCATTGTCTTAACCGCCGTGACTTTTGGAGTCACCTCCAGGTCTCTTGGCCCAGTACATGATGAAGCAGTTGAACAGAGACAGGCTCATTAAGGAAAGATGCTTCCCTGCGTATCTGCCCCAGTTACTCCAAATTTAATCTGTCCGTGAGCCAATTTCCAGGACAAACACGCTCTGGCTTTTAAAAAATCTCCAGAGCCTTGACCTTGAAGGCGTTCATTGGCTACTGCTTACCCAGACGGTCCTCCCATCCCCCATCTATCTGAGACTCGGGCAGGGGCTCCTTCCCCAGGTCCACCCTCGGACTTGGGGAGGGGCCAGCAGATCCCGCGGGGCCTCTCGGAGGAGGGGGCAGGGCCTGTTTTGCCTGTGGGCCAGGTGGGCCTGTGAAAGCGCCCTTTCTTCTCTGTCACAAGACCAGTCCTGGCCACGGGGACGGGGGCTTAATCCGATTGGGTTTCCTTGGTCAAAGTTGGCTTTGTTCTCTTGTCCAGATTAAGCTCCTGGCTCCCCAGGTTGCTGCTTGACCGCTGTCTGACCTGGATTCACCGAGGACACCCTGGGCTCTGCTGGCGTCCACAGAGGAGTCTGGAGGCCCTGGCTGGGGGCAGGGTAGGGGTCTGGAAGGGAGAGCTGAAGCCAGGGGCAGGCCAGGCCAGCAGGGCTCTCTAAGGCCAGATCGTCCCACTTTGGGTCCCTCCCCTGTCCTCTGAACTCCATTCCCCTGGAAGGGTGCGGACCTGGCTCCCGGGGTCCCCGGTGGCCCGAGTCCTAGTGGCATGGCTGCCTGTGTGAGCGGCAGGCCTGGAGGCCCCTGGGGCGCCTCTCCTGGGGCTCTGGGGCTTCCCGGAGCCCAGCATCGACTGTCCTTATGCTGGTGACGGAACCACCAGGGCTCGGGGGCGTGGAAGGAGGTTTTGTGGGTTAGAACTACCAGGTGGACCTGCTTTCCCCGAGTGCTGGGAGGAGTGGCGTTCAGATGGGAGTTCCCTGCAGTCCGGTGGGTCCCAGGAAACCCCGAGGCCTGGCTGCAGGAGGAAGAGCCGCCTGGGCCGGCGTGGATTTTGAGGGAGGGGAGAGCCTCTGTGGCTTTTTCCATTCTGGGCATAGAGTCTTTGAAGCTTGGATGCTCGCGGTCACTCCGCCGTCCCCTCTGCCCCTGGGCATCTATGCCCTCCCTTTCCTAGGAACCAATGCAGCCTCTGCGGCTCCAGCTGGGCCTCAGGCCCCTGCCCACCCAGGCCCAGGCCCCGCCTTCCCAGCCACCTCTGTCGCTCCAGGCAATACCAGCTCCCGGTCAGCCCGGGCTGAGGCCAGCTGGCGAAGAGCTGGGGGTCCAGGATCAGGGCCACAGCACGCTGGTCCTGGGGAGGCCTGTCCCCCCTGCAGAGGCCTCCTCCTTGTCGTGACTGCTTGGAGCCAGACTATGCTGTCGCTTTTCTTCTTACAAGGGCACCGATGTCATCATGGGGGCCTCAGCCTTGTCACGTCATCTCACCCTAATCAGGCCTCAAAGACCCACCTCTAACATCATGGTGGGCTTAGGTCTTCAACTTAGGAATTTAGGGGCAACACAACAGTCAGGCCATCAGAAATAGGCAGCCAGGCTGAGCTAACCGGTCCTGCCCTGGGCCTCGCCGGCTCCTGGGTTTGGGGTGTGTATGGAAACAGGAAGCGGCAGGTACACCTGCTTCTAGGAGAGGTGAGAGCTGCAGGCCCCGAGGAAGCCCTCCGGGCAGCACGTGAGGAGGCACGAGGGGGAGAGGAAGCGCCTCTGCAAGGGTAGCATCTGCCCCTGCACCTGGGGCCCTGGGGGCCCTGGGGTGTTCCTGCCCTCGGCGCTGTACTTGATTCTGCCCGCCGGTAAGTTCCCCATGTCGCTTCCATTCAGTCAAGTTCTGCTTCTTTGCTTGCCAGCGGGACAACGCTGACCCGTTTAGGCTTCAGCAAGGGTCTGGCTCTTCCTCTTGGAGAGGGGGGACCGAAGGGGTGGGGAGGTGGGGCCAGGCTCCCTTGACCAGATGCTGGCACGTGCCACTTTGGCGGGACCTCCCGCCCCCGAGCCTCCCTCCGTGTGGCGGGGAGGATGCTAGCGCCTCCACGCACAGTGTGGCTCACACAGAGGGAGTGCACAAGCACGAGGCTGGGGCAGGGCCTCGCCCGGCCCAGGACTGACGGAAAAGAGCAAACCCCAGCCAGAGACTCTGCGACGCAGCCAGAGGGGCGTCTGGGCTTCTGCTGAGTCTGGGGGCCGCAGAGGGGGCCGCACTGAGCGCCCTTCTCCGAGCACCCAGTAGGGCAGCACCGAGGCCCCTTTGGGGGCAACTGGACCCTGCTCAGGACAGAGGAGTGGGAGGAACACGGGTCTCCACCAGCCAGCAGTTCCACCCCGGGTTTCCTAGAGGGAGTCCTGCACCTGGGCCCGGGAGGCCACCTGCACATGCTCAGAGCAGCTCCAGCAGAAACGGCCAGCAGCTGGACGCCACCCCAGGGCCCAGCCACAGGAGAACAGAGAGACCAGGTGATGACCATTCGCACCCTGCCCTGGAGAGGGAGAGCCGTCATGGCCACACACGCCAGCCCCGAATCCAGGTGGCGGGAGGGCCACAGGCGCACTTCTCATGAACCTTGACAACTAGCCAGCCCGGCATTGTCTCTTTTAGGGACACATTCCCATTTGCTAAGCACAGAGCAAAGCAAGGAGCAAGACAGAAACGAGATTCTGGGGGAGGTCGGAGCTTGTTGGGGGCGATGGAGCGGGGAGGGCGGGGCAGCCCTAGCTGCTGCCACTTTGGCCAGTTCCTTTTTATATGCTCAACCTTCCTACCCCGTCCATTTCGGCCTCTACTTGGCCTCCAGGGATCTTTGTGATCATAACTGGCTTTGGGTCACTTTCCTGGTTAAAACTTCCTGCCTCCCTATTTCACTGAGCATGACAGTCTCCAGTTCACACGTGGACACACCACAGCGAAACCCCGCGTCGCGTACAGCCGCAGGGATGTGGTCCTACTTAGAGTAAGCTCTTGTTGCCGTCAGAGGCGATGGCCGCTTGGAGCAACGAAGCCGCGGGAAGAAGTTCAGAGGCAAACTGGAAACCAACAGGCTTTTTATTCTGATAACTTCTCTCTCCGGCTCCAACAACGACTCTTAACACGCACCACACACCACCAAAAAACCCACAAACAAAATGGCGCCCACCCGATCTGATCTCAGCTCAAGTCTCAGGAGATCCCGGGCCAGGTCTCGTGAGACCATAGAAGGCGGCAATGTCCGAATATCTCTATGGCCTGCAGCCAACCGCAATCTCAGCCATCTCCCCGATCAGGGCTCCTGCAAGCTCTAGTCCATGTATGTATAATATGTCAAAAAACAAATAAAACAATTTTTAAAAAGCCTGACTTCTTGCCTCCCTAGGCCTGAAGCCCCCAGACCTGAGCTCTGCTGTCTGCTCTCTGAGTCAGAGACCCTGCCTCTTCCTCTCCTTGCTCAGGCTGGGCCCGGGGACAGGGTGGCTCCTGCCGCCTAGCCCGGGTCTCACCACCCAGTAGTCGAGAAAGACCAGGTTTGGGCTCCATCCCCTGATGTGACTTCTCTCTGGAATGACTTTCCTGTCCCCGACGGACCCTTCAGGGCTCACTTCAGGTGACACGGCTCCCAGGAAGCCCCCCAGTGCCCGCCTTGTATTCCCAGAGCCCTTCTGCTGACCCCTAGCAAGGCACCGGGAACTCTGTACACTACGTGGAAGTTGTCTGAGTTCCTGGGCTCCACTACAAGGTCCCCAAGGCAAGAACTGGGCCTTGCATGTCTCCTCGTTCAGTAATGACTGCTGCAGAGGTCCTGGCACTGTGGCACCGACTGGCAGGCCCACAAGGGCAGGATATTGTCTGTCTGCTTATCTGTGTACTCCAAATGCCTACAACAGTGCCTGCCACGTTGTGAACCTGCCATCTACAGTTACTGGATGAATGAGTAAATGAGCAACCAGACGCTAAACCACAGGAAGGAAAATTCTGCTGTTAGAAGCTGTGTGGGCTTAGGGAAGACTCTGCACCTCTCTGAGCCTCCCTTTCTTCTTCTCAATGGGGATTTTAATAATGCTGCTCTTGAAGGGTGACCATGAAGATGGGTGAAAAGGTGCACAGGGTCAGTGACTAGCAAACGTCACTCACAGCCCAGGCTGGTCGCATGCTAATCTGACTGACCCCAAAGGCCCCGGACAAATTCCCAGGGTTCCTTGAGCTTGTCCTTCTGAGCTCTGAGGCCCTTCCCACACTCCCTGAGTGGTCCACAGGAGAGGGGGTCAGAGGCCTGTTCTCCTTCTCAGGCAGGGACCAGTGACCCCTGGATGTCACCAGACCTATTGTTCAGGAGCTGTTGATGACTGGGCAGCTCCATCAGGTCCCCAGAGCCCAGCTGGTCAGTACAGCCAAAGCCAGGGTCCCCGTCCCTGAGTAGCTTCCTTTAAGACAGCTCCCAACTCAGCCGCTGGTGAGACCTTCAGGCCACCTGAGCCCTGTGTGCTGGAAAGGGCGGCAGGGAGGGCCCTCACGCAGACCTGGCTCAGTGACGCGTCCCGCTCCTGACTGTGTGACGCTGGGCAGGGGCTGCCACGTCTCTGAGCCTCAGTCTCTCCTGTGTGGCCCGGGAGAACAGAACCTGCCTGGGAGGAGGTTCTGGGCCAGGGAGACAGTGGGCCCCTGTCCCGGTAAAGAAGCACTGGCCCAAGAGCCACACGTCACCCAGCGTGTGACATGGGACATGTCGGTTACGCAAGCGCGGAGTCCCCTGGTGATTTATGTTGTCGCCGGAAAGGGATTGCAGCCTGGAACGGCAGCGCCGCGGGAAGGAGTCCGGAGACAGGATGGAGACGAAAATATTCTTTAATCTTTCTGTCTCTGTCTCTTGTGATTTCTAACACCACATACACACTCTCACAAGAAACCAAGGCACCTACTCTTACAAGAAACTACAATATATCTATACAATAGCGATAACCCTGTCTTTTCTCTCTCTGGTCTCTTCCCATGCGCCCGAGCAGCAATGGCGCTAGCTCCATCTGCTGAGTCACCGTTCAAATCTCTCGAGATCCTCGACCAAGTCCTGCGAGATCCCAGGCCAAGTCCCGTGAGACTACGGAAGGCGGAAATGCCCAAAAATGTCTATGGCCCATAGTCAACCGCAATCTTAGCTATCTCCCCCAAACAGGGCTCCTGCAGATTTAGGGACGTGAACTGCCTTGGAGTCCCTTGCCGTGTGGTGTGCGTGAGTCTGGGTGTTATATATAGCAAGGCATAGATGGCTCGAAAACATGCTGCAGCATTATCCAAGAGCAGATGACGTCCCAGGAGACGTGCACGCGTGTCCTGTGCATCTCTGTGTAAGTGGTGAACAAGGCACGCTGGGAGGCCGGGCGGGGACGCGGGGCTGCCTGGACACAGGCCCCTCCTGGCCTTGCTCGGCCGGAGGAGCAGGTCCCCGGCGTGGCCTCGGGCTGCGCCCCACACTCTCCACGTGCCCAAAGCCATGGCCACGCTGGGTGTGTCCCGTCCCTCACGACAACCCCATCTCCCTCTCACGAGCTCTCACAAGTCACTGATTTCTTTTTCAATGCCCTGTCACTGCGGACACTTGCATTTCTCTCCAATTGTCAGCTCACGCGTGTCCTCTGCCGGCTTGGCGTTTAGTGGCACTGAGGCCAGGGTCCCGGGCTTGGCGTTTAGTGGCACTGAGGCCAGGGTCCTGGGCAGTTTTCTCTTCATTTTTCCCAGCACCCGCTAGAGGGTGGTACAATGAGACACTTGATCTAGAAAACTAGCTAAGCAGAGGACGGTGGGCGGTGGGATGGATATGTGGGTGGATGGATAGATGAACAGATGGACAGGTGGGTGGGTGGACAGATAGGTGGGTGGACAGGTGGGTGGAGAGATGGGTGGGTGGAAAGATGGATGGATAGTGGATGAATAGACAGGTGGTTGGGTGGGAGGTTGGGTGGGTAGATGGATGGGTGGGTGGGTGGGTGGACAGGTAAATGATGGGTGGATGGATGGTGGATTATGGGTAGATGAATGGACAGGTGGGTGGACAGGTGGGTGGGTGGGCCGATGGGTGGATGGATGGACAGGCAGATGAATGGACAGGTGAATGAATGGATAGGTGGGTGGGTGACTGGACAGGTGGGTGGGGTGGGCAGATGGTGGATGGATGGATAGGTGGATGAAAGCACAGGTGGATGGATGGACAGGTGGGTGGATCTTACAGGCTTGCCCTTAAACAGCTTACTGTCCATTTGGAGTCACAAGGTCTATCTAGATGCAGAAGTCACCAGTGGTGGCTCGGATGCTTTGTGGCTCAGGGCCCTGTATGCAGGATGGAAGGACCTGCTCCTGTGAGAAGAACGGCGAGGAGGGGGCTGTGTGGCTGGCGAGGGGGAGGAGGCTGCGGCCTCTCCTGGAGGAGTGCTCCTCATTCCCATGAAGGGATATGCTTTGTCACGAGCGCCAGGGCCACCTCTACCAGCGGGGAGTGACCCCTGCACGTCTTGGCTACAAGTCAACGCCACGGTGTTCCAACTCCCCCAGCTTTGACCAGGCCACCTTCGGGCCAGGTCTGGACGCAGATTCTGGACAAGGAGATGAGCCCTAGAGTTGGTGAGGGAGACCCCAGAGTCTGGGGGAGACAGACCTTCAGTGTGACCAGGCAGGCCATGCAGGGGGACTGAGCAGTGACCAGGCAGGCCATGTGGGGGACAGAGCAGTGACCAGGCAGGCCATGTGGGGGACAGAGCAGTGACCAGGCAGGCCATGTGGGGGACAGATCAGTGACCAGGCAGGCCACCCAGGGGACAGAGCAGTGACCAGGTAGGACATGTGGGGGACTGAGCAGTGACCAGGCAGGACATGTGGGGGACAGATCAGTGACCAGGCAGGCCACCCAGGGGACAGAGCAGTGACCAGGTAGGACACATGGGGGACTGAGCAGTGAGCAGGAAGGCCACCCAGGGAACAAAGCAGTGACCAGGTAGGACATGTGGGGGACTGAGCAGTGACCAGGTAAGACACGTGGGGGACTGAGCAGTGACCAGGTAGGACACGTGGGGGACAGAGCAGTGACCAGGTAGGACACGTGGGGGACTGAGCAGTGACCAGGTAGGACACGTGGGGGACAGAGCAGTGACCAGGTAGGACACGTGGGGGACTGAGCAGTGACCAGGTAGGACACGTGGGGGACAGAGCAGTGACCAGGTAGGACACGTGGGGGACTGAGCAGTGACCAGGTAGGACACGTGGGGGACTGAGCAGTGACCAGGTAGGACATGTGGGGGACTGAGCAGTGACCAGGAAGGCCACACAGGGGGACTGAGCAGTGACCAGGCAGGCCACCCAGGGGACTGAGCAGTGACCAGGTAGGACATGTGGGGGACTGAGCAGTGACCAGGAAGGCCACACAGGGGGACTGAGCAGTGACCAGGCAGGCCACGCGGGGACTGGCAGAGGAGGAACAGGACCACCTGGGCACCTCAGTGGGGGCAGGAGATGGCGCGTCAGGGAGGAGGTGTGTGTGACCCAGGGAGGAGTGTGGGGACGGTCCCCCGCACCCCGGCCTGGTGAGGGACATTTCCCTGGCAGAGAGAACAAGGCAGACCAAGTGGCAACCCAGGCGAGGGGCCGTGGCCTCCTGGTCCAGCCCCGCTGCTCGGGAGAAGCAGGAGGCCAGTGGAGGGGTGGCCTGCGGCCCCGCCGAGGCTCAGGCTTCACTCTAAGGCCACGGGCCGGTCTCCGGGGCACGTAGCCTGGGAGCGGGCTGGTGGAGCTTGGGAAGGTGGGACAGGGACCAGGAGGGTGGCCTTGCGCAGGAAGTCTGGTTGGAAGCCACGGCCTGTCTGCGAGCAGTCGGGTCTAAACAGAGGCTGTGAGGGGAGGCCAGGGGGGCGTCCTCCACGGCCCAGGTCCTCCCCGTTGAACCCTGAAAGTGGAGGGGCGCGAGCAGAGATTGGCCGTCCACTCACCAGCTGGTCACGGCGCGAGGAGCGGGGGCTGTGTGTCTGCCTCAAGACGCTCAAGAAACCCGGCCCACTCTACCCTCAAGGGCACCCTGGGCAGTGCCGCCGTCCTCGGCCTGCTGCCCACGGACGCAGGGAGGAAGCACAGCCGTGCAGAGCTGCGGGAGGCGCGCGGGGCCCGGCTTCCTCGGGAGCCGCTGGCCAGGCCAGAGCCGCGCAGGCGAAGGACAGAGAGCAGGAGGGCGAGGACCGCCGCCCTCGGCCAGGTCCAGGCAGGGGTGGGTGCCACTGTGGGCAGGGTCTTCTTCCAGGGGCGTGTGCGGAGGACGATTCAGAGGGAGCGTGCTGCCAGGAGAGTTTTGAGAGCAATGAGTCAGGGCTACACAGCTACAGGTAACGTGGCAGAGATGGGGTGCAACACACATATGTCTTGATCCCCTAAGACATTTTTATTTTGAAAGGGAGACACTCTTGGGCCAGAATCACAAACACACCAGCAGGACAGGGCAGATCACATAAATGAGGGAGGAGGACCACAGGCTCCCAACACAGTAGCTCCTGCAGGAGGCAATAGGGAGGGGTGGGGAGTGTGGCTGAGCAGAGAGCACAGATGCACAGCAGGAGCAGCAGCCCATCAGCTCCAGCTGCCCTCGGCATGAAGGGGACCGGCCCAGAGGCTGTTTTCTGATGATAAAAAAAAAAAAAAAAAAAAGATTGACAGTTTGGATTTTTATAGGAAACGTGAATATAGCAACTAGCTCAGATTTATTCCCCCCAAACTATTATGCCGTCCGTTCTGTGCAAGCAAACAAAACCCACCCACCTGCGGGACAGCACTGTGCCCTCCGCTCCCCACCAACCTTGCAAACTGAAAACTCAATGCACAGGCAGAGCCGGCCACCTGGGGGTTTCCTCAGCTCTCCGAAGAGCTCCGGAGAGAGGACCGGCCAGTCCTGCAGCTCCGCCTGTACCGCGGGGCCTCGAGGAACCCCTGCATTGCTCCAGGCCTCAGCTGACCCCACCTACAGCGGCAGGAAGATGTTTAAGGACCTGTTCTGCAAAATTCTCTTCTCCTTTGTTTGATGTCTGCCAGTCACTCCCACCGTTGGCCCCCACGGGCCTGCTGTGCACCAGGCTCGTCTGGTGCGGCTGGCTGTAAGTGTCACGCAGGATCACACAGCCATGGACGTGGCAAAGTGTCTGCCTCCAGAGGCCACTGGCGTGGGCACTGTCCTGTTCTCTGTGGTCTCCAGCGAGAGCAAGTCAGTGGCGAGTTCAGGCCCCGCGCAGGGCGGCTGGTCTTCAGGCTGCTGCCGAGGCCCCCAGGGCTGAGCGGTTGTCCCGGCTAGCTGTGGGCCAGTGGAGACTTTCGAGGGTCCTCTTTGACCTTGCAAAGGGCAAAGGACCAAAGGACTGGACGGAGGCAGAGGACTTGACACTGGGTGCCACTTGGCTGCAGACAGCCCAGGCAGCCCCGGGCTGCACGTCGGCCGGAAGCCCCGGGAAGAGAGAGCTGAGCCGCGGGACCGGCCAAGTGAGGTCTCGGCTGGAGGGCAGGTGACCCGGCACCCCTCGGCGCTGTCCCTGCACTCGGGGGTGGGGACCGAGCAGACACCGGGCAGAACTCCCCTCATGGGTCTGCTAGGCTGTGAGAGCACCCAGGGCCGCGTCCCCTCGCGGGGCGCTCCCCTCAGTGACTTCAGATGTCCTCACTTTCTACTCGCTGTTGAAGTCACTTACCTGCCACCATCCTCTTCTTTGACCTCAGGTCTCAAATTCAGTCCATTGCCAAAGCCTGCGACTTGGCCCCAGAAGTCTTGGGACCGTGAGCTCCTGCGTCCACGTCTGTGGTCTCCACGCCCACCCTCGCTCCTCCCAGCCCGCTCTGGACACAGCGTGGAGCTGGCCCCGCCCACCCCCTGCTCTAGAGCACGTTGGCGGGTCCCCAGGGCTCCGTTACTAAAACCCACGCTTCCTCCACGACCTACAAATTCACTTTCTGGCCCTCACACCCCGCCCTCCAGCCACCCCGGCCTATTTTTAGTCCTTCAAATATGTCAAGCTCTCTCTGGCTTTGGAGTCCTGAAGCCTGGGTCCGGATCCCCAGGACCCTGCACAGGGGCACCCCGTCTTTGGTCCCACCGTGTCTGCCTCTGACGGGCGTGACTGTGTGCTTGTTTCAAGCGTGAGCCACATGACACTTGGGGCACTCTGGCTTTGACCTGGGGTCCCTTGAAGACTGGAGCGGGGGTGCACCTGTCCACTGGCCCTTCACCTCCGGTGTCTAGGACTGCGGCGAAGACCGTCAGGGACAGTTCCTCGGCCTGGCTTCTTTTTGAGTCGTTCTTGAGTCTCCGCTCCTCTCTCTCAGGAACTGCAAAGTCTAGACCCCTTACTTTGAATTTTGTGTCCATCACGCCTCTGTCTCTCTTTCTGCCTTAGGACCTATTTTTGGATTCCTAGACAACGTCCCGCCATTTTGCCTGGGTGGGTGTAGGCACCCGCAAACCTGAAGGTATATAACCGGGTGAAAGCGGTCCGAGTTAGGAGAACGGAGAATTCAGTCAGCCGGGCAGTCACTCGGTCGGTCAGAAGAATCAGAGCGGCCAGAACGTAGGCAGAGCGGTTACAGAAGAGAAACCAGATAGAAGAAGTAATGACTGGCCAGAGTTAGGCCGAGGCTCCAGAGGACTGGTCAGAGTAAGGCCGAGGCTCCCGAGGAAGACAGAAGACAGAAGACAGAAGAAGGAAGAAAGAAGAGATCTTTCTTTAAGCTCTACTCTAAGCTAAGAATCTTACTCTAAGCTAAGCTCTATTTCTCTATCTTTCTTTCTAAGACTCTAAGCTAAGAAGACAAGAAGAAATCTTTCTTTCCCTCTCTAAGCTCTAAGAAAGTAGAAGTAAAAGTAGTAAAAGCTTAACTCTGCCTCCGAGAATTTTCCTCCCGTGGCGGCGCCGTGGCTGGCCGTGACAGGCAGCATACAAATGGTGGTCCGTCCGGGGCTCGGTAGGCAGAGAAGAAAAGCTAAGAAATAAGAGCAATGAAAAAGCATAGCCTCAGACTCAGTTGAGACCAGCAAAAAGAGTAGAAACAAGAGAGCAGAGCCTCTGACTCAGTTGAAGCCAGTTAAGAATTAAGCCGAAGCAGAGTAGCTGGCCAAAAGCTGAAGCAGAGTAGACAGCGAAAAGCCGAAGCAGAGTAGCCAGTGAAAAGCCGAAGCGAGCCGGCCAAAAGCCGCAGAGTAGCTGGCCAAAAGCCGACTTAGTTGAGGCCAGTTAAGAATTAAGCTGAAGCAGAGTAACCGGCGAAAAGCCGAGCCGGCCAAAAGCCATAAAAAATGAAGAAGCCAGACTCAGTTGAGACCAGCAAAAAGAGTAGAAACAAGAGAGCATAGCCTCTGACTCAGTTGAAGCCAGTTAAGAATTAAGCTGAAGCAGAGTAGCCGGCCAAAAGCCATAAAAAATATAGAGAAAAAGCCTTGAGCTTTAGTATAAAGAAAAAAGCCATGAGCTTAAAAGAAAATAGAGAATTAAATAGCATGGTAAAAACCATGCAGGAAAAAAAAAAAAAAAAGCCATTGAGCTTTGGCAAGAAAGCCATAAAGAAAAATAAAGAAGAGGAAAAAAAAAAAAAAAAAAAAAGGCAAAGCCGCTTATGCAATTGTGCTTAACTAGGTGCGTTAGCTGCTCCTCAGCATTAGGCTTCCTTAAAGCCACAGCACCTTCTCAAAAAGGGCTCAAATATCCACCCTTTCAAAAATAAAAGGTGAAAAGCTAGGTAGGGACAAGAAAATAAAAGAAAATAGAGAAAATAAAATAGAGAAAATAGAATTAAAGCACCTTTTTAAACTAAAGGGAAGGAATATGAAGGAGCCCTAATTAGGAAGGGCTGTTGTAGCTAGCTGGAAGCCATAAGTTCCACCTGATATGTATGTGACGCACCTGTAGGCACCCGCAAACCTGAAGGTATATAACCGGGTGAAAGCGGTCCGAGTTAGGAGAACGGAGAATTCAGTTAGCCAGGTAGTCACTCGGTCGGTCAGAAGAATCAGAGCGGCCAGAACGTAGGCAGAGCGGTTACAGAAGAGAAACCAGATAGAAGAAGTAATGACTGGCCAGAGTTAGGCCGAGGCTCCAGAGGACTGGTCAGAGTAAGGCCGAGGCTCCCGAGGAAGACAGAAGACAGAAGACAGAAGAAGGAAGAAAGAAGAGATCTTTCTTTAAGCTCTACTCTAAGCTAAGAATCTTACTCTAAGCTAAGCTCTATTTCTCTATCTTTCTTTCTAAGACTCTAAGCTAAGAAGACAAGAAGAAATCTTTCTCTATCTTTCTTTCTAAGACTCTAAGCTCTCTCTAAGAAAGTAGAAGTAAAAGTAGTAAAAGCTTAACTCTGCCTCCGAGAATTTTCCCGCGGCACCGTGGCTGGCCACAATAGGCAGCTTACAGGTGGGGACTTTGCCTCCGTGGAACCCCAGCCGCGCACTCTGTGACTTGCTGTTCTTGCTCACGGTGGGATTTGGGAAACCGGAACCCGCCCTGCAGACCCCCCTTACCCATGTTCTCTGCTGGGTTGGGTCCCCCTGGAAGACTGTGACATCTGGGCTGCTCCTGCTTCTGCTCTGGTGAGTCGCGCGGTGGCGTGCACACGCGCAACCTCGCTCTGGCTACCAAGAGTTTCCGAAGGACACACACCCAGGTGGGACTGGCGGGTCCCAGGTTCCTGCGCATCTGCACAGCGAGGTCACGCCAGCCGCTTCCAAGGGGCCCTCCCCAGCTGCGGGGCGAGGCCCTGTTTCCACGTCCGTCTGGGTCTCCTTGTGGGGCTCATTTGCAGGAGGGATTAGAGCCATGCGCAGCCCTTGGGGTCCCTTGGGGGTCTCGCGCAGTGTCTGGGACGACTGTGGTCTTGACAAGTTCAGGAATGAGGAACCCCAGATTTGGGGGACAAATCCCTTAAAGTTCCAAGTCCCTCCTGTGCTGACGTGATGCCGACTCCGCGCGGACCTTCTTGCGGCTCTGACTGCTTCTCGTGTTCCTGCGCTGCGCGGTGGCCTCGCAGCCTCTTCAGGAACCTCCCCGGAGCCCTCCTGGGCCTCCTCTATGCCTCAGTGCGTCGAGGTCTGTGCCAGAACCTTCTCTGACCACCCTGTCTGGAAGACGACCACAGCCTGTCACTCTGTCCCTGCCCTGCTCTATGGTTCTTGCAAACACGACCTCACAGTGCTTTGTCTGTGGGAGTGTCCCTCTGTCTGTCCCCTGCTCCTCCACGGGGGATGCGTCCTGCTTCCTGTGGGGCTGGCGGTGCCCAGAGCTGTTTCTACCACATAGCGGAGGCCCAGGATGTGGTCAGCGAACCAACCCATGGATGACTGAGACGCTGGCACAGCGTGTGACCCCAGTGAGGGACAGGGCTCACGGCCGAGTTCTTTATGTTTTCTTTTAAGGACGTCCCTTATTAAATTCCCATTTACAAAGTAGTGCACACTTAGGGTGATTTTTAAATTGTGCATGTGTGTGCACGTGTGCACAGATACACACACACACACACACACACACACACACATGATGTGGCTTGGCTTACTTGGGGGACACCCCGTCAACCTGTCACCAGTGGAGGACGTCACAAGTCCTACATGCATTTGGCCCACCTGCCCCTGGACATCACAGAGGAGAGCATGGCACGCTGTGAGGCACCCACGTCCCCTGGGGACCACCCACGTCCCCTGGGGTCCACCCACGTCCCCTGTGGACCACCCAGGTCCCCTGGGGTCCACCCACGTCCCCTGGGGACCACCCACGTCCCCCTGGGGTCCACCCACGTCCCCTGGGGACCACCCACATCCCCCTGGGGTCCACCCATGTCCCCCTGGGGTCCACCCACATCCCCTGGGGACCACCCACATCCCCCTGGGGTCTACCCACATCCCCTGGGGACCACCCATGTCCCCTTGGGGTCCACCCGCATCCCCTGGGGACCACCCACATCCCCCTGGGGTCCACCCACGTCCCTCTGGGGTCCACCCATGTCCCCTGGGGTCTACCCACATCCCCTGGGGACCACCCACGTCCCCCTGGGGTCCACCCACGTCCCCTGGGGTCTACCCACGTCCCCCTGGGGACCACCCACGTCCCCCTGGGGTCCACCCACGTCCCCTGGGGTCTACCCACATCCCCTGGGGACCACCCACGTCCCCCTGGGGTCCACCCACGTCCCCCTGGGGTCCACTCACATCCCCTGGGGACCACCCACGTCCCCCTGGGGTCCGCCCACGTCCCCTGGGGTCCACCCACATCCCCTGGGGACCACCCACGTCCCCTTGGGGTCCACCCACATCCCCTGGGGACCACCCACGTCCCCCTGGGGTCCACCCACGTCCCCTGGGGACCACCCACATCCCCCTGGGGTCCACCCACATCTCCTGGGGACCACCCACGTCCCCTTGGGGTCCACCCGCATCCCCTGGGGACCACCCACATCCCCCTCGAGTCCACCCACGTCCCCTGGCATCCACCCACATCCCCCTGGGGTCCACCCACATCCCCTGGGGACCACCCACGTCCCCTTGGGGTCCACCCACGTCCCCCTGGGGTCCATGGCTGAGGGGAGTTACGTTTTGTACCACAGATCTCTACCCTGGGAAAAAATCCAAATTTGAGACATGAATTCTAGTCACTGTGCATCATCCTCACTCAGCATATAGTCAAGAACCTGAAGCTGGACCACTGGGGATCACCTGCATGGGCAGAGCCCCTCCCTATTCCATCTCATCCCAACTTTCTTTCTCCATTCTAATATCAGCAGTCTTCACACACACACACACACACACACACACACACACACACACAAAATAGGACTTTTGAGTTGCTTTTACCAAAAGTTGGGATCTCCTGATGACATTTGTCCGTATCTCGTTTTTCCCATTTAACATAACATCCCAGACACCAATTCAGATGGTCGGCTCTATGATGAACTTCCTTTTAACAACTGCATACTGTTAAAGGGGGTGGGGAGGCTGTGTGCGGGCCTTTCTACAGCTCCTCCGTGTTTCCCAGCTGATGGACAGCACAGGTCCTTCTCCGGGTGTGGCCACGGTGCACAGTGCCGCAGTGAGCGTCTCGCATTCACGAATCTCGCCACTCAGAGGTGGTCCTGCAGGCTCTTTACGGAGAGTCCTGTGGAGGGAATTGTTTTCTCAAAAGCTACGTGTGCTTGTGTCTCAATAGCTGTGACTGGCTAGTCCAGCAAGCCTTGTCCGGTCCCTGCACTGTCCCTCAGGGCTTCTCTGCCCCTGATTGTCCCAGCCCCTTGACCACCCAGCCTTCCTGAAGGGAGTCCACCCGCGGCTTCCCCAGGCCGCTCCCAGGTGCGCCCTTGCCCGGCCATCCTGCTCTTCCCTGAGAGGCAGTGGCCCGCCCAGGCTCCGTCTGCAGGAGCCGAGACCATCTTTTCTCCATGGCTCAGCAAGGAGGGTCTTCGGCAGCCAAGGCAGAGGAAGGAGAGGCAAGGAAGGGAGAGAGAGGCAGGAAGAGACCCCAGGGCTCGCGTGCGTTCTCATTCCGGTCTGTGCCCAGAGTGGTGCAGCCAGGGTACCGCCAACGGCCGCACAGACCAAGTGTCTCTGGGCTCAGCTGGCCCCGACTGAGGAGCAGAGAGGGTGTCCAGCACAGAGCATGGTCAAGGGCTTGTGGGTGGGACTGGCCTGGGTGTGATCTTGGGGACAGCAAGGAGGCTCCTCCTCTGACTCCTCCAGTCTCCGAGCTTCGTGGGGGCTGGGGCAGGGAGCTGACAAAGTGGAAGGGGACTTCCTCTCTGTGCACCGACGCCTGGCTGAGGCCCAGCTCCCGGGACGCTCTGAGCTGGGAAGCTGGCATCAGAGAACGCAGGGAGAGAGGACCTGGTAGGTCTGTGACACTCCCGAGCCAAGCCTGCGCTGCTCTCCACTACAGCAGGAGTGTGTGTTCGCACCCTCTGCAGGTGTGTGTGTGTGTGTGAGTTCACACGTGTGTGCTTTCCTGTCTGTTGTAGTGGGCGTGTGTGTGTGAATGTGCTGTGTGTCTCTGTGTCTAGGTTTGGCTTTGTACAAGTGACGTCGTTCTCGCTCAACTTGCCTCCGTGTCTGGCTGCACGGCCACTGTGTCTGCGTGCGCATTTACATCTGACTGAACTAGCGCTGCGTGTCACGTGAGCTTGTCGACGGAGGTGACTGGGAGCCGTGGCGGTGGTGTCCGTGTGCGTACGCAGTGAGTCTGTGTAATGCGTGTGTGCGCGTGTGGAGGGGTGTGATGTGGTCTTGGGTGCACTCTTCCCCGCCTCCGTGGGGGCATAACTCCAGGATCGCCCCCACCCTCAGATACCGAACCCACAAATGCGCCATCCCTGGTAGAAAGCGGCACAGTGCTTGCTTGCAGGTGACCTATGCCCATGTGGCCACGTCCAGATGGCGCAGAACACAGCGCAGGTGCCTTGCTACACTGCACTGCGCAGGGCTGAGCCACAAGAAGCCATGTCTGTGTGTGTCCATTAGGGGTGCAGCGTTCTCCCCAAGAGTCCTGACCCCTGTTGGCTGGACCCACGGTGTGCAGCCTGAAGCTGAGGCGCCCCGCTGCGCCTGTTTGGGGGTTGTGTGGTGTCCACAGAGGTCCCCGCGCTTGGACCACAGGCAGCATGTCTGCAGGTCAGCGGGCACCGGTGGCTGCGTGGGCTGCGAGAATGGGTGGCGGCGGCTGCACGGGAGTGGGAGGGAGGGAGGAGATCGGCGTCCTCACTGCCACAGACGCGCTGCGGACACTCTTCTTGACTTGGGCCTGTCCACCTGCAGGGCCTCAGCCTCCCCTTAGGTGGGAGAGGCAGCTTCAGGGCGAGGCGCTTGCCTGGAGCCCTTCCGCCCTGCTCCTTCTCCGGCCTGCTGCCCCTAGCCGCCAGCTGTCGTGGACAGAGGGCCCAGGCCAGCCCATCACTGGGGCTAGACATTTGCCCAGGCCCGCAGCTCCGTGTGCTGGGCTCTGCTGCGCTGCCCACAGCCGTGGTGACCCAGCAGCCGCCTCCCCTCTGCAGACGGAGGGCAGGGGCAGGCTGAGCACGGCACCGGACCTGCGACACCCTCCCCAGGAGGGTTGGCTTGCCCAGATGCCTCATGGTAGGCAGGATCCCCGGCAACCCTTCGGGGCCTTATTCTTGGAAAGTAACGCGTCCTGGGCGCAGGTGTTCTTGCCCGGCCTCGCGCACCTTCGGCGGCCGCTGATCACCGAACATTCTGCTTTAAATCGAGCCACTTAATGTAGATGTAAAGGCCGACTGTAGCTCTATTCAGAACAATCATATTTTATGTAATCATCTTTCTCTTGGTGTGATTTTTGTTCCCTTTTTTAACAGTTCAATTTACACGTGAAAACATTACCCACCTGGGGGTGGTCAGGAACCGTGACATGAAATCTCCAACTACTTCCTTTCTCCAGCTTAACTTTCAAGACATTTTTGGTTGGCATGTAATAATTACATCTGTTTATGGGATGCAGCGTGATGTTTTAAAAGAAGGCTACAATGTAACGATCAACTTTGGGTCATTAGAACATCCATCATTATTTCTTTGTGGTAAGAACATTCAAAACCCCCGTTCTAACTATTTCGAAGTGCACGATCTCTTCCTGCTAAACGCATCCCAGGAACTCACTCCAACCCTCTCTGACTTTGGACCCATTGTTCAGCCTCTTCCAAAATGTATGCAAATTAAAATATAATTTGCATACCGTGTAAGATATATAAGACGTAGGAGCTATTTTTGTCTCCTTAACACACATTAGAAGAAAAGGCCCAGGTCCCTCGCTCCTGGACATTGCCCGGCTGGCGCCATGTTGGGGTGGCGTTGCTCCAGAGGGCCCTCTGGCCTTCTGCCTTCAAGGTGGCTGTCTGCTTTCGACGCTCTGATCTGGGGCAGGGTGACAGGCACCCCGCCGTCAGTCACCGAGGGCGAGGGTTCTGCGTCCCCACATGGGGGTGAGTGCTGCCTGGCTCGGGGCAACAGGCGGTGCAGGAGGCTCCAGGGGAGTTCTGTGGGGCTCTGCCTCCCTGGTCCAGGCGCATCCTCCCTGGGACCTGGCCGCTCAGTGGTGTCACCGCCTTGCTGATCCTAGCAGGGCTCAGGCCCAGAGCTCCTCCCGCTGCAGTGGGGAGGACGGGAGGGGAGGGCGGGGAGGCGGGGAGGGAAGGCAGATGCCCAGACAGATGGGCCTGGCCCCGGGCTCTGCTGGCCTAATGAATTTCCTTCCCTGGCCCTCAGGCAGGTCAGTCAATGAGACCAGCCGCGGCATCTGGGATGTCGAGGGGACGAGGCTAGTCAGTCAGGCCGAGAATGAACCCTGCTTCCCTGGAGATGAGGCGGCCGTCAGGGTCTCGAGGACCAGAGGCAGCCGGCTTCCAATGGCGCTGGGAGGAGCTCCTTCCGGCAAGTCAGGGGCTGCAGGGCACCGCTTGTGCAGGGTTGTGCCCCAAGAGCCTCTTTGGGTGGGGTGAGCTGTCCTGGTGGCCTGGCTTGCTGACCTCTGGACCTTGCATGTGGACACCCTCCCCCACTGCCACGAAATTTATTCCTACTAATCTGCTGGTCTTAGTACAGGCGGCGATTCCTCCTGGGAGAGGCTTCCTGAGCCCCAAGGGGCCCTGCGGTGGGCTCCTCAGGGTCCCTGGACTTCCGCCCTCAGTCCAGCGACCACACGTCCGCAGTGAATGCAAGCTCAAGGGGCAGGGATGGGATACAGCTCTGGTGGCCAGCCGGGTGCCTGGGGCGTGGCAGGTGTGAAATGATATTTCATGAAAGATGGAAGGAGGGAGAAGGAGAGGTGGGAGGGTCATTAATTCTCTGGCCAGGAAACCAAACCCATCCCTGGACAGGGGAGGCTGGAGTCCATGTCACTTGGCAACCCAGGACTCTGGGGACACTTGGGTGCTTGAGACCAGCACCACCACCGGCTGGACCTCGGCTCTCATGCCGGCCGTCCTGAGCCTCCAGGTTCGTGGGCAGAGGACAGGCATGTGGGGTGCAGGACTCAAGTCAGGGGGTGCGCATGCGCTGACCAGTCTGTCCTCACGCCCGTGATCACTGGCCGTGTGGTCACACGCTGCTGCAGGTACCGCGAGGGATGCAGCCCTGAAGGTGGGCTCGTCTCCTGCTGTGGCCGGACGGGAAACGCGAGGCAGAACCACACCCCCGACACACTCGAGTCCATTGCCCACCGCGTACCAGGCACTGCAGCCTCGGAAATTCAGTACTGGACACGACAGGGCAGGCAGAGCCCTGCCAGCAGGAGGTGCACGTTCTAGAGAGCGGGAAACAGACGAGGGCAGAACACTTCCGGGTTCATCCCAGAAAGCCAGCGCCACGCTCCTCCAAAGCCAGATGAGGACACACCGAGGAGAGGAAGCTACAGACCGAGACCCTCACGGACTTGGATGCAAAAATACTTAATAATAATATGAGCAAGTCGTGTTCAACAGCACAGTAAGTAGATTGTGCACCACAACCACGTTGGTTTTGTCCCAGAGATGCAAGGATGGATTAACACACACAGATCTATAAATATGATCCATCAAATTAACAGAATTAAGGACAAAAATCACTTAGTAACTTCAATAGATGCAGAGAAGGCCTTTGACAAAATTCAGCACCCATGCATGATAAAAACACTGAAGAAACTAGAAGAAGCCTAAGGCTGTGTGTGAAAGCCCCAAAGCACACCTCATAGAAAATGGGGGGGGGGGGGAATCTGGGACATTTCCTTTAAAATCTGGGACAAGAGGATGTCCACTCTCACCACTCTTATTTAATATAGTGCTAGAAATTCTAGACAGAGCAATTAGGCAAGAGAAGGAAACCAAAGGGATGAAAATAGGAAAGGAAGAAGTCGGATTATCACGGTTAGCACATGATAAAATCCTACACCGGGAAGATCCAAAAAGCTCCACCAAAAGACTCCTAGAGCTAATAAACAAACTCGGCAAAGTAGCAGGTTACAAGATCAACCTACAAAAATCAATAGGCTTCCTACATACCAGTGACAAATCTGCCAAGAAAGAAATCAGGAAAACAATTCCATTCACATTAGCCTTAAAAGCAAGCAAACAAACAAAACCCTAGGAATAAAAATAAATCTAACCAAGGAGGCAAAAGACCTCTTCAGTGAAAACTACAGAACATTGAAAAAAGAAATTGAAGAAGACACAAGAAGATGGAAAGCTCTCCCATGTTCATGGATAGGCAGAATTAATATTGTTAAAATGGCCATATAGCACCAAAAGCAATATATGGGTTCATTGCAATCCCCGTCAAAATAGCAATGACATTCTTGACAGAACTAGGAAAAAAAATGTCAGAAAATTTATTTGAAAGAATAAAAGAGGGGCTGGGATTGTGGCTTAGTGGTAGAGCACTTGGCTAGCATGTGTGAGGCACTAGGTTCGATTATCAGCCCCACATACAAATAAATAAAGGTCCATCAACAACTAATAAAATAAAATAAAATAAAAAACAAGAATAAAAGACCCAGAATAGCCAAAGCAATTCTAAGCCAAAAAAAAGCAATTCAGGAGGCATCACAATACCTGACTTCAAATTATACTACAGAGCTATAGTAAAAAAACTGCATGGCACTGCATATAAACAGACGCCTAGACCAAAGTACGTAAGAGAAGACACAGAGACAAACCCTCACAGATATAGTCATCCCAGCCTTGTCAAAGTTGCCAAAAACATACAGTGGAGAAAAGGCAGCCTTTTTAACAAATGGTGCTGGGACAGCTGGTTATCCATAGTAGAAGAATGAAACTAGACCCTTATCTCTCATCCTGCACAAAAACCAACTCAAAATGGACCAAAACCCTCAGAATTAGACCAGAAACTGATATTCCTAGAAGAAAGCAAAGGGTCAATACTCCAGTTTTTAGGCACAGCAACAAATTTCTGAATAGGACCACCTAGAGGTCAGGAAATAATGCCAAGAATTAATAAATGGGATGACATCAAATTTAAAAGCTTCTGCACAGCAAAGGAAACAACTAAGAATGTGAAGAAAGAACCTATAGAAAGGGAAAAATCCTTTGCTGCCTACTCTTCTGATAAAGAATGAATATTTAGAATATATTAAGAACTCAAAAAACTTTACACCCCAAAAATCATATACCCAGTTAATAAATAGGTAAATGAATTAAACAGATACTTCTCCAAAGAAGACAGACAAATGCCTAACACAGGAAAAAAACATTCAACATCATTAGCAATTAGGGAAATGCAAATCAAACCACACTGATTTCATCTCACACCAGTCAGAATGGAAGCATCAATAATAGATGCTGGAGAGGATGTGGAGAAAAAGGAACAATTTTACTCTGCTTTTGGGACTGTAAATTAGTACCACCACTATGGAAATCAGTATGGAGGTTCCTCAAAATCCTAGGCATGGAACCACCTTGTGACCCAGCCGTACAAATCCTCAGTAGTTATCCTAAAGACTTGAAGTCATCATACTACAGTGACACAGGCATACCCATGTTTATAGCAGCACAATTGACAATAGCCAAACTATGAAGCCAGCCTAGGTGTCCACCAAAGGATACATGGATAAAGAAAATGTGGTGTACGTATACAATGGAATTTTATTCTACTCAGCCATCAAGAAAACTGAAGTTATGGCATTTGCAGGAAAATGGATGGGACCATAGACCATCATATTAAGTGAAATAATTCAAACTCAGAAGATGAAGGGTTGTATGTCTGTCTCACATGCAGAAGCCAGAGAGGAAAAAGGAAAATAAAAGTGGGGATGGATCTCCTAAAAATCAAAGGGGGAGCAGTAAAGGAAAGGGGGAAAAGGGGTAGGAGGAGGAGAGGGAGGGGGATGTCCTGGGGCATGATATTGGTTAAATTGTATTGTTATAATGTGTGACATTGTATTTGTGCGTGTACGAATATGTACCAACAAATCCCATCAGTATACACAACTATAATGCACCAATAGAAAATGTGGGGGCAATGTTAAAACCTTCAGTATTTTAGCACTGAGGTGTGCAAAGGGGGAAATAAGCTGGGGAGAGGTGGGGGGCGGAGAGAGGGAGGGAGAGAGGGAGAGAGAGAGAGTGTGAGGGGTTGGAAGGTCAGGTTAGTGGTTGGGCAGGGTCTCCCTGAGAAGGTCTGTCACTGACCCGCTGAGCACAGGGCTGGCGTACAGGAGTCCCCAGCCAAGGTGCCACCAGCGCAGCCCCAGAGCACACGCGCTTTCCCAGCAGCTTTCCGGGATTGAAGCTGCTCAGCCCTGCCGAGCGCCCCCCCCCCCCCGCCCGCCCCCGTGCCCCTGGTAACTTCCTCCTGCCCTCGGAACTTCATACCATCTGGGGCACAAGTCCTTCCAAAGGAGAGTCAGCTTCTGTCCCATCAAGAGTCACGTGCAGGTGTGTGTGCGTGACAATGACGTGAGTGACTATGACGCCTGTACTGGGTGCGCCTGTGCAAGGCGTGGGAGGGTGTGTACCTGAGTGCGGTGGGCGGTCTGGATTCAAGGGTTCAAATGTGTTCCCTCCAATGAGAGACTTCGTACTAAGACACGGGCGGGTGCCTGTTGGGGATCAGGCGTGGGGTGCGTGTGTGCACACGCGCGTGTGAGCCTGGGTTGGCTGTGCGTCCTGGTGCCTGCTTGTCCTGCTCTTGATCAGAAGCGGGCAGGCCTGGGGAGGGCCCACTCGGGGATGTCCAGTGATGAGCGGAAGGCTCCGGCTCACCAGGACGCCGGGATCCTGCCCTCCCAGGCCCAGCTGGGTGACCTCGGGCTAGAGAGGGCCACGCCTTTCTCGGGGCTCGCAGGCCAAGGTGAGGCTGGCCTCTGTGTGGGCAGCAGCTTGGTGGGGAAATGGCCAGAGAAGCAGGCGGCAGCCCAGAATGTGGCGTCCACAGAGGAAGCCCCGCCTACTGTGACACAGGCCCACGGGAGGCTCGTGCCCCTGCGCCTCTGGAGGAAGGAGCAAGAGCTGCTGGTGACTGGCAATAGCAGCACTCTCCGGGCACCTTGTCACCTTTTAGATCCTTACAACTCTCAATACGTAAGAAACCAGGAGACTTGCCCTTTCCAGGGGAGAAAATGAGGCTCAGAAGGGCTGTGATATGTCCAAGGTCACCGACAGCAGGTGACAGGGCTGGGTTCAGAGCCCGTACCTTGGCCAGCGCTTGGGGCTATTTCCGGGCACATGGGGTGTGCCACGTGGAGGCCGCAGAGATGGCTTGATTTTATAAGCCAATGAAGTTGGAAGGTTCTGCCTCTTTGGGATGATTTCATAGTCACCAAGCCGATCAAATATCTCTGAGAGTGAGTTCCCTCTTGATTCTTTATTGAACAAACATCTTGCATAACTTACTATAGGGAGGGACTAAGCTCCCTCAGTTTCCATTAAAAAATCTCTAGGCAAGTGTCTTAGTGCATTTTTTGTTTCTATAACTGGATCCAAGCCGGGGCGCGGTGGCGCACGCCTGTAATCCCAGCACTTGGGAGGCTGAGGCAGGAGGATTGCGAGTTCAGAGCCAGCCTCAGCAATGGCGAGGCACTTAGCAACTCAGTGAGACCCTGTCTCTAATAAAATACTAAAAAGGACTGGGGATGTGGCCCAGTGGTCGAGTGCCCCTGAGTTCAATCCCTGGTACCGAAAAAAAAAAAAAAAAAAAAAAAAAGAAAAGATAACTGGATCCACAGACTGGGTAATTTATGAAGAGTGGAAATTCATTTGACTCACAGTTCAGGGGGCTGCGCCTGCATCTGCTCAGCACCAC
The DNA here is from genome assembly GCA_025594165.1 of Tamias sibiricus. NCBI lineage: Eukaryota > Metazoa > Chordata > Mammalia > Rodentia > Sciuridae > Tamias > Tamias sibiricus. Next base: position 7,692,016 of record CM046662.1, on the reverse strand, counting down.
GTGAGGCCTTGCCACGTCACAGCAGGGCAGAGGGCATCGTGCGGGAGACAGCGCCAGTGTGCTAGCCCCAGGCCTCTCTTCTTACAGAGCCCCTGTGCCACCACAGTGGCCCGCCTCATGACCTCACCAGTCCTAACTACCTCCCGAAGGCCCCACCTCCAAATGCCATTAATGAATGACGTTGAGGAATACGTTTCCAGCATAAGAATTTGTGGGGGGGACCACAGTCAGATGGCACCAGGAAGGCACAATCCATCTCTGCCCACAGAGACCAGCAACACAGGTCTTCAATTCTCTGGACGCTAACTGGGTTCTTGGAGTTCAACTCAATCCTGCCACGTTCTACCTGGAGCCAGGATTGGGTCCCACAAGGGAAGGGTCTCACAAGAGACTGAGAGGTGGGGCCACGTGTTCCAGCCTTCCATCGTGCCTTGGCCTTTCTGGTGACCAGCTTCATCCTGAAGCTGCTCAGAGACACCAGCCCAGTCATCTTAGTACTATCCAAGAAGACACTTGCCACTGTGGAGCTCCAAGGATCTCAAGAGCTCCTGTCAGAAACCAGAGGCTAAGAGCAAACCTATAATAAAAGATGTCCCTGTCATCACCTTGACTGCTCGGGAAACTGCGAGAGTTTCAGGAGCTCCGTGCTTCCTCCTGGGGAGGAAGACCAATGTGTATTTATTATGATATCACAATATCACAGAGAGGTCTCTGATTGGTCTAGTTTGGACCAATTAAAACTGAGCTTAAGGTAGAAGGTTCCATGATTGTCTCAGTTTGGACCAATCAAAAGTGACTGAGGAGCAGTCATAAACTCAGGGCTCCTCGGTCAGTGGTCGGAGTGGAGCAGGGCAGCTCCCGGCAGGAAGCGGGCTGGGAAGACGGGATCACGGGTATCCACTATGTTTTAACTTGGGGCCCAAATGCTGGAATTTTCCTCAGAGATTTATCTGATAGAACCCCCAAGGTATGTGAGCCTCCAGAGACTCTTATTAATACTCAAAGAACGCTGAGAAGGTTCACACCGAAGTTGAAATTCATTGCCAAGAATTTGAGAGCAAGCTCCCAGGGGAAGGGCGTGAGACCAGATGTTTAAGGGATGGCTTCACGGTTGGCGTCGGGACCTGCCAATGAATGCACAAATCGTAAAGAGAAGAGCTTGGTGAAAACACAGGCTTCGGAGTGAAGGGGGAGCTGGACCCCATCTCCACCCAGCTCTCCCAGAAACTCTCTGTGTGGCCTTGGGCAAGTCACCTAGCCTCGCTGAGTCCTTGGAAAACTACAAGAACTGAGAGCAGCCGAGCGGTCGGCAGGCGTCAGATGAGGTCAGTCCCTCGTCCCAGCTTCGAGGTGCTCCTTCAACGGGCGCAGCCGGGTGTTTCTCTAAGTCAGCCCAGTTTTCATCCCCTGGTGGCTGGATCGTGAGTCCTGTGAGCTGTCTCTAGCCAGAAAACGAGGCCACGCATTCCTCTGGGGAGGGTGGCGTCCAGCTCCCCCAGCTCCCCCGCATCTCAGAGCAGCCTGGAGAAGTGGGACAGAGACAAGCTTCCAAGTCACACAGCAATGGGCTCAAATGCCACTTCTGCCACCAGCCAGACGTGACCGTGGGCACGTCCCTTCTTCTCCTGTCGGATCTATGAAAGACAGGCCTTTCTCCCCACAGAAGCCGCTGGCGAGGATAAAATGCAAAGCACACAGAACCGCCTCCCGTGCCCCCGCTCAGCCGCCCACCTGAGAGACACGCACTGGCACCCAGTGCCCGTGCACCCGTCGGGCTGGTGCTGCCAGAGCACACCCAGGTGCGTCACCAGGAGGTCCACAGGATGCTCAAGCCACGCCCGACAGACTGGCCGTCCCTCACGCAGCTCCCACCCCAGCGTCTGGCCGGGTGCAGACAGCAAGCCAGCAGATAAACAAGCCCCGGTGTCCAGTTCTTTGAGGAGAATCAAGGGGGCAGGGAGAGTGAGCTCTGGGGTGGGTGTGGGGGCGGCAGGGGCTGTGGGAGTTCTAATGCCACATGCCAGTGCAGGAGTCGCCAGGCATACCGGGGTGGAGAGACGGAAGTGGACGCTGTGATCAGAACCGGAAGGAAGGGAGGAGCGTCGTCCTGATGGACGTGCCGTGGTGCTCACCACCGTGGTCTTGGTGTGTCCTGGCGCTGTCCCTGGCCCTCCTCTCTTGGGAAGGAGCTGGTACTTACATAATGCAAGTGGGATCCAGGAATCCGCTGTCCAGCTTGGATCTCGACTGTCCCCCAAAGGCCAGGTGACAAGCCTGGGTCTCAGGCTCGAACTGCTGCTGGCGGAACCTTAGGAGGCGGAGCCCAGTGGGATGAAGTCAGGTCATTTGGGGCGTGTCCTTGAGGGCTCCTGGGACCAGGCCCTTCCTCTCTGCGCTGGCTTCCCAGCTGCCATGACATGAGCCACCTGGGAAAGGGACCTTGGGCAGGACCCCCACCTGGCCAAGCCTCGCCTGCTCCCCACCACCTCCTCCCCACCGGCTGCCTCCTCTTCCTCTGCCCTTGAACCTGGCGGCAGGTCTGAGTTTCCTTTCTGCATTTCCCCTCCAACACTGAGGACCTGTGGAGGACAGGAGAGGGTGTGTCAGGAATCAAAGTCCCTTTTTTGTATTTTATTTAGAGACAGGGTCTCACTGAGTTGCTAAGTGCCTCACCATTGCTGAGGCTGGCTTTGAACTCGTGATCCTCCGGCCTCAGCCTCCCAAGTGCTGGGATCACAGGCAAAATCAAAGTCCCAGCTTGGTTTTGTCATTCAGCCGTGTGGTCCTGGGCGTCCCTCCTTCTCTCTGTCCCTTGACCTCCCCACCTGTCATTCATGTGCAGTGATGACCGTACTCCCCCCAAGGCAGGTGGGGGACCTTTGCAAAGAAGCAGACAGAGGGCCTGGAAGGTCTCAGACACCCCATGAGAGACAGCTGCTGCCCCGTTGCTAGCCCTTGGTGCTTCGTCTCAGAAGGAGTCGCATGTATCCAGCGCTCACTGCGCCGGCTCCTGTCTCACCCCATTTACTCCTACCACAGTGGTTTTGTCTTCCCAGAGCCTCGCCCCTGCTCCTGCTCCTGTCCTGCTATGTGACCTGGGAATCCTGCCTGCCTCCCACCTGTGAGCATCCTGGCTGGGCCAATCAGAGCTCTGCCCTGGGAGTTTGGGAATGAATAATAATGATAAGGAATACTAATGAGCCCTCGCTGTGGAGCCGCTGAGATGCTCGAGATGCTGCTGTTAGCAGCTCAGGGCCAGCCTCGTAGAGCAAAAGGAGATTGATGGGGCTGGCGGAGCCACAGCAAGCAAAGAGGAGAGAGCATTCCAGTGGCATCCTAGTGGCTGATTCCACCTGCCCCAACCTCAGCCCTGCCTTTCCCAACCTTTGCTTACACAAGCCAATTCCACCCCTCCCTCCCCACTGCACCCCTCTCTCCTTGACTTACCCTAGCACCGAGGTACTCAAGTGAGGGTGAGTTGCCCACCACGGGACAACTTGGCAAAGCCTGGGGACATTTTTGCTTTCACGATCCAGGGCATCAAGCCAGTAGAGACCAAGGAGAGTGTGATTATGCCACAGGACGGCTGCCCATGACCAAGAGTGATCCGACTCAAAATGTCACCAGAGGGTGAGCGGCTTGCTGCATCCCACCTCCTCAGGGCGCTCCCCGCGCCACAGCCCTGGGCTGGGTTCCCAGGCTGGCCTGGAGCAGTCGTGTCGCAGACTGCCTCCACCTCCACCATCCAGAGCCACGGTGTCCACAAGCCACTAGGCCCACATGGCCAAGCTCCTGGCCACACCAAACTGTGCTGAGGAGAAGACAGGCATCAGACTAGATGACTTGGGAAGACAAAGAAACATAGAACATTGTATCTACCATTTGTAACTCCATTCCATGTGGTAATGGCATCGTTTTGCATTGATTGTATTAAATAAAATATATCACGGAAATTCTTGCTTTTATAATGTGGCTACTAGAAATATTAAAATTAATTATGTGGCTGACGGTAAAATGGCAAGGAGAGCACAGGACTGTCATGGGCTGGGTGTGAGGATAGATCTGGAGCCGTCGTCCTGTGGTCAGAGGCACAGTGAGTGCCACCCCACGCTACCGTGCCCCCAACAGGTGCCCACAGCCAAGAGCCTGAGGCCCAAATGTCAGCTCTGAAAGAATCTTTGGGAATCTGAATTTTTTTTTTATTGGTGCATTGTAATGACACTTCACAGTGGGATTCACAATGCCGTATTTTTGCATGCACACAACACAACTTGATCACATTTTAAAATTCTATTAAGGACCTCCTTTTCATAAAATCCCCTCCAACCTCTTGCAGGTACAGTTTCCCTCAGAATCTAGAGGGGTTCACTCCAGGGTCCCCCACAAATCCCTAACATTATCTGGTATAGCCTATGACGTAACCTGTGTACCTTAAGTCATCTCCAGAAAACGTATCACGCCTCATACGGCGTAAGTGCGGGGATAGCTGTCACACCGTGATATTCAGGGCCTCATCACGCCTCATACGGCGTAAGTGCGGGGATAGCTGTCACACCGTGATATCCAGGGCCTCATCACGCCTCATACGGCGTAAGTGCGGGGATAGCTGTCACACCGTGATATTCAGGGCCTCATCACGCCTCATACGGCGTAAGTGCGGGGATAGCTGTCACACCGTGATATTCAGGGCCTCATCACGCCTCATACGGCGTAAGTGCGGGGATAGCTGTCACACCGTGATATTCAGGGCCTCATCACGCCTCATACGGCGTAAGTGCGGGGGATAGCTGTCACACCGTGATATTCAGGGCCTCATCACGCCTCATACGGCGTAAGTGCGGGGATAGCTGTCACACCCGTGATATTCAGGGCCTCATCACGCCTCATACGGCGTAAGTGCGGGGATAGCTGTCACACCGTGATATTCAGGGCCTCATCACGCCTCATACGGCGTAAGTGCGGGGATAGCTGTCACACCGTGATATCCAGGGCCTCATCACGCCTCATACGGCGTAAGTGCGGGGATAGCTGTCACACCGTGATATTCAGGGCCTCATCACGCCTCATACGGCGTAAGTGCGGGGATAGCTGTCACACCGTGATATTCAGGGCCTCATCACGCCTCATACGGCGTAAGTGCGGGGATAGCTGTCACACCGTGATATTCAGGGCCTCATCACGCCTCATACGGCGTAAGTGCGGGGATAGCTGTCACACCGTGATATTCAGGGCCTCATCACGCCTCATACGGCGTAAGTGCGGGGATAGCTGTCACACCGTGATATTCAGGGCCTCATCACGCCTCATACGGCGTAAGTGCGGGGATAGCTGTCACACCGTGATATTCAGGGCCTCATCACGCCTCATACGGCGTAAGTGCAGGGATAGCTGTCACACCGTGATATTCAGGGCCTCATCACGCCTCATACGGCGTAAGTGCAGGGATAGCTGTCACACCGTGATATTCAGGGCCTCATCACGCCTCATACGGCGTAAGTGCGGGGATAGCTGTCACACCGTGATATCCAGGGCCTCATCACACCTCATACGGCGTAAGTGCGGGAATAGCTGTCACACCGTGATATCCAGGGCCTCATCACGCCTCATACGGCGTAAGTGCAGGGATAGCTGTCACACCGTGATATTCAGGGCCTCATCACGCCTCATACGGCGTAAGTGCGGGATAGGGGGATAGCTGTCACACCGTGATATTCAGGGCCTCATCACGCCTCATACGGCGTAAGTGCGGGGATAGCTGTCACACCGTGATATTCAGGGCCTCATCACGCCTCATACGGCGTAAGTGCGGGGATAGCTGTCACACCGTGATATTCAGGGCCTCATCACGCCTCATACGGCGTAAGTGCGGGGATAGCTGTCACACCGTGATATTCAGGGCCTCATCACGCCTCATACGGCGTAAGTGCGGGGATAGCTGTCACACCGTGATATTCAGGGCCTCATCACGCCTCATACGGCGTAAGTGCGGGGATAGCTGTCACACCGTGATATTCAGGGCCTCATCACGCCTCATACGGCGTAAGTGCGGGGATAGCTGTCACACACCGTGATATTCAGGGCCTCATCACGCCTCATACGGCGTAAGTGCAGGGATAGCTGTCACACCGTGATATTCAGGGCCTCATCACGCCTCATACGGCGTAAGTGCGGGGATAGCTGTCACACCGTGATATCCAGGGCCTCATCACACCTCATACGGCGTAAGTGCGGGAATAGCTGTCACACCGTGATATCCAGGGCCTCATCACGCCTCATACGGCGTAAGTGCAGGGATAGCTGTCACACCGTGATATTCAGGGCCTCATCACGCCTCATACGGCGTAAGTGCGGGGATAGCTGTCACACCGTGATATTCAGGGCCTCATCACGCCTCATACGGCGTAAGTGCGGGGATAGCTGTCACACCGTGATATTCAGGGCCTCATCACGCCTCATACGGCGTAAGTGCGGGGATAGCTGTCACACCGTGATATTCAGGGCCTCATCACGCCTCATACGGCGTAAGTGCGGGGATAGCTGTCACACCGTGATATTCAGGGCCTCATCACGCCTCATACGGCGTAAGTGCGGGGATAGCTGTCACACCGTGATATTCAGGGCCTCATCACGCCTCATACGGCGTAAGTGCGGGGGTAGCTGTCACACCGTGATATTCAGGGCCTCTGTGTTCAGCAGGGTGCGGTGAACACTCAGACCTGTGGGTGGCCGAGTCTGCAGAGGCAGAGGCCCACCCTCTCATCTCCCGGGTGCCCCATCCCGACACCTCGCCCCAGCCTGGCTGGTGGGGCGCTCCCCGCTCGAGCACGCCACGGAAGCTGGCCTGTTCTCGCCCTCAGCACAGGCGCCTCGCTGACACCTGTCTCTCCGGGGCCTGGGCTGGGCGTGGTCCTCTGCCCATCCTGCTGCGTTCTGCCAACCAACGAGGTGGGGGGCGGGAGGGCCCTCCTTTTCCGCTCTCCGCAGCTTCCTGGCATAACCTCTTGTTCACGGCTCCTGCTTTCCCGACATATTTCCAGGGGCTCTGAAGGCAGAGGTGAGCTGGAAGCTGGTGCCTCGTTACCACGGCAACGGGCGGCTTCTGCCTTCCCAGCCAGGCCAGAGCAGCCGCGGGGCCGGAGGCTCGGTGAACGATGCCTGTGAGGCCCTGCCCAGCCCTGCCCAGCCCTGCCCAGCCCTGCCCAGCCTCGGCACCACCACCTGACCTCCAGGGGTTCCAGCTGCGGCCACTCTGCCGGTTCAGTGCAGGGAGTCCCTCTCTGAGGAAGGGGACCTTGCAGTTGTCCTGTCAGCCTGCCCTGGGTGGCGAGGCCTCCTGTGTGTGTGGGGGGGGCACTAGCGTGGCAACCCCTCTGCCGGCCTTCCAGATGCAGGCAGGAGCCCTGCCCCATGGACCTATGTTTCCTTCTCTACTGTCACCAGAAGTTGCCCATTTTGGAAACTATCTTCAAGCTCATGTGACAATGTCTGCCTTAGGCTTTTTCCTGTTGCTGTGTCAACGCACCTGAGACCAGGTGATTCATAGCAAACAGGTGCCGGTGGGCTTGCCGCCCTGGAGGCTGGGGTCCAGGAGCGGCGTCTGGTGGGCCTTCCTGCTGCGTCCCCACATGAGAGCAGTCGGCAGCCGGCGGGGGACAGCGTAAGTGGGTAGCTTGGGCCTCTTGCTGTGCTCACAAAGCCCCTGCTGCCATCATGGGGGTCCATCTAATGGCCTCGTCCAGCCCTGACACCTCGCAAAGCTCCACCTGCAAACACCACCAACACAGGACATCTGGGATTGAGTTTCCGACACATGAAATTTGAGGGACACGTTTAAATCCCCCAACGTCTTTTCTCACTCGGAGATGATGGAAGAAGACCCTGTGCCGAGGGGACTGTCTTCCTAATACAGAGCTCGAGTTCACAGCGAGGACGTCTCCAGTGAGAGCTGTGACAGGCTGACTCAGTGCCTTAGGTGGCAGCAGGTCATCCCATTTGACCTTCACTACAACCTTGTGACTGAGATAGCACCACCTTCTCCATTTTGTAGATTAAAAAACTGAGGTTTGGTGAGGCCAAAGAAGGCCACCAGGGTCAGACTCCTGGAAAGTGCAGAGCCAGGGTTGGAATAAGGAGGTGTGTTAGTCAGTTTTCCATCACTGTAACAACGTGCCTGAGAAAATCAATGTAAACAGCTCACAGTTTTGGGAGGCCTTGGCCCATGGCTGGCTGGCCTGCTCCGTTGGCTGTGGTGAGGCAGACAGCTGTGGGAGCTTGTGCTGGAGGAGTCACGGCCAGAAGCCAAAGAGAGGACAAGGAGGGGCCAGGGTCCAATGGTCCCTCCAGGGCACTCCCCCCCCGCCACCTAGCTCCTCCCAATAGGCCCAGCAATGCCATGGGCTGGGATGGAGCTTTGAACTCCTGGCCTTTGGGGGACATTGGAGCTCTGAGCCAGAGCCTGGGGCTTGCAGAGCTTTGTAGGTCTCTGAACAAAGCTGAGGGTGCCGGCACCTCCTCAGGTGCAGATAGGAAACCAAGGCTCCCCAGGTCAGAGCGGGCGCCCGAGGTCACAAGGCTCAGAGGTGGCAAGGCCAGGGTTTCCAACTCGGTCTGTCGTGTTCCAGACTCGACTCCTTATTTCGGACAGTTAGGCCCTGTCTGGTGGTGAGCAGGCCGCGTGTGCTTCTAAGCAAGCCCAGAGCATGACGGGAGGGGTCCTCGGGCCGGGAGACCCTCTCTCCATTGTGCTGTCAGCACAGGACAGACCACCCCGGCCCCCTGGGCAGGCCCCATCGTGCACCCGAGTGGGCGAGGCTGCCGAGAGGGGCTGCAGTGGTGGCAGCTGCGACGGACATTGCTGCTAAACAGGACCCAGTGCTGGTGGGAGCACGGCAGTCCTCCAGGGACAGGGACGCTCCAAGCCAAGGGGGCATGGGCAGAGGGTCCCTGGGGAGCAGGTGGCCTGAGTCACAGGCTGGGGCACGCCAGGGGAGGCTCACTTCCCCGGGGACCTGAGCAGAGGAGAGCAAGAGAAGACAGGGAGGCAGGCGGGCCAAGAGCCCACAGTGGTTCCCTGGTGTCCCCAAGTCCCAGCCTCTCACGTCATCCTGTCTTGGATGTCCATGTGATGCTCGGGCTCCCACCCCACAGGCACTGCGGACCCCCGCCTGCAGCCCAGCCGGGGCCTCGGGCTCCTCGTGGTCTCTCTCAGCCCCAGGTGGACTGCTTCCTCCTTCTCCCCCCGGGGCGGGAGGGACGCAGGGAGAGGCAGGCGGCGGGCTCGGCCAGGCGGGTCCCCTCCGCTCTCCTCCCGTGTGTGGACTCTGAGTGACTCGCTTCTCTCTTGGAAGCTTCCCTTTTCTATGCCAAACCGAGCAAATCACGCCTGTCTCTGGGCAGGTGGGGGCTACAGGGGGCGTGGGGGAGCAGTCCCAGCTTAGCCCCTGGCTGGTGACCAGTGCTCCGGACGGTCCTCTTCCCCATCTGCCCTCCCGGTCTCCGGGGCCCTGTGTGTGGTCTGGAGACAGCTAGACGCTGAGCTGGTGCCGGCCCCCAGGCCTCCTGCAGGCCGCACCCGGGCCGGCTGCCCTCTGTGCCGTGCGGCCCAGCCAGCCCACGCTCCTCGGGCCTGTAATTAGCCTCCGCCTGGTTTGGAGAATGTGCCCGTCAGCAGCCGCTGCCCTGCCTCCGCGGGGCGCTTTGGCTGGTTGAGGAGACCCGTCTCTCTGCACAGGGACATCCTGGGAAACAAGGCGATGTCTGCTCTTCCCACAGCCTCTTCAACCTGCTGTCAGCGGAGACCAGGCCTGCGTGACACCTGTGACCGGAAAGAGGAATCACAGGGGGGGCTGCTGTCACGCCAGGGCCCGAGATGTCCACCTTGGCAGGGAAGGCAAGAGAAGATTCCAGAATACAAATGCCAGCTGCCGATTCCTTGGCATGGCTGTCCTCAACCTGCCACCTGAGCCCGAGCAGGAGGAGGAGCAGAGGGGCACGGCGTCGGGAGGAGCTGGTCTGGGCACGGCGTCGGGAGGAGCTGGTCTGGGCATGACTTGGCCTCTCACCAGCTAGGTGATCTTTGGCAAATGGCTTCCTTATTCCAAGCCTCAAAGTCCCCACCTGTGAAATGGGAACGACCCTGGCTGCAGGAGCTTTGTGGGGAAATCGAACGGGCGTAGAACGCCAGCCACACCAGCCACGCCAGCCACGCCAGCCACACCGGCCACGCCAGCCACGCCGGCCACTCGCAAACGAATGGACGTTGCTCCTATTTTCTTGAGGCTGGCTCCGGCCCCTCCTTTCTCAACAGGCCCCCCAGGCTGTGGCCGTGCTTGTGCCCACGCAGGTCCATCCAGAGAGAAGGCCATCTCCTGCACCATCTTCCCGGCAAGCCCCTACCGACTCTGCAGGGCCCGGCTCAGGCGTCCCCTCCTCTGTGACGCCTCCCCTCCTCGTGTCCTGCAGCAATGGCTGGCTCGTGCTTTCACCACCAGCCCTGAGACTGGCCCTCTCCTGGTCTCTCTGACCTGCCCGAGGCCCAGGCCCCGTGACTCGGCTTCACAGGAGAGCAGGGCCTCTCCCGCAGAGGTCACGGCTTCTCACGGCCATCAGGCCGCTTGCTGGTCATTCCCGGCGTGGGCATGCACGCTGTGTTTGGTTGAGTGAATGAATGACTGCAAGGAACTAATAAAGGAATGGTGGACGGTCGCAGGGAAGACTAAACATCAACAACAGAAATCTCAGAGAGGTCCCGGCCTCCTGTCCCCACCCCACACGGCTTCCCTCAGGTCTGGGCGTGGTCCCAAGCCCAAGAACAGAAGGCAGAGCAGGGTCAGCTCCAGAGACGCCCGCCCGGGAGGCCGCAGACCAAGAGCAGCTACAGACCCACCTGCTCCCGACGGCCGGGACTTGGGTCGATTCCTGTTTAGTGACGTTTTCATCGCTGTGAGCCAGAGGCCTGACAAGGACGATTATGGGAGGAGAAGTTCCTCTGGCTCCTGGTTTCAGAGGGCTCCGTCTCTGGTGGCTGAGGTGGTGGCTCGGAGCCTGAGGGAGGCAGACCCTCAGGTGGGAGGGTGTGGCACAGGAAGTGGCTCAGGACATGGCAACGAGGGACCGGAGAGAGAGCTCTGCGACAGAGACAAGAGGCACGTCCCAGTGACCCCCCTCCTCCAGCCACGGTCTGCCTGCCCACAGTGACCGCGCTGTTAATGGCCATCAGCGGGCCAGCGCGCTGCTCGGGTTGAGGCTCTCGTGACCCGGACACCTCACCTCTGGACTTTCTTGCGTTGTCGCCCTCGTGAACTTTCAAGGGGCGTCTCCTGTCTGAACCCCGACAGCTCCCGGAGCGGGATCCGCTGCACAGAGGCCGAGGGAAGCCGCTGCCGGGAGCCGCGAGCACAAACTTGCGGCTAAAGAACGAGGGGACCCACGGGGGCGGGGGTCGTGGCTGCCGGCCCCTCGGGAAGCCTGGGTCATGGCTGACCCCTCCTGACCTGTGAGGGGGCTGGTGACATGTGCACGCCCACCCCAGAGAGGCTGTCTCTGGGCTGGAGGTCTCTGAGACGTCCCGCCACTGGCTGCGGTGGGGCGGGCAGGGCTGGAAGCCTCGCTCTTGGGTCCGGAGGGGCCTCGGGGCGCCTCCTACAGCTCTCCCGCTCCTCCGGCTCTGTGGGTTTGCGCTCGCTCGCTGTCCTCTGTCTTTCTGGCCACCTGCGGACATCGCCTCCTCTCTGAGGCCCACCACTGCGCCCGTGGGTCCCTAGGCCCTCACCCATGCCACCATCCTCACAGCCTCCTGCCGCCCGGGCAGCTCATCTGCCCCGCGCTCAAGATCCGACTCTCCTCCAACCTCGGCCTGCGAGGCAGAGACAGGGGCTCTCCTGTCCCAGGTGGGACCCCAGGCACGGAGCGGGGGGCACGGAGGCTCACGGGGGTCGTGGGTGTTGGGTGGATGGCGAGGGAAGGAGGCCTGTGCAGTGAGGGGCGGCAGACGCTCCAGGCCCGGGCAGGACAGGACTCCATGTTTGGTACCTGGCCCCGGCCGTGAGTGTCCTCAAAGCTCTCTGGACGTCCAGGGCCCGTGTGGAGGCCGCAGGACAACTCCGTGACCTCTGGAGTGTCCGATTCCTGGCTGTCCACCCAGCTCGGAGTAGATGTAGAGGAAATGTGCCTGGCCACGTCCAGGGCACGGACAGGGTCAGGTTCCCGTGGCGGGGGCGATGGTAGAGCACTCAGGACGGGGGTCGGTCCTGAGAAACCGCTGGAAGCTGAGGACCCCACAGCTGGAGGTGCGGGAGCCCCCTCACCCGCGACACCGCCCAGCACAGAGCGTGGCACAGACTTTCATGTCTTAGAAGATCTCTCTTTTGGCCGTGCTGGGGGTCAAAGCCAGGTGGGCCTTGTGCACACGAAGCCCCTGAGCTGTGTCCCCGGCCCGGGAGTGCGGTTAGGGTGGCAGAGCTGTGCGACTCCCAGATGGTGCTGGTGGTTCCACAAATCCACCATGCGCTGAAATTCACAGAGCTGTACACCAAAAGGAAAAAAAAATCACCATACGATAAGTTATAAGTTAATTGTTAAAAGAAAAAAAAAACCCACAGGGCCTCAGGGGTGAGAGTCATGGTTTTTTTTTTTTTTTTTTTCTTTTTAAAGTTTTTAGTCATAGGTGGACACAATACCTTTACTTTTATTTAGGTGGTGCCGAGGATCGAACCCAGGGCCTCACGCACGCGAGATGAACGCTCTACCGCTGAGCCGCAGCCCAGCCCCATCTCCGTATGCCGTTCTGTTGTGCAGCCAGGGTGCAGAACCACTGAGAGGGTGGAGTCTAAGTCCTTGGACCTGGCTGTGATCACACGGGAAGCAAATGTAGCAGGAGAGTGAAGATGTCCAGGGACTGAGCACGGGTCCTCCGACCTGCAGAGGCTGGGCCATGGGAGGAACTGGGAGCAGATCTGGTCACTGCTGCAGGGCCAGAGGCCCTTGACCCAGACATCCGGGCTGCAGGGTGAGATCAACCTCCCCAGAGCTGCAGCCTGCAGGAACAGAGGCGGAGGCCTAAAACAGCACCTGGGGGAGGCCAGGCCCCTGGCCCTGCTAACCTGGCTAGGCCTGGTGAGACCCCTATGGACCCTGAACCATAGTTCAGGACTGTGAGATGATAGATCTGGGCTGTTAAGCCGCTGGGCTCCTGGCGATTGTTCAAGCAGCAATAGGAAGCGAATGCCGCAGCCCTGACCTGCCCAGGCAGGATGCTGGCCCTGCCTGCCCAGGTGCCTCCCTGCTCCGGGAAGACTGAGCGTTAAGTACCAGTTCTGATGCCCACTGGATGGTCTTGGGCACCCACAGCAGGTCCTTGATGTGCTCCTCTGGTCTGCAAAATGCTGCTCATAATCCAACTGGTGTCACAAGGTGTCCTTGAGTGGTAAATGAGATGACGCTGGTGAAGTCTCTTAGCAATGATGCCTGGCATGAGATCGGCGCTTGATGCTATTTTTGGTTGTTGAGCATGATTCTGAAACTTTCATTTGTGCTTCCAGAACCTGCTCCTGCCCTAACTCTGGCTAGGGTCCCAGCTGTCCCTGGGGCAGAGCCCCTTCCTGCAGAGCTTGGACCAGCAGGGAGCTGGCTTCCTCTTTCCTGCCATGCCCGGGGCATCAGGGCCCTGTGTGCTGTCCTCACAGCCAACGGAAGCCTGACCCCTGGCCCAGGGTCTGGGGTGTCGGTCTGAGGGTTAGTGCTCATCACAGCACACAGCAGGTGCTCAACAAACAGCATAAACCACTGTTTTCTCAAGATGGAGCGGTATTTCCTGTTTCAGCCAGGACCTGGCCCAGCTTTGGTGGATTCTGGGGTCCCTGCATTTGCAGCCCGTCTCTAAAAGAGAGCAGCCACCCTTACAATCTTCCTTCAGGGCTTCCGGTGGGCCCTCGGCCAGAGAGGCGTCCTGCAGTCTCGCCTCGGTCTCTTCTGCTCTCCTCTAGACCCTTCTTCCCCAAGGTGTCTGTGTCAAAGGGATTCCAGAAAAGTCCCCCCCCCCCCCAAGCAGCCCGAGTCAACCCAGGAGCCTGAGGCCTGCTGGGACTCTCAGCAACAGTGGCCACCCCAGCCTCCCAGCAGTGCCCCAGCTCCAGGCGAGCAGGACGGTCAGCGGCATGAAAGCAAAGCCTCCCTTGGATGAGACCAGCCCCTCGGAGCCGAGGGGGCGCGTGATCCCCTCCTTGCTTACACATTAGTGTCACCAGATTAAGCAAATGAAAATCCAGAATGCCCAATTTGATTTGAATTTCAGATAAACAATGAACAACAAGTGTGTCCCAATATAGCATGGGACATTCAGCTGGGAGATCTTCTTTCCTCTGGTGGGCCTGGTCTGTTTAGGGCTTTGCAAAGTCAAGTGCAACGCCAGGGGAGATGGAATCGGCGTTAGCGGTGGAACTCCTGGCCCTTCTTTCCCAGGGAAGAATGTGGCTATCTGAACTCAGGCTATGTTTCTTCAGAAGTGTCCCTGCTCTGAGACACGGCTAGGGACACTTGACCTTCAGTAGATGGATACCACTGGCAGAAGAAGGGAGGTGGCGTGGCTGGCTGGTGACTTGATCATCAGCTGCGCCTGGAGACAGCTGGGGTCTGAGCTGTTGCTCTGCCGTGAGTTTCTTGCTTCTCTCTGAGTCTCTGTTCCCCACGGACATTGCCTATATCTTTGGGTGGCGTCACCACCACATGGGAAAATACACGCCAACAAATGTATGACCAGCAGTCAGTGCCGGCTGTCCTGGTTCTCGTTGCTGTTGAAAAATACTGGAATAGAATTTTATTTGGTTCTTAGTTCTGAAGGCCAGGAAGCCCAAGGGCTTTGTGCCAACACCTGCTGGGCATCTGGTGAAGCACTCCTGCCGCACCTAACCTGGCAGAGGCAGCCCGAGGGCGACAGAGCTCGGGGGTCTCTTCCTCTTCTTATAAAGCCACCAGCCCCATCGTGGGGGGCCCACCCTCATGACCTGATCTAATCCCAGTCACCTCCCAAAGGCCCCACTTCCATTGCTGAGGCTGGTTTTGAACTCACGATCCTCCTGCCTCAGCCTCCCAAGTGCTGGGATTACAGACGTGCGCCACCGCGCCCGGCCAAGGCCCCACTTCCAAAGGCCACTGAGGTATGCACGCGAGGATTAAGCTTCCCACACACGAGCTTTGGGGACACACTCAAGCCTTGTCGCCCTGTCAGGTCTTGTCGTCCGTCACTTAGAAGACCCGGCTTTCCCTAACTACAGCGCTGCTTTCCCGAAGTGGGCGTTCTCAGTGCACAGCCCTGGTGGGCACGTGGGCACACCTCCCCGCGGGGCCTTCTGTTCCGTGGTGACCGTGCTGCGTTCCTCATCCCGCAGCAGGTGCTGGCAGGTGGACAGCTGGCCTGCTTCCTCCAAGGAGCCACCTCGGAGCCCCGACAGCTGCAGTGCCCGTGGTCCCAGAGCGTGAGCTGCCGACACCCGCGCGCTGGCATCTGCTCGCCCTCTGCTTGGGCAGTGACTGCCCGCCCTGCCCTCCCTCGTGCCAGGTGACCTGGGGCCGCCTCTGCCAGCCCGTGCAGGAGCTGCAGCTCCTCAGCTGGGGAGAGCACCAGCAGCGTGGTACGTGACGCCCAAGCGAGCTCTGCGGCCGTTTCTGCAGAGGCAGCCGAGCTCCGGCCGAGGAGGAACATCTTATGAGCACCTACTGTGTGCTGGAATCTCACACACATTGTCTTATAGTGTAGAGCAGCCAGATTAGTCATTGTTGCTGCTACTATTAATCTAATATATTCAAAAACTCGACAGACGTGACGTTAAAGAGCCCCCTGTCCACAGCCAAGGGCTCTGCTACCCATCTCACACCTCTCGGAGGCCCTTGGCCTCTGCACTATGGGCATCGGGGCCACGTGATTCTTTGTTGTCAGGGGCTGGCCCGTGGGATGTTTAGACGCATTTCTGGCTCCCAGCCACCAGACTCTCCCACCCCTTGTGACCAACATAAGTATCTCCAGAAATTGCCAAAGTCCCCAGGGCCGGGTTGCATGATTGCCTATGCTGAGGAACTGCTTCAGAATGATCGCTGTGAATAGATTCTTGAGACTATTTTAAAGGGTATTTCTAAGTATATACGTGTATGCCTTAAAAAAAGAGAGAGACAAAACAGGTCGGTCTTGCACCACTTGCTCTGTGACTCCCACCGTATCTTGGCCCCTTTCTGTGCCTGCACACACGTCGCAGTTCTCCTTGGAACGACGATGGCATGCTACTTCTTTGCGGGTATCTCAGCAGATAATACAAGAGTTCCCTCACACTGGGCGCTGGGGCTGCCTCCAGGGTCTTGCTGTTAGAGATGATGCTGCGAGCCGCATCCCCACACAGCCGTCTTGATGCATTCAATTAGCATTCGCGCCCCATACAGGACTTTGGGGGAATCTCTATCAAGTGGAGTTACCAGGCCAGAGGCCTGCACGTCCTCACCTTGACACGTCCCACTGCCATCCAGAACAGTCCCTGCTGTTCACTGCCCTGCTGCTAGCACCCCCCGCAACCTCCCAACGGCTCCTGGGCGTTCCCAGCAGCTCCTGGGCTGCAGTGGGTGATTGACACGAGTGTCTCATGCAACCCTCACCACCATCCTCTTATCAGGAATTGGTATCACTTCCATTCTACAAGAAAGAACACGGACTTGGAGAGACTGAATTTTTTCTAAGTTTTTCCAAGGCAGTACACAGCCCAGCCCGGAGCTGCCTCGGGCTGAAACGTGCTCTCGTAACGATGCGCTGGGTCCTCCCAGCAGCCCTGGGAGGTGGCTCCATTCCTCCCGCCTTCTGACGGGGTCACTGAGGCCTCCTGCAGTTACGGGGACTTGCCAGGACCTCAGAACTGGGCTGAAACCTCCAAAACTGTGAGCCAAAGTAAACCTTTTCTCTTTTTAAGTTATCTCAGGTATTTTGTTATAGTGATGGAAAGTTGACTAATGTAGGGGGATTCTGCCTGAAATGCCACAGGGGGACGTCATTCCACAGTGACAAACGATGGCTTTCATTGATTGTGCATCTCTTGTGTCAGGCCCAGTACTTGGCACACATCATCTCCTTCCACATCTGACAAAGAGCCTGGGGGGGTTGCTGATGGTACTATGCCCATTTCACAGAGGAGAGGTGGTGTGTTCAAGGCCTCAGGGCCAGTGCGAGGCAGAATCTGTCTGAAGTCAACATCTGTGCTCATTTGACCCTTTCCTGACTGACCTTGTGACTCACAGCTTATAGTCGGGAGATTTTGTTTGTTTTTAGACAAAACAGGTTTTGTCTGAATTATAATTCAGTCCAGGTTATAAAAAATGTCATAGCAACACAGGTGACCTTCATGACCTTCGTGGTTTAGCATCAAGCTTGGCTCCTTGGGCACAATCTTTACAAGTCTTGTTCTTCCTTTCCTCTTCCCTGGGAGAGAAGAGCCCCTTCATCAGCAGAATGTCCCCAACTCTCTCTCTCTCTCTCTCTCTCTCTCTCTCACACACACACACACACACACACACACACACACACACACGTTTCTCCAGCTGTCCTTTGAAATGAAGGAAGCAGGAACAGAAATCTGCCTGCGGCTCTGGTCTGGGGGCTGAGAGCAGGCTGGGACCTGGGAGGCCGTGCTGGTCAGCTCTGGATGCAAAGGCCTGCAAGAAGGTGGCGGATTGTCACAGCCTGCAGAGCCCAGGGAGCTTCCCAGAATGCACTGCAGGGACAGAACAAAGGGAAAGGGGACGAGGCGGGACCCGACTCCGTTCTGCCCCGGGGCTGCGGCAGCTGGTGCAGTGGGGACAGGGTAGTGTGTCAACAGCCGGAGAGCGACGGGGTGGGGGCCGACTCAAAGGCCTGGACTCAGGCTCAACTTGCCACCTGTGAGCTGCCTGTCGTGGCCAGCCACGGCGCCACGGGAGGAAGACTTGCCACCTGTGAGCTGCCTGTCGTGGCCAGCCACGGCGCCGCGGGAGGAAGACTTGCCACCTGTGAGCTGCCTGTCGTGGCCAGCCACGGCGCCGCGGGAGGAAGACTTGCCACCTGTGAGCTGCCTGTCGTGGCCAGCCACGGCGCCACGGGAGGAAGACTTGCCACCTGTGAGCTGCCTGTCGTGGCCAGCCACGGCGCCGCGGGAGGAAGACTTGCCACCTGTGAGCTGCCTGTCGTGGCCAGCCACGGCGCCACGGGAGGAAGACTTGCCACCTGTGAGCTGCCTGTCGTGGCCAGCCACGGCGCCACGGGAGGAAGACTTGCCACCTGTGAGCTGCCTGTCGTGGCCAGCCACGGCGCCGCGGGAGGAAGACTTGCCACCTGTGAGCTGCCTGTCGTGGCCAGCCACGGCGCCGCGGGAGGAAGACTTGCCACCTGTGAGCTGCCTGTCGTGGCCAGCCACGGCGCCGCGGGAGGAAAACTTGCCACCTGTGAGCTGCCTGTCGTGGCCAGCCACGGCGCCACGGGAGGAAGACTTGCCACCTGTGAGCTGCCTGTCGTGGCCAGCCACGGCGCCGCGGGAGGAAGACTTGCCACCTGTGAGCTGCCTGTCGTGGCCAGCCACGGCGCCGCGGGAGGAAGACTTGCCACCTGTGAGCTGCCTGTCGTGGCCAGCCACGGCGCCGCGGGAGGAAGACTTGCCACCTGTGAGCTGCCTGTCGTGGCCAGCCACGGCGCCACGGGAGGAAGACTTGCCACCTGTGAGCTGCCTGTCGTGGCCAGCCACGGCGCCACGGGAGGAAGACTTGCCACCTGTGAGCTGCCTGTCGTGGCCAGCCACGGCGCCACGGGAGGAAGACTTGCCACCTGTGAGCTGCCTGTCGTGGCCAGCCACGGCGCCACGGGAGGAAGACTTGCCACCTGTGAGCTGCCTGTCGTGGCCAGCCACAGCGCCGCGGGAGGAAGACTCGGAGGCAGAGTAGAGCTATCACTACTTTTACTTCTACTTTCTTAGAGAGAGCTTAGAGAGAGAAAGAAAGATTTTTCTTCTTCTTAGAAAGAGCTTAGAGAGAAAGATTAGAGATAGCTTTTTCTTCTTCTTCTTCTTAGAGCTTAGAGAGAAAGAGAGAGAGCTTGAAAGAGAGAGATTTCTTCTTTAGAGAGAGAGAGAGAGCTTAGCTTTTAGAGCTTCTTTCTTCTTTCTTCTTTCTTCTTTCTTCCTCGGGAGCCTCGGCTTGACTCTGACCAGCATTTACTTCTTCTATCTGGTTTCTCTTCTGTAACCGCTCTGCCTACGTTCTGGCCGCTCTGATTCTTTTCTTCTTCTCTGACCCGAACTCTTCTTCCGACCAAGCGACTGCATGACTGACTGAATGAATTCATTCATTCTCCTGACTCTGACTGCTTTCACCCGGTTATATACCTTTAGCTTTGCGGGTGCCTCACGTGCACTTACAGGTGCATCACATACATACTTATTATCAGGTGGAACTTATGGCTTCCAGCTAGCCGCAATAGCCATCTCCCTAATTGGGGCTCCTTCAGCCACCAGCCGTGTGACCTGAAGGAAGCGGCTCCTCTGGGCCCAGATCTCTGTCTGAGAACTGGAGGGACACGGTGCTGTCTGGTCACTCTGTTCAGGCCTGGCAGGATGACCTTGGCCGCCAGCACAGGGTTGTTCCTGAGGACCGCACCCTGCCTGTCCTGAGGGTGACGGTGGCGATGGCCGAAGCAGCCTGCGTCGGTGGCACGTGGCAGAGCCCCCACCCCACCCCCCCGCTAACTGTCTGACAGGCTGATGTCACTCGTGGCTGTACCAGGGCAGGTACTTTATGGGCCCCGCACTGGAGATGAGGGTCTGAGGCTCAGAGAGGCCCCGCGAGGGCTCGAGTCCTGGAGCCAAAGCAAAACAAACACCGAGCCACCGGCGGCGGCGGAGCCGAGCACTGTTTACCTCACCCTCTCCGTAAGCAAGGATCCAGGCAGCAGCAGGGGACGGGAAGTGGCAGAGGACAGTGGCAGGACCGCCGCCGGCCGGAACGCTCGCCTGGGGTCACCGGACGCCACGCCTGGCTCCTTCACCGGCAGCCCTGGCCTCGGTGGCACAGGAGAGCAACTGTGTGACCAGATCTGCTGGGACAGGGCCCAGCCTGTGCCGTTCACCCCGCCAGAAACCTGAGGTGGCCTGGGGCCCGGGGACGCCTGGCTATGGCAGCTGTCACCCCCAGCCTGAGTGGCTTTGGGCCCTTGTTCATGGTGCGTCTCAGACCAGGGCCAGGGAAACGCTGGCCACTCTGGGGCACTTTCAGGGGCTGGAGAGTGGAGGGCGGTGGCAGGGGAGGCGCACTGCCCCTCCCTGCCCGGGGTCTCCTTGGGGTCCCCACCTGCTGCAGGTCCACGAGCTGCCTGGGGGTGCCGGGTTCGGGGCCCTTTCCCTCCGGCATCGTCATTACCCACCAGCCCAAACCACAGCCGGCCTGAAGCGCCGCCGGCCCCCGTACGCCCAGCTGGCCACAGGGTACCGGAGACGGACAGCCGCCAGCCCCCAGAGCGCCCGGGCCGCGCTCTGCCTCGGCACTAGTGTGGGGTGGCTTCCCTCCTCCCCTCCCGCAGATCTTAGAGCCATCTGCAAATCTGTGGCTCGTCAGCGCTGGCTCAGGCCTCGACCTTGAGAACGAAGTAACTGAACACGAGCCCACAGAGCAGGCGTGGGCCACAGCGTGGGGCGTCAGTGTGAGCGGGTGGAGACGTGCGGCTGGACCCCGCGTCACAGTCCCAGCTCGAACTTAGTCAGGTGTGGCCATCGTGGGCCACAGCACTCGCACCGACGTCTCGCACTCCACGGCATCGTTATCGCCTCCACTTTTCAGATGAGGAAACTGAGGCACGGGCAGCAGAAGTAACTTGCCACGGTCTCACAGACCGCAAAATGCAACTTGCCATGCCCAGGTCCCCCTTGCCCAGAAAAATGAGGAATGATAACCTGCCATTTGCCAGGTGCTTGGGAAGATTAGACTGTCAGGGAGAGTACGTGGGAAGGCCTCCCTCCTCCCTCCCTCCTTTCTCCCTCCTCCCTGTCCTCCTCCCTCCCTCCTCCCTGTCCTCTTCCCTCCCTCCCTCCCTCCCTCCCTCCTCCTCCCTCCCTCCTCTCTTCCTCCTCCTTCCTTTCCAGTGTTCGTCCCAGGCTGCCTGTGGCCTGCTCTGGTGCCAGGTCCTGGAGAGATGGTCTGAACCAGGCGAAGCCGCTTCCACTACTCTCCTCCGCGAGCCTGCTGCCCTGCAGGGGGATGGGCCTAAAAGCCACTCTCCTGATGTCCCACATTCTCTGTCACCAAGAGTCAGAATGTCCCCTCATGTGGCCTTGCATCCTCCCTGGTCCTGGGGGAAGGGTGATTCTTACTGGCAAGCTGCATCCGAGAACTCTGTCATCTGCTGTCCCTTTCTCAGCATTCGATGTCATCAGAATGCTGGCCCAGAGTAAGGCCCAGAAGAGACTGAGCTGGGCGCAGACCCCAGTCCCCTCCCCGCCTGCGCTGCAGCCCCCGCCCCGCAGGTTGCAGACTCCTGTGGTCTCAGAGCCCCAGCCCGTCCCAGCGCGGCTCTGGCATCCCGGTCGGCTCCTCCCTTAGGGCCCCACTCCGCCCGCTGCTGGGTGAGGAAGGATTTGGGGTTCCTGCCCCCTCTGTGGCTCTTGCTGGACACCTTTCCCTGTGTCACAGCGCCCTGCAGCATGGGCCTGCAGTCAGATGGGGGCTTCAGAGGGGGCTGGAGGAGAGCCCCCCCTTCCTGCCCCGGAGAAGAGGCATCTCCCAGGTGGGGTCCGGAGAGCTCCCGGGGAGGGGCTAGACTGGAGACCCAGCAGGCTCCTGGCGCACGTGAGGCAGAGCGTTCCAGCAAGTGCCAGTCAAAGGCCTGGACTGGGCTTGGTGGGAAGGTGGACGCCCACTCGGGGAGAACGGGGGACCATCTCCAGGGTGAGCAGCCTGCGGGGTGCAGCAAGGGCACTTAGAGCAGGCCATGGCATCTCCTGAGGGACACAGCCCTGCGTAGTGGGTGTGCAACTCCGAGGGCGGCGGCTAGGGGCTGGCTGGAGGGGCATCCTCACCAGCTCTCCTGCTCTCGTGCGTGGCCTTCCAGGTACGAGGGCAGGGTCCAGGCAGGGTCCAGGCAGGGTCCAGGCAGGGTCCAGGCCACGCTGCTCAGGAGTCGCAGCGGCTCGCGGGCGCGCTGCCTTCAATGCGTGGGGGGCACTCGTGGCTCTCCCTTTGCCCCCAGTTCCTCTCCCATCCGGCCGCCATTGTGAGCACTCGCTCGTGCGTGGTCAGCCTTTCTGCTGGACACCCCCAAGGCATGGTCTTTGCTAAGGCAGGCTGTGGGGACGTCTCCTGGGCCACTCGAGGCTCAGAGAGGGCTGTGATGGGAAGACAGAACCCAGCGAGATCCCTGCCCTTGCTCTACACGCCCGGGCCGGAACCCCAGTGGCAGGGCCTTGGGCCACTGCGCAAACCACAAGCTGGGTCCACGGTGGGGCCGCTCACGGTGTCCTGGGGTTGAGTGTCTCAGGAGCCCGAGTCAGGCCAAGCTGCCCAGCTTTGTCATTCCCCGAATTTGGTCATCATGACATTCACAAGTGCTACGACAGAATCCTGCTGGGTTGAGGACCTTGAAGTCCCCACCAGGGACCAGTGGCCCTGGCCCTAGAGCTCGCTGACCAGCGCTCTTCCGGGCTTGCCCCAGGGCTGCAGGAGCCCAGAGAACGCGCTGTCACCTCCCCGCCCACACACCAGCTCCTCCAGCTTCCGCAGACGGCTGCAGTCACCACCTGACCCCTCCTTTGGGGAGGTGGCCCACTGGGACATTCCTTCCCATCCCCCCTCCCCTCTAACGTGACTTCGGAGTGTCCCTCAGCGGACGCTGAGTCTGCTCCCTCAGGGACGGCGTCTACTCTGCCCCGGGGATGGTGAGTGGACCCTGGGGGAGCGGAGACTAACTGTGCTGTGGGATGTGGCCTTCTGTGCTCCTCCTCCCCACGGTGACTGTTGAGGGTGGTCTCACACGTTCCCCAGACGCTCCCGTGTTGAGGACGGGTCCCCAGCTGATGGCGCCATTGGGAGGTTGGAAGGTCCAGGAGATGAGGCCCAGTGGAGAAGGGAGGTCACTGGCCGTGCGCCCTTGAGGGGGAGAGTGGACCCCAGCCCCTCCCTCTCTCTGTCTCCCTCCCTCCCCCTCCCCCCCCTCCTTCTCCTTTTCCAGCTGCCATGAGGTAAGCAGCCTCATCCTGCCACCAGGACTACGGGTCCCCCATGGCTCAAAGCAACAGGGCCATGTGACCATGGACTGAAACTCCGAAACCTTGAGCCAGAATAAACCTTTCCTTCTCCGAAGCTGCTACCTCAGCTGTTTTGCTGTAGCAACGGAGAGCTGGCCGACACCCCCAGAGAACTGTCTCCTCACCCACGGGATGGGGTGCAGAGCGGACCCCAGCTGGGCCTCAGCCTGGAGCCACGCGCAGCCCGCCCAGCGGGGCGCAGCTCACCCCAGCTGCGTGCAGAGGAAGCAGAGGGGCTGCGCAGGGCGAGCTGCTGGGTCTGCAGCCACTGCCCAGGACTAGGTGCAAAGTAGCTGGTCCCTAAGGGAGCGCCCCGGCCGGCCCCAGACCCACCCCCCAGCAGGGCGACACGGCCCACGTGTGGCCAGAGAGCACGTCCGCGCTGGACATGCACCCCGTGCTCCTGCCCGTCCTGGCCGGCTCCGAGCCTGGCCCCCCGCAGCAGCCCACCCCCCATTCCCGTCCCAGTGCCTCCGCGGCCCACGGGCTCCACACCCCAAATCCCCACCGCGGACTCTCCGCTCCCCCAGACTCCGCCTGGTCCAGGCCACAAATTCCATTCCAAATTCTGGATGCTGGGCAAGTCCCATTTGTGTCACCAGACCAGGTGACAAAATTGGCTATGCGCTCTGAGGCTGCTGCGGGAGAGAAGTCAGGCCATGGTGGCCAGTGGCCAGCCCTGTCGCGAGTCCTGGCGGGGCAGCGCGGGGGACTCTGGGCCCCTCTCGCTGGGGCTGGCCTCGGAGGCGCGGGCACGAAGGGCCGGTGTCACCTGCAGGGGGAAGGCACCGCGGCAGGTGGTTTTCCTCGGACCTTGGATTAGTTTTCCTCTTGAGACAGCAGAAGGCGGCGCGAGTGCCACGTGACGGTCTCCATAGAGACCGAGCCGGGCTCAGCGCCCACGGTGCCGGGAGCTGGCACGGTCTGGGCCAGCGGCGGGCGGGTGCCCTGCCTTGTCCGGTAGCAGAGCATCCTCCCTCTGTGGAGTGGACCTTCCTGACCCGTCCCCAGTCGCCTGGTGCTGTCCAGGTGTGGGCCAGTGTCCGCCAGCTCCCGGGCCCGGGCAGGCCGCAGCTCCAGACCAGACAGAGCAGGCTTCGGCCACGCTGCGGCCTGCCCGGGCCCGGCCCTCCGCCCTTCTGCATGGCCGGGGCTAGCAGGCCCAGCCAGCCGCGCTCACCCGAGGGCAGACGGAGGCTGGGACAGCCACCACCCGCCAGGCCCTTCATCCGTGGGGCTCGTCCTGCGGAAGGCTGAGGGGCGCTGGCAGGACAGCGGAGGTCTGTGGCCATGGCAGGCAGGGCCTCTGTCCCTTTAAGAGGGTCCCCGGGGAGGGGCAGTCAGAGAATGACAGAGACGAGGCCAGATGGCCACTAAACAGGACGGCAGTGGGCTAGGACAAGGGCCGCCAGCCGGCCATCTGCTTTGTCACCTTGCGATGGAGGGCTGGCTGGTGGCAGCAGGTGACAGTCGTGGGGAGGGCTGGGCACACCGACCCCGGCCCCTCACGGACCCCAGCGTCCCAGGCCTGGAGTCTCCCTGGGCAGCGCCTCCTCGCGGCGTCCCCTCTGCGGTTCACTGGGGGGCCAGCGGGGTGGGCTGGAGGGGTGCTCCGCGCTCAGTCTGCCTCTTCCCTGGAGAGCAGCCTGGAATTTCTTTTTTTTTAACTGAGAGGGGCATAGGGGAACCTTTTCCTGAGAGTTGAGGGTCCCTGCAATCTAAAACCGAGAACCCCAAGTCCTGCTGAAATGCCTTCTAAGAAAGCGAGTCTCTGACCCGGGACTAGCGGCAGCTACCTGGAACAGAAAGCCCAGGTACAGCGGCTAAACAAGGGAGATATTTCCTTTCCTTTCATATAAAAGAAGTCTGAGCAACAGGGCGGGACGGTGGTCCCCAGTGGCGCCCTCCGAGGAGCCACGGCCCCTCCTGCCTTTGTGTTCTGTCTGCTTCCTTCCGAGCCGGCTTCCATCACCAAGGCCACCACATGGTCACAGAATGCTGCTGCAGTCCAGCCATTGTGTCCACATTCCAGGCCCAGGCAAGGGAAGGAAGTGCAGAGGGCACACTCCTCAGACGTGTCAGCACTTTGGGAAATGTTGACCAGAAGTTTCTCTTGATGATTTCTGCTTGCACCTTATTTGGCATCTTCTATAGCAAGGGAAACTGGACATGTACTGGACACCCCCAATACACAGAGGTTCTGTCAGTGAGGGAAATAGAAGGCTGTCACCTCTGCCACAGCCCATGTCACAGCTACTTCCACTCTCTGGAAAGGTCTAGCTGGGTTGGCGTTGGAGCTACTTCCCCAGGACAGGAGAGCACGTGGGGTTTCCATATTCACTGCTGTAGACTATTCCACAGGACATGAATGCAGGAGACTAGAGCTTTGTGGATGGGGGTGGGGCATTCTAGAAGCACAAACTGATGTCCACGTAGCCCCCTGCTTCACATGTGGGCTCCAGGCACAGGGCCTGCTTCTCTTTATGAAGACGCACAGCTCCTTTCTACCCCAGGGCCTTGGCACATGCGCCTTGCCTTCCCTCCCCCCTCCAGCTGTGCTGTTCTCAGATTCCATCTCCAGCCTCACGTTTTTCAGAGCAGCTTTCCCAGCCAGCCCTCCCTGAGTCACAGGAAGGAGCCCAGCTGAGACCCGGGTGGGTAGCCAAGACGGCGCCCTCAGGCAGAAGCTTGGCCCTGATCACCCCACGGCGCTCGCTGTGCAGCTGACTTCTGAGAGCTTCAGCAGCGGTGTGATCCTCAGACGGGCAGGGGTCTAGCTCCGGCCCGAGGGCCACGTTGGGCAGAGCCAGGAGTCGGGTGGGAGCAGAGCGGAGCTGTGTCGGGCGAGGGCCCCGCGCGGGCGGTGTGGGATTTCTGGCCGTTTGCTTCTCTTGCCTGTTCCCCGACCCACGGGTACAGGGGCTTTTCAGGCCGTGAGCTCTGCTGGGGTGAATCCAGACTTCTCTGTGAGACGACCGCCATCTTGCTGCCCCTGCGCCCTGCGTGGACCACTCCGCCTGGGCAGGGAGCGCCGGGTCCCAGTGGACCACGCCTCCGCCTGGGCAGGGAGGGCCGGGTCTCAGTGGACCACTCCGCCTGGGCAGGGAGGGCCGGGTCTCAGTGGACCACGCCTCCGCCTGGGCAGGGAGCGCCGGGTCTCAGTGGACCACTCCGCCTGGGCAGGGAGGGCCGGGTCTCAGTGGACCACGCCTCCGCCTGGGCCTGGGTCTCAGTGGACCACGCCTCCGCCTGGGCAGGGAGCGCCGGGTCTCAGTGGACCCACGCCTCCGCCTGGGCAGGGAGCGCCGGCTCTCAGTGGACCACGCCTCCGCCTGGGCCTGGGTCTCAGTGGACCACCCTCCGTTTTTCCAGAGTCTGCGCTATGTTGGGTGTGCAAATGAGGGACGGCCACCTGGTCTTTTATGTGACCTGTTGTTGGCACTTGTCATTCTGAGCCCTTGGTCATCGCAGGTCCCCATGGAGCTGTCTCTGGCTCCTGTCTCAGCCTGTGCCAGGTCAGGTGACCCTGCTGCTGCTGTGACATTCTGAGGCTCCCAGGAGCGATCCTGTCACCTCTCCTGTCGCAAGGGACCCCTGAGTGTCGGAGTCCGTGCCTCGGGCTCGCCTCATGGCTGCGCTGCTCTCTCGGTGCTTCAGGTGTGCCTGGGCCCCTCTCTCCTGCTCGGGGACCCCACAGTCAGTGCCTCTGGGACATTGCCATTGTCCCCACGCCTGGCCCGGGGCAGAGACAGAGGCCTCTTCTCGGGACACTGACCCTCGGCAGCCTGCAGGGCCCTCCTCGTCCTCCGGCGGTTCCTCCTGGTCCGCAGGGAGGACCTGCTGGGGTGTCCCCCGAGCTCCGCGGGGCTGCGGCCTCCTCCCGGTCCTTCTAGCCTCGTCTGGGATCTCGGACACCAAGGAAGGCCCCTGGGTTCTCCCTTCTGCTGTCACAGGAAGCAGCCTCTCGGAGGTGACCTGGGAGAAAGTCGAGGCCACCAAAGGGACCCCAGAGGAGGCGACAGCCCGTCCCACGTGCCTCCTGCCTGTCCCACACTCGCCAGGTGGCCTGGTCAGTCCCTGCCCTGGTGCCGGGGGTCAGGATCCTGGTACTGCCCAGTCCTCGAGATCCGCGGCCTTCATGGGGAGGACAGGCTGAGAAGCAGGCCCACCAGGCACAGGGCGACCAGGGCACCAGGGTGTGGGCGCCCAGAGAGGCCCCGTGGCCACTGGGAGGCGGGGCTGAGCTTGCAGGGGCTGGGGGCGGCTCAGGGGAGAGCAGAGGCGCGGGAGGTGCAGGGGCTGGGGCGGCTCAGGGGAGAGCAGGGGCGCGGGAGGTGCAGGGGCTGGGGCGGCTCAGGGGAGAGCAGGGGCGCGGGAGGTGCAGGGGCTGGGGCGGCTCAGGGGAGAGCAGGGGCGCGGGAGGTGCAGGGGCTGGGGCGGCTCAGGGGAGAGCAGGGGCGCGGGAGGTGCAGGGGCTGGGGGCGGCTCAGGGGAGAGCAGGGGCGCGGGAGGTGCAGGGGCTGGGGCGGCTCAGGGGAGAGCAGGGGCGCGGGAGGTGCAGGGGCTGGGGCGGCTCAGGGGAGAGCAGGGGCGCGGGAGGTGCAGGGGCTGGGGCGGCTCAGGGGAGAGCAGGGGCGCGGGAGGTGCAGGGGCTGGGGCGGCTCAGGGGAGAGCAGGGGCGCGGGAGGTGCAGGGGCTGGGGCGGCTCAGGGGAGAGCAGGGGCGCGGGAGGTGCAGGGGCTGGGGCGGCTCAGGGGAGAGCAGGGGCGCGGGAGGTGCAGGGGCTGGGGCGGCTCAGGGGAGAGCAGGGGCGCGGGAGGTGCAGGGGCTGGGGCGGCTCAGGGGAGAGCAGGGGCGCGGGAGGTGCAGGGGCTGGGGCCTCTGGGCGGCTGCGGCCTGTCTGCCGGACACGGGGGACACAGGCTGTGCCCAGGAGCGCCTGCCGAGCAGGTTGGCGCGGGGGGCAGGGACCTCGCCTGTTGGGCTGGGGCATGTGGATCTCATCTTCAGGAAACGTGGACCCACGGAGCCTTCTGGAGCCCGCGGCGATGCGGCCGCTGGGCCGGGTGAGGGTGGCCTGGGGACCCGGGACCAGAGGGGAGGAGCCGGCTGCCACCTGGGCAGGCAGCCGCGGCCTGCGGGGACCCCGTCTAAGATGCACTCTGGAGTCCGCGGCCTGCAGCAAGGAACCCGGGGCTCTGCAGAGCATTCTGGAGAAGGAGACCCGCACCCGCAGCCTGGAAACCGCCTCCCAGCCATCCTCACGGCCTGGGGTTGACCGGGACGTTTCTAACAGCAGGTGACCAAAGGAGAGAGGGTCCAGTGGACAGCGGCCCAGGGACACACGGGCCTGAAGACTCGTGTTGCCGCGTGGTCCCAGCGGGGACTTGGACCCTCCCTCGGTGTCCCGCGGTCTGCCCTGTGTCACTGGGGTGTGGCCCAGGTCTTTCTCTGCGTGTTTACCTGGCCGCGTCCCGGTGCCTGTGTGTGCCCCTGTCTCAGCGACAGCTCACCAGCGTGTGCCTCTGTGGAGTGACCTGTCCCCCTCCCCGCCCCAGCTGTTCCCCGGAGCTGATCTAAATGTCCTTTGGAACCAGGAGGACTGACCACGTCAGCGGCTGCTCCTTATCTCTCCCAGCCTGCCACTCTGTCAGAGGAAATTGAATTTGCCTGGCACAACCTGCTCCCTCTGATGTCACTTGGCTATGATGGGCACATTCTGCCCTCCGAGGTATTTGTCTTTTGATTGCTTGATGAAACCTGCCAACGCACAGATTAAGGGAACACAAGATTCCCCCCCGCAATCCTCCCGGGGTGGGGCAGTAGTTGTCCCTCTTCTTTCTTGTAAACTTGGGAACAGAGGTAGAGGAGCTTTGGCTTTGTGACAGTAGGAAACTGGTTCAAGTCTCCACCTGCCCCTTTGAAGGCTGTGTGACTTTGGGGAGGGTGCTGTTGCTCTCTGAGCCAAGGCTTAAAGAGGAGCAGTATAATAACAGATGGGGATGTTTCCAGAAGTCCTGTTTAATCAGCTCGTTCATCGCGGTGACCGAAAGACCTGAGAAGAACAATGTAGAGGAGGAAAAGCTTATTTCGCCTCAAGGTTTCAGAAGTTCAGTTTGTGCTTTTCAGACTCACAGCTCTGGCCCAAGGTGAGGCAGGACATCATGGTGGGAGGGAGCTCAGGCCCGGAAGGCCGGGAGACAGAGAGCCCCCTCTCCAGGAACAAAAGATAACCCCAAAGGCACGGCCCGTGACGCGCCTCCTCCGCCACACCGACCAGCCCACAGCTACCCCCAGGTTGGTCCATATCAGCACCTCTCTGTGCCCGTCTCCTTGTCTGGGGACATGGAATGGAGTGGGCTTGCCTCACTGGGCTTTTGTTGGGGGAAGGAGACCAGATGCTGGAACGGACAGTGCTTAGTGAGGTGAGCTGTGGTCACTCTTGTAACCAAGGTGGCCTCCAGTCTGACTGTAACAGGGACTGAGCGTCTGGCTGGGTTATTGTACTTGTTCATTGCTATTAATTAATCCATATTAATCCACAGGCGGGGTCCCACTGCTCACGACCTGATCCCTCCACCTCTGGGAATTCTTGTGCAGTCTCACGCACGAGCTCGTGGGGACACCTTGTATCCACGCCACAAGGAGTCCATCAAGTCCCTTCCTGGGAGGAGGTCGAAGCAGGCAGGGCCAGCGGGAGGACCCGGCTCAGCCGCCACACCTGTGGCCAGTCCTCACTCCTTCCTTCTCCTAGAGATGGGCGCCTGCGGGCCTCAGGTGGCGCCTCTGTGACACAGGACAGTAGGTCAGGGTGGCGGCCCGACGTGGGTCACAGGGCACGGCCACACCCGCCCCTGCCCCTTTCAGACCTTCGGTGGGTGGAGCCGCGGAGCCTGGGCGGGCGGGCGCGGACGAGGCGCTCTCGCGGTGCGGAGCTGCAGCCTCAGCACGGGGTCTTGGCACGACGTCCTCCTGGCCTGGCCTCCTGGCCTGGCCTCCATCTGGAACTCGAGGCTGCTCGCTGACTAGAGCAGAGGACAAGGTGGCCTCCAGCCCAGAGTGACCGGGCTGAGCGGAGGTGGCAGAGTCCCCAGCACCGACCCAACCCGCCCCCCGGCCGTCCCCTCTGCATCACCCCTGCACCTCCGGCGTGACCTTGAGTCACCTTGTGCCTGACGATGCTGTTTCTGCTGCCGGGATACCCCTGGCCGCCACGCTGACCCTTCCATAGTCTGGGTGTGGCTGCAGGTCCCTCCGCTCAGGCCAAGACAGATGTCCCCACGCTGTCCCCGGTGCAGCCTGGATTCACCCGGGAGGCGTGAGGCTGGGGTGTTTACGTCCTCGCCTCTCTGCCCAGCTCCCTCCATTACGGCACTGACCAGGCGGGCAGGGATGGAGCCCGGAGTCCTCAGCGATGCTGCAGAGCGAGCTGTGGAGATCACTGTCCCCGTGTCCTCTGCCCCAGCCCTCAGGCGCAACTCCTGCACACAGACGCAGGTTCCTCCGTCCCAGCCTCTGCCCCAAAACCTCTGCCTCTGACCAATGTCCCAGGACCCCCCCCCACGGGTGTCACAGGACGCCCTTCCTTCGTGCCTGTGCTCTGGTCTTGAAGCTGATGGCCTGTCTCCCCTGCACCTGCCGGGTGGGTTCCCGTCTCCGTGCTACACAGACCCAGGACAAAAGCCTCCCTGAGGTTTGACCAGCCGGCCTGGGTTTAGGGCTGATATTCGATCTTGCCCTGGTGACTGGGCATCCGTGTGGGCCTACAGCGTCCATTTTGGAGAAAGGGTGGGGGCCAGGATCTGAGACTGAACCTTCCGAGTTCCAAGCCTTAGTCCTGCCTCCCGCCAGCCACGTGGCTGTGGGTAACGGGTCGAGCCTCTCTGTGCCCCGTCTCCTTGTCTGGGGACATGGAATGGAGCGGGCTTGCCTCACTGGGCTTTTGTTGGGGGAAGGAGACCAGATGCTGGAACGGACAGTGCTTAGTGAGGTGAGCTGTGGTTACTCTTGTAACCAAGGTGGCCTCCAGTCTGACTGTAACAGGGACTGAGCGTCTGGCTGGGTTATTGTACTTGTTCATTGCTATAATGAAATGGCTGAGGTCAGGCACTTATAAAAAAAAAAGAGGTGTGTTTAGCTCACAGTTTCAGAGGTTCACGGGCACAGCAGCAGCAGCAGCACAGCTCTGATGAGTCTTCCCGGTGGACGGCACCCCGGGGGTGGGGGCGGTGGCAGTGAGGGAGGGCGGCGCAGGACCAGAAGCGGCAAGGGCAGGGGCTCGTCTGTGACAACTTGCTCTTGCCAGAACTCACTCAGGGCCTCAGAGAACTGTGTCATCCCTTGGAAGGGCCAGGTGGGGCAGGCCACCTGCTGAAGCCACCACACAGAGGACCACGCTCCCGGCACATGAACCCTTGGGGACAAACTCAAGCCGAGTCCCCACCATGGTACATTTCCTGTCTCCACTCTGCCGAGCAGGGCTCCTGCGACTGGATGCTGGAACCGCTCTGCAATCTCTTCAGGCGAGTCTTTCTGATGGGGCGCCTCCAGGAGAGACGGAGGCCCTGGGCACTGGGCAGGCGCGAGCCCCACTTCCTCTCCCCTTTGCCCTCCTCCGGGTGTAGCTCGGGGCAGCAGATGCCAGGCTTGGGCCGCCTCCAGCCCTCCCGGTTCCGTCAGCGCTTCACTGGAGCACGGCTCGCCCGCCCCTGTCTGTGGCTGCTTCAGCAAGGAAACAGCCGCGGCCATTCAACAGAGGCCACGGGCTTGGGAAGCCAACATGTCCTCTTTGGATCTTTTCAGGGACATTGAGAGTGACGGGCAGCCCAGGACCCCGGCACCGGGCCGCCTCTTCGGCCCCCACTGTCCTGACGCTGGCTGCCAGGGCCGGATTGCATTTCCCCACCCTCAGGGGCCTCTGCCTGGCCTTGGTGCTGCGAGCTGCCCACTGTCCACGGTGAACTAGGCCAAGAACTGCCCGCTGTGGACGGAGCCCGGATGTACACCAGCGGGCAGCTAGAGGGCCGCGGTGCTGGGCACAGCCGCCTGCCCCATCGATCTTGCCCGGTGAGTCTTACTGATCACGCCGACTGACCACGCTGTCTCCAATCTCCCTGGCCAGGCCGCCCCATGCTCGAGTCACAGGGACCTCACAGGCCACGTCCTTCTCTTGCTCAAGTGCCTCCAGGGCTTCCCATGGCCTCAGGGTGCAGCCAGTGCTGGTGTGTGGACACGCAAGGCCGGTCCTGGCCGGGCTCTGCTGGTCGCCCAGCCTCACCTGCTCGGCCATGTCCCCCTCCCCCAGCACTGCCATGCAACCAGGGGCTCCCGGACCAGGCCCCCGCTTGCTCTCCCTTGGAGTGGACACACGGTCATCCTGCACGGGCCACCCTGCTCCTCTGGTCCTCTGGCAAGCCCCCGGTTATCTGCAGGCCCTCTACGTGACACCTCCTCTACGTGACACCTCCTCTACGTGACACCTCCTCTACGTGACACCCCGGTTGTCCAGGAGAACCTCGGCCCTCGTACGTGATTCAGTTGAGTTGTCACAAACCCTGGCTCACGGCCCATAAGTGGCTCACCTAGGGAGTGAGGAGGCCCCGGACACCTTTGGAAAGATGGACCAGCTGAGGAAGCACCAGGGGCGTCCCCCTCCAGCGTGGACGCAGCACAGCAGAGGGGCCCCTCTGAGCCACACTGCTGGGGTGAGCAATGACCTTGAGCCGGTGACCTACCCTCTCTGGGCCTCAGTTTCCTCATAGGTAAAACAATGGAGATGATAGCGTTGTCTTCACGGCTCGTCGTGAACATTAAACGAGTCAATACAAACCTCCAAACTCTGCAGTGCCGAGACCCAAAACTTCTTGAGCAGTTATTAGGCCGTAAGTGGAAGATTCCACTCCATGAAGTCTTATTTCATGCTCAAGACGATTGAGCATGTAAAATTACCTACCGAGTTGGTGTCTACATTGTATATGAAATATAAATTAATTTCATGTTTAGAGTTGGGTTCTATCCCCAAATTATCTCATCACGTATATGCACATATTCCAAAATCTGAAGAAAAATTCCAAATCTGGAACATTCTGGCCTTAAGCATTTGGGGGAGAAAACAATCTATACATCTATCATCTTGATATGTAAATATAGAATTTATGTCATAAGTGTGTGCATGTGGGTGTGATATGTGCCTTGGAAGAGTACCTGTGCATTAGCTAGTGTGTATGCACACACACACACGTGTGTGTGTGTGTGTGTGTGTGTGTGTGCGTGTGTGTATTACTGTGGTTCATGATAAGCGCCCTACGAAAGCCTCTAGTCAGTCTGGAATTCATTCTGACTTTTATTAAACAATTATTTCAGTTTATTATGATTTTTTTTGGTAGTAGCCATGGGTTATTTAATTATTGATCTAAATTTATACTTTTTTTTTAACTGAGTATGTAAATAACAGTCCTTTCTCCTCTCTTTCCTTTTATCAGTTGGGTACTACAGATCTTGGGGTACTGCAGTCTTTACCCTGTTATGGGTTTTTAATTGCGGAACATGCACTTGACCTCCAGACCATACTTGATTTTACTTTAGAATTTTTTTCCCCTTTGTGAGGAGTTTATGGGGCAGTAAAATGTGTGTCTGATTATCTGATTTGAAGAGTCACTGATTCCACTGATAGCCCCTTACATTTTAAGGAATTACACATTTCTATAGTTGAACATGTTTTATACGTCTTTCAGCATGGATTTTAAAAAATTCCATGTCTTTCACGTGCACTTTTCTTAAGTCTTGTCTTTCTCTGTCCTGCACTGGACAAGGACCCCTGGAGGGCAGCACACCTCTCTGGTTCACCTCTGCATTCTCAGCACCTGGAAGCGTGCCTTGTAGGTGTTTGGGAATAAATGAGAAGATAATCTCACCCTGCAGAGCCAAACTACCCGGGGCCTCCTTCCCGCTCCTCCCTCCGCCCCCCTCCTCGCCTCTCCCTGTTTACGGGAGACTTGGGGGGCTGTCTCGGGATATCTGGCCTCCACAGCGAGAACACGTGATCTCACGTCACTGACGGCGAGAGGCAGGCAGGCACCAGGGGCTCTCAAGCGAGAAATGGAGTCTCCAGACCGACTCGGAGGGAAAGGGAAACTGCAGCTGACCTGGGAGACGTGGGTAACGAGAGACCGATTTAAATGCAAATCGCCCATGTGTGGAGAGAGGCCGGAGGACAGGCTGCAGGGTCCCCAGGCCACCTTGCCTTGGACCGGAGGGCTGCTGTGTGCATTGAGGATTTAGTTCTACACTAATGACAAAGTGTCCCACGCACTGTTGGCAGCATTCCCTGGTGCCACTTGGGTGTCCCCTCGGACACCAGTCCTCAGCCACTACCAGTTATGGCACCTTGGCAGGTGCCAGGTGCTCTGCGGGACAGACAGCGAGAGAGGCACCGGGCACAGGAGCTGCCCTTGTTCGGCCGGTGCCCGGGGTGGCGCTGAGGCCCACTGTGGCCACGGTGAGGGTGACACCTTGTCGAGGTCCTCTTTAGGACCTAGCTCGCACTGACTCCAGACGTGGAGATGGCCCACCACGTCCCCTCGGCAGCCCCGTGGTGCCAGCTGTTTCCTGATTCCACAAACGAGGACACCAAGGTCCCGCAGGGTCAGACAGACGCCTGCCCTGGTTCCCGGGATTCAGCGAGACAGAGGAGGCGGCTCACGGCCTCCTGGGAGGGGGAGGCAGCGGAGAAGCCCCCGGGCGCTCTGCCCGCGCTGGGCCCTCTCAGGATCCGGGCACCTGTCCAGGGGTCTGCTTCAGGGCAGAGGAGCCACGGCAGGTGTCCAGCGACAGTCTGCCCCTGGTCCGGACCTGCTGCTCCACCGCTGCCCGGCTGCGCAGGCTCGGGTCCTCCCCCTGCAGCCTCGTCTCCCTGTAGGAGACCGAGAGCCCCAAACCATTCCTGGCTCTAGCAGCGGGTTGTGCTAGTCCTCCAGCCCCCGAGGGCGGCCACTGCCCGCTGGGGCGCTCCTCCCTGCTGCCCTTGGCCCGCCATGGCCCTCGATCGGCTGGCCCATCTCTGCCGCGAGGGAGACTTCACTTTCCTCCTGTGGTTTCTTGACTCAAGGAAGGCGCCACCGGCCACGCTGACCCGGGCCCCCTCTGCCGGCCCCTCTCCAAACGAGGCCTGGACACAGGCTTCGTCCGGCTGGCTCCATGATGGAGCTCCTGAGACCAAGCAGGGCGCTTTGCCCTTGCCGGCTCTGCCCATCACCCATCCGGTGGCAGAGCCCATCCTCGCCGCCCACCCAGCTGAGTCACAGTGACGCGCCAGGCGGGGACTGCGGGGCATTTCCGCTTCCAGCATTTTCCAAGCAGTTTTCAGACATTCACTCTCCCGTGCATCCCTCGGATGAAGGAGCTGAACGTGATAGCCCACTTTAGAGACGCAGAAAACATCGCCAACGGGCGACCCGCCAGGGAGCCCCGAGGCTGGGCCTGAAGGAACCGGGAATCCAAACACACAGACCGGCCAGCCCGAGAGACGCTGGCTTCCCGCGGAGCTCTCTGAGGGCTCGCGACGGGCTGGGGCCAGGCTCCTTCATCACACACGCACACAGCGCGTCTGGCCTGGGCGGCTCCCTGTGTGTGGTGTGCGACTGTCCTGCACGGGAGCCAGCATGGCGTGGCCCCGGGGACCCACTTTCCTAGCACTGATCTCCTAGTCCCCGCAGCAGGGACCACGCCAGCAACAGGGCAGACGCCATCATTTTAGGTAATGACAAAGTGCAACGAAGCCAGGGAGGCCGGTCAGGAGGCTCTGGTGGAGCCCTGGAGCCGGGCTGGCACTGTGTGGGCTGCAGGTCTCTCTCTGTGGGCACTGCGGGCCTCTGCGTGGGGCTGGCCTGTGCACTGCAGGCTGCTTAGCAACATGCCACGAGGCACCAGAGCACCCCAAACCCTGCTCCGTCGTGACGACACAGAACGCCTCCAAACATCACCACGCCCCAGGGCCAGTCACCTCTGCTGAGGACCACTGAGTCCTGAGGCCCGAGGGCGGGCAGGCCGAGGGGAGGAAGAGCCAGGCCCCTGCACCTCGGCAGTGAGAAGCAGCAGGGGACCCGCTGGGCCAGCGAGGGGTGGCACATCTGTCACGGCCACGCAGGCCCGCACCTCTCCACAGCTCTCAGCAGCCCTGACGGAGCCTCTGCCCCGTGCCAGGCAGAGAAGGACACAGTGCCCTCTCCAAGGGTGGACGTCGGGCTGGCTGGAGAGGGACACGTGTGGCCGCTGGCACGGGGCCACCCGAGGGAGCAGGACACTGGGACAGAGGCGGGCAGAGAGCACGAGGCCCTGCTGAGGCAAGGCTGGGCTGCCCTGGGGAGGGGCAGGGGCGGCCGGAGCCCCCTGCACCTTGCCCTGCCGCTGGGGTCTGGTGGAGTGTCCGACAGTCCGACAGTGCCCTCGCCTAGCCGAGCCTGGCACGGAGCCTGAGCTTGGCCCTCAGAGTCGTGCTTCCTGGAATCTGAGCACTGGGTAGAGGAGCCCAGGGGCACGGGGGCTGGACTCTCTCTGTCCAACGGGGATGGAGCAAAGGCCGTCTGCACCCGGGGCCGCCGCTCTGCTCGCTCTCGAGGCCCAGCCTCCCCTTCTCGCTCCTTCCCTGTGCACCTGCTCAAGTCACCAGAGTGGGCTCCTGCTGCGTGCCGTGCCAGTGAACTAGACCAGCGCCTTGAGGAGGACCGGGTGCAGGAAGGCTGCCCACTCGCCGCCCTCGCCCCGCTGTCCCAGGGGGGCTGTGTCCCTCACAGCTGTGGTCAAGCACCCCTCCAAGACCTGGCCTGGGTCCTTCCTCTTCATACCTACGCTGCCCAGCTCCGATTGGCTTGTCCTTCTCTGAGCTCCTCACAGTTTGTAACCACAGTCCTTCCTGGGGGTTGATTCCAGGCCCTTGGTGGACCCCAAATCCGTGGGTTTATGTCCCTTATAGAAAATGGCATGGTATTTGCTCTGAACGCCTCCCTGTATGTAGGAGCCCTGTTTGGGGAGATGGCTTAAATTGCGGTTGACTATGGGCCATGGAAATTTGGGCATTGCCGCCTTCCGTAGTCTCACGGGACTTGGCCCGGGATCTCGAGCGACTTGAGCCAAGATTGCTGATAGGATCAGCACCATTTTTTTTGGTGGTGTGTGGTGCGTGTTAGTCGTTGTTAGAGCCAGAGAGAAAAGTTATCAGAATAAAAAGCTGTTTGTTTCCAGTTCGCCTCTGAACTTCTTCCTGTGGCTTCGTTGCTCCAAGCGGCCATCAGGCGGCAACACCTGTACCTCCTCCTGAAGACTTTACATCACCTCTGAATTACTTATGATCCTTAATGCAGGGAAAATGCTGTGGAGTTAGCTGCCGTGCGTCTCAGGGACGAGAGACAGAGAGTCTGTGTGTTCAGTGCGGACGCAAGAGTTTAAAAATGTTTTCACCCCAAGGTTAGTTGAATCCACGGTCATGGACTCTCAGACACAGAGGCTGCCTCTGAATGTTTCCTTGCAGGTTCATTTGTTGAACACGATCCTCTCCCAGTAGTGGAAGCCAGGGTCACTTTTATTTCTGGTACCAAGGATTGAACCCAGGGTCACTTAACCACTGAGCCACATCCCCAGATAGAACGCAGGGTCCGCGCCAACCCAGTGGCAGGCCAGCCAAGCCAACGTACCTTGGGCTGGGAGTTTCTGGGACCACAGGCTTCTGACATTAAAATTGGGAAAGTCACAGGCTACTGGGGACAGTGGCCACTTGACAATGTCTGGCAAATACAAAGCCATCAGGTACACGTTGACCCCGAGGCTCAAGGAGTTGGTGGCCGAGGGCGTGAACTACAGGGCGTTGCAGCACATTCCTGATCCTTCAACCTTCTCCATTCCCACCAGCGCCAGGTGACCCCGGGCAGAAGCAGAGGATTCAAAGAGGGAGACCCTGGCCACCAGGGCTGCACAGCGATGTGGGTTGGAACCAGGTTGTGCAGGGCCTTGGGGGGCAGGCTGGGAAGTGTGGGTGCAGTGCACAGGCAAAGCAGACCCCCACTAATTCGGGAGCAGGGAGGCGTCCTGGGGGCAGGAACGACCGGGTGCCGGTACTCAGTGCTCCCCCAGGCTCTCAGGGGAAGGTGACACCGGCAGGAGGTGTCTGCAGAGGCCACTGGAAGACCGCGGGAGCTGGACTCCGAGGCCGCCCCATGATGGCTTCTCCCCCAGTTCTGCCGTGGGCTGGAGGGGGGCTTTGCCTCGCGAGCACACCATCTGCTCTGATCACCGAACAGAAGGGCCACCCCCGGAAACGTGTGTGTTGGTGGCACGTGACGGACCCCACGCCTTTGCTCCCCTGGAGATCCACGGCCCAGACTGTCCCGCAGGCTCCACGCTCGCTCTCCGTCAGCAGGCGAGAGAGCTCTGTGGACCCGGGTCCTGGCCTCCAGGGCCACGGCAGTGGAGGTGAGCAGGTCCCAGGGAGAGCCCTGAGGAAGGGGATTGGTGTCCTCATGAGGCCCCAGAGCCCTCCCTCGTCCCTTCCCCCAGGCGAGAGGCAGAAGGAGCCACCTGTGAACCACCACAAGGTGAGCCCTGACCAGACACCCAGCCTGCCGAGACCGCGGGCCCCCAGTCTCTGGCACCGTGGGTGACACATGTCTGAGGCTATAAGCTGGCCAGCCGCGGCCTCTGGGCTCTGGGACGCAGCTCCCCGGGGCAGCACCTGCCCAGCCGGCTCGAGGCTGGGCTCAATCCCCAGCCCTGCAGAGCAGCAGTGTTAAAGGCGTCCTGTGACAGCAGCCAGACGGGGAAGACAGGAGTCAAACAGGTCCTGGCTTACCTCACAGGCTGCAGGGGCTGGGAATCCCAGAGGACGTTTCTCTAGCACAGCTCCCTCACGTCAAAGTGGAGAAAGACTCTTCCAAGGAAGATCTAATAAGTGAGGAGCAGAGGCTAGCTCCTCTCCCCTTGCCTCTTCTCGTTAAAGCACCAAGTCATCAAGAGATGGCCCCTTGTCCCCCGTGGGCACAAGGAAGTTCTAGAAAGTGAAAAGACAGAAAATGAGAACACTGAATCTTGTGGTAAGGGATTTTTTTTTCCTGTTTAAACTCTCCTTAAAATCTTTCTTATTACCCCAAGATGAAAATCTCACTTTGGTACTAATAAGGTCTTTAACACCTCTATAAAATGTTGACACCTCTCCAAATTGCCCTTTTAAATGGATATCAAACTGTCTTTGATGGAAAACCCTAGCCCTCTAGAATTTAATAAAATCATTTTTTCTTTCTTCCTTCCTTCCTTCCTTCTTTCTTTCTTTTTCTTTCTCTCTCTCTCTTTCTTTCTCTCTTTCCTTCTTTCTTTGTACCAGGGATTGAACCCAGGATCACTTAAACACTGAGCCACATCCCCAGCCCTTTTTAAATATATTTTTATTTAGAAACAGGGGTCTCATTAAGTTGCTTAGGGCCTCACTAAGTTGTTGAGGCTGGCTTTGAACTTTGATCCTCCTGCCTCGGCCTCCCGAGCCACTGGGATTATAGGCATGCACCACTGAGCCTGCCTTTATTTTATTTTCATGGTATTTCTTTTTCTGGGTAGCTTCTATTCGTGGTGGGTGGTATTGCCTTTCCATTTAGGGTAGAGAGTAAGTAAGTTTCCCTTCTGAAGAAATGTATTTTAAGTTCTGAGACAAGTTAAAGAAAAAGAAGGGCAAGACTAGACCACATGGTCTGCAGCTCTAGCAAAATCCTTGGTGGTCCTCCAACCACTGAAGTTTGAAAACAGGGGCAGAGGTCAGAGAGATAGTGACCTCGGGGCTCAAGTCATGCCATTCAGCAAATGTCAGGCCTGAAGTAGGCAAGCTGGCTTCTTAACCGCATCAGAAGCAGACACAGGAAAATGCTAGGAACTTCTTCACGTGACCTGGAACCGCCAGAGAGCCTGAGGGGAGAGAAAGCAGATCTGCTGCTGAACTTGGCCAAGCACTCTGCTGTGGGTAACGGCGTCTCCTCTAAACAAAGTGATGTCCAGGGCACTTCCTTGTGTCTCCCACGAATCACCACCAGGCCGTCAGCTTTCCATCACTGTGACAGAATGCCTGAGATAATCAACTTATAAGGAGGAAAGGTTTATTTTGGCTCATCATTGCAGCCCAAGGCTGGCAGGCTCCGTTTCCTGGGGCCTTTGGTAAGGCGGTGCGTCATGGTGGAAGCACGTGGCAGAAGCTGTGCGTCTCACGGGCACCAGGAAATGGAGCGACAGGAGGCGCCAGGGTCCCAACATCCTCTTCAAGCGTGCACCCCACGGACCTAACTTCCTCCACTCCCCCCCCCCCACCCAAAGGCTCCCCCACCTTCCAATAGCGTCTCCGCAGTCGGGGAGGTGGGGGGAGAGGGCCGCGGCCACAGCTCCTACTTATCGGCTCCCTGCTGAGCTCTTCATGTGTTTCTGAAGGCCTCTCCCTGAACCCCCTCCCTGACCCTAGGCCAGCTGCGTACACACCCCTTCTCTGAAAGGCTTGGGGACTTTCTCAGATTTTGGAATGATTGCATACACACAATAAAATACCTCGGGAACATAATTTGTCTAAGCATAAATTCATTTATGTTTCGTATATACCTACAACATATAATCTAAAGGTGAGTTTACAAAATAGTCATAAGAGGTTTTTGTGCATGAGACAAGGTTCGTGTAGAGAAACCATCAGAAGTCAGGCGCGGAATTTTCCACCCGAGGCATCGTGTCCGTGCGCAGAAAGTTTTGGATTTTGGAGCATTTTGGATTTCAGATTTGTAGATCAGCGTTGCTCGCCCTGTAATGCCAGTGCAAATAATCCCCAAGCATTAAGGAGCACATCGGTGCACCAAGAGCTTGCCAAAGCACTTCTTCATTCCTGTCGTCCTAACAAAAACTGTTATCTCAGATGAGAGGGCTGAGGTGGAAAGAGGCCCAGGAGGCC
The DNA here is from genome assembly GCA_025594165.1 of Tamias sibiricus. Lineage (NCBI taxonomy): Eukaryota > Metazoa > Chordata > Mammalia > Rodentia > Sciuridae > Tamias > Tamias sibiricus. Next base: position 7,650,775 of record CM046662.1, on the reverse strand, counting down.
ACGGTCGGTGGTAAGGCACAGAGGTGGAGTCGAGCCGAGGCCGTGGGGCCTGGGCAGACCATCACCCTGCCTGGGGACGAGGGCACAGACCTTACTCCCTCTGTCCTACAGAGGACACCCAGCCAGCCACAGGATTCTCAAGTCAGCGGAGCCACTGACGTTTTCCCAGTCGCATTCATATTTACTGAGCACCACCCAGGTGTGGAGACTCTGCCTCCTGCCCCAGCCATCGGCAGCAGGGAGCTGCAGGCCCGTCCCTGGCCTCCCAGACAGGGCCACCGTCCTACAGACTTCTTAGGAGGGCCTCGGGATGAGCCTGGCCGGGTGGCAAAGCTAGGAAACTTGGGCCAGGCTGTGGCACCTTCCCTCACGTCCCTGCTCAGCTCTTTCTGCCCAAGGCTCTCGGCACCTCGCTACCCCAAGTTCCTCACCAGAGGAGCAGGAGTAGAGAAGGTGGCGGGCGGGGGTGTGACCAGAGGAGCAGCTCCAGCGTCCTGCAGTGGGCGGGGCCAGGCCTGCCGCTGCTCACCCTGCCACCTAACAGGGCCCGAGGGCGCCCAGCACTTAGAAAGTGCTCTCTGGCGTATTTTATCCTTTAAGCAGAAATGGTCATTTGTTCACGCCTGATGACAGAATCCCGGGGTTCCAGCGCAGCACACAGAGGGAAAGAGAGACTGCTGCTTCGGGCCGTCCCTTCTGGGTGGGGAGGCACGGTCTCCCCTCCTCTGCAATCCCAGGGCGCCCTGCGGCACCGGGCACGGAGCCACGTCCTTGGAAGCACTCTCCTTGGCCGCCCGTCACTGCCGTCCACCCTGCTGGCCTCCCGCCTTCTCTCCACACTCACGCCCGTTGGTCTTTCCATCTTCTCTTTTCTGCCCCCAGCACTCCAATCATGGCTCCCCAGGCCTGGTCTGCTTCCGACACGCTCTTCCCTGACCTCCGAGGCTGGACTCTTCAGCGTGCAGGTCACAGTCAAATGTCACCTCCTTGGACGACCCCTCCCTCGCTGTTCGCTAAACTGGTCCACCTTACGTGGTCTCCTTCGTGGTCTCATCAGCCTCAGGGTCTCCCTGTGGAGGCCTGAGTCTACGTGTCCACGGCCTGGCGTCCCCCAGATGACACCCTGAACTTCCCCCAACCCCAGGGCCACCCGAGCGCCGGCACACTGACGCCTTCCTGAAACATTCAGCAAGTGAACGGCAGCGTTCCTGCGTTTCTGAGCGAGGCACCCACCGTGTTCGGTGTCTGCCACTCGATGTCCTGACTGCCTGTGCTGTGGCGCCATTGTCTTCCAGTGGCAGGGTGGCATTCTGCTGTGGCCACCGCACCATGTCTGACGAAGCCGGTTCTTGGCTGGGTGGGCTCCTGGGGTCCCGTGTCTGCAGCCACCGCCTGTCCACACACAGCCCGCTCCTCCCTGACCATCGCAGGGTCCATTCTTAGCTGCAGAACGGGGCCCAAGAGCTGCGTAGATTTGACTCTGGACCTGCGCAGAGGTCACGCCAGGCTGGAGTTTGCTTCTGACCCTGGCGTCAGCTGGAGCCTTCCGAGGGCCGCGGGGTCCTCATCTCTCCCCGGGGGGCAGCAGCCTTGCCGCCTCGCTCTGCGGGCACCTCTCTCCCTTGCCACGGGAGGCTTCAGCTCCTTGGCAGGGACCGCAGTGGCAGGCAGGAGGCCTCCACGCACTGGCGGACTGAGGCCGCTTCTGCAGGCAGGGGGGCTCGCTGCTCGGACCCCAGCAGCAGCCGGCCTTGGACAGACCCTCCACTCCAGCCCCCGGGCTCTGCCAGCTGGCCCCTCGGCAATGCCACCCACCCCCAGGTCCTCGGGGCCTTGGCTGCCACTTGGCCCTCTGGAGAGCCCCTTGGGGGTCCAGCCCTTGAGGTCCCTGCAGCCCACACCTGCCCCAGCCTTTCTCGGGTCCTCTCTCCACCGGAAACCGCCGTGTCCCGCTGCCCACGAGTACGTTCCAGTCCCCACGGGTGTCCCCCCAGCTCGTCCCGTGTCCCAGGCAGGACCTTTGGGAGAAACAGGCCCCAGCGGAGCTTGCGTCTGCCCCCGCCAGCTCTGCACCCACCTCGGTCCCCTCTACACCGGGCACTTCTGCTGCTGGCCGGAGAGCCGGCTCCGAGGCCCCAGGCACACCAGGTGCGTGACCTTGCCCCCGCAGGCACTCGCGAACAACGAGGCTGGACCAACGAGGCTGGACCGAGGAGGCTGGACAGATGAGGCTGGACCGAGGAGGCTGGACCGACGAGGCTGGACCGAGGAGGCTGGACAGACGAGGCTGGACCGAGGAGGCTGGACCAACGAGGCTGGGCCGTTTGCCTTGACTTTTTTTTTCCTGCACCTCAAGGAAATGTTTGTGGCCTGAGGGGGGCGGGTGCTACGCATGCACCACTGTGTGCACACCCAGCCTTACTAACCAGGACCCGGGCCCAGGTCCAGCCCCCAGGTCTAGGGCGGGCAGAGGAAGAGCTCTCCCTCCTGGCTGAAGCCTTGCTGAGAGCGGGTCCGGAGTGCCCTGCAGGGTGAGGACATCCCTTTAGCCCCACACCCCGACAGGGGTGACTGCGTCCTGGTCAGTCATCTCCTGGGCTCCATCCAGGTCCACCTAGGGGTTCGGGAAGGTGGCCTCCTTAAACCCTCTCACTATCTCAGTGAGACCAGGCTTCTTATCACTCTAGAGAAAGCGGGTCAGGGAGTTTCAGGAATCTGCCCCAGGGCCGGGCGGGGCGGGGCAGGGCCGGGCAGGAAGGGAAGCCAGAGGCTGAGCCAGGATTTGAACAGGGGCACACACACACACACACACACACACACACACACACACACTTTTTTTTAAACAGCCTGTTTCTTTAGCACCTCATGTACAGACATACTCCAGTGTATTCAGTGGGCGCTTAAAAAGAGTCGAATTGAATTCTCACCCCATGGTGACAGATCTGGACCTGCTGAGAGGCCTCACAGGGACGGTTTCTATTTCCGGTACCTCTGCCATCTCCAGGGAGATTGCTCCCCGCCCGGCTCGGGAGACTCGAGGTTGTTTTTCTCGGCCTGTGACTCAGCACGGGCTCCAGATGGCTTCTGCATTTCCAGCCTCGTGGCTGCCTCCCCGAGGCCCTGGTACTGTGGACTAAGACCCCCGCCCAGCCTCCCCCACAAGACCTCCTAGCCCCCATCTCGCCCGAGACCCTCCCACGGGCTCCACCCTTGATCTTGATCCCGGTGTGCTCCCCCGGGCCAGCGAAAGGCCAGCTCTTCTCCATCTTGTGGCCTCAACAGCTCAGCCACCACGAGGGTGCCAGCGTCGCCCACCTCTGAGGGCTGCAGTTAGTGCTACCAGATAAAATAGAGAACGCCCTGGTGGCTCTGAGTTTCAGATAACTGACAATCTTTTTTAGCATAAGCATGTCCCACATATTGCATTCAAATTTAACTGGGTGTCCTGTGACTGCGTTTGCTAAGTCAATGCCACGCGGACTGAGCAAACACGTGAAGCGCTTTGCTGCCCATCAGGAGCTACGCGCTTAGTAGGATCTTTGCCCTGAGACACGCACCTGCACCGTGGCAACCAGTGTCCCAGGCAGGTGAAGGACAAGGCAGATCTCGGCCTGCGGGGAGGGGACCTGGTCTTATTGGTCCGCTGACTACGTGGGGGGCACCTCACGTTCCAGCCTCTGACCTCTAAACCCCCTAGATACTTGAATAAGAAAAATCAGGGCAACAGACACCCCAAACTCTGCCTGCTGCTGATTGTGGGGCTCATGCCAGGCCCAAATCTCCTTGTGACTCCATGGCTAAGAAGCAAGCTAGAGGGGTCTCACCCTCCCGCGTGGGCTGCGAAGTGAGCGGTGTGTGCACACAGCGTTCTGCTCCGAGATGTTCTAGAGCCCTGCTAACAGAAAAACAAAAGGCAACAGCCAGCACACTATATATAGCCCTCCTGTTTGTTTTGGATCTGAAGCGTCTCCTCCTACTAGGAATCTGAGTTCTGCAAGGGGAGGGGCTCTGCTTGATCTGTTCTCCAGGACTCAGAGCACTGCCTGGCCCCGGAAGGGTGGAACGTTTGATGAACTGGAATCAGTTTAACCAGCTACCTTCACAAAAATGAATGCATTCAAAATCTATTGGAAAGCACCCTTCCTGGAAGTGATCAACTTCCCCTCCTTCGGAGCAATTCATACACCTCCCAACAGGAACTCCAGTGTCCAGGGACTAGGGCTGAAGGCCTGGGTGGCTTGGTCTGCCGTCCCTAAAACTCCTCAAAGATCTGATGCCAAAGTTCTGATCTTTTGTAGATTTTTCTTTGGCTCCTGTATTAGTCTGCTTTCTGTTGTTATAATAAAATCCCAGAGACTGGAACACTTACAAAGAAAAGAGGTTTATTTAGCTTGTGGTGTTGGAGGCTGAAAGTCCAAATGGCATGGTGCTGCCTCCTTCACTACCTCCGCCCCCTTCTCCCTCTGAGCCCTGCCCTGCCCCTCAGGGGCTGGACCACGCTGCCTCCCAGCTGCTCAAGTTGGCCCGGTTTCCTGTGAGATGTGGGCCAAGGGGCTGACCCTGCCTGCAGGTCCCCAGGGCCTGGCCCGTCGCAGGTGCTTGACTGATATTTGTCACATGAAGGAACCAATGACAATTTGATGGCTCGTCCATTTCAGGAGGAACTCCAGTCTCCAGGATGGCCGTCCAAGCCTCCTGGCCGGCCTGCCCACCAGCTCAGCCAGCGACGCGGCTGAGCTTCTGCCTGGTGCACCTGCCTCGGAGGCTTGGCGCGCGCGGCTGGTGCGCCTGTGCACCGCTGAGCGCCGACTGGCTGCACTTACAGGGGCCACAGTCCCCTTTATCCCTAAGGGACACGTCCTAAAACCCCCGTGGATGCCTGAAACTGTGGACAGTACCAAACCCTGTGTTTTTGTTGTTGTTCTAAACATATTTACTTACGATAAAGTTTAACTTATAGATTGTGTACGGTAGGAGATTAATCATGATTAATAATAAAATAGAACAGTCACGATGAAGTGCAATAAAAGCTGTTTTGGACTTACACATGGCATATTTCCAGAATGCCCCATTGGATAGTTTCAGAACACAGTGGACCGTGGTCAATGAAACAGAAGAAAGCACAACTGTGGCCAAGTGGCGTTACTGTCCTAGGAGACAATGGACCAGAAAAACAGCCCCATCCCCTTGGTGCTGACCCGTCTCAGAGGAGATGCAAGGAATCCTGAGGATGCCTCCTTGGGCTCTCAGTAGCAAACTCCTATTCATCCCTCAAGGCCCAGTTCAATGTCACCCCCTTCAGGAATCCGCCTCCAGGGCCCTGGGCGTTGGGCGGCTGCAGAACTCAGCCCACTCGGGCCTGGGGCTGTGGCTCAGCAGCGGAGCACTTGCCTCGCACCTGGGAGGCACTGGGTTCCGTCCTCAGCACTGCACGGAAACAAGCAAAGGGGAAAAAGGACTCAGGCGCTCGGTGGTCCTGCGTGTCCCCCCCCCCCCGGGGCCAGCTCCCCCCTGCCCCAGCCCAGGTTTCAGGCGGCCCTGGTCCCTCCCCTCACACCCAGCTCCCTGGGCCTTTCCTCATCACCTTCTGAATTAACCCTTCCTCTCCCAGGGGGCCCAGAGTGGGGCGGCACCAACTTCCTCCTGGGCTGACTACCAAGGCTGAGAGCGAAGCCCAGGAAGAGGGGCCTGGACTCTTCGGGGTGGTTTTCTGCCTGTTACTTTCCTTCATTCCTCAAGCTAAGCCCCTCGTCCCTTCTGCCCTCCCTGGTCTTGGATTGTCACCAAGCCGGACTCTTCCCCACCCTGCCAGGTGTCCCATTCCTCTGCACCTCCGCACACGCTCTTCCCCCTGCCAGAGATGCTGTTCCCTCACCAGCGCATCCTAATAGAAAACTGCCCCTCAGTGTCCAAGTGGTGGCCTCTCCCGCGCTCCCTCCCTTACTCTCGTGGAAATGGCGTCACCCCACCGTGGCCCGTGCTTCCGCAGCCACCGCCCGCCCCCAGGGCATTCTGGGAGCTCAGGAGCACCGGCCCAGCAAGGGAGGCGGCGCTCGCTCAGCCTGGAGCCACAGAGGGAGGGTGCTCTGGGCGGCTGCAGTGGGGCGAGGGGCAGGACGGAGCGGCCACCTTCCCTGGTGACAGGGCCTGGGGGGCTGGGCGGTCCCCGGTGCCCCGAGGCTCCCAGCAGCCTCCGTCCCTGATCCCGAGACCCTCAGCGAAGGCACGTGGGCCAGCCTGTGCTGAGACGGCCACCGAGCCCAAGACGCGCGTGGGGACTGGAAGGAGGCAGGAGGAGGGGCAGGAGCAGAAGGACAACTCGGGGTAGAGCCGAGGTCCTCCCATCTCTGTGCTCCGAGGGACCAGTGCTCCCACCTCAAAACCTGCCATGCTACGGGGAAAAACCATCAGGCCTCGTTGGTGGCAGTTCCTAGAATTAAATGAAGCCCCCAAATCAGCGAGCTGTCCCCAGAAGGCATGTGCCTAGAATCCGATGGCCCGAGCTTGAATCTCAGCTCAGCTGCTCACGTACAAGTTCCGGCTCCTTGACCCTCGGTCTCTTCATCAGTCAGACATGAATGCTGACTGGCAAGGTCCCCATAAAAACACGAAGCACACACCGGCAGCAGCTGGCCGACTGCCCCTCCTGCTCTGTGTCATCGTGACTTGCTAACCTAGTACAGCCATCCAGGCTATGGGATGCCAAGGCGGTGGCGGGGTTTGATCTGGGGCTCGGAGAGGGAAGACAGAACAGACGTTCTCCAGGTAGTGTTGGGCGGGAATGCGTGTTTGCAAACGACAGGACTTTAAAGGTGCTTCAGCAAGGAAGGAAATGTCAGCCACGCTGCTGAAGAGTCCTGAGATGCGTAGCCACAGGGCCAGGTCTCTGTCTTGTCCCCCTCTTTTTTTTTTTTAATTTGTTCTAATTAGCTGTACACGACAGTAGAACGCACTTTGACACATCACACGTAAATGGAGTATGACTTCTCTTTCTTCTGGTTGTACATGAGGCAGAATCACACGGGGCGTGCAGTCATATGTGCACACAGGGTGATAATGTCCTTCCTACTCCCATCCCCCACCCCTCCCTCCCCTCCCCTCTGTCTAGTCCAAAGTAACTCTATTCTTCCCTAGCCACTCCCCTATTGTGAATTAGCATCTGCACATCAGAGAAAACATGTGGCCTTTGGTTTTTAGGGATTAGCTTATTTCACTTAGCATAATATTCTCCAGCTCCACCCATTTACCAGCAAATGCCACCATTTCATTCTTCTTTAAGGCTGAGTAATATTCCATCGTGTATATGTGCCACATTTTCTTTATCCATTCGTCTGTTGAAGGGCACCTAGGTTGGCTCCATAGCTCAGCTATTGTGAGTTGAGAGGAAGCAACCTTGTCCCCGTCTTGATGCTGCCTTCTGGGGGGGCTCACTCTCGGCAGCCACTGGCCACGAGGCCCAGGCTCTTACTGCAGGAGGGGAGGGGAGGTGGCCTCTCTCCCCACCTTTCTGACAGAAGCCTCGGACCCGAGTCGCTGGCTGTATTTCACCACGCCCCGTCCTGAGCCACCCGAGCCGAGGCCAGGCCGTGCCGCGGGCAGAGCCGTCCAGCTCAGGCTAGCTCGGACGGACAGGAAGGGGTCGCCAAAGAAAACCAGGTGCTGCCACTCAAAGACGGGCGCACTGGGCAAGAAGGACAGGTGTGCCTGCGGGAGGGGCCGCGGGGCCCAAGGAGGTCTGGCCGCGGAAGGCCAGGAGGCCACAGAGCGGGAGCGGGTGGTGCAGCTGCAGCCGGCCTCGCTCCCGCAGCCTCCCGACTGCCCGGTGGGCGCGGCCGGGCACGCGACCTTCCCGCTCGCCGCGGGGCTGACTCTGCTCCTGCTCACAAGAGCTGCCCGCCTGGGCCTCGGGTCCCCGAGCGGGTGGGGGTGCCTGGTCCCCTCGCCGCAGTTCTCCCCTTTCCCTCTCCTGCTTCACCCCAGGCAGGGTCAAAGGTCAAAGGTCAAATGCCAGCTTGCACTTTGGGGAGTGGCACTGTCCCCAGCCCCACCCAAGCAGGGGAAAGACGAGGACAGCCTGACAGATGCCCTGGTCCCCAGAGACGAGCCGTCCAAGAGGCTGGACCCCAGAGAGCCCAGCCCACGCCGGGGCACCCCCAGGGTGCACGGTCCTGGCCGCTCCCGAGGCCGCCCTCCCTGGGCCGTGATCTGAGGACTCCTTGGAGGAGGAGATGCCCTGGCGCCTGCTGCTCCCCAGTGCTGAGTCCGCACGGGAACGGGGAGGGAAGGAGCCCAACCCCTGCACGCACTAGTGGGGGGCTCGCTCAGGGGCAGGCAGCAACAGGCCCCGGGGAGCCCGAGTCCTTCCACAGGAGGAAGCTGGGGCCTCGCGGAGCGGAGAGGAAGCACAGAGGGTGCAGCCTGGGACAGTGGGAGGGGCAGGGACGGGAGCCCCTGGGGACCTGCTGGCCTGGCCCGGGAGGGAGGAGCAGGCAGGAGGAAGCAGGTGAAGGGTCCCCAGCAGAGGCCTGGCGGGAGCTGGGAGCAGGGCCAGGCCCCCAGGGGGAAGGAGAGGCAATGCAAGAGGTGACTAAAGTGACAGAGGGGCCTGGCATCTGGACATTCTTAATGGGAGAGTGTCGAGGTCCGACAGAGCCTGTGGTCCCACTCATTTTCTCCGAAGCCATTGGACAGAAGCTGTGTGCAGTGAGGCTCCCCGCCCGTCTGTGGGCGCCATCCCGGGGAGAGCGGAACCTGGGGACCACGTTCTGACATTTCTGGCACAGCGCCCCCCCATCAGTCCTCCTGAGAAGTGGGGGGTGGCGGCTGGGACTGCAGCAGTGCCAGGGAGAGACGGCCTCTGCGTGACCCGTGACTGGTCAAGTGGCCAAGCTGACCCCAGCCAGGAAGGCCTGCAGGTGCTGGAGGGTCTCCAAGGAAGTGCAAAACATCCTCCTTGTCCCCTTCTTCTGTCATCTCAAACTTGCTGTTTCAGGGAAAGTGAGAGCCCTTCAGTCCCAGATTCCTGTCTAGGTGACGTAGCCAGGGCCGTGTCGGTCTGGCTGTCCTCAGCCCGAGGCCCTCGGTCCAGGTGCTCGGAGGCCATCACTCCATTCTCCAGGTCCCCGGCCACCGTGGCTGCCCCCTACGCGTGGCAGCGGGCACCTGTGGACAGCAGTGGTCAGCAGCAGAAGCCCGGGCCTGAGAGCCCCATGTCTCCCTTCAGGCCAGCACCGTCAGGTAGGCTCTGCCGCGTCCCCAGCGGCCCACGGGCTCTGAAGGCCCTGCCCCAGCCTCCTGCTCTGCGAGGTCCAGGCAGGTGTCCGGATACCTGGCCCCCCACCCGAGCTCTGCCCACACCCCCCAGAGCAGCTGCCTGCTGGCCAGCCCTTGGCCTGGGCAGCTCCCACGGGCCGCGTGGTCCATGCTGGGTCTTGAAGTAGGCCCAGGCATTTAGACAGGGACTCTGGGGTCCCAGGATCCTGGAGTGTCCCCTGGAAGAGAAGTGTGTGGGGGCCACCTGGGCACATTCCTTGGTTCCCTAGTGGGATGCAGAGGGTCAGGGCAGGGCCTCTGAAACGCAGGGCCTGGGGATGGAGCCCTCGGGCCCTGGCCGCAGTGCTGGGTGGAAGTGGGGAAGGAGTCACTTCCAAGTGCGATCTGAGACACGGCCTCCGACCTCTCTGGACCCCGCTCTCCCCCAGACTCTGGTGACTTCGTGTCCGAGCTTCCTCTGGCTCTGGCCCAGGGGCCTAAATCTGGCCTCAGCTTCTCTGGGCCTCGCTGTCTGGTGCCAGCACCTCCAGGGACACGGCTCTCCTCAGAATTTAACTCTTGGACCCTCCAAACACGAGACCTGGAGCCCGGGAACAAATAAGCTAACAAACACCTTTCCTTCTTTCATCTGTGACCTGGGATCATCAAAGCTAGGGTGTCCTGACCAGGCTCAGCTAGGCAGTCCCAGGGGCCCCGGGCAGGCCAGTCCCCCCCTGCTTCCCTCAAGCCGGGTCCACAGTCAGAATCTTTAGGGAAAACAAGTGAACTGGGAAACCGCGGAAGACAGAGGGTTCCTGATCTCGGTAGAGGCACTGGCATGAGCCTGTGGCGCCGCAGGGCTGGGGACAGCTCTGGGGAGGACAGGAGACCTGCAGCCGCAGCAGGAGGGAGGTCGTGATGACCGTGAGTGAGTGTCACGAGGTGCCCTGGCGTGAGCCCAGTCCCACCTGCATTGTCTCAGTGACTGAAGGATTTCGTAGACCAGTGAGATCGCCTTCCAAACCCCCCACTCTGGACCTGACGTACAGCGGCTCACTCTATTTTCCAAGGAAGGACTTTTGAAAAACAGATATCCATTCAACTGTTCATGGGGCTGACCAGTCCTGACTGGGCCTACTGTGTGCCAGGCATTCTTTCAGACCTGGACACGGCTGTGGGCAGACAGGCACAGTGCAGCCTCCCGGGAGGGCCAGCCAGTGGCCGACAGGAAACAACGACAGGTCGGAGAGGGCAAGACCAGGAGAAAAGGCAGGCCAGGGAAGGGGACAGGGCACTTGGGCCTGGCTGGCGGATGGTCAGGGGAGGTGTCCCCGAGGAGGGGGCCATCTGAATGCAGTCTGGGTGGGGCTGGGAGTGGGTGGGCGGGGCCCTGCAGCTGGAGGAGCAAGCAGAGGCCTGGGCCCTCCCAGCCAGGGAAACCAACAGGGAAAACAGCATCAGAAACATATTCACAGATAAAAAAAAAAGGCCGATCCTCCCACAGGGCTGCAGGGCCCTCCCATGGACACCGAGCTCTGCGGCTGTCCAGTGCTGAGGCACAATGGCGGGATGTCGGCCTGTACCCTGGGCTCACCCTCCTGTGCACTTCAGGTCACGTCTCGGTCACCTCTTGGTCACCTCTCGTACCCACACAATGCAAATGCCATGCCAAGAGCTGCGGGTGCTCCCCGGGAAGGGACAAGCCCAAAGTCCGTCCTTGCTTGGCACAGAGGCAACCTTTGCTTTCTTCCGTGGTGTTTTGAATGGACAGATGCAGAACCAGCAGGTACAAGGGCCCAGGGCCACCCGTGTGTGCGTGCGTGCGTGCGCTGTCATTATTTTAAATGTGCAAGGGTAAGAACCTGTCCTGAGCCTGTTTTGTCTCTGCAGATGACACGTGGCGATGTTTTGTCACTGCCATCTACAGATGGGGACTCTGAGCCTCACTGGGGGTTGGGAGACACCTTGCCTGTGGTCGCAGACTCAAGGCCAGGGTTTGGTCAGGTCCGGCAGGGCCTTGGCCCGCCCCCACTGGACGCTCTGGCTGGCTGTGGCTGCGCCCCCCTCCCAGCCCTGGCTCCCCGAGTGCTGATGAGGAGCACGGCTGTGCCTCTGGCCCCACCCGGGTCCCCTCCTTCTTTTCTTCCCCATTCTGCAGGAGGCTGGGGGCGCGGACAGCAACTGGACGGGCAGGAAGTGGGAAGCTCCCGGTGCCAGGCCTGCTGGGTCTTTGTGTTGGCATCTGGCCTGTTCAGGAAGCCCAGTAACGCTGCCCGGGTGTGGCCTGGACGGCAGCTTTGCTTCATGCCGGTCCACGCCAGTGAGCACCGCAGAGCCTCCTGCCCTGGGCCCAGCTCCCTGCCACCTGGGCGAGGCTCTCTCCCACAGTGCACCACGCTGAAAGGGGGGCAAGGCCCGAGCGCTCCCCTCATTCAGTCCCTCACTCACACCTTACTCCACAGAACCCCGCCAAGCCTCCTTCACTCCAGGGACCGTCTGAGGGGCCCTCACACGCCCAGTGTGTGTGGCCTCTGCATTCTTATTTCAAAAGGCACTACGTCAGCGACTGACACGGGAAGAGAGACTGTGGGTGGATTTGTTCACACTGGGGGAGACCACAGAGGTTTTTGAGAGAAGGTGAGACCTGGGCGGGGCCCTGCAGAGTCTGGGTGGGAAGGGCCCCCAGGCAGGTCACCGGGCAGAGGCCGGGCAGCCAGACGAGAGGGTGTGCTGGGAGCCCTCTGCAATGGAAGGATGATGGGAAATCTGTCCCCATCCGGCCTCTGGGTGGCCTGGGGCCCTCAGCTGTCAACCTGCGAACCAAGTTTAATGACCCTCTTCTTGCTTGCCTTACTGGGAATTTTTGAAGGTCAAAGGGACAACGGAGACTTTGCAGAGAGAGGTCACCTGCCTCCTTTAGTTCAGGCCTCTCCCTTGCGTTCCCACAGCCCCAGGTTCAGCCTCTGTCCTGGAGGGTGTGCCGGACCCGGTGCTGATGGTCCCTCAGGGCTGGCCTTTGGCCACACCTCGCCTGGCCCCTGCATACCCGTGGAGGTCAAGGTGTGTCCCCTGTGTTTGCATTCCTGGGCCCCGTGGACCCGGCTGGTCACGAGGCTGGTCACGGCTCTGGTCATGGAGTCTGCATGACCCTGTGCTCGGGCACAAGCTGCCTGTGACCCCAGCACACCAGCTCTGCCTTTGCGCCAGTGTCCCCTGGTGATGGAGAGTGATAACAGGCTGTCGGCCATGAGCCGCTTCCAGCCTCCGTGACGGGCTGTCGCCTCTCCAGGAACCCCAGGGGCAGGCAGGGCCTGCTGTCCCAACCCTTAAGGCTGAGGGACTGGGGGCAGCTGGGGGGCAGCGACCCCCATTCATACTCGCTGGCCCTTCAACAGGGTTCCCTGACATCTTCCAAGTGCCCAGCCAGTGCCGAGGGCTCTGTAGCCGCAGGGCCTGTGAGTTGCTGATCTCAGCAGGGAACTTCTGAGCAGATTTGAGTGAGCAGCCAGTGTGAGATTCTGTGGCCACGGAAGAGTCAAGCAGCGGCCGGCTGAGTTCCGAGGGAGAAGAAGACAGAGCAGCTGGGTGCTGGGGGGGCTGGGGGGGCTGGGGCGGGGTGTAGGGCGTCAGGGGCGGGGTGGTGGGGTGAACACAGGGGAGCTCCCCAGCACTCATGGGAGGGAGAAGTGGAAGGGCATTCCAGGAGGGCAGGCAGGGAGGCACCCACGGCCACCAGACCTGCTCAGCTGGAAGGGGCGGTGGCGCCGCGTGGGAGGGGCCGGGAGCAGAGTGCTTCCCGCAGCCTGGGAGTCCAGGGTGGAGTCGGGGTGGGGCGGCCACAGGGCTGAAGTCCAGGCTCCACACAGAGCCTGGAAGGTGGGGAGGTGGGAGGGTCATCGTGACGGGCGCCCCTCGCGCAGGCCTCCTGGCCCTTTGGATAGGACACAGCGTGGGCAGGAAATAGCCCCTGCCCCCAGTTGGCTGTGTGACCTCAAGTAGGTCACCATGCTCTGGAAACACATAAGACTGCAGTCGGGACCGGGCGCTGTCAACCGCCTCCCAGCCCCGGGGTCTGCACACTTTGGCCACCGCCACCCTACCATGCCCACTCCCTACTGGCAGCCTGGTTGGCCCATCGGGCCATGCCCTGGTCACGTGACCCTCTCCTCTGCCCACCCGGGGGACCCTGATCTTGGATTTGTGTACTCCACGGCCATCAGATGGCTCCTCCCAAGTTCACCTTCACCCGGCCTGACAGGTAGGCTCCGGTGGTGTCCCCGGTTTTGCAGATGAGAAAGCCGAGTTTCAGGGAAGGCACATATTTGTTCGGATCTTGGTTGTGCTACAAACCGATTCTTCAAGGAAAAATAAATTGGAACCAAAATTGAAAATTTAAAAAGATTTCCCACGTTATATATTCACACTTGTATATGCTGATAATTAGAAAATACCTGTAGAGGAAACTGTATCATGCTATTCTTGCAAATACTACATGCCCTGGACTGAAATTCTGGTAGGAAATGTCAAATTCTGTTAATTTTGAAGGGAAGTATTTTCTGGAATTGGCACAACAAATAAAGATTTTAAGAAGTGAAGATACCATATGAGTTTTGGATACTAGAAAGGGCTCCGTTGGGATCTCCTGAGCCTAATCCACCCTGTGTCTGGTGTTGGGCGTTTTCAGCAGGAGCCTCTTATCAGTCACATGGACACACTGCTTACCTCCGGCAGGGACAGAGGGTGCCGAGAGTGGACTTGGGCTACATTGCTGCTGCTGGTGGTTACAATGTCACTCTGCTGGCACTCGCAGTAACAAAGTTTCATAGGTGGGGTGTGCCTGGGGTCTTCACGGTGTCACTCTATGGGGAGGTGGTGGAGAGGGGACCTGAGCTGCGCCCTGCACACTGAACTCCCAGGGCTGCTGCAGTTCTGGGGGCCCAGGCGGGGACTGGAGCCCGAGGCCTGGGGGAGGCAGGGCAGAGGTGGGCGTGGAGAGGTTGTTCGATGCCCCTGACACCCGGCACACCGCAGCAGCCCCAGGCTGTGGGATTGCTTGGCAGCCTGATGGCCTTTTTGTCTCCCGTGAACTTTTCTGAGTTCAAGGCCGCTCCAGCAACCACCTGATGCCTGATGAAGACCTCAGAGCCGTGAAGCTGCCCTCTGAGAGCCTGTCCCGGGTATGACACCCTCTCCGTGCATGCTACCGTGCAGGAAATGCCACATCATTTTATTTCCTTGAAGGCTAATTAAATCTCACCCGAGTCCACATTCTTGTTGACCTGGCTGGAAATTCCGCCTCAGTTTCTCCACAAGATGAGATGAAATGAGACGAGGTGACCCTCTTCTCCAGGGCCAAGTCCTGTCCATCAGTTTCCCACCTGAGGTGGGTCTCCAGTCCAGTCCTGCTCCATGACCCCTGCTGACCTCTTCCGTGTCCCTCCTGCCTGGTCTCTTGTGGGTAGCTGTGTCTTGTGCTGCCGTGCCAGGATCAGGCCTCCCTGAGTTAAACGAGCCACTTAGCCGCTCTGCCTGGACACTGCCAGCTTCCACCCTCTCCCAGCCTTGGGGAGTCTCCCCCTGTCTCAAGGGCACACTCAAAGGCACTTGGCTTTCCCTCTTCCCTAGAGCACAGCCGCCCCACCTTCAGGCTTTTAAAATCCCAGACTGGGAGCAGCCCACCTCTGAGGACCTCCTGGGGGCTGGGGCTGGACCACTGTTTGCAGTGCAGGGAGCAAGGTGACTTGCTGTATTTTCACGTTGGGGTGGGTTTATTAGGATGCTACCCTTTTGTAAGCTGAGGAGCATTTTTTAAAAATCTGTTTTAATGCACAATGGAGCAGAGACCCCGTCTTAGGGACTTATTCAATGTCTTCTAGCTTATGAGTGGCAGAATCCAGTAGGAGCTGAATCCCAGTCTGAGTCCAGAGACCCCATAGTTGACCATGTGTGTGCACATGCACAGACACTCACACACACCTTTGCCACGCCACATCCAAACACACACACAAATACACAGCCTCACATGCCTACACACTCACACTCCTGTTTGTGTGTGCACGCACGCACGCGCACTCACACACACAAGGGAGAGGGCCTGGGGGTCAGGATATATAGGAAATTAGAGTGTGGCTAGTCTGGAAAGAGGGAGAAGGCGTGAATGGCCAAGAGGTCACATAGCACCCTTCTGGCCCCAAGCGCGGGCAGCAGGGCAGGCTGTCCCCAGGTGCCCTGGTCTCTTTGGCTGTCCACTCCTCCTACACACTGCGGTGATGCTGTTCTTTGGGGCTCGAGGCCTGCTTCCCCTCCTGGAAATACTCTCCCTCCTCACCGCAGTCCTAGATGATTGGGCTGGCAAAGAACCAAGCATGGTAGTTCTCCCCGGAGGGCACGCTGGTGGCCCCAAGCCTTCCTCTCCTCTGACCAGCAGTGGACAGGCTCCGACAGGTGAGTGGACCTTTTCTTGCTCCTCCTGCGTCCAACCTCCTCTCCAAGTCCCCGCTGCTGCTCTCTCGATCGGGCAGGCACCGTTCATTTCCTTGGACCGTGCGGCACGCGTTGCTTTTGTAAATTTTGCATTCAATTTCACAGAGAAATAAGATTTTAAATATGTGAATTTCTGCAAGCATTTTAGTGTTTCAGACCTGGCTTCGTTTTAGAAATCGTGAAGACCAGTGTTGTGCCCCCAAAGCTGGCCCGTCTGCAATATTATTGATTCATTCATTTAAAAGCTATTTATGGAGTGTGGACCTCCCATGAGGGGGTCACTGTGATAACAACCATGTCCCCAACAGGCGAGCGTCCTGTAGCCAAGGAGACCGCAGGAGAGAGACGGAAAGCAAGTTCATAAAAAAGGATTAAGAAAAATGGGTTCAGGTGGCGGCGTGGCAGACAGACTGTGCAGGAGAACTGAAAGCAGGGACCCCAAGGAATACTGGGACACAAACGTCTGCCGCGGCACTGCTCACAGGATCCCAAAGGTAAAGATCAGCCAGACGCCCGCCAACAGCCGAGCCGACCAAACGTGGCACACACATCCAGCAGCATCATGTCCGGCCTTTAAAAAGGAGGAGACGTGACCCAGGGGACAACGCAGACCAACCTCGGGGACGTCGTTCCGGTCACAGAAGAACGGATGCCGAGTGATCCCTCCTACACGCGGCACCCAGAGCGCTCAAATCCAGGGAGAAGGAGAGCACAAGTCACCGGGGCAGGGGACCCGGGGTGGGAGGGAGTACCTCTGGGACAAGGGAAGTCTGGAGATGAGAGGGGTGACGGCCACATGGCACCGTGCCTGCATGTCTGGCCACTGAAGTGGACACTTGAAAGAGGTAAGATGGGGACTGTCATGTGCGTGTATTTAATCAAAAATAAAATAGTGATTACTTGTTTTAGAGGCTCTGTGGTAGGAGGTGGCTGTCAGGGGCCGGTGTGGGCGCTCATTTACCTGACCCGGCTGTGGAGAGCGGCAGAGGATGGGCCCCGGAGCTGGCGAGGCCAGACAGCAGGGGCCAGCAGGCTGGCAGGACCCCGGTGCGCGGTGCTGGCTGCATGGAGATGGGGTGGGACCAGTGGGCAGGGGACCCAGCTCCCGTGGACTGGCAGGGGTCACAGCTCTTATTCCAGGGCCCGTGGCAGACTGAAAAGCTGGTAGCCTGGGCATGCCACGCACGCTCTCAGCTCTAGAAGCTGACCCAGGCCAGCTGTGGCCTGGAGGTGGCAGGGCGAGACCGGCCCTGAGGAAGGTGCAGTGGCGACTGGCAGTGCGGGTCAGAGGTGAGCTCTGTCCCCGTCCGCATCTCAGCCTGCTTGCCCAGAGCCCCCGCTGTCCCCACCCCAGCAGGCCAGCGGTCACACGTTGGGAAAGGAGCGTGAGGCAACGCGAGTGTTGAAATCCCTGCTGCCCGGTCACGGGCGCCGCGCTGAGGGCAGGGGCGTGGCCCGTGTGGCCCCTGGACCGCAGCCTGGTGGGCTCAGCTCTGCTCACCCCGGGAGGCAAAGGCTCAGGTCCTGGCGGAGCGGCGGAGCGTGGCAGCCTCGACCTGAGAGCCGGGCAGGCCAGCTGACCCCGGCCGCCTCTGGGGCAGCTGTCTCGGGCAGAGGGCTCAGCCCCTTCACCCGGGTCCCCCGGCCGGTGAGGGAGCCTAACAGCAGCACTCGCCCCACAGGGCTGTCGTGGGGTTGGAAGGCAAGGAGTTTCTGCGTCCAGCTCAGGGCAAACACACAGTAAAGGACAGTGACATCAATGTCATCGTCACCATTGTTTTGCTACTATAGATCCAAAACATTTATTCCATTTGCTCTGGGTACATTAGGACCGTGAGTTTAGGTCCCTTTCGCTAATAAGTCGGGCTACCGTGTTGTCAGCTTCCTGTTGCTGGGACAAAGTGCCTGAGGTCACCTGCTCATAACAAGGAGAGGTGTGTTTTGGCTTGAGTTTCCAAGGCGTCAGTCCATGGTCACGTGGTTCCACTGCCTGGGGCCCGTGGTGGGGAGAGGACGCTGTGGTGAGAGCCCAGGGCAGAGGAGGTCTGTTGACCTCACAGTGTCCAGGAAGCCGAGAGAGACAGGAAGCGGCTGGGTCCCAGCAGTCCCTCCAAGCTCACAGCCCCAGTGACCTAGCCTTCTCCCACCAGGCCCCGCCTCTTAAAGTGTCCAGCACCTCCAAATAGTGCCACCGGCAGGGCTCCAGACTTTTACATACCAGCCTTTGGGGGACAGTCCCGATCTGAACCACAGCAACTGCTGTCCAGCACGCCATGATGCCCAAGGGCAGGTCAGGGCCTCCACTTCCCCCTGCGGCTCAAGCAGTGTCACCCCCCCCCCCCGTGCCCCAGACAGCCCGGTCTTTACACGTGGGGCTCAGATGCTGGAGCTGCCCGTCCAGTGCCTGTGGTCCCCGCTAAGGGGGGATCGCTCCTGTTTCAGTCATCACTGTGTTGACAGGGACAGGTTAAGGATTCCCAACTTCCAATAGTTTTTCCAGGATAATTGAAAGCAGGGCCTTGAAGAGATAAGTGCACACCCAAGTTCCCAGCAGCCTCATTCCCGCTGGCCAAGAGGTGGACGCTGCCCAGCACCCACTGGTGGAGGGGGGCGAAGTATGGCTACACGTGCAGGGGAACATTCTCAGCCTTCAAGAGGAAGGACACGCTGACCTTGCCAACCTCAAGACATGGAGCCCGTGGGCTCAGACAGCCACGCAGAAAGGCAAAAAGACAGTGCTGCAGGATTCCACCTGCACGGACTCTCACAGTCAGATCCGTGGAGGCAGAGTGCGGAGTGGTGTCCCCACAGGCTGGGGCAGGGTGTGGAGTTTGAGGCCTGCAAGGTGAAGGTGTGGTGCAGGCAGGTGGCACAGCAATGAGCACCCCTGGGCCGCGTGCTTAGAATGGCCCCGATGCTCAATCTCCTGTTACAAGGGTCGTTTTTTCTTTTTCCATCATGAGTCATTAAAAAAGAAAAGCTCTGGACTTGTGAGGAGCAGGGGGTGTAACCTGGGTCCTGCGTGGTGGAGAGCAACAGTGCTGCCAGTCTCGGGTGGACAGCCAGCCTCCTAGAAGGCTCTGGAGGAGAGCCGGGCCTGGACACGCGGGTGCAGGCGAATCTCGGCTGCGTTTCTCCTCTCACGCGGGCCAGGGAGGCCTGCTGAGCGGGCAGCCTGCGGGTTTGTCCTGCCTGTCCCAGGCAGGTCCCTGCCCAGCCTGGGATGCACCCCCCCTTGGCTGGGTCCACTGGCCCCATCTCGACCCCGGGGGCATTTGACACAGGTGATCATCTCCCTTTCTGAAGCCTTCGGGTGCTGGCTCTCTTCTCTTTCCGTCTACTTGGACTCCCCAGGGCTGTTGACCCATCGATGGCGCCTGATGTCACGTCTCCATCCTGGGCTTCTCCCCGAATGCCTACTCGGGGTTCTCTTCTTGCTGGTTACTTCCACAGAGATGTCTAGCTCCACATCTTCATGACCAAAGAAGGAGATCAGCATTTTTTTTTTTTTTTTTTTTTTTGGTAGTGGGGATTGAACTCAGGGGCACTCGACCACTGGGCCACATCCCCAGCCCTTTTTTGTATTTTATTAGAGACAGGGTCTCACTGAGTTGCTAAGTGCCTCGCCATTGCTGAGGCTGGCTTTGAACTCCCGATCCTCCTGCCTCAGCCTCCCGAGCCCCTGCGTGGTGGAGAGCAACAGTGCGCCAGGTGTGCGCCACTGCGCCCGGCAGGAGATCCAACTTAATATACCCCTATAAGCTTCCCGTCTCAGTGCATAGCAACTCCACTCCCACTTGCTCAGACCGTAGACCTCGGAGTCTCCGAACCTCCGTCTCTCACATCCCACGTTCACCTGACCAGTGAACCCATCTGTCCAGCCTGGGACTTCGGTCCAGGGTCTCCCATCTTTGTTTCACGCTGTCCACGTGCTCCAAGCCCAGCACCCTGCAGTAGGATTGTTGCTCAAACAACAACCAGAGTGAGCCTTTGGAAAGAGAAGGTCATGTCCTTCTGGCATCAGAAACCCCAATGGCCTCTCCTTTCATTCAGGGTGAGAGCAAAGTTCTTACAGCATCTACAGTGCCCACACAATTGGGTGCTCGTGCCTCTGTGACCTTGCGTTGTCCCACCGGCCCCTCTGCTCCTGTGGCTCTGGCCTTCCTACAATTCTATGAACATGCTCAGTGGCTTCTGCCCCAGGGCCTTTGTGCTTGCTGAGCCCAGAGCCCCCTTCCTGCTGATAGATCCACACTGTGCTCTCTCCGTCCTTGCCTCTCTCTACTCCCAGGTCTTCTTATTAGAGAGCCTCTGCCCCTGTCAGGAGCCACACCCCTCCACTGGCCCCCTTCCTGCTCTACCCCTTGCCTTGCCGTACTTTTATCCACAATTCCTGGCACCCTCTGACCCTAGGTCAGGGCTATGGGGACAGGGACTTTGCCTGACTCGTGAGCTGCTGTATCCCTAGAGAACAGCTTGCGGTGCACAGGGGGTCCTCATCAGCTGTCCGGGAGTCGGTATTGAGGGAGCATGCTCAGCGTGCCCCTCTGCGAGGAGGCCGTGGCCTGTCCGCGTTCCCAGAGCTACGTCTTTCCCATAGGAGAGGGCGTTGCTGTCACTATAGCCTCAGAACCAGCTGCTCCAGGTGGGCTTCCTGGGTGATGCCATGAGCTGTCCCCAAACTGGAGAGCCTGGAGAGCCGGGTCTTGTCCCCCTTTCTGCCATGGTCCCCACAAGCGCCCACCCTCCAGCTGAGCCTCCAGCTGGTCCCTCTACTGCCAGGGGTGGCGTTTGCCCAGGGCACAGGGTGGGCTTCTGCAGGTGCTGGGGAAGAGCAGCGCGAGGCAGGCGCTGTCCCTGGGGCGGGGCTTGCAGGCCACATGCAGCAGGACCAAGAGCAAATCTGCCAGGAGACCAAACCTGCCCCTGCCCCCCCCCCCCCCCCCCCGGCCTCGCTGGGCCAGGACTTTTCCTTCCTCCACTCGCCAGCCGGCCCTGGCTGTGACACCTGGCAGTGACATCTGGCAATGCTGCACTGATTCCCGGGCTTTTCTGTGCGTTGCCATGGAAATGTGCCCCTGGCACCCCAGAAAAATCGTATTCCAGTGTCGCTCGTTCCCATACCGGGTTGTCTTCACGGAGGCCCAGAACACACGCGACGTGCACTCACACGGTGACCTCAGTGCCAATGCTCCAACTGCCCGGTGACACCACATGAGAATGAGCGAGTCACACGGCAGGCACTTGAGACTCACATGGGCTGCTGCGTGGCTCACATGCAGGGTGGGGAGGGCCTTGACTCACCAGTGCGTGGCCCCGGCAGGAGCCGCTGCAGAGCTCCCCCTGCACCCAGCCAGGAGGCAGGAACAGGGGGGAGGCAGGACCAGGGGGGAGGCAGGGCGGGGGGGGGGGAGGGGGGGAGGCAGGGCCAGGGGGGAGGCAGGGCGGGGGGGGGGGGGGGGGGAGGCAGGGCCAGGGGGGGAGGCAGGGCCAGGGGGGGGAGGCAGGAGGGGGGGGGGGGAGGCGGGACCAGGGGGGGGAGGCAGGGCCAGGGGGGAGGCAGGGCCAGGGGGGAGGCAGGGCCAGGGGGGGAGGCAGGAGGGGGGGGGGAGGCGGGACCAGGGGAGGCGGGGGCCAGGGGGGAGGCGGGGCCAGGGGGAGGCAGGGCCAGGGGGGAGGCAGGGCCAGGGGGGAGGCAGGACCAGGGGGGAGGCAGGACCAGGAGGGAGGCTTTTGGTTTCCAGTGAAATCAAACCTTTGTTCGAGGTCTGCTCAAGGGGGAAGGGGAAGGTCAAGGCCTTGCTCTAGCAAGGACGTTGCAACCCACTGAATACAGCGAGTGCGTCCCATTCCCAGGCTGATGAGGGCCCGGCTAGCCTCGGGCCTCCTGTGTTCCGTGATCTTCCAGGGAAGCCTGCAAGGCCGGGCAGAGGCCTTGTATGCTGCAGCAAGCGGAGCCTCAGGGGAAATCTCTGGGGCGTACAGAGGAGCTTTATCCATGTGTACAATGCACAAGTTCACACTTCACACACTCTCACACACGCATGTGCACATGCTTACCTTGTCTAGACCTGCCGAGGTCATCGACACGCCCCACACGGATGTGTCTCTGTGCAGACGTCCCAGCCCACCCGTCTCCCAGGCCGTTGGCCGTGTGCACCCTGTCTGTCATCGCACACACCTGCCGAGCGCAGGCTCGCACACACAGAGATCTAGGGAGCAGTAAACCCTTTCCCATGGCGATTTTGCAGAGATCCTGAGAAACTGAAAATAAATGCCGACAGCCACTGCAGAGCGGGCTGCGGCCGCACCCACGCAGGGCTCCTGGAGGTGGGGACCCAATCCAGCTTTCCACCCGAGCCCACCCCCACGCGGGTCCCGATGCCCACGGTGTGAGAGCAGGTCTGGGAGAGAGGGTGACGCCCGCCGTCCCGGCGGCTTCCCTCACCACGGCGGGGAGAGGTGCGAGCGTCGGGGTCCGCCAGGGGTGGACGGATGAAGGAAACGGCGTGGTCGTGCACACCACGGAGCGCTTCGTCCTGAGAAGAAAGGGCACTCTGACCCACACGACGGCTCGGAGGGCGCGTGCCGACGTTGCCTAGGCGCGTGGACTGAGGGTGGGGCAGGAAGGTGCCCGGAGGCCGGGGTGCCGGCACCTCCTCTCGGGAGCTCCTCCTCCTGTCAGCGTGCCGCTGGCGCCCGGGGGCCTCCTGGGAGTAAGGGAAACATCTGGGGCTGGTGATCGCCCCCATCCAAGAGGTCCGAGGACAAGAAGAGGCTGGGCTGGCCAGCCGCTTGGCCTACCACGGGAGAAGGGACACCGAGGTGGCAATGGCCAACGCTCTGGCGTGACTGGGGCAGAGGACACGGGGCATCTTCCCTGCATGTGCGGTTCATGCCCAAGGGAGACCTGGTGGGAAGCTCTGCCCCAAAAGGCCACCCAGGTGCAAGGAACCCCAGAAGTCCACAGGGGTGGGGAGCTGGCCAGCCAGGTAGCGGAGATGACCCCTGCCTTGTAGGAGTCACACCTGGGAGGTCCCAGTGGAAGGGTCTCCAAGAGCCCAGAGTGGCCACAATAGTCGGGCTTGAACCTCTGCCAAGCCGGGGAACCAACCCCAGGGCCCAGGGCGCAGGGGACCAGCGCTCCAAACCCCCACGTGACCTGGAGGCACCTCAGGAGGCCCACGGGGGAGAAGAAAGGGACACCTTCCTCCCAGGTGGGGTCTCCTGCCGCAGCCCCAGGGATGGGGTGGCAAGGTGAGGGGACTTGCTGTCCTGTCAGGACACTGGGCAGTCCTCCAGTCACCGACGGGGTTTAATCACGGAGACGCGGCGGTTCTGAGATGCCCGGGATCTGGGGGGCGTGTCTGAGTCCCTGCCTTTCCAAGATTCCCTCCACCGGGCAGGGAGAGAGCGGTCCCACCAGCATGGGCAAGGACAGTCATCTCAAAACATGGGTTTTCTTGAGGCCTGGAACTTAAAGAATCCTGCTATTCTGTGAAGTGCTACTGCTAGGGACAGAGTGAGCCTGACACAGGACCCACAGGGACTTGGGTCCCAGCCCACACTCCTGTCCCCCTCATCGCCTGTTTGCACTGTGACTGGGTGATACAGTCAGTTGCTTTCTTCACCTGCAACACCATACACACACACACACACACACACACACACACACACACCATTATTATTTGGTTTTGTTGCCCACTGACTGACCACAGCCAATCTAGGAAAGAGGATTCCAGCAACCACAACTAAAGTACATATTTGTTTCTTTTAGATTCAAAGAAATTAGAAGACAGCATATTTAAGTCCCCAGATAATGAGTAATCTGTAAAAATTTCATAATCCTGGACATAAAAACTGCAGCACCAGCTTGGGCCACAGGTCAGGTTGAGCACTGCAACACCTAGCGTCCACCGCCTCTGAGCTCGGTGACTCTTTCATGTGGCTCTGCCTAAGAAGGAACCTTTCTAAGACCCTATGTATAAAAGGGGGGTGACAATTCACGTATAGCAGGACTGTCATGCAGGTTAAATGCACAACAGACACTAGGAGCTAACCTTCTAGTCGAATCCACTGGGTTTCCAGCTCTCCTCACCACGCACCGATGGGAGGGAGACTCTCTGCTGCCCATGCATTGCTCAGTTTTCCAACGTCCCCCGCCCTGAATGGGAGGGAAAGGACTTCAGAGTCACTTGTTTTATTCTCCTTCTTGGCAAGAGCTCTTTCTCATTCTCGGGTCTTCCGTTTTGCAGCCTTTTGTTCTCGGGAACGCGATATTATTCGCTCTCTTCCTCAGCACGGCATTGTCCTTCCTGTTCTTGGCAGTCCCTCTCTTCCCAGCGCTGTCTCAATCACCTTTGGGTTCCTTTTTATCTGTTTTTGTGTTCCAGAGGCTTCATTTGGTTGCCTGGAGACTTTGGCTGGGTTCCTGTTCCAAGACTGGGAAGCTGCTCGGGAGCCTTTGAGCGGGGCTTGCTGACCTGGGAGCTGCCCTGTGGGGTGAGCATGGGGGACTGGCTTTGCCCTCGGGCTACTCAGCTTCCTTGGGAAGGAGCACTCCAGTCTCCTGCCTGGGTCATTACCCTGGCAGCCAGCGTGGCGCTCGCTATCCAATATGAATCCCATTTTCATTTAATATTCCTGTAAAATAAAGTCTGCTGTCCCCTATCCTGATCATTGTCTAATTCCTCTTTCCCAAAGAAAAGCATCCACTGTTATAGGAAGGATATTTGCCTGGATTCACTGGTTGGGGTGATGATGATGATGGTAGTGGTGAGATGATGAAGTTGGTGGAAGTGATAGTGATGGTGGTGGACATGGCAGCAGTGGTGGTGGTGCTAATAGTGATAGTGATGGTGGTGGTAGTGGGGATGGTGACAGGGGTGTTAGGGGTGGTGGGTGGTGCTGATGGTGGCAGTATAGTGGTGATTGTGGTAGTGGTTTTGGTGGAGCTGGTAGTAGTGATGGTGGTCATGATGGTGATGGTGGTGGTGGTGATGATGATGGAGTTGGAAGTGATAGTGATGATGGTGGCCAAGATAGCAACAGTGTGGTGGTAATAGTGATGGTGGTAACGATGGTGATGGTGGTAATGATGATGATGGTGGTGGTGATAATGGTGATAATAGTGATGGTGGTGGTGGTGATGATGATGGTGGTGGTGGTGGTAATAGTGATGGTAGTGGTGGTGGTGATGGTGGTGATGATGATGGTGGTGGTGGTAATAGTGATGGTAGTGGTGGTGGTGATGGTGGTGATGATGGTGGTGGTAATAGTGATGGTAGTGGTGGTGGTGGTGGTGGCAGTGTGTTGGGGATGGTGGTGGTGGTGATAATGGTGGTAATAGTGATGGTGGTGGTGGTGGTGGTGATGATGGTGGTGGTGGTGGTAATAGTGATGGTAGTGGTGGTGGTGGTGATGATGATGGTGGTGATAGTGATGGTAGTGGTGGTGGTGGTGGTGATGATGATGGTGGTGGTGGTAATGGTGATGGTAGTGGTGGTGGTGGTGGTGGTGATGATGGTGGTGGTGGTAATGGTGATGGTAGTGGTGGTGGTGGTGGTGATGATGATGGTGGTGATAGTGATGGTAGTGGTGGTGGTGGTGGTGATGATGATGGTGGTGATAGTGATGGTAGTGGTGGTGGTGGTGGTGATGATGATGGTGGTGGTTGGTAATGGTGATGGTAGTGGTGGTGGTGGTGGTGATGATGATGGTGGTGATAGTGATGGTAGTGGTGGTGGTGGTGGTGGCAGTGTGTTCGGGATGGTGGTGGTGGTGATAGTGGTGGTACTGATGGCAGTGGAGGTGACTGCTGCTGGTGTTGACATCACCTGATATTTCGGCTGTTCCTGCGGTCTTCAGCTCCACTCCCCCGCCCTGCACGGAGCTAACTGGTGTCTCGTCTCCGCCCTGAGATGCTCGAGTCCTCTGGCTTCCTCTCGTGGGCTCCCCAGTTGTCAATGAAGTAACTCTTGACCCATCCGCTCCCCTTCTAGGAGTCGATGGGCAAGTGTCAGCTCCTGTTCTCTCTGCTTTTGTCAACTTGTACGTCATTTTATGCCACTGTCCCTTTAGTGGGGTTTGAGGAAGAAGCAGATATAAAAAATGAAATTGATTTTTCCTTTAAGTGGAAGTTCCCCACTGCCCTTTTGATACTTAGATTTTGCTCCTCCTTTTCACCTTATTTCTGCTTTTTCCCTACTTATTTTGGATATAAAGAACAGGCTCCTTCTCTAAGCACACTGAATGCTCCAGCATGAAGTGGGACTTCTGAGCTGCCTCTGCCCCAGCCAAGCTCAGACACCCCAGGCCTGCATTTCTCAGAAAATGAAAGAGGCCTGGGCCACTTTGATTCTTGAGTTTTTCTAATCATATTTTTTTTTAAATGAAGGTATACTGAAACAAAAATGAGGAGAATTAAAAGGTATTTTAAACATTTGCATTTGCCAAATTCACTCTTTCAACACAGAAAAAAAAATCACAAAGCAATATAATTATGCTCTATTCACAAGATAATTACAGGCTTTATTAAAAGCATTAGTTCATAACATATAGGCAGAGCGGCACAGTAATGATATGTGGGGCAAAACAGTGTGACGAGTGTCTTCTTTGAATTGTATTTCAGCAGGCAGAGACGATGTCAGCCTCTGCATCTTGTGATTTCCAGGTACAGGGTTCCATCCCCTGTCTGTCCCCGCTCCACGGGCCACACCACTCCTGCCACCAGATGGGACCTGGAGCCTGGGCCAGGCAGCAACCCCACAGGCACTGAGGGCAGAGCGGCGGGTGAGCGTGTGACCCAGCCGTGCGCTGGGCTCTGCACCACAGGCCCCCGGAACTGAATGTCCCCAGGGCCTGACAGGGACACAGAAGAGGGGTTCACTAACCAACACAGTTCACCTCCCTCTCTGATACCGAGACCTCCAGACCTCCACTCCGAGGACATGGAACGTGAGTGGGGCCTCCCCGTTCCCTGGACCTCAACAGACACTTAAACAGATACAAAACGGGAGGTGACGGGCCACTGTCCTACCCCTACCCCATCACAGGAACAGTCTGTCTCTGTTTTCGTACACTTTCTGCTATCAGTGTGCAGCACCACAGGCAGGTAGAGGCGCGTGCACACACAGGCATCCCTCTAAATGAACGAGACCCGACTCCAAGATCGACAGACGTGGGTTCAGATCCCGTCTCCCTGCCTCCCCTTCATGAACAGATGGCTCTGGCTTTATGACAACCTCTCGGCTCTCCAGTTTCATCTGTACAAACAGTAGAATAACACTATCAACCTCATAGGATGATTGCAGAATGAAATAACGTAACATAATACATTATGATACCACTGGCTGGAAGGGCCAGTCACGACGCATCAGCCAGACGATTGTCATTGATTTTTTTTTTTTTTGGTAGCGGGGATTGAACTCAGTGGCACTCGACCACTGGGCCACATCCCCAGCCCTGTTTTGTATTTTATTTAGAGACAGGGTCTCACTGAGTTGCTAAGTGCCTCGCCATTGCTGAGGCTGGTTTTGAACTCGCAATCCTCCTGCCTCAGCCTCCCAAAGTGCTGAGATTACAGGCGTGCGCCACCGCGCCCCGGCTTGTCATTGATTCTTTTATTCAACAAATGTTTAATGAGCCTTTATGAAGTGACAGGTAACGGGGGGGGGGGGGGGCACCTGTCATCCAAATACGCCTCCTCCAGGGTCAAAGGTGGAGGTGCAGCCGGGCGCGGTGGCTCACGCCTGTAATCCCAGCACTTTGGGAGGCTGAGGCAGGAGGATCGCGAGTTCAAAGCCAGCCTCAGCAGTGGCGAGGCACTTAGCAACTCAGTGAGACCCTGTCTCTAAATAAAATACAAAAAAGGGCTGGGGATGTGACCCAGTGGACGAGTGCCCCTGAGTTCAATCCCCGGTACCACAAAAAAAAAAAAAAAAAAAGGTGGAGGTGCACACAGGCAGTGGCAGGCTGCACACCACGCACCCAGCACTTCCCTCCGAGGTGTGGCAAGGATCAGGCCAGACAGGACTGGCCTGGGAGGATGGACAGGAAAGGCCCGACCCGGCGAGGGGTGGTTCTGTGAGCCCCGGGGTCGGGAGAACTTGCAGGAGACCGTTTGATATTCTGCCTTGTTAACTGAGCATCAAATCACAAGCACTTTTAGCGCTGCTACATAATCTTCCTGTCATTTTTAATGACTGCATAATATTACAGTGCTTCAAAACACTGCATTTGCCGCCACGTCTCCTCCGTCACTGGGGTGTTAGGTTACCAATTTGGAGCTATTATAGATCTCACTATGATGAACAGGCATGGGACAGAGTTCCCTCTTGGGAATTATTTCTGTGGGATAAATTCTAGGTCAAAGGCTAGGAGCCTTTTTCAACTGCTCTTGTGACTCACTGCCAAGTTGTCGTCGAAGCTTCACACGGGGATGTGCTAATTTCATGTATTTTGTCAGCACAGGTAAAATCGGTGCTTCCGCGTTGCCTCAGTTTCCTTGTCTTTGGCGAGTTGTTCCGTGGAGAGCTCAAGGCTGCCAGGGCAGAGAGGGCGGCACAGGCTGACTCCGACTGGGCTTGGAAGGGCCGGCCCGTCTCCCTGTGAGCAGCAGGGCTCATCTGACCGGAGGGAAGGAGGGCAGGAGCGAGCCTGTGACGTGCATTGCTTCCCACCTCTCTTCCATGGCTGCCTAAATGGATAACTAATGTCACAAAAATCACCATTGAATGAGTTTAACGGGGGAAATGTTGTCATTTCCAACCCGACCACTTTTTTAGGAAAGTGGCAACTGTTAAAAGGGGACCCTTAAAACTGGGAACGGAACCACCTTATGACCCAGCTATCCCCCTCCTCGGTCTATACCCAAAGGACTTAAAAACAGCATACTACAGGGACACAGCCACATCAATGTTTATAGCAGCACAATTCACAATAGCTAAACTGTGGAACCAACCTAGATGCCCTTCAATAGACGAATGGATAAAGAAAATGTGGTATATACACACAATGGAGTATTACTCAGCAATAAAAGAGAATAAAATCATGGCATTCACAGGTAAATGGATGAAGTTGGAGAATATAATGCTAAGTGAAGTCAGCCAATCCCCAAAAGCCAAATGCCAAATGTTTTCTCTGATATAAGGAGGCCGATTCACAGTGGGTTGGGATGGGAAACACAGGAGGATTAGAGGAACACTACAGTGGCCAATGAAGAGGGAGGGGAAGGGAGGAGGCAAAAAGGGTGAAGAAGAAGAAAGAAAGATGGTAGAATGAGATGGATATCATTACCCTAGGTGCATGTATGAAGTCACTAATGGTGTGAATATACTTTGCATACAACCAAAGATATGTAAAAATGTGCTCTATCTGTGTAATATGAATTGTAATGCATTCTGCTGTCATTCATAACAACTTAGAATAAAAAATAAATAAATAAATAATAAAATAAAAGGGGACCCTTTACTCTTCCACAAGCTCTTTGAAAGTTTTAGAAGAGCACTGTGGGCGTTCCGTCATTGATTGACAAGTTGCGCTTGGCCTGTGTCCTATGTCTTAGTCCATTTGCTGTTGCTCTAACAAAGTACCTGAGACCAGGCAATTTACAAAGAATAGAAATTTATTGGGCTCACAATTTTGCAGGCTGGGAAGTCCAAGGGCATGGTGCCGGCCTCTGTCAGCATCTGGTGAGGCCTTCTTGGTGCATCACAACAGGGCGGAGGGCAGCACGTGGAGGGCCTCTCTTTCTCCTCTTATAAAGCCACTAACGCCATCATGGGCCCCACGCTCATAACCTCATCCAATACTAATCACATCCGCAAGGCCCCACCTCACGGGAGTTCAGAGACTCAGCTTCCACCTCATGAACTCGGGGCACACATTCGAACCAAAGCACCTGTCCGCTGTGCCCTCAGGGGCGGGGACAAGGTCAAGGTCACCTCAGGATGGAGGGAAAGACTCAGCTTAGAGGAAGTCCCGCCCTTCCTGCTCCCCGAGGGGGCTCCTTGGAGGGGAGCTGGCGGTGAGGTGGAGAGACCACCCGCGGGAAGCTGGTTTCTCCAGCTCAGGGAGGAGC
The DNA here is from genome assembly GCA_025594165.1 of Tamias sibiricus. NCBI lineage: Eukaryota > Metazoa > Chordata > Mammalia > Rodentia > Sciuridae > Tamias > Tamias sibiricus. Next base: position 7,620,960 of record CM046662.1, on the reverse strand, counting down.
CCTGGGCCGGCCTGGAGGAGCACGCGGGAGGCTCCCGAGAAAGTGGGACTGGCAGGGCGGAGGGGACGGCAGGAAGACTGTGCCACGGAGGCAGGGTCCTGCACACCACATGTCCAGCTGTGCAGGAGGAAGCAGCTGGCTAAGTGAGCCGAGGCGCGCGGGCAGCGTCAAGTGTCTGCACGTGCCCAGGGACCCCACCAAGGGACGCTGAGTCACTAAGACAGGCTGGTGTGAGCAGACTCAGAACCAGAGGCAGATGGCTAATCACGGACTTCAGCAGCGGGAGGCCACACCTTGTCCCCAAGTCCAGCTGAGACTGGTCATCCTCAGCAGACACCATGCTAGACCAGGCAGTGCACAGCAGGGCAGTTTCCAGGAACCACGCAGCCCCTGGCTACCCTGACACCAACTGCTACCTCCAGCCACCCACACGCGGGAGAAGGTGCGTACGCTAGTCCATTTACCATTGCTAGAAGAAAACATCTGATGCTGGATACTTTATAAAGAAGAAAGGCTTATTTAGCTCACCGTTTTGGAGGACTAAAGTCCAAATGGCACAATGCTGGCTTTGGTGATGTCCGCAGTGGCTGTGACACACCATGGAGACTGGCATTGTGACAGAAGCACATGAAAGAAGGGGATCTGACGTTCAGACAAAGATGACAGAGAGCAGGAAGGGGCTCTTCCCTAACTCACTCTTGAGATGCCAGGATTCCAGGGAGCTGCTTTAGCTCCTTCAGAGCCACTCCCTGCAATGACCTGGACCCCCCAGTAGCACCCACGTCTTAAACGCTCCCGCCGTCTCCAACGTCATCACCCTGGGGACTAAGTCGGGACACACTCCACCTCCATCCGGACCGTGGCGGCGGCCAACTGCTTTGCATCACAGGGCAAAAGAATTGGGAATTCCCAGGGAATTCTGGGAAGGAGGGAGGAAGCAATGGAGGTGGGGAGGGAAGAGACAACTTGACAGAAAGCACGATGACAAAGGACTGCGCACCCCGACGAGGTCTCCCTCGCTCACCCCGAGGACCAGGGAGGCTGCCTCTAGTGGCTGCGGGTGGTTTTGTGAGATAGAAAGAGGAGCCTCCGCTTCCAGCCTCCGCCCTCTGTCTCTGAGGATGTTTTGTAGTCTCTTCCTTTACTCCAAGATGGCTCCACGGGAGAGAGCGAACTTTCCGGCAATGCTCGTGAGCGGACAGGGGCTGGCACGTGGCCGGGAGCAGCAGGTGTCAGCTCTGACGGGGACAGTGCTGACGGAGGCCGCCGCGGTTGGCCGCGTGGTTTCCTACCCCTTGTCCATCCTCTCCTCTTCCTGCGCCCAGAGCCATGCCCAGCCTCAGTGGCCAGTCACTGTGAGTCCTGCCAATTGTCACGGTGTAAAACACATGCCAGATCGCGGAGACTTCAAACAAAGGTAACACCACGTCCACAGCGTTTTAGATGGATTCCATGCTGAAAAGTCAACATTGTAAATATCTTGAACATGCTGCTGACGTTATTTTGCTCTCTTCATGTGGCTTCTAGAAAATTCTGAATTCCATATGTGGCTTGCATTCTATCTACGGACAGTGCTGCTGCCCTAGAAAGCTGACAGCTTTTTGGAAACCGCAAGTGGTCTCTCTGCAAGGGTGTGTGTGTGCGTGTGTGTGTGTGTGTGTGTGTGTGTGTGTGTGTGTGTGTGTAGCCGAGCTGTCGAGGGAGGCAGGATGAGTCCGTGGCTGGCCAAATCCAGCCCGAGCTTGATCCCGTGGGGACGGGGAGGGACTCAGGGGCTCGGGGCAGGAGCCTGACCGGACCACATGGGTAGGAAGGCGCGGGGAGCAGAGTGGAACTGGGGCTGGAGGGGCTCATAACCCCCACGCCCAGAAGCAGAGAAGGAGAGCCAGAGGCCAGCGGCCAGCCCGGGCCAGCCTAGTGGTCACGGTGTGGGCCCCGGGCCAGGCTCGCTGGCTGGATTCTAGCACTTCTGCTAACCAGCAAGTGGCCTCACGCAGCTTGGCTGTGCTTAGCTCCTCCTGGGTGGTGGGTGGGGGTCTATTCGATCCCTGACAAGGCACCTGAGTCAGTCGGGCTGCAGTGACAACAGGCCAGAGGCTAGTACACAACAGACGTCTGTTTCTTGCAGAGCCTGAGGTCAGGGCGCCGGACTGCTGATCACGTCCCTTTAGAAGGGCACTAATCCTGCCCCACAGCATGTGCCTGATAAAAGCCAAGCCCCCCACAGGGCAAATAACTGAGGGCAGTTCCTTGGCTCTGAAGACCTGAAGTGAGGCTGGGACTAGAAAGGGAGCCAGCTGCGGAGGCACTGGCCCCTGGGCGGACTCACACCGCGACTCTCCAATCAGCTCGGCCGCAGGGTGGCTGCTTCTGTCCTTGGGCTGGGTTCTGGTGGGCAGGCCCGGCCTGGAGCCTGTTTAGTAAACATCCCGGCATCTCCCAGGAGGTCCTGGGCTGCCAGGCAGCTGTGGTCCAACCTGTTCTCCTTTTGTAGCTGTGATTTTGTAAGAGGCCAAATTCCAGGCCAGGCGGGGTGAGTAGCACTGCCTTGCTAATGATCGCTGAGCTGGCCCGGAATGCGGCCACCCTGGGCTGTGCCCAGGGAGGCTGGTAAAACAGGAAGGAGGTTCCAGGCTCTGCAGGGTGGTGTTTTTTTTTTCTCTGCCCTTTTTGTAAAGCATGGAGACACACCTGCCACCAGCTGGGAATTCTCCGCCTCAATCTGCTTTACAAATGAATAGAACCCTTTGGTCCAAGCCTTATCTTCACCTAATACTTTATGGTTCACAGAAGATTCCCAAATTCTGCCACAGCCTCAGTTTTACAGTAGGGTGGGAGATTAGAATTCAGAGAGGGCCAGTGACTCGCTCAAGGACACACAGGAAATGTGTGGCAGGACCAGGGGTTGAGCCTGCCCTTCCCTCTCCGTGGGGTGGCCTCCCCTGGGGGTGGGAGGAAGAACGGATCCCAGCTCAGGGGTTATCTCACGAGGAGGAGGGATTTGTCCTGGGAGGTAGCTCTGGAGTTTGGACGTTTGCTTCCTTGATCTCACACTGTCCTCTCGTCTCAGTTCAAACATAGCCCGGCTTCTCCAGTTCCAGCCTCCACGACACACACACACACACACACACACACACACACACAGAGACGCACGCACACACACACATACAGACACACAGACGCACGCACACACACACATACAGACACACACACACACAGACGCACGCACACACACATACAGACACACAGACGCATGCACACACACACATACAGACACACACACCACACACAGGTGCACACACACACCACACACACACTCTCACACAGCGCTGGGGATGGACGCCAGCAGACTCCACCTTTGGGGTGCACTCCCAGATTGCCCCCCTTTCTTATCGGGGTAAAAAGTGCATGGGGTCCATCTTTTAAGAAATCTTGGAGCCAACAGTCCAGGACCGTTAGCTCGGGGTCCCCTGGTGTGTAGCAGATCCGGGAACTCTTCCACTGGGGGTGGCTGGGGGCCACCCAGCAGCGCCCCCCTCCAGCCCGGGCCTGGCTGCCCACCCCCACCCCCGCTGTGCCTGGACCATCTTAGACCCTCCTGGGGGTGGAATCCCGCGGCTGCTCTCCTGGGACCGCCTGCCCTGTTTTTAAAGGTCTTTCAGAGTAGCCAGGTTGGTAGTAAGAGATCGAGTCCGTCCCCAGCCTGGCCCCTAGCCTGGCAATGACCTTGGGCAGGTCACATTAACCATCTGTCCCAGGCCTCAGGTCTCCTCTCTGAAGAAGGGGTGCCGAGCCTTGAAGAGCTGCGCCCCTCTGCCTGAAGACCTCAGCTCTGGCTCCTGCTGGCTCTGCCACTGACCACCTGGGCCCAGGGCAACGCGTGTCACGACCTGGACCCTTGGTGCCCCGCCCCGGCCACATCCACAGGCCCCCTGAGGCCTCCAACTGGTGGCCCCAGGGTCCTCTCCAGGGCCTCAGAGCAGCATCCTGGGCAGGGACAGTGGAGACAGGCCACCACAGCGAGGCGCAGTCTCCCTCCGCCCCCCGCAGCAGCCTGGGAGGGCTGGGCACCATCCCAGAGTGGACAAGGCCCGCGGGGGCAGGGGCCATGTGCCGTTTCCCTAATTGTCCTGCTGGTCATTGTTCCTGCTGATTGACTCCCAGTTAACACTGGGAGCCCAGCATGGTCTGGGTCTGCCAGGGTCCCGGAGCCAGCTCTCAGACCTTGCTGGCCTGCTCAACCCGGGGCCTTCCCGTGTCCCCTGCTGCCCCTCGGGGAAGCCACCCCCGGCCCCCTACGGTACTGTGACGCCAGCCCCATTGTCGCCGGGCTCCCTCCATGGAGACCCGGGCTCGGGGAGGCTGAGAGGCTGCCCACCGTCCTGCAGCTTTAGGTGAGCCCTTGGTGGCGATGAATCTGCCCCAGGGGTCTCCAGATGGCCTGGGCACCAGCAAAATGGCGGTCTCCACTTTCTCCTTCAATCGTGGGAACGCACGGCCCTGCCCTCAGGGGACTCGAGCCCTTCAGAAGCAACGAGCCCACACGCAAATGCCAGGCCTGTCCTCCCCACAGCCCATCTGTGACATTCGAGGGGTTTCCAAGCTGGCCGGGGTCTCTCCTGGTCGCGCTAGGAACACACAAAGCCATTTGGCTTTTAATAACATGGTGAGAAAACAGTGTGACTTTCAAGTCTTTATTAGGCCCGGAATGCATTTTCCAAAGCAGGAATGAGCTGACACAGGCAGAGTGTCAGCTGGAAAAACAAGGTCTGGGTTAGGTGGCCCAGAAAAAAGCCGCTTTGGTGCGCAGAGCTCCCCATTGACTTCAACTGCTGGTTAGCACAGACCAGCAGAAGCATTGTCCCGGCTGTGAATGTGCCATTGGAAATGACCCCACACAGCTAATGGGGGTTTAATAGCGGCTTGCTTGGTCCTTGGTAGGGCTCCTGTTGTCATTTTTAGTAAGAAAATTACCCGTCTGTCATTCCCTTTAAACTCCAATGGTAATAATTAGCCAGGCCCAACGAGAACCTGGTTACCCTTGACCTTGGCTGGATGAAAGCTCACTGACCCATTAAAGACTGTGAGATCATTTAACTCCTACCAGCTAGGGAGGGGAGGTGGTAGCAGATGCTTGGTAGAGAAGGGTCACAGCTCACCTTTGTCTGATATTTCACATTTTCAGAGTCTCTCAGTTAGGGATCAGCAAAGCAAGGTTCACAGGACAGCTCCAGCCCACCCCACATTTTTGTAAAAGGCATCTTGTTGGAGTCCAAGCAGGCCGGTTGATTCACATGGCCTGTGTGGTTTCTGCCACGGGACAGCAGAGGGAAGCAGGTCTGGCAGGGGCGGCGCGGCCTGCACAGTGTTAAACATTCACTCTGATCCTTCACAGAGAAAGGCCAAGGACCTCTGCCCTCAATCATGGAGGCCAAGTGGGAACCCTGCATCAACCCCTGACCAGCTGCGTGAGCCTGGACAGGGGCTTCGACCCCTCTTCTTGGAATCGTCTTCTTCACCTGTTCATTAAAGCCAGTGCAAGCACCTGCGTGGGGTGCTGCGAGCTGTCCAGCCTCCTCGGCCTCGACACTCCTTTGGCCGTGGGTGGGCATGGCTACGCGACTTTCCTGGAGCCCTGGGGCGTGAGGGCGGTGAGGTGCACGGCTTCCAGACGGCAGGTGTGGCTTCTCCGTGCCCTGTGGCCACGTTGACCCACACCACGGGCCGTGAGCTAGGGCTTGAATCTGGAACGTCTCCCGTGGCTCATGTGTCAAAGGCTCGGGCCCAGCTTGGCACTGTTAGGACATGCTGGAAACTTTAAGAGGCAGAGCCTAGCGGGAAATCTTCAGGTCATTAGTGGGCATGCCAAGGCACTGCTGGACCCCAGGCTCTTCCTCTACCTTCTCCCAGCCATGTGTGGCCAGTTCTGCTCTGCAAGGTGGTCCACCACGATGTGCTCCCTCTCCACAGGCCCAGAGCGCTGAGGCCAACTGGTCATGGACTGAAACCTCCACCCCGGTGAGCCCAAAGGAAGCCTCCCTCTTTACGAGTGGATCATCTTGGGTGTTCTTTATAGCCACGAGAAGCAGAAGAACAGGGGTCATTTACAACCCCGTGCGACAGAACTGAGGTTGGCTCAGAGCTCCTTCCTAACTTGGGACCACACCTGTGATCTTCCCAGGCTGGAGGAGGCCTGTGGCTAAGGGAGGGAGCTGGGAGGTTGAGCCACCTCAGGGCCGATCGGAACTTGGGGACAGATTCTCAGAGCCCAGAGGAAAGCAACTGGGAAGGACAGAGGTGACCCTTCGCTGGCAGAGAGGCCAGTGGCGACCACAAGGCCCTTGCCTGCCTGTCTGTGGTCTGCTCCCCCGACCTGTGCTGCTCCCACAGGCCGCTGTGAGGCCCGAGCTCCTCGGGGCCACCCCAGGGTCTCAATCAACGCCGGCTCTCAGAAGGCCAGCTCAGAGTGACCCAGAATGGGCACTTAGTGGCTGTCTGGCCTGTGCGGCCTGAAGCATGAGATGAGATGGCGTGGAGGGCGCCCGTCTCCAGGGTGGGCCCCCGGGAAGGCAGGTGGCAGATCAACCGAACCGGATACTTCAGCGCGCTCGTTACCAGGACCCGATCGCCTGGCTCTGCCCCTCCTGACTGTGTGACCTTGGGCGAGTATTTTGACCCCTCTGCGTCTCGGTTTCCTTGTCAGTAGCACAGCACTGATTCCGTGTCCTTGTCAAGCCGTGACGAGCCACCACAGAGCAAGTGCAGACGGACTCTGCTGCAGAGTGGATGTGGCCCCGGTCTCCCCGAGGTCAGGGCTGGGGGGCGGCCAGACCTTTAAGAGGCGGAGCCTCGTGGAATCCACTGGGTCATTGGAGATGTCGCCCTTCAACGGGACCCTGGTTAGAGCTCTTGCATGTGGTCCACCATAGCACCATCCGCCATGACGTGATGCAGCCAAGGGACCCTGACCAGAGTCTTCTGCAAAATCATAAGCTGCATAGACCCCTTTTAAAAGCAATGCACCCAGCCTCGACTATTTTATCATAGCAATGAAAAATGGACTCAGACCTGTGCCAAGCCCTTGGTGAATGCTGCTGGTGTCGTAGGATGCAGGACTCTGCCCTCACTCCAGCACCCTCTGGCTTGCCGTGCTCAGAGCTCTCACGTGCCAGGGAGCACTCACCAGCCCGCGCCTGACTGCCAGCATCCATCCTGCCGTCCCCCAAGCCTGGCTCGGAGACCATTTTCTTGTCCCCAGGAACTTGGAGCAGTTCGTCTTACAGAGCCTGACCCCAGGTGGGACCAAGCCAGATCCCCAGTGCCGGCCAACCTCTGCCCCTGTCCCACCCCCCACCCCCGCCGCCTCCCCTCTGTGCCCTCCTGCCAGGGGGGGTGGGGACGGGGGCACCTGGCAGACCTGGCCGCACCCGGCCTGTTTGTGTGTTTCCACTTTCATGCTTCAGTTGTGGTCACCCCTGACTCATCAGTTAGTTAGCAGGCTCCAGGACAGTTCCTCTTCCTTGTGACACCTCGTCAACGGCCCACCTCGCGGGGGAACTGCGGGCTCCATGGAACGTTGCGTGGGCTCAGTGCCCCCTTCTCCCTGCTCCAAGGGCCACTCAAGGGCAAAGACACTGCCTTTTCTTTCTGTTGCTCTGTGTGTGTGTGTGTGTGTGTGTGTGTGTGTGTGTGTGCATGCACGCGTAGAATTTGCTCATCATGGGGGGAATCGTGGACCCTCTGGCTGGCTGACCAGGAACGTTATTATTTTTAACAAAGTGCTAGTAGCTCCCAATCACTGAGCCTTTGCTCTAACCCGGGCAGCTTGCTCAGCACTTGAATTGAACTGTAGAGTGCTCACGATAAGATTGGGAGGTGGGTGCTGTTCACACACTATTTTGCAGATGAAGAGACTGCAGCTCCGAGAATAACTTGACTACTGTGTGCAACTGAAGGGTCAAGGGCAGGATTTGACCCCAGCCATCTGACTGTGCCCTCTACCAGTGCTTCTCAAATGCGTTGGTCCACACAGTTCAACTTGACACCTTGTTAAAGTGCACCTGCTGATTCAGCCGGTTTGGGCTGGGGCCTAAGAGTTAGCATTTCCAAGACCCCATTTCCCATGGGGTCCGTGCTGCAGGTCTGAGCACACACTTTAGGTCGTGTAGATCTAAATGACACTCGAGTTCTTCCTGACCTGCGAAGTTGCAGGATATTCAACAAAATTCTTTCCTGGAAGAATTTCCTGGAATGGAATGATGGGGAAGACTTGTGGCCAGAAGTCCCAGCTCTGGATTCCAGCAGTTATTTCATGGCCGTGACCTTGGGAACTTCCATGCTCAGAAACTCAGTGTCCCCGTTGGGAGGATGAGGACAACAGTTCCATGCGATGAAGGACCACAGAGGATCAGCGGCGAAAATGCCCCTGGAAAAGGACTCTGTAGGCTACAGTGAAAGCTTCTAAAGTGACTCATTATTAAAGTCATGAAGACCAAAATATTCTCATTACTAATAACAATTTCCAGTTGAGTGGACCGTGGGTAGGGCCCTGTGTTGCGTTCATTTCGTTTTCACTCATTCCCCCAGCCTTTTATTTATTTATTTATTTTTAACCATCTGCCTAACGATCAAGGGTAAACGCCTCATCACAGTGTTTTATTGAGTTGATCAGGGACCTCCGCCACCGCAGCATCGAGCCCTGTCGGACGCTCTGTGAAGAGTTGTTTTACACTCACGAAGCCATTCTCCCCAGCTCCTTCCATCTTTGGCAAAATAAATGGAACAGGAGGAGAGCCTGGATCAAAACCATGAGATTCCAAGGCAGGCAGGAGAGCTGGGCAAAGTGGACGCCCACCTCGGCTTCTTGGCCTTGGGCTCCAGCCCAGAGCTCAAAGATGGCTGCAGGAGATATTGCTGATCTGACCGAATGACAGGCTGCTGGACCTGGGCATTTCTCATGAGCTCCATGGCTTCCCTCTGCGACACACACGATGCCACGGGCTATGAACTCTTCCTCCCACCATCACGCGCCGACCCTGAACTCCCCTCCCTCCACTCTAAGCAGGCCTGAAGATGTGGTTTACACCAATAGGACACGGCCAGCAGGAGAGTGTGGGGCTTCCCGGCCCAGGCCTTCGAAGGACTGACAGCCTCTGCTGTCCCCACTTGGAAGGCAGCTGCGCGTCTGCAGAAGCTTGGTGCTGACTGCTGCGGGGCGTGGAGCCCTACGGGGACGGGGACAGGGAGCACTGGCTCCATCCTGGGGCTGTGGCTCCAGACAAGCTTCCGGGGAGACACAGCCTCCTGAGCAACCTCATCTCCACCTGTGAAGTGAGAGGACCCCTCAGCTGAGCCCAGCCAGTCCACGGGACTGTGAGAAGGACACACCACAGGTCTTTGAGGCCCCTATGATTTGGGATGGCTAGTTACATAGCAGTTGATAAATAAACCAGCAGATGTTTCTTTTGAATCTTTTTTTTTTTTTTTTCCCTAACTTCCCCTTCCATTTCTACATCCAGCAGATATTGTCTATGTCTTAGGCAACGGCTCACAGCACGGTGCTCACAGCAGCTTGTACATCATTTGGAAATTTAATAGCAATGCAAATTCTAAGCCCCACCCCAGGCCTACTAGATCAGAAACTGGTCCGGCAACAAACTTGTGGATCTCATTAAAAACTCAAGTTTAAAGACCACTGGGCTCAGAAGACAGCTCTCGCCCAGCGGTGCATGTTAACCACCTGCAGACCTTGAACATGCACACTTGCTTGGGCTTACTGACTGGCAAGGCCTCGGTGCTATGGCGTTGAGCACTCCGTGCTGATTTGCTGCATAGCCACGTAGCCTGGAGGAGTTAAAGATGGTCTCATGGTGTTTGGATCCCCTAGGCCAGCGCCTCTCAAACTTTAAAGCACAAAGGGTTCACCTGGGGATGTGGTCAAAAGGCAGATTCTGATTCAAGGGCAAGTGGGAGTTGAGCATTTCTACTGTAGACATCTCTCAGGACCCTCAGGGATTGGCTCCAGAGCCCTCCACGGACACCCAAATCTGCAGACATTCAAGTCCCTGATACAAAATGCCGCCGTATTTGCACACGGCCTATGCACACCCGCCTCGCCTCTGTTCTTTAGATCCTCACTAGCTGGCTTATAGCACCCAGTGCAATGCAGATGTTCTGTCGTGGTGGCCATACTGTACTGTTCGGGGAGTTATGTTGAGAAAACAAAGTCTGTACACATTTGCTTTTTTTCCTGACTAGTTTAGACCTGCAGTCGGAACCTGTAAATTCAGAGGGCTGTCTGTACCCTCATCCCAGGTGAGACTGATGCTGCAGGCCTCACCTGGAGCAGCCTAGCTCTGGGGAGTCACTGTCATCTGGGATGTCTTAAAAGGCAGCTTTGCAGGACACCCCCACACATCTTGTATAGCCTTGCCCTGGGTGGCTATACAAGATGCTACCGAAGCGGCTACCATGTCCCTACGGTGAAGGTTTCAGCGTAGACTCCCATTTCAGCATTGCGTCCAAAGATCAAAAAGACGTTGCCCAACAGACACGGAGAGTGATGCTCTAAGGCAAACAGAAGGGCTCTTGTTAAGAAAGCCACCGGGCACGGCCGGGGTCTAACTGGGGTGGGACAAGGAGAGGGAAAAGAGGCCAGAAATGGTTTGTGGCCAGATAATGACCAGCCTCGAACTTCAGACTCAAGGTTCTGAATTTTATCTATGGTTCACGGGGAGGTAGGGAAGTTTCTTCGTGGGGGAATAATGTCTCTGTGTAATCAGAACCTGGTTCCCACACACTGGAGACGGGCTTCCCCGATCGCCCATCTTTTTCATGACCACAAGATTTATATCACAGGACAGAGAGACGCCAGGGAGACTTGGGGGCCTGGAATTAAATGCAGCAGACCCATATTTTGAAACTGGCGACTTGTCTTCCCTGAAAGAGGACCGCTCTCTTGTCTTTTTGAGAAATTGTCCCAAGGAGAAGGAACAACAAGGCTTTTGCTTGCCGAGAGCACAGCTTGGCTCACGTGTTCCAGTAAGTAATGCTCTCCATACCACGATGAACAGAAAAATGTACGTGATGGAATGAAAATCCTGCTGCCTGGCTACCCGTGGGCAGCCTTGGTTACTATGGAAAATTCCTGATTAAAGTCAGCACAAGAATTTCCTAGCTAGCGACTATTATTAATAGGAGGCTCAGCCTGGCGCTGACATTCAAGATTGGGTTCTTTAATATGTCACTGCACAGGCAGGTGATTAAACCCCTATGTTTTTTAAAAGCAAAGAGAATGCACCCACCTTCGCTGGGCTGAGCACCCTTTTTAATAACCCACGCGGCCCTGCTCAGTTAGCATGAGAACAAAGCTGCAACCATGAAATTATTTTAACAAGACCATAAAAAAAAAACAATTTGCTTGAGTGATGTTCAGGGAGAAGGGGGGATCCACCCTCTCTCTAAACTAATTAAACTGTACTATATGTCCTTGGTTGGTTCCTGACATTTTTCTGGTTCACTCAGTTTGAATGGCTACATGAGGATTGGCACGGGGCTCCCAAATGCCTAACTCAAAACAAAAGCAGGGTCCCCGGAGAATTCCTGGGCATCCAGCAAATGGAGTGGAGTTATTTTGGGTTAATCAATGTCCTTCAGTTACGATCACATCTTGCCTCGTGGAAGAGATGGGGAAGGAGGAATCCCCGTGTGAAGCCCAATGTGGGACCAACCGGGAACTGACGTTGACCTTATTATGGCTTTGTTTTATGTTTTCATAAAATCACAACCTGCTTCGGATCGAGGCATTGGTGAAGCTCTCTCATCTCCTCTCCGTCCCCTCCACGCCAGCTCACGAGGACTTGTGTGTTCCCACTCGCTTGGCTGTTACCAGAAGCCACTGGCAGTTTCCTGCGCGTCTTCACAGGCGGACGCTCTGTTCCCAGCTCGGAAGGGACCAGACGTTGATTAATGGCTGGGAACTTTGGTTGCTGGCAAGAGCAGAAGCTGGGTTGAAGCTGGAGAGGCCTTTGGGTATGGGTCAAAAGTCAAGCTGGGACATGGAATGAGGGTCCTGGACGGCACAGCTGTGCGTGGGTGAGACAGCAGCCCCCTGCCGAGAGGCATGCCCGGGTGCAGAGCGCGGATATCACAGCCCTACGTTTCTCCAGACTCATGTTTCCCAGGCCTTTTGAATTTCAAGGAAACGGTCCCTTTTGAGAAGCTCTGCCACGGATGAGGCAATCCTTCAGATTCTGGAGAATCGTGGAGCACAGACAAAACGCGCGATTCACTTCCACTGAAAGCCGTATACTGAGACGGGGGTACCATACTGGGGGGAACAAGATGAACCTGATAGAGGTGCTTTCTGACTTCAAGGAAATGAGACTGTCCTCATTTCCGAGAGGAATCAGTGAGAGAGAGCAGTGTGAGGAGCAGCAGCAGCACTGCCCGTGACGAGAAGCCCTAACGTTTGCATCACCCGCCTCGATAGGCGCAGTGCGTGGGTGCGTGGACACGTGGGCGCACAGCTACAAGACCCTGCTCGTCTCCTGGCCTTGGACGCTGGAGCTCTCGGACTGCTTTCTCACTCACCCACCTCAGCAGGCAGGAACACCCCAGCTGGAGTCGTGGTTAGTGGGGGAGAAAGCAGTCAGGCACTACGGACTAGGGAAGCACTGTCTTTTGGAGTCTGAACTGTGAGTCGTGGCTGTCGGACTTAGAACCTGTCAAAAGGGAGAGGAAACGCCCACCTCTCAGGACTCCAAGATAAAGCACCTTAACCCAATGCCTGCGGCATGGCCAGTCCTCAATGCCAGTCCCATCTCGTCCCCTCCTGTCCCATGTGTGCCTTGTACAGATGTGGCAGGCCGTGCCACAGCTCTGCCGTGCTGCCCCTACCACACTTCCTGTCCAGAGCCATTGCACATCTGTCTCCCGCCCTGGAGTGCCATGAAAGGCGCTGTCTGGCTCTTTGAAGACCAGGTGCTCACCCCCACCTAGAGGAAGGGCCACCAGGAAGAGCAGCAACCCATGCTGGGCTCCTTCCTGTTTTGAAACCCAGGGACTCACGTGCAATCGAGGATGGGCAGTAGAGGCGTAGGGCAGATGGCTCCCAGTGCCCTAGGCAGGAAGCTGCCCGTGGCCTCTACTGGCATGACTGGCAGGCAGCTCTTAGCCGGCTTCTGGCTTATCAACTTGCCCCACCCCTATGGGGTTGCATTTGGCTATGAAAGCAAGGTGCTGGCAGGGCAATGTTTGGTGGCCCCTGGCGTAGGAAAGGTGGCCCACGGGAAGGTTACTCAACCTTTGATCCTCCTTCTCTGTCCCCACGAAGACGTGGAGCCACTGGAACAGCTCGGGGCTGTCTGCAGCTCATCAGAAGCACGAGAGCTGGCCTTCAATCTGACACCAAGCCACCGCCCACTTTAAAGCCCTGCTGCGCCTCGCCTGGACACCTGCAATTGTCTCTGTCCACTGCTCTCCGCACCTCCACCCAGGTCTCCCTCACTCCCCACCGCAGTCAGCCGCCTTCTCAGACCGTAAGTCCCCGCGTTAGAGGCCTGGCCAATCAGAGTACGACGCCCTGGTCAGGTGACTGGTCCTGCGGCGGGCTACAATCTAAGCCCGTGAGTCACTGTAGGTCTCCTCTGCTACACAGGCACAGTGTGCCAGACACGGGCCACACCCTGGGCAGCCTCCCCTCACCTGCCCACTATCCTCCGGGATCAGCAATCGGTCCTGGGGGAGGGGGGGGAGGGGATAAAAGACTTGCCAAAAGAACCACGTGAGGTCACGATCAGAACTTGAACTCAAGTCCTCCTGACTCCGGAACCCAAAGCTTATCATTAAATGTGAGCGTGGACCTAAAGAGCTCGTGTATGTTTCCTCCCAACAAGAAGGGGTTTCGCTTTAAGCATTTGTCTTCTAGCAAAGCTGACATGACAGTGTGACACAGGCAAACCAAGGAAATAGGGGCGACCCAGGGGCCTGCAGCTCGACCAGGTCATCCCCTCCGCACCTGCTTGCTGCCTTTCAATGCTAGGTCTCCCTCTCTCCCTTATTTTTCCTGGATGAAATCTACCACGTTACAATAACCTGCTGCATCTTGGTGGCTTGAACAGCTCGTTCCTCTGAAATTGATGTGGACATTTTTATGCATTCTTCCTAGAGTGAAACCTGCAAGCATCTTCCTTTTGGGTTTAGTACAAAGTAATATGGGCTTTGTGCCAAGTACCTGTCTCCTCACTGCTATTAAACAGGCCAACCCAAGAAAGGAAGAGCCACACTGTGCCGTGGGACCTGGTCGGAAGGGCCCGGTGTTTAGAGCCAGGTGATCACCAACCAGGTGCACGCACTGAGAAACCCATGTGCTGGGGGCCCCATTGGGGCTCAGAAAAGCATACCCCAAAACGAAGGCCCGAGAAGAAAGCTTCCCTCTGCCCCTTCCTGCCCTCCTGTCTCACCCCCTCATCCTCTCCTGAGGGAAGCCAAGCACACTGGAATCTCCCCTAAGGCGGGGCTGAGAACTCAGGACCCCCTTTTCCCAAAGCCAGCCATGAAGCCGAAACACACCACAAGCTCCCCCGCCTTTCTGCATAACAACTGGCCATTAAAAACTCAAGACCCTCATTCCGGAGGGGTTCTGCCCACCCCAGGCAGGGAGACATGCTACAAAGGAAGGGCTGAGAAGACTCAGGGCAGATTCTGGAAGATCGGGGCTGGATTTCCACCCTTGGTCCATGAGCATTAGTTCTTTCCACCCTTGGTCCATGAGCATTAGTTCTTTCCACCCTTGGTCCATGAGCATTAGTTCTTTCCACCCTTGGTCCATGAGCATTAGTTCCGACCCATTTATCCAAACAGCTCCACAGGCCAGGCTGTCTCTGCTCAAGAGACCTGGGCACAAAAACATGTTTCACCCGGGCTCTGGCCTTCCTTCTGAGGCTCCTGAACTCGTATTAGACAAACGTGCTGGCTCTTTCTTGCTGGACTCTCTTGTTACAAGGGCTGGCCATCCATCACATGTCAGGCAATGACCACCCCTGTCTCCCCAAGGCTCTGGCGGAGAGGGCTAATCTTGGGTCTCGGGTCTGGTGCAGGCAGAGCACATTCAAGTCACATGCTCGGCATGTCACATACCAAAGGCTCCACAGATTGTAGCTCTTTTTATTATTTTTTTTCTACTAAGAGGAAGAGTTGGTTTTAAGACTCATGAGTATTGGATTGATTTATCCCCCAATCCAAACACGTGCTTTCCAGCTTTCCTTTCTCATATTTCTCCCCTCAAAACCAAATATTATTATTCCTCCCATCAAATGATCAACTTAATACAGCTACTTCTCTTTAACTGGAAGGTGCACACGACATCACTAGGTTCTCCCTGAATAAAACCCATGATGGGGTTCTTAGAATGACCAAAATCATAGAGACAGAAAGTAGAATGGGGGTTGCTAGGGGCAACGGGAGAAGGGACTGGGGATTGCTGCTCCATGGCTCCAGAGTTTCAGTTTCTTCACGTGAAGAGTGGTGGAGCTGGATGGGGGTGAAATCTGCAGGACGTCATGAATACACTCAGAATCAGTGGACTCTATATTGTAAATGATTAAGATGATACACTTTATGTTTTGTGTATTTCACCATAATACAAAAAATGTGAAAAACAATTGGATTTTTCTGATTATAAATCCAATATCCATGCATTGTAGAAAATTTAGAAAATTCAGAAGGCTATTAAGAAGTAATAAGTCACTATCGTTCACATCCTGCTGCCTAGAGACTTGTCATCAATGATCTGGTGTATTTCCTACAAAATTGTTATCTGTGAATGTTTATTTTCTGAAGATAAATAGTATGTTGAAACAAAAGAGGTAAGGCACTTCTTTCCAATTTAAGTAACAAAGTTTTTCCCGTGAGATATTAGTATGCTTTGTCCTTATATGATACCAATAACACAGCATCATATTGTCCTCCAAGAGCCAAATACGGAGCTCACCTTTGATGAAAACCTAGACTCCCTGTGGCTGGTTCACGTGCTACCTTCCTTCCTGGTCTTGATCTAGCAACTCCACACATCCTCCATGCTTCCACTCTCTGTTTATAGCTCTCTATTGCAGTACTGCTGTGTGTTTTGTTATTATACATGCGTAATTTCATACATATAGTTCTCATCTCCAGATGGAAAGAAGCCAACTACATATAGTCATTGTGAAGTGATTTATCAAAATGTTCATTTTTCAAAGCTGTCATAAACCCATAATCCAGAAGTCGGGTGATAATGAAGTGTGTGTGTGTTGGGGGGGGAGTGTTCCGTGTGTGCGCGTGACAGGCACAGACACCCACAGAGACATCAAGCCCTCTGCTCCAACCACTACTCTGTAGCCTGCTCAAGCTCCCGGTAACAGTTTGTCACTTGAGCGTGCCTGTGAGCTCTATCTGCTGTCTTCTGATAAGCCGGAGTGACTCATTCTCTCTGGCCTGCAGTGGTCACGGCCCCTGACCACTCCCAGGCCTCCAGAAGGGCACCTGCCGTCCACTGTCTGCTGCTCCCAGGGTGGTTTGCTTTTTGTTTTCAGTGCAAATCTGAGCACCTGACTCTCCTTAAACCTTCAGTGTCCCCTACAAGGTACACGTGGGAACTCCCTAGGCCGGGGCCACCCTTCATTTTGAAACTGAGAAAGAGACCCAGGCAGGAAAGCAAGGGAAGGCCCTGCTGGACGAGCCAGCCCCTCCCCCACTCGTGCCAGCGGCGCGGCCAGGTCAGAGGGCCCAGGTGTGTCGGAGGCTCCCGAGAGACAGCTGCCAGGACCTGGACGCGCAGTCTCACACCCTGCAGGGTGGGGTGCAAGAAACACCCCGACAGAAGGTGATTCCGACTGTGCCAAGGGTCTCCCAGCTAGAAGGGGCGCCGCGCTGGAGCGGGCGTGGGCAGAGGTGGCAGAGAGGCCACTCTGAGGAGTGTGGGGGAGGGTCTCTCTGCAAGTCTGAGTCAGCGACAGGCACCTGGAACAGCCCATCCGGGTCTGGGCATGCGCATAAGAGGACCGGCGAGCCCCTGCGCACTGCGGGGCGTGGGGAGAGGAGGCTGGGGAGAGCGAGGTCCCCGGCTTTGTCGTCGCCCCTCTGGGTCCAGAGCTCATCCCGGACTCGGGTGTGATTTCGGACCCAAGGCCGTCGACTGCAGTCAAGGAGGCCTGGGGGTGGCTCCGCCTCCCCCGCCACCCCGCCAGGCGCACCCTTCTGGTAGGAAGGAGCGGGGGTTGATCTTTCCGTGCGGTGGAGCGCGCTCTGGATGGCGGAGAGCTGGGTCCCGCACCCCTCGGCCCTGAAACCAGACGCGGCCTCCCGCCAGAAGAGCCCACCTCTCCGCCTCGGCGCCCCATCTGCACGTGAAGCCGGGGGCGCTTGTCCCCGTGCTGGTTTAGGTCTCGCACAGACCCCCGACTCACGACCCTAAGAACCCTCTTGTGAAACTACTGTATCGAACCCGTTTCACAGGTGGGGAAACTGAGGCCCAGAGAGAGAGAGGGCGCTGAACTCAAACCCGCGCCTGCGCCGGAGGCCCCTGCTTCACCGCGACCTGCTGTAGCCCGAGTGGTGCCGTGGCCGCAGCCTTGGAGAAACCAGGCTTGGCCAAAGCTCCGCTCCAGGCCGCCATCCACCTCCCCTTGCCTCGCACAGGGGTGTGAGGGGTGGGGCCGAGGCTGGCGCCCGTGCTGTTCCCTGGCCCCCAGACAGCAGCTGGACTCCGGACGCCTCTCCTGCCTCTCCCACGGTGGAATGGGTTGACTTCGTCCCGCTGTGGTAGTGGCCGCTTGGCCAGGACCCCTTGCTCCACATTCATCAATACCGGAAGACCACGGGATGACAGGCAGCGGGGGACCCTCTCTGGGCTCTGACTGTGGACTCTCGACCTGTGTCACGGCCCTTATCAACCCGTCTGGTACTCACCTTAACTCGCCCAGGGCAGGAGTACAAATGCCCACATATCATCCGTCTAAATACTGAGAGTTATAGATCAAGCTAAAAAACTGTTGAATAAAAGACGTCCTGTCCACAGACCTTGGCATAGATAGCTGCCTAGCAGCCCAGAAGGCCAAGGTCGAATTCTAGAATTTCAGCTGCTTTAGGACTCTGGGCTTCCGTGTGGTGACATAGGATGGCGGGTCCCCAACTACAGCCTGACCTCTCTCTCACTTCTCTTCCTGCCTCAGGCTCTCCTGAGGTGGGCCTTGCCCAGGCAAGAACACCTGAGGTACCCCAGCCTCGTGGACGGCCCCTCCTCCACACCCTCCCACCACCAGGCTCTGAGGACTGACCGTCCACAGCTTGTCAAGACCTTGGGAGGAAAGGCCCTGGGAAGGGCCCAGAAATACGCTATTTGGGCAAAGCATCCAAGGTCCCCGGGTGTTTCCACAGAGCATGATCTAGAGCAGTGACATCTCAGAGGAATATCATGCGAGCCACAGGTGTGAGCCACAGGTGGACTTTCAAATATACTAGTAGCCCATGTTTCTTTAAAAAGTAAAAAAGAAACGGGTGAATTTGATTTTAGCTGGATGTTTGACATTGCCCAGTGTGTCCGCACCATGATCATTCCAACATGTGGCCAGCAGTCACTTTCTACTTGTGAGAAAGGCTCAGAGCCGGTAGAGGCCGAGGGCGCCTATTTGCAGTCCACTGACAGCGTCCGTCACCATCGCTGTCCCTATTTCACAAATTCACAGAGCGGGGCCGAGAGCGCAGAGTCATTCTGGCTTCTGGAACCTTCCATCGCCTCACTCCACCTGCGGCCTTCTCAGTTACCAGAGCCGGTGAGGGGTGGACAGTCGGCTCTGTGACACACATTCAGATGTGGAGATTGGAACATAGGATGGTGGTGCAAGAGAAGTCACCAATGGGACACCACGGAGCCCGTTCTTTGTTTGGCAAGAGATTTAAAGCTTTTTGTTAAAAAAAAAAATTCATGTTCAATAGTATTGGGAGATTTCACTTAAGAATTCCAATGTCTAGTTCTGTTGGAAGAAAGATCAGCGTTATCTGGCCACCTCGGAGCACCATTCCCCCATGGCTGGAATTATTGGGCGTTGAGTGACGGCTGTTCCCTCTAGAGAAGGGGGTCCTAGCTTTCTCAACCCCCACCATTCCCTGTACATCTGACCCAGTTCACCACCTACTGGTGTCACTTGACCCTTTTGGTCATCATTTGCCTCTCATCCCCTCATCCTGCCGCCATGCTGATGGTGGGGTCTCATGGCGTATAGTCCTCCATCTGACTCCTCAAATCTGCAGCCACAAGTCCTTGAGGAAAGGCAGGGATGGTAGGAGCTTTTGGAGAGTTTATCAGTCAGCCTTCCATCACTATAATGAACTACCTGACATAATTCACTTACCAAGAAAAAGGGTTTATTTTGGCTCATAGGTTTGGAGATTCCAGCCCAAGATTGGAAGACTTTGAGTTTCTGGTGGGTATGTGGGACGGTGATGTGGGAAGCATGAGGCAGACCAAACTCTTTACCTCTTGGCCAGAAAGCAAAAGAGGAAGAGGCCAGGGACCCATAGTCCCCCTTTAAGGACATGCCCCCAAATGACCTAAAGACCACGAGGCCCCCACCTCTTGAAGGTTGCACCACCTCCCAACATCATCACCCCAGGGCCAGCATTAAACACAGCGACCTTTGGGGGACGTAACAGAAGGACTCTGAGTTTTCCCACAGTCAGCCCTGTGACCCCACGGGATTGTTCTGCAGCCACACTGAGACAGGGCCCCAGGAGTGGGGCCTGCGGCCACCGCTCTGGGTGTCATTTAGGGGCCCGCCCCCAGCAAGCAATCTGGACAAGGGTTCTGGAGTCAAGGAGGGAGGGACAAGCTGGGCTGCTTTACCTCCAGGAGATAGCTGCTGCTCAGGCACCCCAACTCTCCTGCGCAGTCTCCCACTCCTCAGAGTCCTCTGAAGTCCTCTGAGCCTTGTTTCAGTTATGAAACAGTCCCTGGGGACTAATTGTCTTCTCACTTCGGGTTCTACTCGGGGAAGTTGTGCATGAACTCCGAGCCTATTGCTTTATCTTGTTTTCC
The DNA here is from genome assembly GCA_025594165.1 of Tamias sibiricus. Lineage (NCBI taxonomy): Eukaryota > Metazoa > Chordata > Mammalia > Rodentia > Sciuridae > Tamias > Tamias sibiricus. Next base: position 7,600,889 of record CM046662.1, on the reverse strand, counting down.
AGTTCCAAAACACTATGCCTGCCCCCCGTGCCTACTCGCCTCTATGCACGAACTCATGTGGAGGGCGTTGCCCCAGGATTAGCCTGTTGGAAGAGGAGAAGCATTAATAAAAAATGGAGCTGATATTTATATGGCTGAGAATGAGGTAATGCATGGGAAAAACCCTTGCCCAGCTCTGGGCCAGCTCTGAAGACAGACACCCTGGGAATTCTCAGCCCAGTGGGAGAGCCCAACACAGAAGCAGGGTGGTGAGACGGCACCTGCTGGGTGGTGCCGGAGGCAAACAAGAGGTTCTTAGATCTTGGATCTCGGCACCTCCCTGGGATGGGGGAGCTGCTGCAGGAGGTGAAGACTGACCTAGAACTCAAAGTCAGCTCACAGAGGATGCGCAGTGCTGGCCCGCGGAGCAGCCGGAGCAAAGGGCCGGGCACCGGAGCCGGCTGCGCAGCGGGACTGACGCGTCCCTGAACTCAAGACCAGCCTGCGCCGGGGACTGCAGGAGGGAGGCGCGGGTGCTGACCTGTGCACGGCACCTTGGAGGAACAGAGGCGCTGAGAGGAGTCCGGAGTGGGGCTGTGACGTGACCCACCGGTGCAGTGTAGATGTGAGCCCAGTGACCGCCCCCGGCTCTGCCTCTAAGGAAAGAAGGCAAATACTGGCCCTCCCTTCCCAGGGCCTCTGTCAGTGTCACTGATGTCCACCCACTGATGGACATCCTCTGTGAGGCCGACTTCTCTCGCCCTGTGGCTCACCAAGACTTCCGCAGTCAGCATTCACAATGTCCCTTCACCATCATCCCCTGACGGCCAGGGCCAGCACTGTCGCCATGCCAGTGGCCTCCTGAGGTTCCCCTGCCTCCAGTTCCTTCCCCCGTGGTGACTGTCCGCAGCATGGCCAAGGTGGCCTCCCTAAAACGCAGGCTTAATCTTGCCCCTCGTGGGCAGAAAGGCCTCAGGAACTCCTCTGTCTGTCAACTCCTGCTGCTTTAAACAGAAAACATAAGCCTGAAAAGGATACGGGGACGCACCGGCACCATCAGAATCGCGCTGGTGGCTGTCGCCTGGCAGAGGATGGGACTCAGGGCTCGGTCTTCCATTGCAGCCCGGCAAATGCCCCCAGCACGGTGTTAGACCCGCCACCACGGGCTCTGATCTCTTCTGACTCTGCGAGCTGACCGGCTCCGCTGGGCAGTCCTGTTCCACGTGGTGTCGGCAGGGCTGAAGGCACCTGGAGGCTCCACTGGCCTGCAATGGTTCCCGGGTCCTGCCAGAGGGTGTCCTGGCTGCCAGCTGGAGCTTAGCTGGAGATGCCTGCCAGAGCTTCCCTGATCTCCTGCAAGGATCAGCTGGGCCCCAAAGGCAGGAATCCGTGGGTGTGAAAGGAGAAGCCCGGATCTCCTGAGACCCAACCTCGGGAGTTACCCGGCACCACTTCAGCTCTGTTCTATTGGCCAGAGCAAGTCACGGGTCAGCCCGGCTGCCAAACAGACTCCGCCTCTTCGCGGGACCTGGGAAAGGCGAATTTCACAGCTGTCTTTGTACTCGGCAACCCTTGCTTGCTTATCCCCATTACTTCACAATGCAGGGGAGATTTAATAGGTAACTTAATTAATATCTATTGGAGATTGGCTGATCAATTGATCCATTCATTTACTAATTTGTTGACTTGGGAACCACTATCACAGAAGAGATCCGTAGTCTTCTTGGAGTAAGTGAGAAGCAGCTAGAGGTGCTGGGAGCACCAGGCTGACCCATGGCCAGCCTCCTCGGGGAAGCCACTTGGCCTGTTTGGAATTCAGCTTCCTCATCAATAAAATGGAGATAACTGTAACTACAAATGAGAATAACACACCTTGCAAAGTATTTCTGAGTTTAATTGGTCACATGTCTGGGCCCTGCCGGTTGACCTTGGGGTAGATGACCCAGTAGAAGAAAATCTTAGTCCCAAGAGAAAGAAGTTTTATTTTTGATGGGCCCAAACCCAAAAACAGATCATTTTCCCCTTGCCCCGAGTTCTGCTATCATCTACCCTGTATCTCCCACTTTGCATGTTACACAGGCTGGTGAAGATCAAAGAATATTCTGAAGGACTAGAAAAGGGAATTAAAAAAAAAAAAAAGCTATTGTGTTGGTCAGCTTACTGTCACTGTGATGAAATACCCGAGACAAACAACTTAAAGGAGTAAAGGTTGATCTTGGCTCACAGTGTAGAGGGTTCAGAGGCAGAACAGCATGGCAGGATCAGGAGGTGGAACAAAGCTGCTCAGTTCCTGGTGAGCAGGATGCAGAGAGCAAGAGCTAGGGTGGGACAGGAAGGGGCGGGGTCAAAATAAACCCCTCCAGGGACCTACTTCCTTCAACTGGGCTCCACCTCCTGAAGTTTCCATCACCTCCCAATTGCCCATTAAGCCACAAATTCAAGAACAGATTAAATCACTGAAGAGGTCAGAGTCCTCATGACCCAGTCACCTCCCACCCAGTTGCACCCACCTCTATACATTGCTGCATTGGGGACCAAGCCTTCATCACATGAGCTTTTGGGGGACACTTCAGATCCAAGCCAGAAGGCTCACCCTCATCGCCCAACCACCAACACACACACCCACTGAATGCATCCACAGATCCTGTGGGTTCTGAGAAAATGATGATCTATGCAGTCATCCGTTTCTTAAAGAGTCTCCACCATCACCATCCCTCTCACTTATCTATAAAAATATTGTTTTGCTCTGGCTCTGAAAGCAATGTTGCCTGTGGTTGTTCAAAAAAAAAAAAAAAAAATAGAGGGGCACTACCCTTAAATGTTTGTTATAACTCCTGCTCTTCTTCTGTCCTTAAATCATGTTAAGCAAAAGTCAGACCCCCATTAGGTCAATTCTTGCTCTTCAGTGATAGGTGGACAGGTCTGTGTGCGTTAAACTGCATTACCCGAAAAGATTTGTTGAAGCCCTGACCCCCAGTACCTTCGAGCGGGACCCGATTTGGAAACAGAGCTGTTGAAGATGTAATTAGTTGAGATGAGGTCATTCAGGAGTAGGAAGGGCCCTTAATCCAATATGACCAGTGCATCCAAAGAGGAGAAGAGAGCGGACACTTGGACGCTCCAGGGGAGAATGCCCTGGGACAGCAGAGGCAGAGACTGGGCTGTTCTAGTTGCTGGTCAAGGGATGCTGAAACTTGCCAGCCGCTGTTAGACGCTACCAAGAGGCTAGGGAGCATTGACCCAAGTCTTGGACAACCCTACTGGCCACCGACCGGCCCTCTGGCCTCTGATGCTGGGAGGAACTGGTTGATCTCATTCTCAGCCACCCCGTTTGTGTTCTGTCGGGCGCACTGATTAACCGCTTCACCTTTGAATCTGCAGCTGGCCCAGTCTTTCCAAAGGAAGCAGGCGACGGGTTTCGGCTGGGTGAGGGGGAAGGGAATTTTAGAAGCACACACATGCTCTCGGTGCGTTCTAAAAATAGAGTCATTTTGAAGTTAGAACACAGCTCCTCTTTTCTATCCCAAAATAAATAAATAATAAGTTCTCAGGATAACAAGGGTGGGAGGGCAGAATGGCGTGGACCGTGAGCAGGTACGGAAGGTGCCATCCTGGGCCCACCACTTAGTCCCTGTGTGGCCTTGCACCCAGGTGTCAGGCTCCTGGAGGAAGCCGTGCTCATGTGATGGTCCAGAGGAAGGACCTGCAGGGCGGGGCCACAGGTGGAGGTGCAGAGAGGGCTAGGGAGCAAACCAAGGTGGCGAGCTGGCAGGGAGGGCTCAGTGGGGGGAAGGTGCCACTCTAGGGCTGAGGGACAAGGGAAGCGGCATTACTGGAGTCCCTGAGGAATCGGAGGCATTGAGGGGTGCAGAGCTGGGCAGTCAGGTGGCATCCGGCCAGGCACGGTGGGGAGGAGACTTCAATTCTCCTCCTGCTGGTGCTTCCCATTGCCTGGTCCCAGCAGGAAGCCCAGAGGGAAAGGAAGCCCAGGAGCAAAGAGAAAGGGCGGAGGGCAGAGAGAGAGAGAGAGAGACTCTGGGGGTTTAAATGGAGAATAACCAGTACAGCAAGTTATTCTCCATTCTGATCTTAGTATGTCCCTCTGCTGAATGGGTTTGAGAATACTGACCTGAAAGGCCGGTGTGGCATTAACTGGGTAATGAGTTATTAGGCACTTAGCGCAATAATTGGCCCAGAGGTGTGTCCTGATAAACATCTGGTGAATAAACAATTGACTGAATTCTTTTATAAGACATGCACATTAAGTTTCTTTTTCTAAAATATAAAATAAAATAAAAACTTCCAGTGATAGACTTGGATAAATTATACCTCAATTCTGGGACATAAAAGGTTCAGAGGGGATTGTGCCGCATATTAGAGATAATGAACTCCAAGTTGAATCGGGGCTTCCAGAATTCAGGAAGGGGGCTCCAAGTCAACCTTACCCTAAAAAGCACCGGGGCGCATGCGCAGAGAGGAGACTGGGAGCCAGTTTTTTTCAAGACGTTTGGCTCCTTGTAGGATGGGTGGGGGGGTCACATGGAGGCACTGGTCTAGGTGACTGAAACAGCAAGCACCCTCCATGGTAGACTGGCCAGAGCACATTGGGGCCCGAGTCCAGCGGTCCAAAATGGTGCCTGTTTCCATGGTGACTTAAAGGTTACATGGAAGATGGGGCTTCGTTGGGGCAGGTGGGCTTTGAAGGGGAGGTGAGACAGGAGTCATTTTTATCCTTAGGAGCTGTTTGAATCCTTCTCTAGTTGCAGGAGGAAAGGGAAGGGAATGGATTGAGCACCTCTGTGCATGGGGTGATGGGATAGAAGGTTCCCGGCGTTGCTTCAGTGAATGTTCATAGCAACCTTCAGGGGCAGCTGGGAAAACATGCTCAGGGAGGGCAGCACCTTCCCGACATGCTATCTGAACTGGGTGGTCCAAAAGGAACTCAAATTTAGCTTGTTTTCACTCTAAGCCTTGTGATTTTTCCCCCTCCCACCAGGAGGCAAAAGGATTGGCCACATTCCCAAGGTACGGTCTTAACAAATGGTACAGAAACTTTATCACCATACTGAGAGAGAGAGAGAGAAAAAAATAATAATCAAACAACATAGGAACAGGAAAGGGGGCCTGGATTTGAATTCCAGCCTGCCTCTGCCCTGGGAGTTGGTGCCATCACATACCAACGACTCTTCCATGGTTCCAACAATTGCTTTCCCCCGGCCCACATTTTAATGTCTCGAGAATTAGAATAGTTTACAATCAATGGCATGTTAAAGTTTAATCGACAGTAGTTATTCTCCCTGAGAGATACATAAAATAAGGGTGACCCCTGTCATCGTTGGTGTCTTGTGTTTATAGAATACAGTGGATTCTATGTCCAAGCGCATCTGTGGATTCAACCAACTGCACATAGAACTTTCTTGGGGAAAAGATTACAGCTTTACTGAACATGCACCCACATTTTTGTCATTACTTCCTAAGCAATACAGTGTAACAACTATTTATATGTTGTTAGATATTATAAATACTGTAAAGGTTATTTAAAGTGTATTGGAGGATGCGTTCCTAGGTTATATGCAAATACTAAGCCATTTTATACAAGGAATTTGAGGACCCACAGATTTGGGGATCTATGGAGGTCCTGGAACCAGGGCCTGCAGATACCCAGGAATAACTGCCTATTGTTGTTTTCGTTTCTCTCAGATGAGTGATTTTGCCTGTTTACAAGTAAGTCTGGGGGCCCCTGACCTCGCCTCTCCCAGGACATCTTATTCTGTCTTCATTCGCCATCTTGTCCCTCCTCTATGGTCCAGCTTGGTCCATTTGTACAGGCTAATGTTGGGTGCTTGAATTTTCCCTCCCTCACCCTCGGACCTTGCAGAGCCCTGATTGGATAGAAATTTCAGCTCACAGAGTCCTGATTGGATAGCAGTTTCCGCTCACAGAGCCCTGATTGGATAGCAGTTTCCGCTCACAGAGCCCTGATGGGATAGCAGTTTTCCGCTCACAGAGCCCTGATTGGATAGAAATTTCCGCTCACAGAGCCCTGATTGAATAGCAGTTTCCGCTCACAGAGCCCTGATGGGATAGCAGTTTCCGCTCACAGAGCCCTGATTGGATAGAAATTTCAGCTCACAGAGCCCTGATTGGATAGCAGTTTCCGCTCACAGAGCCCTGATGGGATAGCAGTTTCACCCACCAGGAGAGGCTCTCCCCCCTCATTCCAGTCGGGCGCAGGCGTTCAGGGTGGCATTCCCAGCCCTTGTGGTTGGGTGGGGGCTGGACTTGTGAGTCAGTTCCACCGTGAAGGAAAGGAAAGCTGCTTCCCTTCTAAAGAGGACATGAGAGATTTTCTTCTGTCCCCTTGACACAGTCTGGTCTTGCTGTGCCTGTGGCACTGCAGGGACCTCGAGGGGACGCTGGGTTTGGCAGAGGAGTAACACGGAAGGAACCCGGCTCTGATGACACGGCTGAGCAGAGCGGCCTCATTCCTCTTCCCGCCCTTCTGCGGGAGCACTCCCTGCCCCCCCGAGATTAAAACGTGACCTTATCATAGAGGCCACCTTGAGTTTGGCTCTTCTGTTACATTCAGCTGAAGGCCCCGTTTTACACACAGCTTGGGAGCTTTCCCTCAACTCCGGCTGGCTCCACTGCATCCCTCAGGTCCAGCTCAGAGGTCACTCCCTGTCACCTCCCTGTTCGATGTGCCTCCTGCAGGCCCATCCCTCCATCATCCCCTGCTGCTCTGTTTCCTGCAGAGCCCCGGGACTCATTAAAAGTCTCTTATTTGGAGACAGCAGCCTCCTCCCACGCTGGGACACAGGTCCCAAGGGAGCAGGCTGTCTCATGCATTCCCTGTCTCCAGGACGTAGCTGTGGCTGGCACATAGTAGGCACTACTGAGTCATTTCTGCAGGAACGGGAAGTGGAGAACTGGACCTCCGAACCGGCTCCTCCATCTTGTTGGGCACGTTTCAGAATTCTTCATCTGTCTCTTCTTGGATTCAGGCTTCGGGTTCCCCTCGCAGCGCCGGCTTCGTAGCTCAGGACGCAGCTTCCAGTGGATGACCAGTGGCTTCCCCTGGCCACCGGCAGTCTCCTTTTGCAGATGAACTTTCAGACAACAGACAAGCATGGCGTAGGCACCTTCCCGTCTGCAGTTCCCTTCTCTGCTCAGGCTGGATGCTGCCCTTCTCTAGGACACCACCCTGGCACAGAGTTGGGCCTTAGCATCCTCTGGTCACCCCCTGCCTTCTCTGCCAGTAGCACCCACCTGATCTGCTGTTGCAGGAAATGTTACGGTGGTGATGATGTCATGGGCCCCAAGTTCCTCAGAAGATGAACTGAGGCTCGAACAGGGAAGGGATCTGGCACTGGGCAGTGGGCAGAAGCCATGGGAAGGGAACCCAGGTCCCCTCTCCCCACATTCCATGCTCTTTCCAATAACCTGCTACTCCTCTTGGATGGACACAGGGAAAACTGGGGTTGACTCCTAAAATGTTATTAGCTCCAGGGTGATCTAGAGCCCATCAGTTCGATTCCATGAGTCTCAATTGTCCCACCTGCAGATCGGGGTGTTTAGTGGGTTTCCTTGTGGTGTGTGTATATGTGTGTGTGTGTGTGTGTGTGTGTGTGTGTGTGGTCCTTAGAAGATTGTGTCAGTTGATATAAGGGTGATGAAAGCACTAAGCAGCTTTTACTCCAAGTCCGTGTTTGAAGGCCCACTGAAACTGGGATTTTAAGATTGGACCCTTAAGAATATGCATGTGCCACCTTGTCCCTAGCAAGAGGCTTGGTGTGAAGTGGGCATCCTCTACTCGCCTCCCACCCGGCCCATTGACCGCCCCAGCCCCTGGACATCTGGTGCCTGCACTGTTCCGTTAGCTGCCTTGTCTTCCCCGGAGAAGAGCAATCCAGGCCACCGTGAAATATTTAAGCGGCCCCGACAGCCGATCCCTTTCTCAACTGGGTCCTGTGAGGATCCCGGGTTGGGTTACAGATGAGAGGCCTGAGCAGCAAGGGCAGAGAAGCCAAAGGCCCTGTGAGAGCGGCCCTCGAAACAGGAAGGGGACACTGGCAGACAATGGCAGCTGAGGATGCCACTTTGTAAAGAAATGCAAACTTGTCAAGCTCAAACTGCCTGCAGGTTTCTAAAGAAAGGCCAAGGCCTGGGATTCTATTCCAGACGGTAGAAAATTGCAGGCTTTAGAGTTAGGAAGGTCTGGGTTCAGATCCAGCCTGGCCGTTCTCCAGCTACATTCTTTGGCAAGCTACTCCATTGTGCTGAGACTCGGTTTCTCTCTCTGCAAGGTGGGGAGAAGCTGCCATACCTCATGGATTGCAATGAGATTTAAGTGCAATAAGGTGTTTGGAGGTGCCTGGGATATGTCCCCTCCTTCCACCCAACTGGGGACATCATATCTGAGTGGGCTTTAGGAGTGAGACAGTCAGGTATCTCTTGGTACCTGTAGGATGACTGCTCAGGGTCACCTGCATGAGAACCAAGCTCCCTCCATCCAGCCCGGTAAAACATACTCCAGCCTCCTAGAATTCCTGTTCTGCTTCTTTCATTCCCCACCCCACAAAAGGATCTGAGGCTATGGAGCACATTTAACTTTTATAACTGTTATATATAAAGAGCAGGAGCAATGTTTACTGTTTACTCTATAAACATCATGAGCTCATGTTTATAGAGAGCTCACTACACACCAGGCCTAGGTTGAGTGCTCTGCCCACGTTATCTTCTTTCAGAGATAAGCACACTGCTGTGTCCCAGCAAGTAGCAGAGGCAGAACTGCTGAGCACCAGTGGCCCTGTCTGGCTCTAAAGCCAGAGAAGCCCTGACTTCTAGGTCATAATTATAAAATAAATTGTTTCAATGGGATGGGAAGAAAGATGGGGAGGGCTGTCCTGGAGAGCTTTAGAGTTACAATAGCAGCAATAATTTTTCCTGTAAGAATGCCAAACACTAAAGGTGCTTTTATAGCTGGGGGGTTCATGGCCATAAAACCTAAAGCCTAAATGCCACCAGCTCTGCTGGTGTTGGATTACATGGCACCTGCCTTATCACCACCAGCTCTGACTCTGGTGCAAAGCATCTACGTATTTTCTTAACCTATATGTCATCTTTTCCAGCCTGTGTTATGATAAAGTCTCTGCAATAAAGCAAATGTTACAACTTGGAAGTCTCTGGGCCTATTGCCCTTGTGGTTGGGGGGTGGATACCTGTAAGGTCAATTGTGTGCCGTAAACAATCCATTGAGTTATGCCCAGTTTGCATGATGTACACCCAGAAGCTGATGGCCAAGTGCCCAAGGCCCTGAGCTCCCTGGCAGCCCCTGCCCAAAGAAAACCAAGTGGAGGCGGAGCCAGTCCCCCCCACTCGAGGAGGTGGCAGATGCTCCAAGTTGTTACCTTGGCTTGGTTGCTTTAAAGTGGGGTGCCATCCCACCATGCTTGTGGTGGGGTGATTGCCTCTGGCTGTGGTTTCTACGGATGGAACATGGAATCTGTCTGCCCTCCTCGGTGCAAAAGGTCAATGGGATCTAGGGGATCCAGGCGCCTTTCCCCTCACACCCAGAATATTCCAGATTCCGCCCTCATGTGTGGACTCTGCACACTTCACCTCACGGAATCTTGAGAGTTCTCCTCTAAGGTGGGCCGACCAGTCCCCACCTGGCAGATAAGGAAAAGGAGGCTCTGAGAAGTAAGGTGAGCTGCCCAAGGTCACACAGCCGGGAATGGCAGGGTCTGGACTAGAGCCCAGATCTCCTTCAGAGAGAGATGCCGGACCACACTCAGAGAGCAGGGATCAAGAGGGGCCCAAGCCCAGCTCCTCCTCCACTCCACCCACAGCTCCTGCTTCCATCTAGCTACTTAAAAAGCACCTACTATGCACCTTCCAGGATCCAGGGACTACTGGGGATTCTTAGGCTATGACTGTGAGCAGGACAGGATTTGTGTCCCCAAGGGGCTCACCTTGTAGTGGGAGAGAAGATGACAAATGAGAGAGCTGGTAGGTTGACAGAACCATTCTTCTTGGGGCTGGTGTCATGGAGGAAATAGTCAGGACTGGCAGGAAAGGAGGGCTGAGGTGTGAAGTCAGGCTCCAGCAGGGAGAAGCAGGGATGGCTCCCTGGAGGAGGAAGCTTTACCTGAGAGCTGGGTGAGAGGTCGGAGCCCACCATGGCGGACAGAACAGGAGGGGCAGGACCTGAGGTTAGAATAGCTCCCCTGGGACAGGGGTGGACACCAGGGCAGTGTGGTCCGGAGGTCATGAATGAAGACCAGAAGGCTCTGGATGCAGCTGGACAGAGGTGGCCCCAGGGCTTGGCATGCGGTGGAGGGGTGGGCATCCCCAAGAGCAACGCAGGACATTGAAGAGCTCAGGCAGGAGGTGAGACCGCCAGAGGTGCATTTTAGAAAGACGAGAGTGTGTGTGTGTGTGTGTGTGTGTGTGTGTGTGTGTGCGCGCGCGCGCGTTAGGAATGGGGGTGTGGAGGAGAAGTATGGGGGATCGGGGAAGCTAGAGAGATGCTGCTATAGATGCCCGGGCATGTCCAGATGAGGTTGGTGGTGATGAGATTTGGGACATGTTTAAAAACAGCCTCATCTGTATTTGATGCTTTGGGGGCGAGCAGAAAGGCCAGGGTGGGGCCTGTTCAGAATGACTGCCAGGCTCCTGGCTCTCAGCAGGTGAGAGGCAGAGCTATTCCGAGGACAATGCAGCAGGATCTGGGAGCAGAGCTGAAGAGCCCCTGATGTGAGGCCACCAAAACCCTCCACCCACAGCACCCAGATAACAATCCCCCCTCTGCCCAGAGCCTTCCGGGAACCCTGGCCAGACAGGCCCCGCTGCAGCCAGATTGGGTTCTGCACTCTCTAGATTGGGTTCCTGGAAGAGCTGTTCCATTATTGATAAGGAGCCCTCCTGACATCATCGCGGTGAGGAGGCGCTTCCCTGGCTGCCCTGCAGATCTGGGTCCTCCAGCTCAACTCTGAGGGGGAGGGGACAACGCTGAAATGCAGCCACAGGAAAACACTCAGCACAGAGACAAATGATGATGTTGTAGGAACTCGCATCTCCCAGCCTTTGCTGTGTCGGGCGTGCTCTTCCAAGGGAGCGCACTGTTCTTAAGAACTCTCACACGGAGCTCCTATAATCATTCCCACTTCACAGGAGAGAAAACCAAGGCAAAAGGAGTAAGTTGCCCCAGGTCACCCACCTTGCAATGGGCAAAACCAGGTTTAAACCCCAACAACCTGGCTCCAGGCTGTGGATTCCCTACGACTCTGAATGCCTGCAGGTGCTCCTCTGGGGGAACTGGAGCTGGGAGCAGAGGAAGCAACTCTGCTATTCCTCACTTAAAATGAGTGAGTTAGGGCTGGGGGCGTGGCTCAGTGGTAGAGCACTTGCCTAGCATGCACGAGGCCCCATGTTCACCCCAGCACTGCAAACAACAGAAGAATTAGCCAGAAGGCCATAGGAGACATGGAACTAAGCCCCTGTTTGGTGTTCATATTCACCACTTGGCTTGATTTGCTAACCTCCTGTGAAGGAGGCATCTTGTCATACCCATCTTATAAGATGGGAAAACAAAGTCTGGGCAGCTAGGAAATGACGGACGTGGAATAGGAACCTTGGACATTCAACCCAAGGGAGCAACAACTGCTCTAACTTCATACGGATGCCATATTCACAAACTGTGCAAGTTCATTGCCAAGAACATTACTGTTTCCACCAGAACGCACCTGCTGCGCGTGCGCAAATGCCATGTCAGGGTTTCTATCCCCACAAAAGCCCATTCCTTCTGCAGCTCCACTCCCAGCTGCTCCTGTGTTTCCTGTCCCCTGGTCGCGGGTGCCTGCCCTACTTTTGTGATCTTGGAAGAAAGGAAGCGAGATCCCAGACCCATTTCTCTAATCTTCCACCGATTTACTGCTTGGAAATACTCAATCGCTTCTCTTCATTTTGCTATCTTATATAAACTGTTTTGTGTAAAAAAGATGCTATATATGTAGAGTATGAACTGTAATACATATTACCATAAATAAAAATTTTAAAAAAATTATTCAAATAAACATGCTGATTGCAATCATAAAAAAAAATAATAATAATAATAAAAAAAGAAAACGTCTCCCTCTCCCTCTTCCTTCTCATCATGTCCCTCCTTTTCCGTTCATCCAGCCAAATGTCCCTGAGCTCTGGCTCAGCAGTGTGCTGTCGTGGAGAGCCCGTCCCAGCCCTGCCCTTTACCACCCTGTGGCCTTGAGCAAGTTCTTCGTGCCTCCTGGTCTCAGCATCCCGTCCATGAAACGCGCTACCCCTGCCACCAGCGCCACGTGAGTCGCCACAGAGAGGAAACAGCAGCAGCCGCAGAATTCTCCCACGAGACACTTGGTCCCCAGTCGTGCTCAGTAAATACGTGCGGGCCATCGCGACTTCAGTGTGAAAGGAGACCACAGGACCCCCTCCCCATCCCGCTCCACCTGCTTTTGTCGGGAAGATGTTTTTCTAGGCCAGATCCAACGCTGCCCTGGACCCTCAGTAAAACAGGACAGACGGCGGTGGGAAAGAGCTGGGGTGATGCCGCCCACGACTGAGGCTGGTGGCTTAGAAACAGCAGAAAGCACCCCAGGGCTGGTTCCATCCATGAAAGAGGCAACATGCAGGTCTGCCCGAGGTCCTGGCTCTGCCACACCCCAGCTCTGTGACATAGGGACAAAGGTCCCGTCACCCCAGAACTTCAGGATCATTTTCCGTAAGGTATCTTCAGATCTGTTATGAAGATTAATTGAGAGAGCCGTGGGCAAGGTCAGGGCATGTGGAATATGTATAGAAGGACCAGATCTTAACCTTTGTTCTCTTTTTGCTAAGTGGGCACGGCGGGGGCGGGGCGCTTGTCTAAGACAGATTTTATTGGCCAGTTAGAATTTTGGCAGCTCCATTGAGAACTACTAAAGGATGGGCCCTTGATAATTTCATATTTTCACTATTCAACAGAAGAAACTATCAGAAATATTCCGTCAATGGCAGCAAAGCTAAGTATGGCCAAGCCACACGCCCTATATCCAGTTTGGAGCCAGGTTCAGGGACAGAAGCCACCTGACCGCATCTCCTGCTCACATTGCAGGGTGGGCTCAAGAAAGGCCCTTTGGGGAGACTATGAGTACTCTTGTTGGCAGCAACCATCGAAGTGAGAGGAGTGGGTCATGCACGGTCAGGTAGAAGGAGTAAAGTCCAGGGTCCTACAGCACAGCGAGGTGACTTTACCTCACAATAGCATAGTATGTGTTCGAATAGTAAGTAGAAGAGAGGAGCTCAAAGGCTCCAAATAGGAAATAACGAGGAGGAGATGGAGATATTAATTCTCTGAGTCCCTCAGAACACATTCTATCCATGCATGCACTGAAATATCACACTGTACCCCATAAGTACGCACAACTGTTATATGTGAATCAGAACACTTTTAAATGTTAGAAAAAAAAAAAAGTGGGACAAGCACTGTAAGCAGACCCACACCCTCAATGATAGGTTCTGAGCTTCACAAAGCACGCACAACACAGCCCGCTGGGTTCATTCATGCAGTCAGTTCATGCATATGCATGAAGGCACTGTGCAGTGACCAATCCAGGGACAGCTTCTAAGCAGAAAAGGAAAGGGCATCAGACCAGGGACGCAGAACTCTATTCAAATCTATGTTTTTGCTTTTTTATTCTCTCTGAGCCTCAGTTTCCTCATTTGTACAAATGGGGATAATCTAACCAGGGCAGTGTGGAATACTGCAAGAGGAAATTGAAGTGACAGTTGCCAAATGCAGTGATTGGAAAGTAGGAGGGGCTTAACAAATGCCACTGGAACGGGAATCTGCTGGGGGCTGCAGAGTTGTTTCGGCTTCATGTATGTTTCTTGGTATCCCAGGATATGTCAGCTCTGTATCAGGCTCTGGGCATATGGAGATGAATAAAACATGCCATTGTGGGGGTCTCCGTAGTCACGAGTCCCTACATCTACAGATTCAACCCAATATCAAAATATTTTTTTTAAAAATTTTCCCTTAAACTGAATGTGCACAGACTTTTCCCCCCATAATTATTCCCCAAATAATACAGAAACTATTTACATAGAACTACATTCTATTGGGTATCCCAAGTCATCCAGAAATGATTTAAAATGTGCAGGAAGATGTGCATACATTATATGCAAGTACTAGGCCATTTTATATACGGGACCTGAGCATGGGTGGGTCTCCTGGGGGCTTGGCATGTATAATTCAAATTAATCCTGAGAACCACTATATATGATAGATGGCTAGGTCCCAGTGGTTCATGTGAATTCTGTCCACACAGATCTCTGGGGCTCCTGATCTCAGATTAGACCCCCAAACCACATTTCCTAAGAACTCTTTCCTAAGATGGGGAGTGGAGAGGGGGCAGTTTCTGGAACCACCCCCTGCAGATAGCAAAAGATGGCTGTACTTTATTACTTGTATATGTCACACACACACACACACACACACACACACACACACACACACACTATCAGGGAAGACATCCCAGAGGTGAATTTTAAACCAGGTTTGGAGGGCATGAAGTAGTTTGCAATCAAAGTCACTCCTGAGCTTATAAAGTACTCTCAGGGCATTTCTTGCATTCAAGAATATGGCCATAGAGAAAACTTAGGTTCCATACGCAATTCAATTCGAGTGGATTGAGTGGCCCCACCCCAAGTGCGGCAGAAGGCAATGTCCTGCTTCCAGCTGGGCTTGCTCCAGTCCAGTTGTGCCTCAGGCACCATGCACCACAATTCCAGAAGCAGTCACTGTCGCACAGGTCCCAAATATGACTTTGCCTGCAAATCATCAGTCGCTGGGAAACAATGACCTCTTTGTCATTCGGGTGTTTCCAAAATCTTCCCTTTGCCTGTGTATCCACGCTGCACTCTCTGCACCCTGCTTTGTACCCACAGAATCAATGGAGCCCTTTACCTGTGGTACCAGGTTGGGCTCCAACAATGGGCATCCCAGGCCAGAGACTGGGGATCAGGCAGGAAAGTGAGACAGGACTTTTCAAATATCTGCCTCTGCCTTGCTGTGTCACCATGGATTGCCTGAACCCCTCAATCAAAGGCCATAGCTCCTGCCGGGTAGTTCCCTCCACACGGTGCTCTTTGTGCCCTGTCTCCTTAAACCCAGGGGGGTGAGAACACTGGCTATTACCAACCCCGGGGTAGTATGGGACTGTATCTCGTGGGTCTCCCTCACCTTTGTAAATAGCTCCTTCGTTGCCTCATTTGAGCATGCCATCTGGTTCCTCCCAGCCCCCGACTGACACCTCCAGGTTCCCAGACTGCAGCCTGCTTTGCTCTGTGCATATATTTTTCTGGACCAGTGGAAAATAAGGCTGGAAACTTGGCTGTGATGAGGTTGTCCTTTCAGATCTTCACACACCCTGTGTGCTATTCAGTTGGGGCCTTAAGAGTCATTTTGCCTCCCAGTTAGGAAAAGAGGTTTTCAGGTCTAATATGAAATCAGGAACCTCGAAGATCTGTGTGGAAAGAATCCACATGAACCATCAGGACCTATTCATCTACCACACGTGGTGGTTCTCAGGATTAATTTAAATTATACATGCCAAGCCCCCAGGAGAACATCTGGTCTGTCAACCCTGTTTCATCAGAGCCTTGGCTTGTCTTTATTCCCCAGTGACTCCCACAGATATTGCTCCAAACATCCACTCTGCTCTGTAGTCTTGTTCTTTCTACATCTGCAATGTGTAGAAAGATAAGTCACATTGTTGTCAAACCCTACTTGTACCAGGAACTGCAGCCCATACAATAAATGGTAGCCATTGGTGCAGGAAATAGATGACTTATTCCACCTGCTTCCTGCTTTATCCACTCATTGGCTTGTAGCTCCAACCAGTTACTTAACACCCTTGCTAACATCTCAGATTCCCCATGTATAAAATGTATATAATAATATCACCTCCCTTTTAGAATTGCTGAGAGGACTAAAGAAGTAACATCTATAAAGCTGTTACACAGGTGGCTTCTGATTATACCCATTACCCATCTAATGTACCCAATACAAGGTATATGTGATTGTCTTAAATTTGCAGGTCTGTTTGACTTCTAACTCTGGCTTTTTGCACACTGTCACTGTGGCCATGGAGAGTATGGCTGGCGGACAGAATTTGGGAAGGGGGTGTAACAAATATATTAACAATGGCCACTATGTATCAGGTCATTAAAGCACCAGGAACCAGGATAAACACTTTACATACATTATCCTGATTTCAACTTAGAGCGATGCAGTGAGGAACCATCATCAACCTCATTTTCCATGAGAAACTGGGGCACCAAGGGTTAAGTTACATGCACAGGGTCATGCTTGCCTATTGGACCTGTGGGACTGAACCCTGTTCCTTCCACACTCTTAACCACCAGGAAAAGACAGAGTGTCACACTTCTCAGCCAACAGAACTCAGGCATCTCCAAGAAACCTGTCTGCAGTGTGAACTCATCCTAATATAGACCAGGATGGCATCGTTTGCTGCTGAAGCAAGCAGAGCTTCGCGCGGAGGCTGGCAAGCGCAGCATCTGATGTCATCTATTCCATTACCCAGTGCGCAGAAGCTCATGTTTAAAAAAAAGTGCTGAAGAAATAGTAAGAAGGCAGGAAGGCCCAGAACCCAGCATCTGGCATTACCAACGCTGATCACGGTGGCCACCAAACAGGAAGTGCCAGGGGACCCTAACTGCCCAAGTGATCACTGGTCTCGCCCATATAGCAAGGAAGAATGAGGGCGCTCTGACAAGACCGTCCGGCCAGGCTGCCACAGTCAGGCGCAGCTGCACAGAGCAGGCTCACTGCCCCAGAGGAGCCCAGGTCGGGGACAACAGCTTTAGTATAGTCCACCCTCTGTGTGCTCGGTCATGCCCTGGCGACCTCAGCTTGTTGCCCAGGCCACGGCAGAAGACTTCCCCATTTCCTCCTTAAACAGGTTCACTGAGGACAAAGGGAAGGACGAAGAGCAGTGGGGAAAACAACATGTGGTGTCATCCAACACAACCGAGGGTGGGACAAAGGACAATCATGTGTCCCACCCAGAGTGAAAGACACTGGGGACATGGCTAATGAGTAGGAGCCTCCTGAGAGAGGACGACTCGACCCTGCAGCCCGCGGCTGCCGCTGTGGCAGGTTCAAGCCTTGCTAGAACCGGGCCAACCCTCCCGCCCTGGGGAGTGTTGGGGACCAGCGGCTGCCTGGACTCCACACTCAGCTTAGGCCCAGCCCCGCCTCCAGCCTGCTGGCTCCACTCTGTGGGCGGTCCCCTGGCAACGATGATTGGGCCAGAGGAAGGGTCAGCTGACCCAGGAAGGCCAATCAGAATGCTCCTGGAAGGGCCTCCCACAAGGGCGGGGCTTTCCCCCTCCCATTTTGAGCTCCTGGCGCTCTAGTTAGAGCCTGCAGTGGGTTCTCTGTATTTAGCCGCATCTTTCTCTACACCCGGACTCTGCACTCAGCCAGTTGGTCTCCCTGGAGCAGGAACAACCCAAGTTCCTTTCCAGGTGGAGCTGGGACAGTCCTGTTCTGCAGACTGGATTGAGGAATGCGCAGAGGGCGGAGGCCGAGGATGAGTAAGGGAGGCAGGCAGAGGCAGAACAGGCTTCCAGAGCACACCCCGGCCAGCTCTCAGTATTGAAAACCAAGTCATTCTAATCGCAACAGCAGTCTCCCTGAAATCCTGCCTCAAGGGGATTGGTGGAGGTCCCCGTGAACTCTTGTTGAAGTATTTTTAGCTGAGTGCACTTGGAGGCACAAGGGACAGGCAGCTTTAGTCCTTCCCCAGACACCTCTGCTGATCTTCCTGCTGAGATAGGAAGGAGGAAGGCGCGCCTGCCAGGTCTGGAGCCTGACAGCCTGGTTCCCAGTGCTGGCTTCAACCCACTGGCCCCGCAGCCCGCATCAGGTGACCTCACCTTGCTGAACTTCAGTTTCCTTCTTTGCAAAATGGATATTAAAATTGCACTCACCTCCAGGGGTCATTTAAAAAAAAATGAAGCCTATGATACTTAGCACGTGGTTAGGGCTGGATAAATAGTAATAATGTGTCTGATATATTGAACAAGCAGGACTCTCAGAAGCAACTTTATTTTTGTCTACCATTTCCCTTCAAGAACATCCAATGTCATCTGACCTGAATGAGAACATGGACAGATTCATGGATTTTCTAGTCTCTGCTGGCTCATAAAAGGTCCTGTGGTCACTTTAAGTTAGAGACAAGGCCTGGATTCATCCCCTGTATCTCTCTCCTCCTCCTGCTCGGGCCTGCTGCCAGCAGGAGCCAGTGGGTCTGGCTTTCCTGCTCTTTCACTAGCTTGCTAACCTAGTTTCTGGTCCCTCCAAGAATCATGTCCGGATAAGAAAGGGAGGTCAGCAGGATAGGAAGGCTCTTAATTGGTTGGTCCTGTCCATCTGGCAGGTGCTTGCAGCTCACAGTGCCCCTCCTGGTGCCCTGTAGATTTTCTGGACACAGTCTTGCTGTGCCACCTGTGATTCCAGGTACCTGTGTAAGCAGAATTTTAATTTGGGTTGTCATTCCCCATCACCCCTTTGGCCTCCCTTCCAGGCCCTTCCTCCTGGACAGGGTTCCTTTCACAGTGACCCAAGGCTGACATTTTTCCTGCTGTTGTAAAGGTGGCACCTTGCCCCTGCCCTGTCTTTCTTACCTCTGACCTGCTATTGCAGGTCTGGTGCCCACTTTGTCTCTGTTGCCACTGGCCATGGTAGTCTCTGTAAGCATGAGCTAGACCCAGCCCACCACATCCCCCAACGGCAGGTCACAGGAAACTCCCTCTGAGCGTCTACAGTGGACCAAGACAGAGAGGGACAGCACCAGCACCTTTCCAGAAGAAGTCTCCGGGAACTCTTCCCCACATGTCAGCCACCCAGTCCTTTCCTACCTGCAGCAGTGAAGGGCTTTGAGGAGCACCCACGTGTGCACTTAGCCTTTCGGTTCACAGAAAGTGACGGTGTGCGTTATCTTACTTATTCCTCATGGCCACTGAATCCAGGTAGTAGTTGTGCTGTCTCCATCTTTCAGATGAGGAAACTGAGACACAAGCTAGTCCAAGATCACACTCTGGGAACTTAAGAATCAGATTTGCACACAAATCTAACTCCTTTCTCCCACCATATACAGCCAAGCTCCCCAAGGAGAGGACATGTCGGAGCTCTGTGACCTTGATCTCTGTGGCCTGGCACTTGGCCCTGGGCCTTCCAAGGACCCAGGGCACTCTGGATCTAGGGGTGTCCCGAGACCTGCGTGGAGAGGCAGCAGCTGCCTCAATACAGAGTGAACACACAGAAGTGAGGCTTCCTTGATGTGGGTAGAGGCGGCCAGCCCTGTGACTGGCAGCTGGGTACAGAGAACTGGCCAAAGAAAAGCCTTGCTTCCTTTGCACATAAAGCCTCCATTCTCAGCAGCACACACTGGCACAGGCACTCAGATCAGAGCTGCAGGTCGGACAATGAAACAGACTCAGGCAAGAGCGAGAGTTTTCTTTCTAAATGCAAAACCCAGACAACGCTTGACACATGCACAAGTTTCATATGAACTGGCATTTTTATAGGGAAACCTGAGATTTCTTGGGCCAAAATTTGGAGGTCAGATGGCAAGGAAAAGTCTCTATGAAGACAGCTCTATAGCCTGCATCCCCACCCCACCCCCACTGAGAATATACCCCATCCCCCGCCACACTTTGCATCTGTCCAGCCTCTGCTCTTCTCCAACGTTGACACCTTCTAGTGGCTATCCCTGGGCCAGCTACAAGGACCCAGAGTCAGATAGAGAAGAAAGGAGAGAAAGCCAACAAGAAAATACATGACCACAGAGCTAAGGTGGAAATGCAGTCCTGGGCCATCTAATGGCGCTTTAGTCAACCACAGATTACGCATACGACAGTGGTTCCGTAAGATGATAATGGCGCTGAAAAATTCCCAGCCCCTAGTGACACTATAGTTGGAATGTCGCAGTGCAACACATCCTCAGCCATTTAAAAGCATAGTGTGTGTGATCACATGCAGTGCCCGGCTTTTGACAATGGTGATAAATGACTGTGGCCCTAATTTATGTATTTACCATACTATGCGTTTTATCAGTATTTTAGAGTGTACTCCTTCTGCTTATAAAAAAGAAGATTCACTGCAAAGCAGAGTGCTGCACTCACCGGCCACAGCTTCGATTCACTGCCTCTCTTGGCTGCATGGAGAGGCTGCGTGGAAGACTGGCAAGACCATCTAGGTTCACGTGAGTGCGTCGGACGCTCCCATCACGGAACCTCCTGAAGGTGCACTTCTCAAAGTATGCCCTGAACCCGGCCGTGAGGCCATGCACGAAGGCGTACTGCTGTAAGGCCACGGAGTGGGATGAGATGGGTGGGACTGGCAGTGACTTCCCAGATAGTAATGACACTGGAGGGGGAAAGGAGATTTCTGGAACATGGACGGCTCCTCTCATCATAATCCTCATGGGCCATGTCGTCCACGTGGGACTGAATCTGACTGTGGTGGTTCCCTTGCCTCTTGTGGCCAAAGTGTCTGGGCATACACATGATTTCCATCAGGCAAGGTTCCTAAATGCAAACCTGCTACTTCATTTGTGGCCCAGTCAAAGAAATCGTGATCTAACTGGTCCAAAAATGGACAGTGAACGATCTTGCTGCACCATGTCTGGTGATAGGCAAGGTAAGAACATTGCAAAGGCGATTTTTGACAATGCGGTCCAAGTCATCTTCCAAATGTAATGACCCCAGACAGGTGCCATTGGGCTGAGCACAGTTTCCCATGTTAGGAAAGGTCAGTTGGCATGCAGATTAGAGGCCTTGGCTCAGTAGCCATCTTTGGGCCCTTTGTCCTTGGAGTACCTGGGGTCTTCTAATGCTCAGTGACCAAAGCACCCTGATTCTATCCAGAATACAATATTGGGTTTCACAGCTATGAAAACACAGTAGCAGTGGAATAGCCCCTACTCTGGTTTGTGGATGCACCGGCAGGTTCTCTCCCGTGGTGTTTCTGTAATTAACCTTCCAATGCCAGAAATGAAGACTCCATACCAGAGCTGGGAAGTTCTCTCCAGGACAGGGAGCATCTGAGCTGAGACCTTTCCTGCAACAATTTGAACGTCAAAACTCAATTGAGTGTTAACAGTCATTGCTTAGATCCCTATTTCTAAAGTGATCTAACCCGACAAGGAACTAAAACAACATCCAAATGTTATCTTGTAAAGCAAGCAAGAAAGAAAAGTAAAAATCAGGCTACTTTATCATTTGTCTCTCATGAACACATTTTATGAATATTTTTCTTTAAAAGACTAATCTGCTGAGGACTTGGAAAAAATGTATTTGTGTGCATTCATTAAGCCTCCAACTTTGAAGCACATTCTGGGACTAATTATTTTTTAACAAACTAATCAGCATGTTTCATTCATAAATTGGGATTTATCAGTATAGCACATGAAAGGAGAGAACATATTATTATTTTAATTTGGTTAATATACAAAAATGCGCTGTGTTCGTAATGACCTGCTTTTGCTAAATAGAGGCAGGCTGCAAATAGTAGCAGCTTTTGTTAATGAGGGTGCTGGCGCCCAGCCCCAGCTGCTTGCACTAGACACTTGGTTTGCACCCTGACCTATTAGAGCAAGTGCTCCTCCCTCAAAAACTAAAGGCCTCCTATTTATTTTGCTGATAGAGCCAGTGACGCCTGCTTTGTTAGTGTGAGGAGGAGGCCTGGAGGCTGGGGCTGGGGGTGCTGTGGTAAGGGCTATTTACTTTTGCTGGTTGTGATACACTCACACACTCCCTGAAACTGTCAAGTGTAAGGTCTGGGCTGAGGATGTAGCTCAGTGCTACAAACTGTGCTTGGCAGGCAGAAGGCCCTGGATTTGATCCCCAACACCAAGAAGAAAGAAAAAAATAAAAAAGTAAGGCCCAGCTCCATGACTGTGAGATGCCACTATAACCTGTGATCCCTTCCTTCTCTGGCCCTAGTGTCCCTGGTGTCCATGTGCAGCTTGTCTGCCTTGCCCAGAAGTTTCCTGCTCTGAAGTCCTCTGATAAAGGGATTTCTTTATCAGCCCAACCTGATTATCCTATTTGCTCCTGCACCTCCTCCTTGCCTCTGAGCTGCTCCTACACACTTGGATTTAGAGCCACTGAACCAGGAACCTACGGTCACCCAGTCTACCAAGGAGCCTGGATTATGTCCCCAGCCCCTCCAAACATGGAGGCCAGTTTGGAACCAGAATCTTCCATCCCCCTCTGGCCTACAGAACTGCTCTGGCCTCACCTAGAGTGCAGCTGAGGAGGGGTGGGGGCAGGAGTCACCGCTGGCCTCTCTGTGACACACTGGAGCAGGATCCAGTCACATTCTTTCTGTCCAGCCCCGGAGCCAGCATGCCGAGGTCTCCACCCGGGGACATCCTGATGTGGCACATTCTACAGCCAGGCGGTGCTTTGTGTTTTAAAAGAGAACATTTCCTCTTCTGTTTTTTTTTTTTTTTTTTTTTTTTTTTAATTTTCACTGGAGAAGCTATTTTTAAATTATGAAAGAAATACACGTGCTCAATGGAGAACATTTAGAAAGAGCAGAAAACTGTCCATTAGAAGTTGATCTGCAAGAGACAGCCAGCAGGAAGGACATTTGGAGCGCTGCCCGCGGGTTCCTGTGCCTGTGGCCGAGCAGGTGGGCTCAGGCAGGGGGAGCAGCTGGGGATTCCCACTAAAGCTCTGGGGTGGACCTGAAGCAATTCTAGAGCAGGAGGAAAAAACTGGTGCTTCAAATGTGTACATACAGCAATCAGTCACATGATAAATGGCAAGAGTACATCTATGATCGTGCATAACTGAATTTAAAATCTCTCTCTACTTTTTGCATAACTGCATTTAGAGATGATGTCAAAAATGTAAATCAGTGGACACAAGGCCTGGTCAAATGGCTTTCCTAAATCCCTGCTCTCCCCAGGGCATTTCATATACACATCATGTTTATATCATATATTTGAGATTATATCACCTTTGCATTTTTCTATTCCTTCTTAATATTATTTTCCTAGCCTTTTCCAAATCTGTAAAAATTCAACGGGTCCCCAGCATTCTACTAGGTAGACTTACATGTAAGTTTTTACCCATTAGTAAACGGTTTAGGATGTGCTTGCTGTTTTGTTTTCCATTATGAAAACATAATGGAAAAAATCTGGATGGATTCCTAAAAGGAAAATTACTAGGTCAAGGGTAGGAACATTTTCATGTTGCTCAATTTGTTCCCAAACAGGTGGCACTGATTTACCCTGAAAGTTAGAGCACTTTCATTAGTTTAATTAATCTTTAATTGCACAAGAGATTCATAGAATACATTCTCCTTGCGCAGCATTTTAAAAGGAAGGCCTAAGTCTCTTTTCTATCATTTCTTCCAATCTCTGACTCCCTTGGAGGTAGCCGTAGTTGTCAGTCGGACGGAAGACGCTGGCAAGGCTTTTGTCTGTGTTCTTACTTGAAATTGTACATCTATAAATTAATAAAAAACCTGTATCTCTCTTAACTATAGAAAACAAGGTGCTTTGTGTATGGATTTTTCACACAAGTAGTATCATTGCTATGTACTATATAACTTCTTTCTTCCCTTAATATGTTTTTCTTAGAGACTTTTGTCCTAAATTTCCATACATTTCCACAGGATAGCTAGACCACTGTACCTAGCCATCTCTTTCTGCATACAGACTGAGTTCATGCCACATCTTTCATTCTTACAAATGACTGCTGCCAAGTCTACCCTTTTACACTAACAAATTATTTGGACAAGTTAAAAAAAAAATTGTCTTCTTTTCTACTTAAACTTGTTTTGTTCTACTTCTTCTTCCTTACTTAAAATTAAATAGTCGACTTTCTGGGTCTTGGGCTGTGCACACTTAATCTTCATAGATGTTGCCGAATTGTGCAGAATGCTTTAAGTTTCTTTTGTAGGGGTGGTCTAGAATGCTTTGGATTTAGGTTTAATTATCAAGGATGTAGTCTTGAAGTGTTCTGTTCTTGAAGTGAAGTCCCCCAAAGGTCTGTGCATATTTTTATCGGTTACTCCACCCATCTCCAACTCTGACCAGTGGCACGCAGCCAGCGCGGGTGGATGTGACACTCTCCCCTTCACCAGCCCCATCCTCTTGGGCCCCGGTCAGACATCTGATTCCCTTCCGCACCTGCCAAGGCCCTGCTCATCTTTCCAGATAGCACTCAAGTGTCCCTCTTTGGAAGCCCTCCCTGGAGACCAGGCAGAGCAGGGCAGCCCACTCCAGTGTCCCCGTGGCACCTGTGTTTACTGGCTTTTATGTTTGATGCAGTAGCAATGTAGCCATCTCTCTGCTGTTCAAATGCGTGGTCTGGGGCTGTCCAAGGGGCGCTGCTTTTGGCCATGTTTGTGGACCACTGACGATGACAATCACGTTTGTATGGCTGTCTGTCGGCTTTCGAGGGAAAGGGACCCAGCTTATGTAGCTCTCTCTATAAACGGCTTAACACAGACAGGCTGTAAGCAAGCAAACAAACAAGAAACATTAGGTGGCTAATTATTGAATCTCAGTGGTGAGGATCTTGATAGAAACTGATGAATAACTGGTAACAATTCACATGCCTCCAAATTAGAACCATTTCCCACACCTCTGAAGAGTATCTATAACATTCCTCACTTCAATATTTCTTCATGAAATCTATAGGCTTTTTATGCCACTTATCTTTTTTTTTTTTTAATATATCACAGGGAACGACAAACCGAAAAACCTCCTCAAGCAGGTGGAATATCGTAGCTGTATTGTCACAAATCTCTGAGTAGGATCTCAACTATGAAAAGAAATGTACGAGAAAAGACTGGAAACAAGTATACCAAAATGTTAATAATGTTCGCGCCAGTGGAGTCAGGGCGAGGTGTGAATTTCTCTTCTTCTTTTCTACATTTTTAACATTTTCAGGCTTTTTTTTTTGCCATGTATATGAACTTATTTTTTAGAGAAATAGAAATAACTAAAATAGTTTTCGCTCATTTAATCAGGTTTCTAAGGAGAAAATTATAAATGCTCTGTGATGTGCATGCATACATGACAAGAGAAAGTATTCCAAGAGAACTAACCAAAAATTTCAACCCTCAGATTAGACAGTCACTCAGTCAGTATCAACCGGATTCCTAGGATGAACTGGGAACCATACTGTGCAGAGGGTAGGGTGGTAAATATGCTAGGTACAATCCTCGCCTACACAAAGGTTCCAGTCTAGAAAGAGCCAAGAAATCTAATACCAAGGTGGCCAGGCACAAAGGAGAAAGGAGTCCAGTCCACTAGCAGGCCGGTCCATGATACCCAGTAACATCCAAAGGCCCAGGGAAAGACTACAAATGGACTTCCACCTCAGGTATGTCCAAATGCAGTCACCTTTTGTACCATAGGAAATGGTTCCAAAAATCCCCTTGGATGCTAAAATCCAAGGAAGCTCAAAAGTCCCTTTAATAAACTGGCATACTATTTGCATATAGCTTATCCACCTCCTCGCCCTATTTTAAATCATCTCTAAATGACTTATAATACGTAATACAGTGCAAATACCATGTAAATAGTTGGCATTGTTTACAGAATCATGACAAGAAAAAGTCTGTTTGTGTTCAGTCCAGACACAATTTTTTTTCCCCCAAATATTTTGATCCATGGTGGGTTAAGCCCAGGAATACGGAGGGCCAACCATTTCCATGACTACCTGTGGTTGTGTGACCTCTGGGGAAGGGAAGAACATTAGTCATCCATCTCTGTGTTGTTTGATCGCTCGTTTTGAAAATGATATTCTCTAGTTCTTTAATGTCACTTGATCCCATCAATAAGTGATGACGGGGCTCCGAGGCTGCATGTGTGTTTGGATTTCAGGAGCCCTCTGTTCCCCAGCACAAGTCCAGTGTACTTGGCATCACCTAGGACTGTGCATGTCCCCAGGAGCAGGCCTTTCCACCCTGCCTCTCTGGCCACCATCTGCCTGAGGCAGGTGCCGTCACTGCCCTGAGGGAAGGCTGCAGCCTGCAGCTCGGTATAAGCTGCCACTTCCAGAATTTTCTCCACGTCCAACCACAGCCCGTTGTGCGTAGACACCAAGTGCCCTTTGTTCTGAACTGAGTTCACTAGTGTTTGGTTCTCTGCTCACCCATGACTCTCTAGTCAAAAATTAATAACGGTAGCTGACATTTCTCGGGCATCGCCTCCGCACCGTGCTGAGAGCTCTCTGGTCTGACCTCCCCCATCTCCCAACAAGCTGAGGAACCGCTTTCATTCTCGTTTTCCAGGGGTATAAACTGAGGCTCGAAGAGTAAAGAGTCCTTGTCATAAGTCACCAGGCTGGCAAGTCGCAGAGGTGGGACTGCATCAGTCTTGCCTGAATCGAAAGGTCTCTGGGTACTTTCCTGAATGTCCTCGAGCCAAGAGTCCACAGGGGACATCTCTTATTGTGATTACTGGACATTCGTTGCACCCACTATGCTTTTATTTCAGAGTGTATTGGGAAAAAATAATGATAGCATTAATTTCTGGTATGTTACATTGATTTTTCTATTTATATCAGTGATACAAAATATTCCTTTTAACTTATTTACTGAAGTTCTAAAACATTGAGTCCATTTATAAATAATGTTCAGTGAATACCAACAAAGATAATACAATAACACAACACAGATTATTTATTTGAATATATAAAAATGACTAGATTTTGTAAAAACACTGCCTCAGAGAGCACCATATATGGATTTAAAAGAAATACGTGAGCACACAGGCATACAGTGAAACTAATTTTTAAATTCTCACCATGCACTTACGAATGTGCAGGATGTTGATTTGAAAATCCCATGCCAGACTGGGCACAGCAAATCCCAGCTGCTAGGGAGGCTGAGGCAGGAGGATCTCAAATTTGAGATCAGTCTGGGCAACCGTCTCAGAATCAGAAAACAAAAAGGGGTGGGGATTTAGCCCAGTGGTAAAGTGCCTGTGGGTTCATTCCCTAGTACCATAAATAAATAAAATAAAACAGCATCTCAGACCCCACCTAATGAAGACTCCAAGCAGGCTCTACATTTCTAAATTTGAAGCATGTTTCTTTCTTTTCCCCCTCTCTATTTTTGGAACTTAAATAGCTGAATGGATTTTAAAAAATTGCCTCTAAATAAAAAATGAGCTAGGGGCCTGGCGTTTCCTCTGCCTCATTTCAACTCTGAGCAAATGGTGAATTACAGCACCCCTGGACACAGTGGTTTCCAACTATCAAGCTGCCAGGCTTTTAAATAACAACAGCACAGAAGTGTGGCCATAATGCTACCTATTTCCCTTGCTAAATTATTTATGCATTTATTATATTTTCCATGGGCTGTTGAACGTGAAGGTACTTTTGTGGGGACTGGGTCACGTCAAGAAGCCCATTACTGAGAATCAACTGTATTAGAAACTGGCACATCCACTTGTATGTGGTATTGCTCATTAACATTAGATAATTGCTGCTTCTGCAGTAGTTTTGGGGTGGTGGTAACTTTATGTGTATGTATGTGCACGCGGCACTATCCCATGACTCCAAGGCAATCCACTTCATTAAGGAGCTGTTTAACATGGAGGGTACATCAATAAAGACAAGCTTAATGCAGTCCTCGAATGTACCTAGGACAGCTCGGCCAAATGAAGCTATTACCCTGCATAATGTGTTTTATGCAAGATTGAAACCGTTTACTGTTTATAAAAATCACTCCAGGATTAACAGTGACTAGCCCGCTGTAAGAACATGTAGAAGTTTTATGTCAACGGGAACTTCACACCCGCTATTAGGAAGTTGCTGTATTTTCCTCAAACACACAGAGCAACAATATAATTGAGAGCCCTTTTTGTAAAATGGCCCAAAGTGTGCTTGTTTCTAAAGTCAACCTAGTAGGTATTACTATGGACTTACTTGTGATTTGTATAGAAGAAAGAAATCAAATCATTCAACTTGAAGTCAATGAACGCTCAGTCAAGGCCTACTGTGTGCTGGGCACAATGCCAGGGACAGGACACAGAAGAGAGGAGAGTCCCTGAGTGGCAGGGGCCTCTCCAGCGGGTGGCATCCAACAGCCTAGGACGCAACAGTCAGTCCGTCCTGGAGCTGCAGAGAAGGCACGGCCTCTGCATGGTGGTCAGAGGCCATCGAGGGAGGGACACTTGAAAAGCAGAAAGGCCCACCGTCCTCGGGGGTCCGCAGGGGAGACGCTGCTGACTCCTCAAGTGCTCCCCCCTCTCCTTGCCAGCAGCAGCTGATTTTGCCCATGTTTCAGGTGGGGGTCTTTTAGTCTCGGAAGGCGGGCCCAGGCCTGGTCTAGATCAAGGCTCATGGCCCAGTCCTGAGCAAAACGTTACAATAGTGTGTCATTACGTGTGTTGGTGGTCCTTGGAAAAGACCTTCCCTCCCTGGTCAGGATGAAGCTCATGAAGAGAAACTCTAGGCTCTCTGTAGCCCTCTGTCCCTCACTTCTGAAGGCCACTGTACAGTGACTAGGACTGGGGCTGACTTCATGAGACCAAGAGCCCCAGAGCTTCCCACCGGCCGCCTCTAGTCTTCTTTTCAGGGGCGCTTGTCAGTGAGATAGATCCCAAGCCCTTTTTATTTCTTATTTGGAGACTTTCTACGTTGCCTAAGGCCTCGCTGAGCTGCTGAGACTGGCCTTGAACTTGCCATCCTCTGCTGGGACTACAGGTGCACACCGTCTCCAGCGCTCTCAGTGTGTGAGAGAAACCACCTCGGACGCGCCGGCGCGGGGCCCAGGCGTTCGGTCACCTGCAGCTACAGCACCTGGGACTGGCGGGTGGTGTGTGGAAGGAAGTGTTCCAGGTGCTTGCAGCAACGCTCCTGGAGGTGGTGGGAGATGGTGCTGAAGCGCCAGGCAGGTGCCAGGCAGAGGAGTCTGGCAACGGTTTCCAAACAGCAGGTGCCCTCCCAGTGGGGAACACGAGGTGACCTCTGGGGCACAGGCCAGGCCGAGCA
The DNA here is from genome assembly GCA_025594165.1 of Tamias sibiricus. Classification (NCBI taxonomy): domain Eukaryota; kingdom Metazoa; phylum Chordata; class Mammalia; order Rodentia; family Sciuridae; genus Tamias; species Tamias sibiricus. The sequence goes on along the minus strand of CM046662.1, from coordinate 7,571,837 downwards.
GGAGCCTGAAGCTCACGGTGACAAATGAGGTTCCTCCCCATTCTTCACCCTTCTAGTCACGTGCAGGAGACTTGTCACATCTGGGCTAGATCGTCTTTAATGCCCCTTTCTAAACTCATTAATTCTTCCTTTCAGAAAAGAGAAAGAAGGTCTCAGACTTGGGGACTTGATGAAGATGGGAGGCAACACCAGTTCTTTTGTTTTCATGTTTATGTCTGCCTCTGGTTATAAAAAGTGATACTAGATTTTGATTTGGGGTGGGGAATCAAGTTTCTTTGAATGTATGTCTATTCGAAATTGTAAAGAGTAAGCCAGCTTTCAGGAAAATTGTCAAGTGACAGGTTAGAAGCTACACCAACGTGACAAACACTTGTAAGGCTGAAGTGAAAATCGCTGAAGTCTGAAAAGCATAACTGAGTACATCAGGGAGCCCCTGGAAGCATTGTTTTCAATGGAGCCATGTAATTAGCCGCCCTGTTAGAAAGATTCAGCAAGCGAGGCCCAGCATCCAGCTTGAAGGTGGCATTTGCAAAAAAAAAAAAAAGGAAAAAAAGGGGAAAAAAAATCAGGTGAGAGATGATTAGACTGGAGTCAAGGCAGGAGATTGGGAGGAAATGAAGACCTCTTGGGGACCAACCGTCAAGAGGGTGGGAAGGGAGAAGGTAGAGTTTGGGAAGACTCCTAAATTTGGCTTAGGTGATCAAGACGATGAATCACGACACCATTAAACAAGCTGGAGCAGACGGGAGGAGGGCTGTGGCTGGCGGGGAGGGAGGGTCAGGGGTGCAGCTGGCCACGACAGGCTGATGCACTTTGTTAACCGTGGTTCTCCAAGTGCATTCACCAAACCAGCAGCACCTGGAATCTTGCTAGCAATGCACATTCTTGGTTCTTCCATAGCTATTTGTTACAGTTTGAATCTTAGTGTCTCCCAAAGGCCCAGGTGCCAAAGGCTTTGTCACCAACTTGTCACACTATTGGGAGTTGTGGGACCTTTAAGAGGTGGGGCCTAGTAGAAGGAGGTTAGGTGACCTGGGGGATATTGAGGCCTTGGACCCTTCCTTTGCTTTTTACTTCCCAGCCACCATGAGGTGAGCAGCTCCTCTGACGTCTTGTGTCGCCACAGGCCCAAAGCAACAGGACCAAGCAACTGTGGACTCAATCTTTTGAAACCATGAGCCAAAATAAACCTTTCCATCTCATAAGTTAATTTCCTTGGGTATTTTATCACAGTGATGGAAAGCTGACAACATTTTATTGAATCAGAAATTCTAGTCTAGTTTAACTAGTTCTCCAGGTGACTCAGACACATGCTAAAATCCAAGGGTCACTGGACAGGACAAAGAGTTCAGAGTTCAAGATATCCAGGCAAAACCAGCTGCATTGTTTTACGCAAGGTCAATCTCTGGGCCTCAGTTTCCTCAACTGCAAAATGAGGGTGTTGACTTGGCTACTTCCAGTAAGTCACTAAATCTTTCTGGGTTTCAGTGCCCCACCCCCAAGCACCCATCTCCTCCTCGTTTATTAGTATTAGAATCTCAACTTTTTACTTAGTACTTGTGAGCCCAGAATAAAGACTTATTATGCCACTGGGTGTAATGGACGTGTGGCCTCTTGTGCGAGAAACATTTTTGTTATTAACCATTCCTATTTTGGGTTCTCCGTGCTTTTTACATTATCATGAGAGACCCTCTTGAGCCTTATAATTTTATGAAACAATACTATGAGAAAAATGCAAAATAACCCCTATCTTGGGGGGGGGGGCAGGGCCTAGGAATCTGAATTTGATGAGTTTCCCTGGGCACGAGGCTCTCTAAAGTTTGAGGTTGAGCACTTGGAAATCACTTTTTGGGGCTGGGGTTGTGGCTCAGTAGTAGAGCACTTGCCTAGCATGTGTGAGGCACTCACTGGGTTTGATTCTTAGCACCACATGTGAACAAATAAAATAAAAGTCCATTGACAACTAAAACATATTAAAAAAAAAAAGAAATCACTTCTTACCATTGTTCCCTAGTAACATACATATCCTAAAATCAGGGAGCAAGAGATTTGGACATAAAGGGAAAGGATCGTTTTTAATGGGCTTCCTTTCTTTTTTAAAAAAACATAGAGATGACGTTTTTTCCTTTGCTTAAAAAGATTCATGATGGAAATGTTTTTAGTAGAAACTCTGGCTGTAAGGAATTCATCACACAAATGAGACCAGTGCCTGTGAGTTTCTAGCTATGTTGGGGCTACAGTTTTGATCTCTGACCCCCAGCTCTCTGGCCTCAGGACCCCACACCTTCCCTCCATGCTCAGGAAAGCTGTTCTTTGCCCAGCATTGCAGGTGAAAATCCTCCAGCGCAGCCTCAGGGTGTGAGATGGCAGCTGCTGGGTGGCATGGCCGTGGCCCTGACAGAGGAAGTGAAATGCATCCAGTCCAAACAGCAGGGGGTAACCCAGGTCAGCAGCGTGCCCACGTAGGGGGCTGGAGCCACGGAATACTCCAAGTCATTCTGGATGATGCACGTCACAGTTTGGAAGGTCAGCCCCCTGGTCCAGCTCACCTAGATCTTTGCCAGGACACAGCCATTCAAGTGAAGCGTGTCCGTGTCCTGGACCTTTCCAAACCAGTTATTCAGTAACGATGCCTTGGAGGACTGGCTTCGCCACTCCCCACCCAAAGAGCTTGTTAACCGCCGAGCCTATGCTGCTGATGACATCTCAAGTAGGAAGGCAGGAGGAAAATAGTGGTTAAAAGGCAGAGGGCTTTGCACGGGTTGCAAAATAACAAAAGCAGAAAACACAACCTAGCAATTAGTCCTTTAAAAAAGGGGTGCTTTCTAAGTCCACATGCACACTTTCCATTATTAGAACAGGGTGAAGATTGGAGGTGCACTTTCATAAAACCAGCTATCGGAACTTGGTTTTGTTTCTGTCCAGGCTGCCTGATGGCAGTAAGGTTCCAGCTACTCTTGGAAAAGAGTATCTTCCTAAAGTAATTCCATCTTCACTCTTTCCCCTGCCTTCATGGGATCTGCCTTTGAATAAGAATTTTTTAGAGTCTACCACTACACCAGAATGCTCATTAATGCTGTCAGGCAAAGTAACTGCTGGGTATTAATCTCTTGGGGACTGGACCATTTACCTGTCTGGACCTGTCTTCTCACTACAGCTCACTAACTGAAACCAATACCAAGGACACTGTGTCCTTCAATTCAATTACAGAAAGCTCTGGGCCACTAACTCTGAAAGGATCAACTGCTTGAAACATTTTTGCGTGCAGCACATGGGCTCATGCTAGCTGTGGTGCCTCTTTCTGTAGGGAGGCAATGCTCCATCGCAGCAGAGTTCATGCATCGCCCAGCTCCCGGGGGCTGCCTTCGCAGGCCAGTCCTTGTGCCTTAGAGAGCTGCACAGTACATGGCATGGGCCGTCATCAAGTAGGCCCTGGGTAGCTGGGTGTGGGCCCCTTGGGAGAAGGCTGACAGTGTGTGTTCAGGGGCAGTGGCGGAGGACATTAGGGCAGGAGAGGAGCAGAGTTCATCCTGTGTGATTACAGGGTGAGGTTTGCGTCCTCCACCGAGCTTTAAAAGGTCTGGTGGCGGAGGCATTGAGGCTCTGCTTCCTGGGAGGCCCTAGGTTGGGGCGTGGTTGACCTCACATCCCAGAGGAGGCTGGGAGACAGCCTGCAACTTCTCTGAAGGTGTATTTATGCACTGGACAGGGAGGGCTTTGTTTTGTTATCTGGTAGCACCCTTAATGTTTGGGCAGAGCTTGCTTTCCTGTCACCTGAAAGCTCTCTGGTGAGCGTGCTCCATGGAAAGGGCTCTCTTCTCCCTGCAGAGCATTCCAGCCAGCTCTCATCTGCTACTGAAGATCCCTTTGGAGATCCTAAATGGAGCACTGAATTGTTGTCATGGTTACCATAGGACAGTTTTCTAAGGCCAGAATATTTTTTCCAAGGAGGGCAGTCCTGGGCTGTGTATCTGGGTTTCTGAGTGGGCGACAAACCTAAGAGAATTGAATCCCTCTTCCTTCCCTTCTGCCTCCAGTACCTAACCAGGAAATTGACAAATGTCTCCAGTGATCATCCCAGCTGCAGCCCTGCCCAAACCTACTGCCTGCACTGGACTTAGTCCTAGAAGATCAGGCTGACCTGGAAGCACCTGACTATGGCCCTGGGTGTGGTCCCCTCCTCCTACAGACCAAGACAGGCTCACGGATTTTGTAGCGCATGTAACTCTTCTACATAGAAATGCTTGAGAAGTAATTCTCTGCGCTTAATATGCTGATAAGGAACTGACTTTTTTTGAACACCTCCTATCAGCCCAGAACTTCTGTGTATGTCATGTCATTTACCAACCTAGTGAGAGTGGAGGTGGTGGGCACATTGTCCACATTGTATGAGGAAGGAAGGGTTTTGTACCAGTGATGTCCAGGGCTGCACAATGAGGAAGTAGCAAACCTGAGATTCAAACTCATGGCTGTTTGGTTCTAAGATATTCCCTCTTCCTCTTAAGTCATAGCCTCCACTGTAGCCACTGAGAAGAACTGGTACCTTCCAGAGACCCTCTGACATCTACTGGGCTTCCATCCATTCATTCAACAAACATGTCCCAAGGCTCTCTGTGCCAGATCCACGGCTGGCCACTGGGGGACATAAAGACAAGTCAGACATAAGCTCTGCCCTCAAGAAACTAACCTACTGACGACCAGCAGTCATTTAATGATAATAATAATAATAAAGAATCTTACAAGATGCTAGAGGGAGGGAAGGAGGGGAAATCATTCTGGAGAAATACCACCTGGCTGAACCAAGAAGGTTTCAAGGCATGTCTAGTGGTGGGAAATTAAAAAAACAAAACAAAACAAAACAAAACAAAAAAAACAGAGTAAGACCCAATCTGTGCTCTAGGAACTCATAGAATTGTAAAGACAAGACTCATACTTATGGTACAATGACAGAGAATCCCTGATTAAGGGCCTATACAGGGTAAGCCACATATAGGTGTTAAGAGAAATGAGAGACTGAGGCACAGAAAATTGGGGCCATTTTCAGGAAGGATACAGAAATGAAATTGAAGCCATTTTTACTTACAGGATTCTTTTTAAACCTGTCTTTCCCTCACTAATTTTTCCATAGTCATTTCTGGCCCTACACTGATTCCTCCTCCTCCTCTTCTTCTTCTTTTCCATTTTTCATTTCCTACTAAAGGAAAAAAGTTCTTCAACATTAAGCTTGTGCTGAGAGCAGAAATACCCCTGGCCCTGATGGTGGTCATAATGCTGGGAATGTACAAGATGAATACGACACTGGGGACTGAGCAGCAAGCAAACAACCTACATGATAGAAATTTGAGATGTGAGACCCAAGTCAAATGGCATAAGGATTGAAATTAATTCAGACTTGGAAACAGAAGCTGTCACTCAGGAAAGACTCCACTGTCGCTGGTTTGTCCATTCATATCTTCAGGATTCATTCACGGATGCCTCCTATCTCTAATGCCTACTCCTCAACGATCCCATAGCCCAGCACAGGTCTGGGAGATAGAGGCAACTACTACTATAAAGTGTGCCAAGCAAGCATGAGCTGTACATAGAGCCGTGGACACGTACAAGAGAGAATTTAGAAAGCCGAGTTGGTGTCTTTTGAACTGCCTCCTAGAACCAGGAGTTTGGCAAGCAGAGACAGGCGTCAAGGACACAAGGAAGGGCACTGACGAGTATGTTCAGAGGGAGAGGAGGCATTAAAGATACGCTGCCCACAGGTGAAAAGGCACCAGGCTAGTCTGGCCTTTATCCTCGAGGTACTGGGCAGAGACGAGATATGAGCAGAGGACCATGATTAAATTTCCTTTAGGAGATGTCCCTCCGCACTGCGTTAGGCACACCAGCACCGGCGAGAAGACGGCAGCCACGCTGCCTACCGCAGCCGCACCTCTAAGACAGCAAGGGACAGTTGAGGGCGCGCGTTGGGGGATGAGGGTGAGGGGAGAATCCAGCACAAGGTCCACACCGTGGGCAAGCACCTACGTAGAGCCGGGCACCGCACAGCTGCTGGGACGACGCGCTTCCCTGTCCTGATCCCTCTGGGGCGGAGCTCGGGCCAGAGCACGTGACGCCTGGGGCACCACCTTTACTAAGGGCAGTCCTCTCGTCCATCGGCCGTTTCGCAGATCTCCACTTCGATCCCCACCACCTTGACTTTATGCCACAGAGCGCGAGAAGCCCATTTTCTTCCGCGTGTCTCTGTATAATTCTCCTTCAGAGCCTGTTTCGGGAAGATAAACATCGAAGGGGCCCTTTGCCCGCACAAAAGATGGCGGCGTGCTGCGCCGATTCTGGGTGGGGGGACGGGTTCTAGGCGCCCGGCCTCACTGGGCGAGGCGCAGACGGAAGGGGCGTCTCTCCAGGCAACTTCTCGACCTTCCTGGGAGGGGCTCCGCGCCCAGAAGGCGGGGCTGGGTCTGCTCTCGAGCAGCGCATTGGTCTTCCGGAAGGTGGGCGGGCCTTCGGCGGCGCCCCACCCCTCCCTCCTCGAACCGGAAGTGTCTCTTGGTCTTTCCAGCTGGTTGTCATTTCACTCGGCTCGGTCCTGAGGAGAAGGACTCAGCCGCGGCTGCTGGACCCGGGCACCGGGAGGCGGGGCGGCGACAGCAGGGAGGAAGAGGAGGAAGAAGGAAAGAAAAAGAAGAGCCAGGCGGAGTCCGCAACGACGACAGCTGGGACTGCGGGACCGGGGTAGAGCGGCGGCGGCGGCGGCGACAACGACGGCCCAGCAACCGTGAGGAGAAACAAAAGCCTTCTAAATTATAGTTTAAAAACCTGGGGGAGACGAGCGAGCCGAGGGGGGCGCCTTTCTCCGTAGCCTAACTGCGGTGGTGGGGTTTTCCTTTCTCCCCCCCCCCCCCACCCCAGCGGAGAATCGAACCGGGAGAACTGAACAAACCGCCCCTGGGTCCCATGAGGGAGAAAAACCCCGGAGCCGCCGAGAGGGGAAGAGGCAGTAACCGCAGGACCTTCCCGGTCGCCCCCGTGCTCCGCGCACCCCCGGGCCGCCCGCTCGCCCTGTCCCGCTAATCCCTCCCTATCGCACCCGAGAGGGGCAGACGCGTGTTTCCAACCCCTTTCATGGGGGAGAGGAGGCCGGGGGGGAGCCCGAGAACAGCGACCACAGCAAGATCTGCACCCGGAGCCTCGGGAACAGCCCCGGAGGCCAGAACTGCGCCCAGCCAAGGAGCAGAGACAGGACCAGGAACAGCAGAAACCTCCCTGCAATCGTCTTTCCATTAGTCAATGCTGATTTCCTCTCCCGCAACCAAGACTTCACCTCCCGCCCCAGATAACCTAATATAATCTATATATATAAATATATAATATATAATGTTCTTAAATTATTCCTGATTTTTTTAACCAAGCTGCCAAGAAGAGAAGAACGTATTCTCCCCTTAGCACTATTCTAATTTTTATGTGAGTGAATCTAAACTGCTGAGGAAGACCATATGTGATTGTTAAATTATATATATATATACACATATATATATTTTTACTCCGCGCAATGCTTATTCTTCTACATCCATAGATGCTTGAGAAGCTGTGTTTTTGTCATTCATGTGTATTTTCCTTTGGAAAAAGAAAGCGCCTATTTTACTAACCAAAGACTTGATTTTTACCCTCTTCTTTTTTATTCCCTCCTAGAAATCAGCCCAGTTGGATTCATGTCAATATTTTAAGAGATTTTTTTAGTTGCTTTTTTTCTTCTTACTGAGAGAGACCAGAATTCCAAATCAGAGCTACTTAGGGTGATAAGCTACGATCTTTGAGCTAGCTATAAATAAGATATTTAAAGCAAACAAACAAGCAACTTAAATTGGAGTAGAGGGAAAAAAAAGGTGTGAGACATCAGGTTGTGGTTTTTTATTGTGAGATTCTGATCCTAAAAATAATAAATGGGGGATTACGGGTTTGGAGTGCTAGTGCAAAGCAATACTGGGAATAAGTCTGCTTTTCCAGTCCGATTCCATCCACATCTGCAACCTCCACACCATCACCAAAATGCCACCCCCAGCCCTGCTGCTTTTATAAATAATAACACAGCTGCCAATGGCAGCAGTGCTGGGTCAGCTTGGCTCTTTCCTGCTCCAGCTACCCATAACATTCAGGATGAGATCTTGGGGTCAGAAAAAGCCAAAAGTCAGCAACAGGAACAGCAAGACCCTTTAGAGAAGCAGCAGCTCTCCCCGAGCCCAGGTCAGGAAGCTGGAATACTGCCCGAAACCGAAAAGGCAAAATCTGAAGAGAACCAAGGGGACAGTTCTTCAGAAAACAGCAATGGGAAGGAGAAAATACGAATCGAATCACCAGTTTTGACAGGGTTTGATTATCAAGAAGCCACGGGGCTAGGTACTTCGACCCAACCCTTGACATCGAGTGCATCCTCTCTTACTGGTTTCAGTAACTGGTCAGCAGCCATCGCGCCTTCTTCATCTACAATAATCAATGAGGATGCAAGTTTCTTTCACCAGGGAGGGGTCCCTGCTGCTTCAGCTAATAACGGTGCTCTGTTGTTTCAAAATTTCCCCCATCATGTCAGCCCTGGCTTTGGAGGCAGCTTCTCCCCTCAGATCGGGCCTCTCTCGCAGCACCACCCTCACCACCCTCATTTCCAGCATCATCACAGCCAGCATCAGCAGCAGAGGAGGTCTCCTGCCAGCCCCCACCCGCCTCCCTTCACACACAGGAGTGCTGCTTTTAACCAGCTGCCTCATTTGGCGAATAATCTTAACAAACCCCCCTCTCCATGGAGCAGCTACCAGAGCCCCTCTCCAACCCCGTCCTCTTCCTGGAGCCCAGGAGGTGGCGGATACGGTGGCTGGGGAGGTTCCCAAGGCCGAGATCACCGAAGAGGGCTGAATGGTGGAATAACACCCCTGAACTCCATCTCACCTTTGAAGAAAAATTTTGCAAGCAATCACATTCAGCTCCAGAAGTATGCTCGTCCCACCTCTGCCTTTGCTCCAAAATCCTGGATGGAAGATAGCTTGAACAGGGCTGACAATATTTTTCCTTTTCCGGTAAGATTATGTTCCATTAATAGATTAAGATGAATAAGGAAATAACATGGTGTAATATCTCTGGAACTAAAGAGTTTGAATTGTCCATATTCACCTCAGAGCTCTTACAAAATGAAGCCGTTTCCAGACTTTATCAGAAGAGTGTAATTTGCAACAAAATGTTCAGCTGATTATTTGGCAATTTTCTAATTATAGCCTTAATTTTTCCCAGATAATTTTAATACCAGGTAGCTAGTGACATCATGATTATTAGCTATAATATCTTTCTTGCCTGACAAAAGAGAAATCAGGGTCAGTTTTCCCTGCTTATTTAGATGAGAACAATATATAGATGTAAATACATTTAATTGTAGAAACCAATGAATATTTTCTGTCTATATGAAGTAACTATGTAACTTAAAAAAAAAATCACTTCTTTTGACACTGTTAAGATAGTGATTCACTGAAAACTGACTATTGAATTCCAATTTTCTTACTAGGTTGTATTTTAAACCTGGGACTTTGCAGTCTGAACAGTCTAAATTGATCAATTCATAATTCCTCTCAGACCTGTGCAAATTCTGGCCTTCCTTGTGTCAGTAAGGACTACTAGTGAGAGAGATGATCTAAAGTGCAATTTGATCACCATTTTTGTTTTATTTTTTGTGGTGCTGGGGATTGAACCAGGGTCCTCCTCGATGCCTTTCACCCATTTGTTTACTTTCCAGCGTTAACACTAGGGGTGTAGATAATTAAACCATGCCTAAAAATAGATGGAGGCAAAGATCACTTGTCTTTCTTGCTACCAGTATATCCTCTCTCTGGCAAGAGTCACGTTGTTGGATGTTCTGAACTAATGAGCAGCCAGTTTAGTTGATACAAGATAAAGGGAATTTCATCAGTTGAGTATCACATGCCTCATTAAATTTCTATACTTTGGGAGTATGATCATTTATGTATGTTTAGAAAATTTAGGTGGTAAGATAACATTGAATTAATCAACACAACAACCCTACAAGGTAAGTTCTATTATTCCCATTTTTACAGATAAGGAAATTGTAGCTGCTTATGAGTTAAAAAACAAGGATTAAAAATATGTGACCATGTGTGTGTACACAGACACACATGCTGCAACTGGAGGGTTATTTAGAGCTCTTTCTGTAAGGGCCAAAACAGTACAAAATAGTTGTAGTGTTCCCAAATTCCATGTTAGCACAAGCCAGAGTATGTTTTTATTAGTAACTATTTAGGGGGACAGGAAGTTTGCCAAGAGAATCCTATGCTACTCTGTGGAATTAAATATCTGTTCCTAACCTAAGAATTCAGGTGCAATATATCTTAAAGTATTTGGTTAAATTTAGTTTTAGATTTTAAAAAATGCTTGTGTTGCCTATTGAGCAGCTGTTGACATTTGCTTTTAGACACCATTTTTACTCAAAGTAAAGAGGAATTATCATGTTTTAGTGGTCAGATAAATAGCTGTGTAAGACATTGACAATCTTATGAGGTCTATTTATAAAAAGTTGCTTTTGATATTCCTTTGAACATAAATTTAAAGGAAATTTAGTGGAAAGGTAACGTCTATGAATATTTATGTATTGCTAATTTTAAAAATCCAACGTGGCATTCTGTACCTTTTAACTGAATTAAAATATAGCTCAGAATTAAACATACTTTTCATTCTTAATTTGCTATTATACGACAGAATGAAATTTATGCAAACTTATGATCTGTTGTCTCCCATTCTCAGCTTCTTGACTTATGATAAAGGTTTGCTTTGGGAAAAATAAAAAGTTCAGAAAATGAATAAAATATGTACATAGGCACATTAATGTTTTTCCCTGCAGGGCTAAGGAATGTGTTTAATGTGAAATCTTTTTGATCAGTTTTTTTTGGAGATTAAGCTGATTTATAAAATAACAGACTAATACTAAAAGATATTCTTAGAAACTAACTCTGCCCTTGTCTATTTTGTTGAGAATGGAAAAAGGTCAAAGTACATGGCTCAAATATGGTAGGATAGGATTAGAAAATAAATTGCTCATTTCTGCTCTCCTTCATCACCAGTTTTAGGAGTGTGTGTGTGGGGTAGGTGGAGACAACAAGCAGTGGGGTGACTTGAAAGTCACAAGAGAAATAAATCATATGAAAAAATATAACAAACAACTCCTAGTTGAAATTTGATAAAAGTTCATATGAAGTAAATAAACTTAGGACTGTGGTACTTGTTCAAGGGAATGCAGTTCGTGTGTGTATGTGTGTGTGTGTGTGTGTGTGTGTGTGTGTGTGTGTTTTAAACAATAATTCTTTTGAACTACTTTTTGGCAAAAAATGTTCCAGTGGGTTGATATAAGTTACGTGGTTAAATTTGATATGAAAAAAATGGAAGGAATATTTCTTTGACTGGGACCCAGGAGACCTAGGTTGAGGTCTTGGCTCTATCAGTAGCAGCATTGTGGGGCCTCAGTTTCTTCATGAAGCATGGAGGGTGACCCAGGTGATCCCTGAAGTTCCTTAGGATTCTAAAGCAGCCTACTGTGAAGTCTAAACTGCTTGACTGGAATCTACTCTCTTTTTTCTAAACATTCCTGACTTATTTAAATTTATAATTGAAGCACTAATAATTTTAGGAAAGAAAGTTTATAGATATTAGTCATTAAATTTCAATTGGTGCTGAAAAGAATTCCTAAGATGTTATGGAGAGATCTTGAAATACATTACAGAAATTATAGGTTAGAGCTTAACATGGTTACGTTATAATGTTGATATTCAACCAAAGGTTAGCAAGGAATTGTTATATTAAAGGGAAATAATATCCCTGAAATGTAGCTGTTACTGGGCAATGTTTATTTTAATTTGAATGAACCAGAATTATTTCTATCTTTGTTTACTGCAGGCTTGGGTACACACAGAGAATTAAAATTAATGATGACATTTTTAATTAGTTTTTTTGTCCAATCTCAACATTTCCTTTTGTCCATGTTTATTAAGCATGAGAAGATTCCAAATATATGAATAATGCTCCTTCCCAATAACTGATATGGAAAGACATTGCATTTTGGAAATTTTTTGTGTTCAAATGTGTTTATAGGTTATTTTTGCTTAGCCTAAAACTTCATTGTATGAATTTGGATGGCATGCCTCAAATCCTGTTATCAGGCATCTTAAAGTAGTATGCGTCTAATGATAGCTGAGATGCCTGCTGGGTTCTATGTGTTTTACACATATTAACACATTTAATTCATTCAACAGTCCTGAGGTAGAAATTATTATTACTCACACACAAGATTGGACTCTTAACCATTGTGCTATAGCATTGTGTAGCCACAAGTCATTATAACATAGGCAAGGCTGGGGATGAGGAGAAGGTCTCCAAGAAGTGTGGAAGATGGAAGAAAAAACTTTATACTGCCAAGTGGGGAACAAAGCTGCTTGTAGGGCTGCCAAGTCCCAGGTCCTTCGGAGGCCTGAGGTGGAGGGGCCACTTGAGCCTAGGATTTCAGCCTGTTCACCATCGGCAGACCCTGTCTCTTAAAACAAATAAATAAACAAGCAAACAAGCAAGCAAACATAAAAGCTGATTGTAGGGTTTTGAGAATGAAAAATAATAGGATACATTTGTTTATCAACTTTAAATGTTAAACTCAGATATTGTCCAAGTCAATACTTTTGTTTTTAATTTTGAATGGTTGCTATATACCAGGTACTGGGCTAGGTGCTTTCATAAGTGTTATTTTACTTCCTGTGTAGAATGTCTCAACACTGTGACTTTTGGTTTTATTGTCCTGATTTCAAAATGAAAAAAAAAAAAAAAAAAAACAAAACAAGGCCCATATTCTTGTGAGTACAGGAATGATTTGATCCTTACATTAAGTGTGTGTGGGGGGATCCTACCTGGCTTGCCAAACTCATTCTGGAATTCTGATGTCCAAATCAAATAATGTATTGGGACAACTGCCAATAACGATATTTGAATATAGCACTTCTTTAGTGGGATGCTTAGGTCTTTTGTCTTTGCAGGAAAGTGGAGGAGAGTTGCCCAGTTTGTATGAGGACACTCTGTTATCTACTGCTTAATTGTGCTCTCGCTTCTATTAGCTAAGAACTGGGAAGTCACACACCTCTCTGTTAAACAGATTATCCTAAAACTGAATCTGTAGGAAATACTTTAGGACTTAGAACCAGCCCCATTTGCCCTTACTTTAGACCCAAGTACCACAGATTTGTTAAGTTGTCTTAACTAGCAAATAATTCTCATCACCTTACTTTTAAACTCCCCTTGTGCTGTCAGTTTATTGATCCTTAAATTCTGTACCACATCTTCTATATGCAAACAAAGTCGTGGCCGTGTTTCAGTTCTGACACTCATGGTGAATTGCTGGAATCATCTCAACATGCAGTCTCGTTCCATTTTCTTTTTCTTAATATAATCCCCAAAGGAATTTTTGCATAGGAAACATTTTCTTTGACTTACAAAGGGGAGAAACTAACTTTCTAACTCACAAATATGGGTTGGATGGTTCTAGCTTTAGCAGAATTGAGATATTGAAAAAACTTTGGGAAAAGCCTACCACATACAATTTCCTCCCTCTTTGTAGATTTAATTGCTTTTCTGATGGAGTGGGAATAATTTTAGGGTAGCTTTTGTTTATTGTATTTTGTCTTTGGAGAAGCTATAGAATATGATCAATGCATTGTTCCAACACCTTTCAGGAAAAACCTGTTTATTGCCAGCCTGGTGAAGGTGATTGTTGCTCATTACAATTAGAAAGATGCTACTTAGTCATGAGGTTAAGATTTGGGAGTAATCCTTATTGGTGTTCATGAAAAGAAATGTGAAAGGTGCCCTTAAGTTAACTTGTGCCTAGGTTTGAATTTTCTTGTCTAAATTCATTTTCTGTGTCATTTTTCTCTCTGGATAGAAGGAAAATAATCTTGACACAATCTATTACCACATTATTTTCAGCAATGTGTTATACTTGGGTTTTTGGTCTCATCACAGATAAGATAATGTGAATTGATGTGTTTTTCTTTAAGTCAGAGAGCTTAGATTGTGAGCATTCATTTTAATTTTGTGGCAAATATGTTATTTCATGTTTAATTGTTTAAAGCTGCCTATCAGAAATTAAGAGTATGTTTTTGCCATGATAAATTTTCAAGTATATATATATATATATTTTTTTTTCTTTTTTTCCCCCCAAATTTAGTGTAGATCTCATCAAAATATTTTCTGGTCACATGTTATTGAAACAGAATGAGTTACATTTTCAAGTTCTCAGGAAATGCTTAAGAGTATAAAATGATGAAATGTAGGTCTTATTTTACTAAATCAGTTTCTCCACGTGTAACATGAATAATTATTAAGAAGCTGTTTTATGAGGCCAAAAATGTGGCATGGGCTGTGGATCCAAACAAACTTAAGTTTGACCCTGAACTCTAATTTGCAGCATGGCCTTGCGTCTTCCCTTAAATTTGGAAGCCATTTCCTCATCAAGATAATAGTACCTAACAGTGAAGGGTTATTTGTGGGTACCTTAAGTATGTGGCCATATTAGGCAGCTTAAAAATTTTTAAATTTAAAATATGGTCCCCAAATATTGAATAAAATCATAAAGTAATTATAAGTATAGTTCGGGGTCCTTTAAAAGATTTTGAACAATTCTTACTGTATATGCTTTATTTCTCAAAAGTACTCCTTTTGAATCAGTTATAGAGGCAACCCAGGACAGGCGAATTGTTTAGCAGAATTATCAGTTTTCTTGAAGGGAAATATTATAGTCATATATATACTTAAACTTTTATTGGCATTGGCAGCCTGTATTTTTCAGTATTTTGAAAGAGTTTGCCTATAGTTGTTTTATTAAGAACTTTAGAACACGTATTGCTTTTATATACACAAAAGATGACAATATTTTAATGGGAAATTGTGACTTTTTGGTAAGAAGTAGGACATAGTACCATAGATTTGAATTGGGTATAGTTTTATTTTTATCCTGGAATTAAGTTTTGTTTTCTTATATCTTAATTTTTGGCGTAAATTTATTTAACACCTGCTATGTTATGGACTAGGCATAGGACTCTCATAAAAATGATTGTATGATGTATTCTGACCTATGATAATCTTAAATGATGCTGAACATGAGTTTTTCCTCTTAAACATGATGAATAAATTATCAGCTAGCCTAATGATGTCATTTTAATCTATGATTAAACTTTAAGGCAAACTAACAGCCTCAACTTTAGGTATGATAAAAACTATATATACATGTAACCATTAATAAAATGTGTGGAAACTTTCAAAAATATCTGAGTATTTGCAAATATACACTTGTGTAAGCTACCTTGTATACTTATATATAACATGTGCTGATTTACGTTCTATGACAAAATGGTACCACAAAAGGCAAACCTTATGAATAACAGAATTTATGTCCCATTTACATGTCAAGGAACAACTCTGTCAGCTGTATATAGGCCCTGTCTCATGTTTTCAGACTTGATTATTAAAGTTCAGAGCCATAATCTCTGCATGTCATTTCCATATTACAGGATATTTATTAGGTCGGACAGTTTTCTTTTTGCCAAATATTTATCAAATATATCCCAGTCATTTTTATAGACCAAAATTGTTATAGTTAATCCCTAGGTATTATACATCCTAACACTATATTTATATTTAAAACATCATGTAACCTTTTTAATAATAGTTCTTCCAGGTATTCTTGAGCATTGCATTTGGTGAGTAGGTTCATGGTGCTAGTCAGTAAAATAGCTCTTGTCATTTTATTGTCTGTGAGACCTAAAAAGGACAGATATCTCATTATAAGAACATTACTACTCAGAAAAATATCCTAATTATAGTAATGAAAGTTGGATCTAGATTTCACATATGGCTCTGCCACTTCCTAGCTGTGTGACCCAGGGCAAGCTACTCCACCTTCCCGATCCTTCATTTTCTCATTTATTTTGTCTGGTTTTTTTCCTTTTCTTTTTTTACTTGTGTATTTTTTGAGATTAAAAAATATGTCTGTCTTTCAGAAGATTCTGTTGTTAAACGAAAACAAATCATGCAATAGAAATACTAATTCAGTCTTATGAATAGCAGTTTCTTTAGTTTTTAAAATAAAATGACTGGACTTAAATAATGATGGGTTGGGCAAGATAATGTTTGTTTTCTTGACCCCTGCTGAAAATAAAGTGACCACTGATTCCTACCTCTACTCCCACTTTTCTATAAGCTTCCTCCACAGTGTCTTTTAAATATTTTATCTTGGAAAATTTTAAACATATTCAATAGTAGTGAAAGAGTCTAGCGAACTCTCATGTACTCGTCACCTGGCTTCACCAGCTGCAGGCTCCTGGACAGCCTTTCATGTGTAGTGGTAACACTCTCTCTCCTTTTGCATTATCTTGAAGCACTTCCCAGATATGATATCATTTCATCTGGAAATGATTCAGGTATCTCTAAAAGATAAGGAGTCTCCAAAAAAACCCAAAAGATAGCTTTCAAGTTTTTTGTTTTTAAAGAAAAAGAGTGAGAAACCGAGGCGAGGCCCATGTTCGTGAAACTGCCCGCCTGTTTCACTGCGCGACCTCTTCTTAGTCTCTACAGACAACACTAACGGCCGCATCTCCTTCTCAGCCACCAAGACAAACGAATAGAGAAGAAAAGGTCCAGCCAAAGTACCAAAATATCAGCTGGTGACCCGAAATTTGGGAGTCTTTTTCTCATCTTAGTCATTCTCTGGATCCAGGCTTCTGGGCACTTGTGGCCGGACCTCTGGAAGGAAGTATAATGAGAAAGAGAACAGGACAGGACGGAGTCTTTTGAGTTATGTTTTTGTCTTTTAAGAGGAATGTAGAAGTGGCAGGCATGGAGAGGCACATGCCTGTAGCCTCAGCTACTCTGGAGTCTGAGGCAGGATCAAAAGTTCCAGGTCAGCCTCAGCAACTAAGTGAGACCCTGTCTCAAGATAAAAAATGTAAAGAGCTGGGGGTGTAGGTCGGGGTAGAGTGCCCCTGGGTTCCATTCCCAGTAACTAACAAACATGTGCACCTGCCTTCGAAAGGAATGTGGAGGTTTGGGGTCTTCTGCAGGCCTTTAGTGCCACCAAACCTTTTCATTTTCTTTTTCAATGCACAGATGTTTGATGCTTTTGATGGGCTGGGAATACTTAACCTAGGCCAAGGGCATCCTTCTCATGAAGAGTATAGTGTGGTGACCTGTTTCATGCTTGAGAGTGGAGGAGGGTCTTTTGCCCAGGAGGTTCTGGAGACCTAAGGATGTGGCAGGAGACTTGTGAGGACCCAAGGCAGAGGCTGGGCAGAGCCTGCCTGGGATTGTTCTCCAGGTCCACAAAGGCAGGAGATGCCTGCGGTTCTGGGACACCAGGGTCAGTTTAGGAGTAAGGATTGAGCATTTGTGAGGCACATTCCCCTGCTGAGTCTAGCCTCTGATCAGGCCTAGCAGACATCCCTGATGGCCAATCAGAGTCTTCATGGGTCTTTGTGACTTCACCCCTCAGGGCTGAGTTTTAGTACTGTTTGCTTTCCTTAAACCAATAGCCCTTTGTTCTGAATGGCTTATTAGGTAACAGAAATCTTCTGTGATACTTGTGGGTTCAGAGATTTGGGTGTGTGATTATCTCTATGAAACAGGCTATAGGAAATAACAGAACAGTTGAATTGTTCTGCTGTAGTCAATACCTAAATTTAACACGAATAACGTGAGTTTCAGGCTCTTTCCCACTGTCCCACAGAGAGAAGGGGCAGAGAGAATGTTTATTATGTTGATTGCCAGGCCTTGTGCACCTGCTGTCGTGTATCTCATCTCATTTACTCCTCACCACAGTTTCATAAGGGAAGCACTATTATCTTCATTTTGAGGAAGAAATCAAGGCTCAATGCTGCTGCTGTGTCAGCATTACTTGCCTAGTAAGTGATGATTTGAATGCAGGTCTTACGATAGATCTCAGTGATTTCTTTCTGCCAGGCAAGGTAAGATGGAGGAAGAAGGGTTCTAATGATCCAAGAACTGACTAATGGAGCCTAGAATGCCAGTTTGATTTTTTTAATACAAATAAGTGGTGATAAGAAGTGTTTACCACATTAAAGATTTCTGATGCTTTCAAAATGACTGTGGTTAGTTTAGTGAAGGAGGAATTAAAGAAAATGTTCTCAAAGGCTTTCTGGAGGCATCCTCTGATTCATTGGTTCAGGTGGGAACCAGGTGCAGCTGTTGATACAGTCAGAGTGAAACACTGAAGACAGTTCATCCCCTTTATATGTAGTTTGTGACTCTGTTAGGGAACGTTTGGTACCTAAGACCTCTTTGCCTCCGTTTAGAGGTCATGATGAGAAAGTACTGACAGAAAAGGGAACTTGCTAAGAAATATGAGATGCTACTGAACGTGGTTCCTCCAACGTCAGATAACTACCTCTTTGACTTCAACCTTTGACACTTGTCTGCATTCAGATCATGTAAATAGAATGAAGGATTTCAGGCCTTGTGGATGTCAACAGTGAAAATTCTAGTTCATGACAAGATTCATTTAAATGGACTACTTCTTTGAACTTCTGCTCTGAAATCAGACTCTGCCACTCACTGTGTGACTGCAAGGGCAATTAGTTAAGCTCTCATAGCTTCATTTGCCTAAGATGGGGCTAATAACAGTAGTGACTTCACATGGTGAGAAACTAATGGAGGCAAATGATAAATCATGCAAGATGCATAACAGAGAGGCAGGAGGAACACATTAGCCAGTTCTCTATTGGTGGTGATGAATTTACAGCATGCTCTACACAGGCTGTATAACCTGTGGGTGTGAAAGTGAGAGAAGCTCATGATTCAGTGGGGAGATAGTCCTGACTGAGCCTCTCGACATCCTGTGGAATGTCCGAGTGCAGAGGGGACGGGTACAGGGGAAAGTGACCTGCTGCCTGCACTGGGATGTGAGGTTCATTTGGAAGTGAGACCCTAAATGTGGAATGTGCCATCAACTCTTGATGATCTGTGGACTTAAATACCATTTGATCCAAAAAGAATATTTACATTTTGAAAAATCTTGTATTAAACTTTCATGTTACCTCTGATTAATTATGGGCCCTACTGGCATCTCAAACTTCCTATTTATTTTGGCAGCTGACCTACTGGCATAGACTTTCTTTTTAAACCAAAATATTTTTCTTTCCCTTCTTCACTGGGAACCTTTAAGCCAAAAAGAGATGCTTCCATAGCCTGATACAGATTCATAGCAGGTCTGAAAAGCAATCACAGTAACAGACATTTTATAGAAAGAGAATGAGTAAAGAGGAGAGCTGATTTGGCTTTGACTTTTAATAATTTGGTTACATTCAACTAATTACATTTTGTTTTAGACCTGGTCCAGTAATGCCGAAACACACTGACTGAAGTTTATAAACAACCGAGTGGCGGTGGGGATAGTGGTGGATAGCATGGGGTATATTTAGATGAGAAAATTGAAGCTGAGGACAATTATTACCTCTGAGCAAAAAACTTAGCTCTCAGCATCCCAACATCCTGCCCCAAAAATGGAACTTGAAGGGTTACATACCTCTCATTCTCCAACGGAAGTAAGCTTACTTTTACGTAAGAGTGAAACCTTTGAGAGAAATTTGCCTTGTGGGTTTCTAACTATGGCGTATTGACAGACATAATGACTTTTTCCCTTGATGACATCCATAAATGTTTAGCAAATGATAGGTATTAATATTTTCTACTTATTAAAATCTGAGATCATACTGTTAAGCCACAGTTCTATCAAGGCAAGCCAAGGGTGACTGGCATATCCTAGGCAGTTTTCTGGTGACATGATATGATTAAAAAAAAAAAAAAAAACTCAGTAAATCAGTAATGAGCCTATCCTTTGTTGAGACTCTTTTTTGAATGTGGAAAGCAGAGGACATTCGACTAATAGTTTTAAGAGAGAGGAGACACATCATTAGTAAGCCAGAAGGCAGATAGTCTGTCTTTGGGCGGAAATAGAGCCATATGCCCTTTAAGATACCAGATATATAAATGCCAGAGATAATATTTTAGAGTGAAAATATAAGTTCCAGATTTGTTTTGTTTGTTCTTAATGGTGAGCTACTTACCTCTCTAGGTTTTTTCTCGAGGAGCAACTCCCTATTTGTTGAACTTGAACTTGATTGTAATCTTTTCCCAAGGTATGCATCTTAGAGGTTGGAGAAGAGAGCTTTGTTTCAGGTTTTGAAAACAAAGGCCTTCTCTTCCTATGAAAACCTTGAAATGGTTCTTGTGGAATATTTTAAGCCGGACTGCGCACAGCTAACCAATCAGGGTATAAGCTACAAATCTGACGAAGCGATCCTGTTGAATGGAACTGCTTAACTTGTGGTTCTCAAAGTGTATTCCCTGGTGTCACTTGGAAACTCATAAGAAATGTGGCTTCTTGGATTCTACCCAGACCTACTGATGAGAAACTCTGGAGGTTGACTCAGTAATCCTCTGTTTTAACAAGACCTCCAGGAGATTCTGATGTTTTCTCAAGTGTAAAAAACATTGGCTTAGATCATCATCTGGATGTTAAAAGAAATTGCCACGGCTGGGCATGGTGGCGCATGCCTGGAATCCCAGCTGCTGGGGAGGCTGAGCTGGGAGGGTCTCAGGTTTGAGGCTAGCCTGGGCAATTTAGTGAAACCTGGTCTCAAAATAAGTTGCTGCAGATGATTATTTTGGCTTGTGGCATAGTTACAGTGAAGTTGTTCTTCCTGATAGTGATAGACCAGTAAGTTCACGTCCTTCTTGTGGCCACTTCTGGATGCTATGAGAAGCCCTGTGGTCAGCTGTGTGCTGACACAGGTCTTCCTATTTTTCAGGCAGCATTTTTCAGGGGCATGTTTAAGGTGGGGTCTTGCCCTTTGAAATGCTCACTTTGTTTTTTTAAGAAGGCCATTTTTATTAACTTTGATTTTCATAGTGGTATTCTATAGTTTTTCCTTTAGAAATAGTCCTGTGAAGTAGAGATGACAGAAACTTAACCAGCCAGTTACTGACATGCAGCTCAGCATATTAAATATAAGAATTAAGGTTACAAAACAAAATGAGGGCTAAGCACTGTAATAAAGTGTACTTTGTGGAGCCTTGAAGATAATTGGTACTCTTTTATTTTTGTGCATGATTATTAAGCTCACATATTCTAAGATCAGAAGGCCTGGGTTCAAGTTCTGCCTCCTCTACTTACATGGCATTGATAAACTTGTTTAGTCACTGTAAGCTTCAGTTTCTTCATCTGTGAAATTGTCTAGGGTTTGTGTGAGGAATAAATGAAGCTGTATATAAGGCACAATGCTAGCTGCTGCTGCTGTTATTAGTACTATTATCTCTTCTCCTGTGTAACTCAGAGATACATTTGTAATAGGACTCTAATTTGTGTGCCACACCTATCTGTCATCCCAGTGGGGAGAAGGAAGGTAAGGCTTTGCTTTTCATATGGTTTTCAGGACTCTGATATCATCCCCTGTCATCTTTCTATGTTTTGGTCATTCTTTCCTTTGATTCATGGTTGCCTGTTTGCCAGGCACTGGCCAGCATGTTCATGCCCTCAGGGCCCTCAAAGCAGAGGGCCTCCTTTATTCAAATATGTCTGAAGTCCCCAGTCCTTTGATTGCCCTGACCTTTCCCTTACCTAAGGACACGCAAGCTGCTTTGGCAGGAGACCTGGGCTGGAGTCCCGACTCTGCCACTGAACTCTGCAGTGATCTGTCTGTGCAGTGAACTGTATTCTCCTACCCCAGTGTTTTTTTATGAAAATGGAATAATATGGTCTAACTTAGGAGATTTGAGGATTAATTAAGACAGTATTAATAAGGTGCTGAGAATAGGCGCCTATTAGGTGCTGAATAAAGGCAAGTTCTGCTGATTCACCTCTTCCCCCTTTAAGCTGCCAAGAGAAACTGGCAAAAGTGAGTCGAAGCAAATAAAGTTGTTGGTGTTTTTTGTTTTGTAAGAGATTCTTTAATCTTTTTTTCTGAAACCAGTACACTTGACTCTTTTTTCTCCCAACAAAGTGTTTCAGTAATTTCTTTTTAAAGAAACTTGTTATTTTTTATTATGTATAGTGTAATGAAAGTGAATTGACTGTTCAGACTCTGATGGGGTCTGGGAGTACACCTCAGTGGTTAGAGCATGTGCTCAACACCTGCGACTTCCTGGGTTTGATCCCCAGGACTAAGGAAAAAGACTCCAGAGGTTTATTTTCTTACTAATCTACCTTTGACCCTTGCCTTTTTATGGATAAAATGTGGTGAACTTGAATTCGCCATTTTTATTGGTTCCTGCCATAATTTTCATTACAATTTGTAAAATGTACATTTTGGAAGAGCACAGACATCTTAGAATATTGGAGAACTAAAATACAAAAATGGGCAGGGGTATGGCTCCGCAGTAGAGCACTTGTGTAGCATGCACAAAGCCCTGCGTTCTATCCCAGCACTGCAAAAACTGAAACAAAAACAAAAACTGAAAATACTTTAGAGCTAGGAAGGAGAAATTAGAGAGCTAATCAAATCATTTCCTTTCATGGACCAGGAAAGAGCTCTGGAGGATGGACATGCCCCAGCAGAGCTGAGGCTTCCTGATGTCTAATACTCATTACATGGATTTATGCTGATCTTCATATTTTTGGTCATCAGTTCCAGTTTAGTCAAGAAGAGCTGTCAATGAATTTTTTATTTTATAGTTTGCTTTCTGGGAAATGGATCCTAGAAATAGATCCGTACTTATATTTGGTTCAATTAACAATAAGAAGAGGCAAAATTGAGGATAGAATTAGGAACTCAAAGCATGCTTACTCCCTTGATTTAACTCTGGTTGTTGGGTAGGAAAGCTGGCATTATTCTGCTGTGCTTATATGTTGGGTTTCTGTGTGTTTCTGTTCTTTTACTAACTTCCTAATGGCACAGACACTTCCAGTTTAGGTTTTGAAAATTACCGTATGTTAAAAATCGAAGAAAATCATCAGAGTAAGGTAAGAATAATAAACTTTGGACCCTCTCTGAGAGCAAAATATTTACTTGACAAAATGTGTGGTTTTTGAACTTTAAATTACCAAAGCATCATACAAAAAAAAAAAATTGTTGGGTATGGTGGTGCTTGCCTGTAATCCTGGCTACTTGGGAGGCTGAGGCAGGAGGATCCCAAGTTGGATTCCAAGTTGAAGTTTCAGCAACTTAGTGAGACCCTGTCTCAAACATTTTTAAAAAGGGGCTTGGGATGTAGCTCAGTATCAGTGGTAGAATGCTTGTTTAACATGGGAGGCCCTGGTTTTTATTCCTGGTACTACCAAAAAAAAAAAAAAAAGTAATGTTATTACTATTCAAATGTAGTTTATAATAAGTATAATTCCTAATATGGTTGGGTTGTGGAGAAGAATACATATTAGACTAGGGTTGGCAAGAATGTGGTGCTTGTTCCACTGGGCTTTATACTTTGTGTTTCATATAATCACCAGCAATCTGTTGAGGCACAGCTTCTTTCCAAGTTCACATAGAGTCTGAGAATCCTTCTTGATGCATTGCAATCGATCAGAGTTTGTCTAATGTTATTTACTTGTCACTCCGCAACTAAATCATAAAATTTAAAGGAACTGGGATAAAGGATTTTTTTTTTTTCGATCCCACAAAATATAACTGAAAATTTAACTTCTTATTTAGAATTTTAGCTTTAATGTACTCTACCAGTTAGAAATTAGCGGTTATTTAGTTCAGCAAAAAATTATGTTCTAGGCAATGTACTTGGGGCAGGGGGTGCTGTGAAATGATTTGCTAAGTTCTGGTCCTCCATTTAGAAACTTACAGGGCTTCTTGACTTAATGGGAAGTGTTCTTATGAAAGAAACCAAGCAAAAACCTCTCTGTGTTCTATTCTTTTTCAACTGCTTCTCTCTGGTGTTCTTCATCAGTGATTGTCAGAATGCAAGATCCGGAAATTCACAAGGTCGATAACTGCTTTACTTGCCTGAAAAAGAATAATAGGCCGAGTTCTTCCTCCTACTCCATTATTTATTTTGGCAAAAGCAAACATACAGCTCTATAGTGGGAAAGGGGAAATCTACAAACAAACCTTAAGATAAGGAAGTAGGAAAGAAGAAATATTTAAACATTAAAAAATTACTTGAAGGAATTCATCCATTCCTTGATGTAGCAACATTTGCCCACTAATAGAATGTGCTTGAGACATGTGTACAGATATGTGGGACGGTGCTGCTTCTCCTGTTTTCTACCATGGCACACATAGACAAAAGTGGTTCTCCAGGGAGCTCCTCACCTCAGACCCTCTGCCAGTCCCACGGGCTGAGGAGATGACTGTCTTGGCATATAGGTGCCCATTTGAGGTGGACTCCCTGCACTTGGGAACCTTGCAGTCAGAGGACACAGTCAAGTGCACAGTAACCAAGAAGTCTGGCCTTCAGGATGGGGTGTGTGTGGGAGCTGTGTGGGAGCTGGGCTGTGTGGAAGGCCCAGTTATGACCTGGTTCTGGACTGCTGAGAGGAGGCCTGAGCCAGCTACGGCCGGACGAGCTGGTGGAGCTCGCGTGACCTTCTTACACACTTCATTGCTCAAAGAAAATACAGTCCAGGTGTTGGCTTAATTTGTGCTTGACCTGAAGTATGAATACTCTTAGGAGTACTAACCTTCAGAAGTTCTGATTCTGGCCACGTCCTCCTGCTTCTCTGTGGACCTTGCTGAGGAGAAGATGATGAGAAAAGACTCTGGAGGAGAGGTGCGAAGGAAGTTCTGGGGTGTGGCCACCACTCTGAAAGTATGTCAGGAACCCAGCCTCTCCCCCACAGGGGAACCCGTATCATTCTCCTCTGATATTGTTTATATCTGAGTAGAATTGCATTCAGACGTCTCAAATCACTACGCGAACAGTTCATGTTATAGAGCAGTTCTTCCGGGGGACACTGTGAGTGTCTGTCTACGTGGTGGGGCAGAGTGAGGAGTGGCCCTGTTTCAGGGAAGCATGGCAGTCGTACAGGGTGTGGTGTTAGAGAAGCACAAGGGAGAAATGTCAGCTTGATCAGAAATGCTCTCCTGTGAAGGACAGTTTCTGTCAGAGGTTCTAGAAGTTAGCTAGGAAAATTAGAAAATGGAGGTCCCATCAATTTAAACAAACAAACAATAAAATTAGGATGCGAATTTTTTAAAAATATTTTTTTTAGTTGTAGATGGACACATAATATCTTTATTTAATTTTATGTGGAGCTGAGGATTGAACCCAGTGACTCACATATTTGTGGCAAGCGCTTTACCACTGAGCTACAGCCCCAGCCCTGGAGGTGAATTTTTTAAGAAGCTAAAGTTTTGAGTTAAAAAGTAATATTGGGCCGGGTGTGGTGGCACAAGCCTGCAATCCCAGTGACTTGGGAGGCTATCGCAGGAGGACTGCAAGTTTGAGGCCAGACCTGGTCTCAAAATAAAATAAATAAATAAATAAAAGGGCTGGTGATGTAGCTCAGTGGTAAAGTGTCCCTAAGTTCAATCTCCAGTAACAACAACAACAACAACAACAACAACAAAAACATAAAGAAAAAATAATAATATTGGGACTGTAGCTCAGTGGTACAATGTGTGCTTAGCAAATCCCCAAGTCCCTGGGTTCACTCCCTAGCACCAAAAATAAAAAAAGAAATGAAAAGTAATTTAAGAGAAAGCAGAACTGAAGAGAGAGTTTTATGGAACCTGCTTGTCTGACTTCTTTGGAAGCCCATTAATATTCTGTGTGTAGGGGGTGGATCAGAAGCATGTATCGCTGCTTCCTCTCAGAGTTTAATGTGAAAATGTTTCCATCTCCTGCATTTAACTTACTAAGCTAGACTTTAATTTTAGTTATCTGTAGTAGTCTTCATCCTGAAGAATGCCAGAGCTGAGGGATGCTGTATATTTTAGGAGTCCCCACCCATTCTTAAAATGCACTTGGGTAAGCCAGGGTTTTAGAGAACAACATAGCCTACACCCGTTCTTCCAAGTTGAAATGGTAAATAAGATTGGGATGACCTTTGGTTTTCTCATCCAGATGCTGACTCTGATCTGTGTCTTTTATTCTTTACTTATCAGGGTAAGGGCTGGGTACCTTGTACCTCAGGGGCAGAGAGAGATGGAACCTGCTTCTGCAGCTCCTCATTGTCTCCTCCTTGGAGGAAGCTTTGTGAAAATAATGAGAGTTGTCCCTGTGTCCCATCATTCCAGATTGAGTTTTATATTGGAGGAGGGCAGATTATTATTATTGTTGTTGTCTTTTTACATTTCTTTTTGTGTGTGTATGTTTGAGGGTGTTGTCTATATTCTGAATGAGTTGTTAGTTTTAAAAAATCTTTAGAGAAGGTAAATTGTTAGAATTCAAGGACAGCCTTGGTTAAGATGGAGAGAGATAAATCGATCATTTTTATTTTCTTTCATTGAGGGTATGATTTGTCTTTTCATGATTAACCAGTGATATTGTTTTGGAATACTTTACTATTTAGCTATCTAACAGACATTTGATGACTTTCTCATAAGCAAACCTTGGCTTATAAGAAAATCTATCTATTCTGAGAGCACTCAGAGATACCAGTTTATAGAAGTAAGTCTTGAAACAAGCTTCGTAAGCTTTGCCACACTATTACAGCCTCAAGTGGTGGAAAAGATAGATTTATTTATATTTTATTTAATGTTCTTAACTGCTATGGAGATTAGTTTTAATGGTTTATGCTTTATTAATAAAAATGATGCTTTGTTGAAATAAATTGTTAAAAACAAAATGTACTGAGCTCTATGTACTTCTGTGGTTTTTGATGTTTTGAAAGTATAAATAATAACATGAAGTAATAATGTACCTGATACAGAGAGGGAGTATTTTTACTGTTTTTTGATCTCTGTCCCATGAAGTGCAACTTGTTTTCCTCTTTTACCATAAATGCTGTTTTAAAAAGTGGTTTGTGGCTGTTTGGGTTTACAGGACCGCCCCAGGACATTCGATATGCACTCCCTGGAGAGCTCACTCATTGACATAATGAGAGCTGAAAATGATTCCATTAAAGGTAAGTTGAGAAATATACTATTCTATTTTAGCAGATAGTCAGAACATATATTATCTATTTAATCTGATGAGCAATATAGCCAATATTATAAAGTCATATTTTATATCAAATAAGTGCTCTCAATTTTATACATGAACTTTTTGTTAAAAAATCAAACACATTTGATGGTCATCTACAATAGACCCATCATGATACAAAATTAAGTCCAGCAAGAGGACTAATTGGTAGAAGTGGGCAGTTAGCTCAAAGACATGAACTGTACTCTTATTTATTTATTTATTTTCTATGTATCAGGCAAAAAACTTCTCAGTGCACTAACTGTATATGTCTACCCACTTATGCTAGTGACTGTAAACCAGGAAGAGTCAAGTCTTGATAGTTTTTTGGTTTTTTGCCTACTTGTACATCTTTTAAGATGGCCAACAGTTTTTACAATTACAATGTTTCATTTTTAAAAATATTTTCTATATAT
Organism: Tamias sibiricus; assembly: GCA_025594165.1. Lineage (NCBI taxonomy): Eukaryota > Metazoa > Chordata > Mammalia > Rodentia > Sciuridae > Tamias > Tamias sibiricus. The sequence goes on along the minus strand of CM046662.1, from coordinate 7,544,265 downwards.
TATGTTTAAAAAGTATGGTATTCTTACTTGGCTTCTGGTCTCAATTCAGGTACTGACTAGCTGTGGTATCTTGAAAAAAACATTCAGCTTGACCAGTCCTATTTCTTTGCCTTTATGATATAGGGCTTATAATCACCTGGGAGCTTCAGCAATAAAAAGCAGATGCCAGCCCCATCCCATATGTGGAATAGAACGTGGTGGGTTCTTTTTAATGTCAGGTGCAGCATGTCCTTAGTTGAGAATTACCAGACTAGATGTTCTATAAGGGCCCTTCCTCTGATTCTATGAGAACTACTCCACAAAATAAAATGTTTTTTCACAAAAATCTCAGTTTACTAAAAAGTGAAACCCAAGATTTTTCGTTTGTTTTTTGGTAGTACTGGGGTTTGAACCCATGGGTACTCTACCACCAAGCTACATCCCTCCAGCCCTTTTACTATCTTATTTTGAGACAGGGTCTGGCTAGGTTGCCTAGGCTGGCCTTGAACTTGCAATCCTCCTGTCTCAGCCTCCCAGGTATACTGGTCAATCCTCTTATTTGTTAGTTCGTTCTTTTTGTTCATTCATTCATTCATTCATTTGGCATTTTGGAGCCTGCTTTGTGCCCGACATAGATCTTTGCACTGAGGACAAAGGTGGCAAAGGTAGCAAGTAATGACAAGCCAGTTAGTTTTCCTTTGAATTTGGTTTATCATTATTACTGCTGCAGTGATATGTTTAAATAGTTTAAACAGATTAGTAGGGGTCCTTTTTTAAAAAAAAATAAGGAATGCTTTGGGGATTCTGGGGAGATAAAAAATAATGTGTACAAAAATATGCATCTATCTCACGAGATAATTTTGACATAGGACTGTTTCAAGAGTCTTTAAGAATATTTTGAAGGTCCTTACTGAATTCCTCATGGGATTCTGGAAAATCATTCTAATCCAGATGCATGTTCTATCTCTTAAGAAAGATGCCCTCTCAAACTTGGTTTTATTCTTGCTACTTTCTAGCACTCTGACTTTGGGCAGTCCTTCCTCCTCTCCACTCTTTGTTTTCTCATCGTGAAAGGTGAAGAGTGTCTAAGGCCATTTCTAGCACCAGAAAAACTGTACTTGAAAAAGTAACTCTAGGAAAAATCTTAGTAAGTCTGGGGGTTATATAATGTCAGTGTCCTGGTTCTGTACTATAGTGATGTAAGATGTTTCCATTTGGGGACACCAGATAAAGGCACATGAGAATCTCTCTGTAGCACTTTTTGTAACTTGGTGTGAGAATTTATAATTACTTTGGAATTAAAAGTTAAGTACCAAAAAAGTAGCTGGAGGACATTCATTTATTTATTTGATACTTGGGATTGAACCCAGGGGTATACTCCCCTGACCTACATCTCTAGTGTTTTAAATTTTTTAAATTTTGAGAGAGGGTCTCTCCAAGTTGCTAATGCTGGCCTTGTACTTACGATCCTCTGCCTCAGGCTTTGAGTTGCTGGGATTACAGGCTTATTCCTAATTATTTAATATTCTTAGCCATTTTTTTTGAGATCCTCCTACATACTGGATACTAGGAATGATACATAGTCAAATCATTTTTTGTAGTAAGTGCCTATAGTTTTTATCAGAGAAAACACAGGCTACAAACAACAGTAGATATAATTTGTTATATGACTTTTCTAAAAAGCAAACCTCTAACTGTTACTGAAGTAAATATGAAGAATTTGCACACATTATTACAGGATTAACTACAGAATTTCCTTGGTTTATAAGTTTTAGCCAGGATATCTCAGGTTTATGTCCATCTTCTAGTTTGCTAAATGGATTATTATGTAAAGTTTACTTTTATTCTGTATTCCTTTTCTAAACATATTCTCATCAATTTTCATCTAATTCTCTTTATCTGATTCTGTAGGGATAATTGAAAGTTAAATGACAGAAAAAATTATGTGTGATTCATATAGTCTGGGAACCTTAAGATTTTGTGAAATTGTGATTTATAAGAAGCAGCATGGGAGGGTGTAAAAACCATGGCTTTTGGCATCAGGTCTGGATTTAAATCACCACTCTGCCACTACGTTCTGTGGTGTTCATGGGGTTTAAATGGTATGATGTATCTGTAAAATCCAGCATGTGCCTAGTTACAGAAGATACTGAAGGAAAGATATGGTGTGTTACTAAATATCTATTAAATTTTTTTTCATATTCATCAAATGAGAAAGCCAGCTTCAGTTTAAGTATTAAATGAAGTATGTGTTTTTTCCTTCAAAGAGCAATAAAGAATTCATAGATAAAGGCAGGTCCTACAATGCCAGTTTATAATTATGCTTGACTTTTTTTAAAACCAAGATCATAAACTTGATAGCATTGTAGTCTGTTACTACCAAAATGTAGTTTTGCTCAGGAGAATAGTTTATTCTCATCAAACTCTGTTCCAAGCTAGATAGCTTAAGGAATATCATGACTGTAACAGTGATTCTCTTGTGAGATTTGGTTTAAAGGTAGTAAAATTTGAATACCTTAACAAAATGACACTGTCTTTTAGAATAGGTTTCTAAAATCTGCCAATCCATTTTGAAAGTAAATAAATAAAATACCTCTCCCAGTGCTCTGCTTCCTTAGGAACAGAAATAGAAATTGGCATTAATTCTATGAGACTAGTAGAGAGCAATATCTCTCTCAGAAAAAAAAATGTAGAAATTGAATTAGAAGGATTAACTGAAGAATTTTTTAAAAACATGAATGCAGATTTTATATTTGAGTTCACTTTATATTAATAATTTTATGAAACATATTATGAATAACCCCATTTGTTTTTATCTTTCATTGGCAGTGCTCATAGATACATGGTTTGTGCTTGTATTTAAATAATAAAACCTAAAATGGATACAAAACTAAGAGTTGAATTCATTGATGCAGTTTAATTAATTTACATGAACAAAAAGCCAGAAAATTGAATTTATGTTTTCCATTTGGGACAAAAAACCATGTCTCTCGATGTGGTGTTTAAATTTTTTATTTTTGTAATCAACAAATAAGATACTTTATGCCTAGAGAACTTCAAATATAGTTTTTGATTTTGTTTATGAATGTGTTGTTGATTCCAGCTGGCTTCCTGGAAACCTTTTATCTTTTTTCCCCCCAACAAATGTTCAGGAGAATTTTGTCTTCATTTCATAATTTATATCAGTTTCTTTTAAAAAATAACTTATTCTTTAACCATTTTTCTAAGAATTTGAAAGCTACTATCATCTTCTCCACACACAGGGGCTTCGCTCCTTGGGGAGGAGCAGGGTCCGCCCTCTACCTTATCACTGTGTCCTTTCTCTGGTCAGCTGGCAGGTCTCTGTGTTATTTTTATCCTGGGAATTGTGCCTTGCCTTCTCCATAACCAGCGCCAATAACAGGCCACAGAAGCTTGTCCCCAGAGACTGATGTCGTTCTCTTTGCTGCACACCCAGTCTCATAAGCCCAGAGCCTGAGCTCCAGACTGATTCTGAATTTTGATCACCCGTGTGGCTACTTGCGCATTGCTGCAGTATTTATTATTGGGCTTATCAAGAATTTTCCTTCCCTGGACAGAAAAATATTTTACTATCATGAATGCCCAGATGCTTATTTTGGGCTTATTTTATCTTACTGTATTTGTGGTTTTTTCTTGCCTGTGAAATTGGTACTTATTATTTAGAAATAGAGCAGCATGGAGTAGATTGAAACCACATGTGAGTACATCTGTTTTCAGCCATCTGAAGCATAGGTTGGACACAGTGAAATAAAGATTCATAAAGCAGTGTTATATTCAGCTTATCCTGTAAGACAGACCCCCTGCCCCATATGTGAAGGAAATAAAGGGATATAGGAATAAACCAAGAAGCAGTAGCTGTGGAATGGAGGCAGAAGGAGGTGCATTGGATAAAGAGACAAAAAATAGTGCTTGAAAATTATCAGATGTCAGCAGAATGTACAATTCACAATTTCATAGGAGTGGCTGAGTGTTTAAAATCTGATATATGAAAACAAGTCAATATCCAGTTTGCTTCATTTCAGCAGAAAGTCAGAATGAGACAGCAAGAACAAAGGCAGTTGTCAAAACATTATAGTTCTTCAGATATGAACTGAATTATGAGTCAGAATATAATCCTAATTTTCCTTTGAATATGGTAAAAAATGGAGTCATTTCTCTTGATATTGAGAATGTATCTTGCTTTCAATTTTGGAAGAGGGGGGACTTGGCATACCCACCATATTTCCTGTGAGTTTCAGGCATTTCAGATATTTAGTTTGAATGCAAGCAATAAGGGATTGCATTCAGCAATGCAAGGCGTTTAGAGACCCATCTTGTACAGATGCCCAGGAAACCCATGGCGTATGCAGAGTAGGTAGTGGGTGCTTGTTGCACAGTTAAACACATCACTGCCTCATTTGCTTCATGCATTCATTTGATCCAAATTTATTTTAAACGTTGTCGATCTACTCCAAAATGCTTCACATTTAATTTCTGATTGCTGAAGGTGTTGTGACCTTTCGTTTTAACACAATCTTAATGTTTTTTTCTTTCTTTGCACATTATATTTAGGGGCCCTCTCCCACTACTTTTCATTTCTGTAAAATTTGTCTGAAACAAATGCTTAAATGAGTGGGCAAGTGATTCCATCTGTGCCTCTTTTCTTTGTTGCTAAGCAAAAGAATTTATAATATTCTTCTAGAAGAAAATCATAAAACTCAGTTGCAAGTTTAGTACAAAAGCTTTGTTTCATTAATTTCATAGAAGATTTTTTTTTATGTCACTATAAAAGAGTGACTGTTAGGATAATTATTTCAATTCTGTACCTTTATTATGAGGATAGAATGAATTTAGTGCTACTGTTTAAGAAGAGATATAATAAATAATAGCTGAGAAACCCTAACTTTTTTTTTTGGATACTCAGTTCTCTTAATATTTCTGTGTTCCAAATTGCCATCACTCATTTCTCTGTGTTGGAGAACAGACATTATATACTGATAAACAGATGTTTTAGAACAGATTTTATATGGATATGAACTTTACATAGACTGAGAGCTCTAGAAACTTTCTGAGAGTTATGAAGTATAGGGTTAATTTTTTCATTTTTTAAAATCATATTAAACTTGAAATAATCTGGGCATAAATAAAATGTTAAAGATTAGAGGAACTCCAGTGGAAATAGGTTCTGTTGCTTTAATATTAGAAGGATTTATTTCAAGTAGGCATAGTGTAGGGGAGCAGTATCATTCTTACAGTGATTAACCTTTCACTATTTAAATGGATTTGTGTGTGGCAATTTGAGAACAGATAACTCTGTGCCCCAACCACCCCCAACCTTTTTACAGGTTTATATGGCCATTTTCCTTTAAGAGACATCTAGTGGGGCATGATGCAAAGTACCACACTGAAGAAATGGACAGTGCAAACCAGCTAATTTTCCCTGGATTCATAACCACATTTCTCCTTCTAAATAAATTGTTGTTATATGGTATCAAATGTCTTCTGGCAAATGCAGGGACCTTTACATGTTAGGAGTGTTCAGGATCCAGGCTCAGGCCTCCAGCTGCCCTGCATGCCTGCCCAGAGCCTTTCTGAACTGCTGGCTCTTTCTTGTTCTGTTTGGGTGATACCAAGTAACTCAAAGCAGCAGAGCAGGGGAGTGGATGAGGTCTCCAGAGAGTGAAAAACTGCCTTCCTTCTAGAAGCCTCCTGGGTAATGGGGAGAGAGGTACATACCCAAGTGTACAATTTAAACTGGGCTACAGTTAGCATGGTATGTGGCTGTTTAGACCTGAAGTGTGTTTCCTCTCCTTCTGAACTTCCCTTTCCTGACCAGGGACGTGGAACATCCTACACAGTCTCCTTTGCCTTTACTTGTGCAAGTAGGATGGGACCTGGGCTTTCTCCTGTTGAGGTAACTCTGTTGTGAGGAAGAAGAGGGCAGGGTTGTGTGGCAAGACTTGCTTTTTGTTGCTGCCGGTGCAGGGCCTGTCCCTAACTTGAACAGCAGGCTGCCTGCTTTCTCGTTGACTTTTGATCAGGATTTATTGGATTCCTCAGGGCCCTGTGTGGGCAGAGTTTATGGAGGTGTGGACTTTGAATGGTGTGCTGTGCTTTGGCAAATTTGGGGTTGCTGTTGTTTTTGTCTGTCTCTCTCTCTCTCTCTCTCTCTCTCTCTCTCTCTCTCTCTCTCTCTTTTTTTTAAGGGGAGGAGGGAAAGGGAATGCCTGGGAGAGAGAGAAAAAAAAATGTGATGTGTGAATGTTGATTTGCTCATAGGATTGGACTGGGACCTTCCTTGCTGTGCCTCTAAACTGAAACCAGCTCAGATGTTGCTGAGCACATCTTGTGCACTGGCCAATCCTCCTGGGCCCTAGTCCTTGTGCAACCTGCCCTGAAAGTCGAAAGTAGTGATCTTCTGCCATCTGCTCTCCTCACATTTGTGATCGGATATTTGATCCTTTATTTTATTTGTTCTGAAAATTATACAGGCAATTGTCATATTCATGATGTGAGTCCACAATTACTTAGGCAGTCCCTTACTTTCATCTTGAATATTGAGCAGAGGAATCCTATTTTGAGTTGGTGATGCAACTCTGATTCTAACCTAGGTGAGGAAGTGAGGGTGAAGAGGAGCTGGGGGAGACAGTGTATTATGATTGAATTTAGTTTTATGCACATTCAGGGCAGGGACTGGTAAAGTAATAAAGTAGATGTGGTAATTAAACACTTCAGAGAGAACAAATCAGAAAGCAAGTAATAATCAGGCAGCAAATTAGTAGATATATTTCTTTAACGTCTTACATTTTTGCACTAAGTATTATGCATGTATGGGTGGGTTCTACCAGATGGACAGACAAAAATAGTAATATTATCCATTTAGAAGTGAAATCTGAATAAAATTTAAGGAATAAGACTTTCAGACTTTCAGCAGTTTGTCACTAATAAGTATCAGTGGCCTCCCTATTATCTAAAAGAGAAAGGGTCCACATTTCTACATAACCCTGTTGCTTGTGCTACACACTTTACAACCTGATTTTTTGTGTAGCGTACCTTTTGATAGTGTCACTTACACACACACACACACATATATGCATATATATATGTATAGTCACATGTATATACATATATATTAATGTATTTCTATTAAATTTCTATAAACCATGTAGAGAGGTGATTCTTGCTTTCTCACATGCTGGTAGCTACTGAACAGCCCAATATACTAATATCTGCTTAATAACTCCTTTGTCATCATGAAGGTCTTGAGGCCTTCCTTGATCCTGTTATGTAATCCTGGACTGTGTCATCGGGTGACTTTTGGGGAGGGAAAGCTGTAATAAAAATATTCAAGATTCTCATCACATGCAGTTTAGCAACAGGAAGAAGGGTAGAGTTCACACTTGTGCCACAAAAATTATTGCTTCCTGATGATATGCATGGAATTTTACCTGAATGCCGTATGCACTTGATTAATTTATCAGCTATATGTGCCTGGCTTGTGAATTACTTTTTTCTCCTCATGTTGCCTCTGTCTTCACTATAACAATTTAAAAGGAGAAGACAAAGAAAACAAACAAACAAGCCAAAACCTCAGAATAAACCCACATTGAACTTGTTGCTGCTCAGCAGTAGAGTTTGTGTAAATCAGACTTCTTAACTAATTTCAAACTAGTTACTACTCTTTGACAAAGCTGTTGTAGTGCCCAGCATCTGCTGCCTCTGGGCTTCATTGTTTTGTCTAATTGACTGGTTCTGAATTCATTCCCACACCAGTGCTCTCACATCTAAAAGCAAGGCTTTGTTTTATTCCTGGTATTACCTGGTAACCAGTCAATTAAGAACATTAGTGGAACTCTGAAGGAAAAGCAGCTCCATAATCTCTTTGGAATCCAGTTGGGCAGATGCCAGTTGCTATACATTGGGAAAAAGAAGGAGGAGTTAGCCAATTAGAGGGCCCTTTTTAGTGCTTGGGAAACCAACAATACAGCACAAGTCTTAGTCTGAAGATAAGTCATGATTAATTGAAGTATAAAGAACTTGAATCTAACTTCTACTGGCTATAATATTCCAAATAATAAATATCTACCGTGGTTGCCTAAATAGAGATATTTAAATCAGCTAGCTTGATCTCTTTATTGTGATGATCCGAAGTTGTTAAGATACAATATACTTCTTGAAGTATTAAGAAATAAAAAGAGAAACATTTAGGATTGTGTTCAAACCTGGCTATGCCATCACCAGCTGTGTGGCCTGAGGTTGGTCACTTCTCCTTCCTCACTTGTAAACAGAGGGGTTGATCTCAATGATCTTTAAATTACCATAGGCAGTTCTATATCGTCCTACCTTACAAAATTCAAAGTTTTTACAGTTTCACGACAGAGTAGCACATAGTTATCGTGAGAGTCTGCGTGTGGCAGTATTTGATATTGAGTAGTTTATAGAAAGGGTATAAGCACAAACCAGTCAAACTGAATTGGTTGAATGAAGGTTTTGCTTCTAGACTACATCTTTTCTTCTTGACATAGGCCTAAAAACTGTTTAGGAAACAGTTTTTTATACTTGGTGTCTTGAAACGTTTCTGTTTTCCATTTGTGGACCATGAGTCTCTTCAGCTATGGAAATTATTTGATGGAAACTGTGAACCCATTAGTGACCAAGCATTCTAGTTAGATAATTGGTATGTCATTTATTTATGTGTGATTGTCTTCTAAGAGCGTGAGGATGCTGATGTAATGCATCCAGAATACATTTAAATGTGTTGCTGAATTCATATTGTTCCTAAGGTTATTTTGTTAATGTTTGAGCTGTCGTTTTACTTGTGTTTATTTGCTGGATTGGGGATGAGTGTAGAGGTCTTCGAATGTTATGGAGGGAGCCTCTATGAAATAATTTTGTTCAAAGTAGGTCTTAATAGCTAGTTACAAAATACTGTTCTAGAGAACTTCCCTAATCATTCTACTTTATACTCCTGCCATTAGAATGCTCCCCAATAACAAAAAGATTATAGCATAAAAAAGGAATTTAGTGGAGGAAATGGTGAGGAGGTCACTCACACTATCCCACATTGTCCTCTTCACCAAAGAACATGTTAGAGCATCACCTCTGAAATCTGAGCCATCTTTTTGCCCTTCAAGGCAGGGCTATGTGTGTAGGGACATCCTGGAATTGTGTAACAGGGCTGTTAGGAGGGGAGACAGGGACCACTAAAACCTTCTTTAAGCCATTTGTCTTGGAAATATCTTACCTTATAGCCTCTTCTTATAATCCAGCTCCACAAACATTGGGGCATATTCTGTGTACCAGGTAGGTTGAAGGATACTTTTGATGCATTTTCCATTTTGAGGTAGACCTTGACATCCTATAAGGACAGCAGTGTTAACCAGTGCCAAGTTTCAGGGAACTTTAGATAACATTTTGCTGACTTTTACTGAGTGTCCCTTCTGAGAATGATCCCTAACCTGAACCTGTACAGTAACTTTTAATTTAAATTTTATAATCTCTGTTTTATAGTTGAAAACCATTAAAGCTCAGTGAGATGCAATAGCATCTATAAAGTCCCTCCCCTTTCCAGTGCCTAGAGATTGGATAGGCACACAGGGCCTCTTGCCCCTGATTCAGTGGCTCAGGCATTGATTATTGTAGCCTTTAAGGGAGAAACAAATGTTAGAAAACGTACACATTTCAGGCTTGTATGCTTTGACATGGAAGACGTTAACATTTCCTAATTTCAATTTAGGAGCCTAGGGACTGAATTTATGTATTTTATCATGATGATCTGTAAAAAATTTGGATCTCAGACTTAGTGGCTTCGTATATTGAAGAGAGGAGGTCGGTATAGACTCACGGGGGGGGGGGGGGACTTTCCCAGCTGGCTTACTCTCTGCCCTGATTCTGATTCACTGGGTCTGTCACGGGACTTAAGCATGTGTCCTCCCCGAGTGATTCAGATACACTGCTCTCCCTCCCCACCCCCAGCCCCACTCCACTTTGGGAATATCTACAAAGTTCAAGGCTGGCCAAGGCCATTCATACAACAAATATACATCAAGCATCTGCTCTGCTCCAGGGAGAATGTTGGGCTCTTGACGTCAAGCAGGCACTAAAAAACAGGTTCCCGGCCTCATGCAGCTTATTCTCCAAATAATTAGCAGAGATATTTGAATCTTGTTGAAGACTAATGAAGAAGACTCAGACCCTTGAGTGTGTATAAGAGAAAATAGCGACTGGGCCTTCTGAGAAAGAGCAAAGAGAATTCTTGGATTAGGTATGAAATTCAAGTACAGTCTTCATTAAGTTTCAAAAAGCCATTAGACTTTATATGAAATACGTGATTAGAGTTGATGATAGGTCTGTGTGCAGAGCCAGCTAATAATGACTTGGTCAATTATTTTCAGGGATTTGGATTTCACTGACCAGTTTTAAGGGCAGCTACTTGTCAATGCAGGGATAGTAGTCTATTTCATAAAATAATGATTATAAATAAGAAAAGCACTCTTATTTTTTTTCCTTTAGTTTCTGTGGTCAATCAAAGCAATGTCTAATTAGATTTCTTTTAGTCTGTTCTCTCTCATCTCCAAAGGTCTCAATCACAGCCACCTAGCCAGGGGTCCAAGGGATATCATAAGTTTGTCTTTTTTAAATGTTCATATCAGTACGGAGAACCATTTTTGCAAAATCCTTTTTACCTTGGAGGCAGTTCTGCAATTCTTTATTCAGTGGATCTTTTAAAATGTGCTTCTCAAAACACATGTGTCTTTTAATCAATCTTTTTTCAAACTAACTTTAATATGCTGCCTTAACTTTTTTTTTTCCCCTCCTGCATTACTTACAAATTTTGTACTATCCATTGGTTGGTTTTCTACTTTTCTTTTCACTTTATTCCCCCCTCCCACCCCCTTTTTTTGGCTGGTTTCGTTTGGACCAAAACTATGCCTCGTTTTGTAGAGCTTTAAAAATTGCCATTAATCACTGGTATCATAACATCCTCTTAAGGCAAGTTATCTTGTAGCTCTGTCCTCTAAATGTGGTAGCCGAGTCAGAAGGCTCTGGCAAGGATAAAAATAGCCTCCTGCCTGCTTCTCTGCTGTTGGCTTTCCTGGCAGTAGGAAATCTTTTGAATTCCTTAATTGGGTCAGTTCCTTGCTGGCTTCTCTCGAGACATTCCCTTCTGCCTGAAATTCTTAGATGCTTTTAGATCTTACAACTTTGCACCTGTCGTGAGCTGTAGTCAATCTTTCCTTTACATGAAACCTTCCTTAATCTGTAGAAGTTTGTTCCATCGACTTTTAATTGTAGATCAATATTTTTTGCCACTTTTACAGTCTGTTTTTCATTGTCCTATCACAATTTAAAAATTAAATTTGAGTTCTTAGTGCAAAAAGGAGATCCTCTCGGTTTAATTAATAGGGAAAAAATTAAGTTGAATTTTCAGTGTTCTCCTTTCCTAAAAATTCTTCTGGTTATTTGCTAGTTTGGCTATGATAAAAGTAGGTTTTTCTTCTTCTTTTATTTCCCAGAGAAGAATTGTATCCCTGTTTGTAACCAAGGACACTAGCAAACTTTTCATTTCTCTGGAACTGAAAAATCCCCCATGTTGTCCTTCTCTTCGCCAAGGTTCCAGTTTGGGACTGATGAGCCAAGAGGAGCCCTCCCTCTCCTTTCTCTCACAAGTGGAAAATTATTGATTTTCTCTGGCTTATAATTAGGGTGGGGAAAGGAATTAATATTATTTAGGCACCTACTGTATCCTGGAGACTTGTCTTGCTATTCTGCAAAAAATTATCTCAGGATTCTCTTACAACAGCTATGTGAAGCAAATAGAAATATGAATCTCTGTGTTCCTGAGATTCAATACAGCTAAGTATTTGACACAGGTCGTGAGATGAGATAGGTTTGATTCTCCCGTTCCACTGTGTCCTTCAGGTCAGAGGGACCACCAGTTGCTGACTTTGTCTCATTCACCCATATAGTCATTAATTCATTTGACAACAGTTTATTGAGCATTTTTTTTGTTCTGTTCCAGGATCAGGATGCAAGACTCAAAATCTTTCCTCAAAGATTTTGTTGCCGTAGAGCAAGAGGTAGCTTAAAATGGGTAACTTAGGTACAGTGCAGAAAGTGTCAGGATACTGTATGGAGCACTTGGGGTTATCTGAGCCAGAGCACGGGGTGGCTTGGGGCAGGGAAGACTTCCCATAGGACATGAACCTAAGAGGCCAATTGTCTGGACAAGAGGGTGGGGGCTTGGGTGGTGAGACATTGGAGGCAGGCAGAGGGGGACGCTGGAGAGAGGAGGTAACCTACAAGTAGAAGTGATGAACAGGAGTTCTGAATGGCTGGGTGCCTGATGTGAGAAGGGAAATGGCCGAGTGCAGAGACAGGAAAGGGCTTGAATTCAAGGATTTTTATAAGCTCTGGCTTTGAAACTGAAAGCCAGATTCATCTCAGAGAGGGCTTTTGTTTGGCCTACACTCTGTGTGTGTGCGTTTAATGAATTTTAAATGGCTCTTTGGGAAGGAACAAGACACTCTAGTTGGTATCGGTCCCAACCAGTTCTTCCTTTGTAATTTTGCATAGAAATACCTTTATGGGAAGTTGGTTGTAGCACAGATCAGGGGATACAATAAGCTTACAATTTTGATTTGGGAGATAATTTTTACCTTGATAGAGTAAATTACTAAAAATTATCTTCATAGCATAAAGTTATAGAACATATTGAATAAGTTTTGTTAGTTCATAATAATATTGGTTCTGCATTTATGTCAAGTTGGTATGTGCATCCAGTGACCTGCCATGTATTGTCCAGATCCCCACAGCGCCATCTTGCTGCGAGTCTCAGGCAGTGTGGGTAAAAACAGCAGATGTAGAAGAGGTAGGTGGAGTGTGTCCTTTTAAAAAGCATGTGTGTCTGGGTATGATGGTGCACACCTGTAATCCCAGCCACTTGGGAGGTTGAGGCAGGAGGATTGAGGTCTGCCTCAGCAAATTGGTGAGACCCTAAGCAACTTAGTGAGACCCTGACTTAAAATAAAAAAATAGGGAGCTGGGGTTGTGCTTACCTAACACGCGTGAGGCACTGGGTTTGAGTCTCAGCACCACATAAAATAAATACATAAAATAAAGATATTATGTCCATCTACGACTAAAAATATAAAGAAATGAAATAAAATAGGCTGGAGATGTGGCTCAGTGGTATAGTGCCTCTGGGTTTAGCAGGAGGAGGAGCAAGAGTAGCACCTCTAGTTAAACAAGAGCTACTGATGTTTGTGTGTGAAGATATATGTGTGTGGTTAAAAGTTTTTAATGGTATTCACTGAAAACTCCTCCCATTCTTTTTCTTTGGAATAAATTTTTATAGCTTGAGCCAATGCAAAAAAAAAAATACTTAGAATTCCATGCTCCTTGTCACTTTATGAGACTAGAGGGTGTGTTTTGGACAGCCTTGAAGAGTTATTCCTTATTATGGTTCTTTGGTTTGTGCTATGTCACCAACGATGCTGGCATGCCTTTGACAAAGAGAAAGTCATAGCCCTACACCTAGTAGCACTGAGGAACACTTAGTGTTTTTCAGCTTGTGTTTGAAATAGAAGTATTTGTTGTGTCTTTTCCTCATGAATCATTAGTAGCAGTAATATGTGTTCCTCTTTAGGAAATAGGTTTTATCTAATTAGAAAGTAATGCATACATACATTGCTCACATAATCAAGTAATTGCTTCTAGTCTTTCCTTCTTTTATCTCTTTGATGAGGTTGCTGGGAGTCTTAAAAGAATATGATAGTACATACTGTTCTTGTGAGCACTCCTCACCCCACCTGTTCTCTGTCAGTCTGTTTGGTAAATATTGGTTCTCTCCAACTCATAGACGCTGACAGACTGCCTAGCATAGCATTGTCTAGTTGGTGTATGGCTCTTTTCTAGGCTGTAGAATTTGGTGGTGTGGTTCCCCAGAGTCACACTATCAGTTGCCTTGTATTGGGCTGGGTTGAGTCATGTCACCAAATATAGCCTACGCCTTCTGCATGATGTATGCAAGGCATCTGGCTCCAAATGCCACAGCTGGCCTCCAGAGACTACTACTTTTCTTGTCATAATAGCCCTTAAGAGAGTGCTGCTGATCAGGCAGTGTTTTTTATATTTATAATACAATCAATATCAAGAGCCTTTGAAGGTTGAGTTTTACTCACCAAATAGAGTTAAGAGTCATTTGCCTGAAATCCTAATGCTCTCTTTCTCCCTTCAAAATTAAACTTACAAATGTACTAAAACCTGGGTTCTGTTTGTAGCTAGGTGAGTTATCACAAACCAACCAAACTTAACCACAGGCACTGGGTTATATTCACATTCAGGTATCTCATTTATTTTTATTTTCTTTGTGAGATTCTGGTGTTTCGGGTTCCATGGAATTAGCTGATATGAATATTTGCCTGCTACCTGAGCAGAAGACTCAGATGGCTGAGTTTGAAGAGCTTTAGTTCCTAAGGGCTGGGGGAGTGGTGGTGGTTATTATGTAAAACAGATGAGAGACAGCCAGGAGCTGAAATTATTGTGTAAAATTTGGCAAGTTAATTTAAAAGGAGGCTTCCTTTTGGGAAAGGTCTTCTAGAAGAAGGTAAACCTGAAGAAAAAATCGGGAAAAAAACTCTTCAGAAAATTTATATCTACTCAGAACCCTGCACATGGGTGTTTATGACAGCTTTATTCATAAATGCCAAAACTTGGAAGCAACTGAGAAATCCTTCAGTAGGTGAATGGATAAATAAACTGACCCATACAGACAATGGAACACTTGTTATTCAGCACCAGAAAGAAATGAGCTATCAAGCCCCAAAAAGACATAGAGGAAATTTAAATGCTTGCTACTCAGTGAAAGAAACCAATCTGAAAAGACTTTATTCTGTGGTTTCAACTCTGTGACATTCTGGAAAAGGTAAAACTGTGGATCCAGCAAAAAGATCAAGGGGAGAATGACTAGGTGGCGTCCAGAGAGTTTTTAGGGCAGTGAAGCTACTCTGTGTGATGCATAATGCTGTACGTGTGGCATTGTACACTTATTAAACCTGTAGAATGCACAGTCCAAGATGAACCTCATGTACACTGTGACCTCCGGTGTTGTGACAAATGTGCCACTCTGGTGTGGGATGTTGATAACTGGGAGGCTCTGCACGCGTGGAGGCAGGGGTGTATAGGAAATCTCTGTACCTTCCTCTTAGTTTTGCTGTGAAACTAAAACTACTAAAAAAAAAAAAAAAAAAGTCTTTAGACAGGTGGATTAAAAGAAATACACCACAACCACAGCCACCCTTCGGTGGGAACGTGGGATGAGGACCACTGTGTAATGTCAGCACAAATCAGCATCTGGAGAACAGAGAGGATATTAGAGCAGAAGTAAAACAAGTTGTGCAAGGAGGTGAATGGCTCGTGGAAGATTCTAAATTCCCAGGGCACTTACCATGGCAGCTTTGGGAAGATTCCCAGAAGGGAAGGGATATGCATTATTCATAATTATGAATGACTCGAGATATTTTAGTTGTGGAAAGACTTCACAGAAGAGTAGGGCAGACAGGTTGGGGAAGCATTACGAAAGTTACCAAAAAAAATCTTCAAAATGTCACTGCTTGAATCTTAAAATTGAAGTAGAAAGAATAACTGATTGTTTAAGAAAATGGCATGAGTATATTTGCTACTTGGAGACCAAAACTGAATCTAGCCTGACAGGAATCATATTACAAGATCAGGTAAAAAAAAAAAATCAAAAACAAGTGTCTCTTTCAGAATTCAGCTATGAGTTCTGTCAGTGATTTTTTTCAGATTTTTAAAAAAATTTTTTACATTTATTTATTTGCTTTAGTTGTACACAATGCAGTGCATTTATGTTTACGTGGTACTGAGGATCGAACCCGGGTCTGCGCATGTGCTAGGCAAGCGCTCTACCGCTGAGCCACAACCCCAGCCCCCAGATTTTTTTTTTTTTTTTTTTTATCATCTCAGGTGAGGGGTAGAATTACTGTACTCAGAAAGACTAAGAGCAGTAAAAGTGTCCAAGGTCATCTATCCTTGGAGTGAGGTCTGTCTCTTCAGGAACTGTGCAGTGAGGGGAACTCTCATCTGAGTTAAGGGCATCTTCTAAGTAAAAGATACCCCAAAAGATGAGTTTCTGATGAGGTAGAGCTTCCTTTGTTAAATGGGCCAGCCAGTTTGGTAATTTGTCTTTTGGATTCTCATTGTTTTTCTCCTTCCTTAGTATCAAATAAGAGACATTTGGTTCATATAGAACAGCCATGGCTTCAATTGTACTGTTAGCATTAAAAAAGTTAGAACATCTCCTTAGAATAATAAAACATTTCCTCGTAATCCTCAATTTCAATTAATATAATTAAAAATTTTTATTTCTGTATTGAGTACATCATATTTTAAGCATGTTTTATAACACATGAAGGTGGTATGGGGTAGCTCTTTGTTAGTGCATCTACTGGAATATTCTGCAGCTACCCCAGTCATACATGCATTCCATTCCAGCAAGTTAGCTGCTACTTTGAGTTGCATGATTCAGAAACTAGGCCACCCTCCCTGAAGTTTTTAACAGTTCAAGTTCTGTGCTTAGCATCTTAAGTGCATACTTTAAAAAAAATATATATATTTGTGACAAGTAACAAGATCCAGGCTAATTAAAAGAGTTGAAATGGAGTTCACGCCGGGCATGGTGGCGCACGCCTGTAATCCAAGCACTTGGGAGGCTGAGGCAGGAGGATGGCGAGTTCAAAGGCAGCTTCAGCAATAGCAAGGCACTTAGAACTCAGTGAGACCCTGTCTCTAATAAAATACAAAAAAGGGCTGGGGAGGTGGCCCAGTGGTCGAGTGCCCTGAGTTCAATCCCCAGTACAAAAAAAGAAAAGAAAAAAAAAAGAAATGGAGTTCACTAGATTTGGATACTAGGTTATATGTTAACATTAATGAGTGAAGCCAATTTGTAGAAATAAATTGAAATATAGAAATTAATTTTTACCTTCTTCCCTCTTATCTCCATACCTCCTGTCACTCCCCAAATAGGAATAAGTGGAAATTTTAAGTGGAACAATATAACTTTAGAAAATCATTTTATTTGGTTTTAAACTGTAGGGAAATTACTGAGTTCTGATTTTTCATGATAGACTCCAGGCTTTGGGTATGGATTGATTAAAGCTGCTGGCCTTAAAGGACAGTTTTCTCTTTTCATGTCAGGAGTTCATTACTGTGGAGACTGTTTCAAAGACAGAGTTCTAAAACATGGAAGGTCTGAAGTTAATATATGGCTGTTAGATTGACAGGGCTGCACACCTGCTCTGGTCCCGAGTATTCAGCAGGCTAGGGAAAGTCTCACTTCAGTCTCAGGGCTTGGACAACCTCTTTATCTGCTTTTCCAGAGCCTTTGAGAGTCACAGTTCTGGGGGGGGGGGGTCAGAGTTCAGAGTGCTGTTTTCTCAAGGAGTGTTTGTAGTTCTGAGTCGATTTTGTATTTGCACAAGTTTTCCTGTCCGTTCCTTAGCTTAGCAGGTCTTGCTGAGGGCTTGCCACCCTTCTTCTGGATGGGTGTAGATGGGCATGTGGGCTATGGAAACTTAAAATATTGCCATAGTGATTTTATTTTATATCTTCTAGTGTACATATAGTATGCATGCTTGAGAAGTTATGGTCTAGGTTCCTCACCTTACATGTAGAAGCTCTTCCAAAACAGAAATGTCATTCTTTTGGGATAGAAAAGGTCCCTTGCCTTTCCCCCATTTATTATGGCTACCAATTTTGAAGGCAGCTCATCCAACATTTTTAGTATGTCCATATAAATTCCTTTTGGAGGGGTACCGTGGGTGATCATTTTAGGTTAAACATTTTTGAACTACTGAAAAATTCAGAGGAAGCTCAGGATTCAGTAAGAGCCTACTGTTTGTTATTTCCTACCATGTGTAAGTGCAATTAGACAATCTTCTTTACCTTTAGTATGTATTGCCCAAACTCTGAATTTAAGCTTGTCTGTACATGTAGGCATAGGCTGGCACTTTTGTTATGAGCCACATAGGAAAATATTATTGCTGATTAGATATTTGTAAAAAGTAACAAAAATGCACAAATGGGAAAAAAATGTGAAGATTGCTATTTGTAAGTTGAAGTTAGAACATAGAATATTACATACAGAAGATTATATATATACAGAGAATTACTTTGGGTGGGGATTTGGAAATTAGAATGACCTAGTTGTTAAACATGAGTAATATTTTATTTTGTCTCCTCCAAACGTTCTCTTTTTGAATTTTGGTGAACATGTTAATTCGTTGTGTTCCTTAGCACCACAAAGTTTGGTTTTATAATATGGATTTTTAAACACTTTGCCTATTAAAAGCAATCAGTTCAGCTCTGTTATTGAATAAGTTTAAACCATCAATGAAAAAAATAAATTTAGTAACGGCCTTCTTTTACCTTCAGGTCGTCTAAACTATTCATACCCAGGATCCGATAGCTCTCTGCTTATTAATGGTAAGTGATAATTGATTTACCGCAGTGAAGTTCACAAAACAGAAGTCAGCACTAGGGGAGAAAATACAACTAATGGAGAAATTGTGCTTCGACTAATAGAGAGATGACATTAATTTGTTCTGTAATGACAGTTGAAAGTTGCTGCTAATAAGCTATTTTTAGAATAATTCTTTTCCCTCAAAATCATGGCAGAAACTTTTTTTTAAAAGAAAATTTAAGTGCTGATTCCCTGTCTTGAAATTGCTGACAATAAGTGAGAATCCCACATGATAGATTAAAACCAGCTTTATTGAACATTAGCTTCTGTAGAGTGACCTTTGAAATGTCAACATAAAAGCCATTTCTGTGTCACTGGAAAACTGTGCCAGAAAAAAGAGGATAATCAGAGATCTAAAACCAGATAGAGGCAGTCGGAAGACCACAGTGCTTGACATTGGGAAAGACAAGGTCATTCACTGCTGCCAAAGGAGATCAGGGAGAATGAAGTTTGTTGGCTTTTACAGTACCTTCCGTAGAGCCTCTCATCGCCTGTTCTAGATTCCACTCCCGTTCTAATGAGTGTGTGTAGAAGCAAGCTGAGCTTTACAGGGAAGGGCATCTCCTCACAGAATTGACTGCAAAGTGTCTGATTCTTAATGTTTAGAATAGCTGAGTAGAATACACAGGTCTTGCTTATTTCTTTTCTTCTCATTTACTGTTGCTGTGTTGATAATCTCTCCTCCTTGGCCAAAGCTCATTTTAAGTCCTACGGTCTCCAAGAAGTATTTTTGACCAAATAGCTGTGTTCTCATTATTCCCCAAACAACAACCAAAAAACCAAACCAAAAAACACTTGTCCATGGTATGTGGTGAATGAGAAAGTGAAGATTAGTTTTGTGACTGCATCTCCTTTTGGTTAGTGTGTAAAGTCCGTGTGCAGTGGGGGGTAGGCTTGCTGAGCCAGAAAACGTTGGAAGGAGATTTGATTGATGAGAGTTTGGTCTCAGACTTTGGTCTCTTCATGCTGTAGTGCTCGAAATAATATCCTCATAGTAAAAGTTACAACAGAAAGCAGTGCTGTAGTATTTCAGCATAGATAACGATAGTGGTAATTTATAATAATAATGCCATGGTATAATATTCTAGCATAAAAGTGTGTAGTCCCAATTCCAAACCCGGGGGTGACAGTGTCATCAGGATTAAGAGGATGTCCCTGCCCTGAAGCAGGTTTATCTTTTCCCAGGAACTGGTTCCTGCTCAGGTCCAGGTACTGGGAAGTGCAGGGACCCACCATGTGGCTTCCTGCTGTGTGCTCCGAGGCAATAGGATGAAAGCTTCTATGTCCCAATCTCCTCAGGAGGTTATTCAGTTGGGTCACTTGCCTCCAGGGTGCATCTTTGTTGAGGAGATAAAAAACTCTCTAGTAGGTTTTTCTTTAAAGCAAAATTCATTTAACTAAAAAAAAAAAAAAAAAATCTCTGATTATGAGGTTTCCTTTCCTTTTTTCTCCATTAATAGCCTTTCTTTTATGAATAGGTTATTTTTACTGACCCTTACTTGGCAAAGGAAACCACCCCTCCAACATTTATGTTTTGAAATTTTGCTGGTCCATGAACTCTAGAATGGTTGGTTTTTATTGCTGCTTACATGGGAATTTTGTTTATTATAAAGGTAAGTTGGCTGAGGTTAGCATTGTCTCAAACCAAAAGACATGAAAATAAAAGAAAAACAAAAATAGATGTCAATGAGGGGAAACTTCCTGGCTCCTCAAGCCAGGTGCAGGAGTGCGAGGTCTTGCCCTGGCCTCTGGCCTTGATTTTAACAGATGTGATCAAATGTTAGGTTTTAGTGACCAACCAGCTAGGATCAGATGCCAGTGTATTCATTTATAAGAAAGAAAAACACTTTCCAGGTAGGATGGATGCTGGTGTTGAGTGATAGACCCAATCTCCAGATTATAGCAGAAGATTGCTTAAAAATCATGAAATTGGCCAGTGCTCCACCTTGGGAGGCTGAGACAGGAGAATTGAGAGTTCAAAGCCAGCCTCAGTAATGGTGAGGCACTTGGCAACTCAGTGAGACCCTGCCTCTAAATAAAATACAAAATAGGGCTAGGAATGTGGCTCAGTGGTTGAGTACCCCTGAGTTCAATCCCCAGTACCAAAAAAAAAAAAAAAAAAAAAAAAAAAAAAAATTTATGAAATTGAAGCTAGGCAGGAGAGGAAGGCATTGAGACCAATCCTTATTCACCTTGATTTAGATGTGGGCATTGTCTCTGTTCCCTCACTCATATTTATAAAACATCCTCTTAGAGAAGATCATTTATAGAAATTATCTATAAAGATAACTTCATTTCATTCCTGTATTATTTCTTAATAGCTTTGTCCTTGCTTTAAGTCAGGTTTTGGGGATAGCTCTGTTGAAAAATCTCATGTCATGAATTGTGCTTAATGAAAACAAACTCAAGAATTACAGATACCTGCCACCTTCTGAGGTTGTGGTGACAATTAAATGCATGTAAATCACTTCACATGACACCTGGCTCATAGTAGATCAAACTAAAAGAATTACAGTGTTTTTTTTTTTTTTTTTTTTGGTTACAAATTTTAGTGCTAAAGATTTAGAACAGGCAAAATTACAAAACAATGGGCTAAGAAGGAGTTTGTAAAAGCTGTCCACTATTTCTGTGTCTACTACTGAGATGGATGACCTAGAACTTGGTGAGACTTCCCAGTGCAGTCCCTCCATGTCTTATGGCTGTGGAACCTTTTCATAGAGCTGAAAATAAATGCCTGATACATGGTGTCACATTGCAGTTGTAGAAAGGAACTCTAGGAGCCGTCTGGCCTTGTCTGCTGGAGCCATTCTGTTCAGGCTGTAAGAGGCCTGTAGAGGTGATGGCTGGCCTCTGTCCTGTTCATCTGTGACTTTCAGAGCTCTCTTTCCAAGTATCTGAGTCCAAAGACATTTCTTGTTTTGTTTGGATGAAAATAGGTAAGAGCTGCTTTTAGCTGCTTTCTCATGTGAACATTTTAACACAAACATTTGAATTTCCACTATGATTTTGTTGTCCAACTTGTTATGAAATTTTCAAGCAATCTCAAAGCTTTTGAGGAAGAAATGGGGTTTAGGTTCTAAATAAATAAAGGAAAGAAAAGGCAGAGTCTTCCACAAGTTTTTGGCAGTTTATATTGGAATAACCTTGAAATTTGCCGGTACACAGATAAAAGGAGCTTACTCATCCACGGATCAAATTACTTATTATTATTTTGCCATGCTCAGTCATCAGCTTTCATGCTACCCGGTGACCTTCATATGTCACTTATGACTTTTTTAAGAGGCATTGCCAGTACAATTCAACAAATCATGATTAAAAAAAAAAAAAAAAAAACTCTGCTAAGAATGTTGCAGTGTTCATTTCAGAAAATTATTCAACTTGTTGCTGTGTTATTAATTATAGAGGTTTTTTTTGGGGGTGGTGGCGGTCGGGGGACCTTGGGGGAGAAATTCTTGGATTTCAAAATGTATTTTAAAAAACAAACTTTCTGTCTACTTTTTGGATGCCGCTTTAGTTTGCTAGAGCTGCCACAGCAAGTACTGTAGGTGGTGTGCCTTAAACAACAAATTCCCCCCTGGTCTGGAGGCTCGATGTGTTCTCAGGGTGATTTCTTCTGAAGCGCTCTCCTTGGCTGTCAGGCAATTGTGTGCTCACCTGGTCTTCCCTCTGCTCTTGTCCACGTTCCAGTCTCTTCTTAGAAGGACACCAGTTATATTGGATTAGGGCCCACTCTGATGACCTCATTTAACTTTACCTCTTTAAAGACCCTGTCTCCAAGTGCAGTCCCATCCTGAGGCCCTGGAGGTTAGGACTTCGTCTATGAATTTTGTGAGTGGGTGGGGGGACATAATTCAGCCCATTAGCTGATGCCTTTGACAGTACATTTCATGTCATAGGAATGCAGTGAGCATATCCATTTTCTCATGGCACAGCTTAGTTAAGCTCTGAGGTAGATGCCAGGTGAAAGATTAATTTTTCTTTTACTTAAAAAGACTAATATGCAGATGCCACCACCTCTGTATAAAAGTGCTGTGCATTGCTTTTTTTTTTTTTTTTGGTACCGGGGATTGAACTCAGGGGCACTCGACCACTGGGCCTCATCCCCAGCCCTTTTTTGTATTTTATTAGAGACAGGGTCTCACTGAGTTGCTAAGTGCCTCGCCATTACAGAGGCTGGCTTTGAACTCGCGATACTCTTGCCTCAGCCTCCCAAGTGCTGGGATTACAGGCGTGAGCCACCGCGCGCCTGACTCATTGCTGTCTTTTTAAAATGCTTATTTTTCACATCTCCTGTTCCACTCCTTTAGCCCTTAGAATTAGTTTCTTCAGAAATGAACCTGTGGCCCCCAAAAGTTATAGAACAACAAAAAAAATGTTAGCTTTTAACAGATTTATCTATGTATTCCTTCTTCTGAGGCTATCTGTTCATTTAGAAACATCAACTAAATATTTGCTTGTTCCAGTGAAGGAGATTAATAAGACAATTTTTAAAGGCTAGCATAGAACAACATCTCCTTAGCTATAGTTGTTTGGAATGAAAGGAGGGAAGATGTCTGGGTGAGGGCAGAAATCTATTAAAAAGGAGGTATCATTTACCCAGGAGAAATGTGGATGGTAGTCACTGAAAATGTATGATATGGTTCTAGTTGCTAGAATATAGGACCTGTTCAAAGATCCCTTAATGAAAAAGGTGATATGGAAACATTGTAAACTCATGACCTCTGCTCCAATAGTAATGAAAAGCCCAGAGGAACTGTTGAAGATCAAACTAAGAATGACACATTTGAGTTGCTTTTGAGAAAGGGGGAGATTACTTATTGAGCATGTGACTGACCATCAAATAGACATGTGATATCTTTGCCTGGTCTCTCATTTGTTCCTTTTTCTTTCTAAATTTTTATAAATAAACTGAGAATTGGCAATATACGAAAACTAGAGTTGCCCTTCTCTTGGGTAGCTCTTTACAAATTAATAGTGCATATATTTACCATAGCTTATGAATGTTCTTTGAATGTTATTGTACCAACAAGCTCATAAAAGCTCAAGTGAGCGTGACATTGGGGATTGTAACTGGTAAGCATAAGTGTGACTTGATTTGGGGACAGTGAGCCTGTTAAATTCAAGGTTGATTAATAAGATAATTTGAATGACTCTTGGCCTCATTGTGTCCTTCTTGAGGCCTCTTTCCTCCTGCAGTGGTGGGGTTGAACTTTCTGGTTCCACCATCTTTCTTCTTTTGTTTACAGATTTACAACATTTAGTTCGAGCCTGTAATTTTAAGATTTACCAATTTGGCTAATTTTCCCCACATATTCCTTCCTTCTTTTCTCCCTCCCTCCTTCCCTCCCTCTTTCTTTCCTTCCTTCCTTCCTTCCTTCCTTCCTTCCTTCCTTCCTTCCTTCCTTCCTTCCTTCCTTCCTTCCTTTCTTCCCCAAGTTTTCTCTGTCTTGTTCTACTCCTGGGTTCAAGTGATCCTCCTGCTTCAGTCCTGAGTAGCTGGGACTATGGAAGCTCCTCGCCATGTCCAGTTCCCCCACAGTTTTTTCTAGTCCTGCAGAAAAGTCAGTTATGTGATAACATCTTGCCATCTGAGCCACCACCCTTTTTATTTTCCCCAAATAGATTGTCATCTTCCTTCTCAGCAGGAGGGCAGTGAGAGGTGCATGCAGAGGGAGCCTGAAGTAGACCAGGAGCCTGAACAGGCTCGCTCTCCACTGCCTGCTGAAACTTAGTAATATTTTATCTTTCCTGGCCTATTCCTTCCAGAATTACGGCTTTCATGTAGGAAAGGGAGCTTTTCTTTAGTATAACATTTGTTTGTTTTTAATGAAAGTACTACCAAGAAGAAAACCAGAAAGGGTCCATTAACAAATATAGCAATGCAGCATACACAGTAATTATGAATTCAGATAGTACAGAAATAGATAAAACAAGAAGCAAAGGCCTTCTTTCTTTTTCTTTTCTAGTTTCCCTCTTTTTCGAGATCTTGTGATTGTTTTAGAAAAAAAGTTTAATGCATATTTTAACATCTCTTTATATTTTTACTTTTAAGTTTACACAAGGATCATATACTACACACTTAGACACTGCATGCAAACTAGATCTCACAGAGCTTTCAATATCAGCACATGAGCAAGTGCCACATTTTAAAATGGTTGCATACTAGGTGTTTTCTTTTTATGAATGTATCATTATGGACACTTATCCATTGTTACAACAAATGAGAAAAAGATACTTTTGAAGAGATAAATAATATTTCAGTTTTAAAATGAAATCTGTGTGTATATATGTGGAGAGAGAAGGAAAAGTCCTGACAGTCCTTCCATACCTTCTTGGCAAATCAAGCACCGTAGATTAATGGAATATTTTACTAAGGGGAATTTCATGATGAACACAGGACTAATAAGGAGAAAAACATTTATAAGCAGTCCTGTAAAGACATTATAGAAATAAAGTATTTACTAATATATCTAATAACATGTATCCAGAAATTATAAAAATTTACCACCATAATGCTTAAAACCCATTTTAACATTCTTGACTCCTATTAATTCTGAATGTAAATCATTGAGGACTTTATAAATCAAAACTAAGTAATAAAAATAATGGTAGGTAACATACCTACAGCATTCATTTTAACTCAGATGGGGACTGGGAGGTTTTTTATTCAGTGGTGTTTACACATGTATTTTTCAAATCTTTAAATAGTTTACTCTTAAATAGTTAAAGGAAAATTCTGAGCAGAGTTTATTTCAGTTAACTTTAGACCTTTCCTAAAACAGATTTCTTTGAACATAATTAAAGCTATTTTGTTTCCTTGCTACTTCCTCAGACGCTTGCAAAACATCAGATAGCAAGCAACACTTTATAGTCACAAGGTTAGACATCTTCCTGACATTTTTCTCAGGAAGGTGATGGGAATCTGTTTCAATGTATTTCACCAAAAATGTTTGCTTTGAATGTAATTTGAAATAAATGAGAAGAAGGTACTTAGTACATCTTTTATACATGGGGTAAAGTGGCACCATTTAGAATTCCACTTCATGAAAAATTCACTGAAATTTATGGTCCATTTACTTTTCCTTATGTCATGTCAAAATTTATACAAAATAATTCATAAACTGAAGGAGCCCCAATTAGGGAGATGGCTATTGCGGTCAGCTGGAAGCCATAAGTTCCACCTGATAATAAGTATGTATGTGACGCACCTGTAAATGCACGTGAGGCACCCGCAAAGCTAAAGGTATATAACCGGGTGAAAGCGGTCGGAGTCAGGAGAAGAATGAATTCATTTAGTCAGGCATGCAGTCGCTCGGTCGGAAGAAGAGTTTGGGTCAGAGAAGAAGAAAAGAATCAGAGCGGCCAGAACGTAGGCAGAGCGGTTACAGAAGAGAAACCAGATAGAAAAAGTAATTCCTGGTCAGAGTCAGGCCGAGGCTCCCGAGGAAGAAAGAAGAAGAAAGAAGAAAAAAGAAAGAAGCTCTAAAAGCTAAGCTCTCTCTTTCTCTAAAGAAGAAATCTCTCTCTTTTAAGCTCTCTCTCTTTTTCTCTAAGCTCTAAGAAGAAAAGCTCTATCTTTCTCTCTAAGCTCTAAAAAGAAGAAGAAGAAAAAGCTATCTCTAATCTTTCTCTCTAAGCTCTTTCTAAGAAAAAGAAAAATCTTTCTTTCTCTCTCTAAGCTCTCTCTAAGAAAGTAGAAGTAAAAGTAGTAGTATCTTTACTCTGCCTCCGAAAATTTTCCCGCGGCGTTGTGGCTGGCCATGACAGGCAGCTCACAATAAACTATTATAGTAAGTGGAAATAAAAATTTACACATTCTTATTTTGTGCATTCCAGAATGTCATTGTTTTTATTTTATTTTATTTTTTTCAGCTTTAACTTACATTAATTTATCTATTTGATTGGGCAGTTTTTGTAGTTTGCAAGGATGTACACCTGTAGTTGATTTTTCCTGTTATGCAGGACAATGTCTGCATAGCTTTCAGATATTTGATCTCAGAATCTAACTATGAATTCCTCTATATTAACCAGCTTAATTTTGTGTAACATCAAATTTTGAAAGTATACATTTGAAGAGTTTGAGGATGTTTTATTTTAGCTGTTGATCTCCAGAGCCTACTGTTCCTGAAACTACATTAGTAAATGGAAGCTATGAGCATTTTCTCTTTGGTTTTATAGCTTTTAAAATCCTACTCTTTTTAAGTATCCTTGTCTCAGAAATCCAAGCAGCATGAATCTTCTTTTTAAGATAGACAGAGCCAACCAAGATCTTCAAATCATTGTTTCCCCAAGTTCCCTTGTCTTCACAACAGTTGTGTAAATAGGAGGCTCTTAAGCAGGCATCTGCTTTTGTGATATTGTTTGTCTTTCTAACCTCTGTCTGGTAAGTTGGAAAATACCTATTCCTTTTAAACTTAAAACCTATGAGGTTTTCCTCAAGGAAGGTTTTATTTTGTTTTAGTCTGCCTTGTCAGGTACTTTGGTGAAATCCAGTTTTATCAAGTAATGGTAGAAGCGTATTTCGATATGAGATATAATTTCATTTTGGAAAATACTCCCGTGATACTTCTAAGTTAAACTTACTTAGAACTTATGCTTACTTAGAAGGCTAAGAATGAAAACACTGACCATTTTGTATTGTGACTTCTAAAAGGTGCTATACCTTCTAACTCAAAAACCTATCCCTCTGTCCTGTTAAACCTCATCCCTATCCAAGCCATAGGCTTCTGTTCTTGATCATGCTCCTTGAACTTTGCAGCACCCCCACCTGTGGCCCTGCCAGGCCTCAGGTGCTGTTCCTCTGATTTTCTCTGAAGGACCATCTCAGGTGCCAGCTAATCAGATTTGTTGCTTCCCCTTTTCTGCCCTGTCACACCTACCATATAAATAGTATAGTCAGTCCCCTTTCTCCATAGGGATTGTGTTCCAAGACCCCGTAGACTGAAGCCAAGGATAGTACGGAAACCCTACATATACTAAGTTAAAAAAAAAAACATATATATGTGTGTGTGTGTGTGTGTGTGTGTGTGTGTGTAGAGACGTGTATACACACACACACACACAAATATATGATAAAATTTAGTACACAGATTGAGCACAGTTAAGAGATTAACAATAACCAAAAATAAAAATAGAGCTTATATAACATGCTGTAATAAAAGTTATGTGAATGTGATCTGTCTCTCTGAGAATACATCTCAAAAGTGACAAACGGGCAGGTAGCATGGACAGCTTGAATTCTGTGGGTGAAGGGACAATTCACATCCCAGGCGGGTTGGAGTGGGAAGGTTCCATATTTCATCATGCTACTCAGATTGTGAAATTTAAAACTTATGAATTGTTTCTTTCTGGAATTTCCCATTTAGTATTTTTGGACTGAGGTGGACACCTGATAACTGAAGCTGTAGGACAGAAACCAGGGATGAGGGGACCACTGAGTAGCAGCAGGCATGGTGTATTATCACTGTTTTTGCTTATGTGGCCCTGTGGCACATGAAACTGCCAGTTCTTTGAGGTCAGGCCCTTGTGCTGTTGTCTGCAGTGCTAGTGAGATAGGACATTTACAAAAAGTTTGTTGTATAGAATTGAGGCCTTTGACTGTCCGGGCTTTAAGTGCCATTTGTTTGTTTCTCCAAAATTTCCTGACGTAAGGTTTGCGCTCTTGTTTCCTGGGTATTCAATGATCTCCTTTTCCTTTCCCCTTGGCCACAGCCTGTCTAGTG
The DNA here is from genome assembly GCA_025594165.1 of Tamias sibiricus. Taxonomy (NCBI): domain Eukaryota; kingdom Metazoa; phylum Chordata; class Mammalia; order Rodentia; family Sciuridae; genus Tamias; species Tamias sibiricus. The sequence goes on along the minus strand of CM046662.1, from coordinate 7,516,023 downwards.
ATATAATGCCCAACCTTTTACTTTTTAGCATTTGGGCTTGGTAGAAGATTTGATTAGGGTCACAAAAAATTGTTGGTTAAAAAGAAGCATTTAAATTGCCTAAATATTCATTTGTTATGTTTTTTTTTTTTTTTTTAATTAGGAATGAACTGAGAAATACTGTAAAAATGTTGTTTATCCTGTAGTGGTGAAAAGACGTGAATTAAATACCAGTATATCTACTAAATTGCTAGTGAACAGGAAAATCTGAGAAAATATGATTAATATACTAGTTGGTTTAAATCTTGTTACATGCTATTTCAGTTTTATAATGGTTTGGACTTTGGGTGACAACTACAGCCAAAAGTTTCCCTTAAAACAAGTAAGATTCAGTAAAGATTTACAATGTCTTTGAAGAACTTTAAAAAATGCATTCAGTTGACTTCTCACTATTCAGTTCCTTGTTTTGGAAACATTAACCAGGACATGAAGAATATAGCCAAATTTTGTTTCAAAAAACTGATAGATGAAATCTCAGTTGATTCTTTTGACAATGTTTGAAAGGTTGTTTTTTTTTTTTTTTTTTTTTTTTTTTTTTTTTTTTTTTTTTTTTTCTTCTCATTTGACATGCAGCAAGGACATATGGGCGCAGGAGAGGTAACATTATTGTTTCTAACTTTTGAATGTGTCGGTTGTGTTTGGAGAGGACCCAAGCTCGCTCACTTTCTATAGCCTTGAGGGGAAGGAAGGGATGAGGGAAGGCGAAGCACAGAAACACAGCTTTGGTCCTTCCGCGGCCTCTGTGTCGTAGCTGGCACTCCAGACAGGGTGTGTTGGAGGAGTTAATGAGCTCTAGGCAAATCACCAGAATGCTGGGATTTAGATTTGAATTCATATGACTTCCCTATATTATATTAGATACTCAACTTACTTGTATCTAAAGATTTCCCCTCTTTTTTCCTTTTTGAAGGAATTTCTTGGGAGAAACAAATATTAAAAGAATTTAAAAGCACTGATGTAGACTAGTCTCAAAATAACCTCATTATCTTTGAGGCTCAATTTTACTTAAAATAATTTTGGTCAACTAATTTTACTACGTAAGCATAAAACATTTGGTCTAAAATAAGCTGAGCTAAATAAATGACTTCCTATATATTTCAGATACTGGGGGGGAAAAGCTCTAGAAGTATTAGGGAATCTTAAAGACTCATTTCCTAGAGGTGCCTGAATAAACCTTATTTTTGCTGTCTGTAATAGTTTTGCCATTTTACAAGCAAGAAGACAGTTTAAATAGCTAAGATGTAAAATTTAAGTGATTTTTGAAGATTGTTCAGAAAACAACCTCTAATTTTATTACTTTTTGTCTTCATTTGACATGGTATTTTGGATGAATGTGCAATAAAGACGCTGTTATTATTTGTGTTTAGTAATGAGAGAGACAAGGGTGGCTGCAAAGGGTGTTGGGATGTTCTGATAAAGGAAGAGCACTTGAAATAAGTTTTAGAGGACCCATTAGCAAGTTCCTTTTGTAGAACCTACACGTAAATTGGCAGCTGAACAGTGACAAAAAGCAGTGGTTGGGAGGTTTTGCAGTTATCTGCAGCTCTGTGTTTTGCTGATGGTGTACACGTTCCTATTTTGCTGTCAGGTAACTATGGGAAGACTGTCACGCACAGCGGCATCTCTGGTCTTTTCTCCTTACATATTCTGGATAATGTCATTTCAAACAACAAATTTAGTGACTATTTTTTAGAAACAGACAACATCTGTGGTGAGCTGATAATCACTCAGCTAATAACAAATGTATCTTAAGCATGCCTATGGATCTTATATTCTAGACAGTGAACTTGGGTAACAGTAGTAAGTGGGTTTTGGTTGTATCCCCTTAGTAAAGGTAAACCAAAATGAGTGTCCACTTAAAAATTGACTTATTCATTTTAAACCCATTCTTAGAGGAAATTGTGCAGGCTGTGCTATTTGATCTGTTAAAGAAATTTAAGGGCTTAGCATCTTACAGTCAGATTCCATACTTAGTGTCCATATCTAGTTTGCCAGTGGCCCTGGGGCCCTGCCAAGGCAGTGCAGTCTGCTGCCAACTGCTTTCAAAAGAGTGCTCTCTCCTACTGTACTTCCATGTCACCTCGCTGAGGTTTCTGGGTCCCAGTGGGATACTCGAGCAGCCCTCTATTTAACCATGTATTTTTTCTGACTCAGTTGGGACTTTAAGGTGAGGGGGACTCAAGAGCGTATCTAAGTGATCCTATTATTCAGTGAGAAAAAACAAAAGCAGTTTTACTGGATCTGCTGCTTTCCTTGTTCTGTGCATAGTAATCAGTGACAAGCAGCATTTCCTGTTAGCTTTCTGTCCTGCTTTCTATTTCAGGTCAGTCCTCACTGTTCCCAATGGAGGATGGATTCCTGGACGATGGCCGTGGGGATCAGCCTCTTCACAGTGGCCTGGGCTCCCCTCACTGCTTCACTCACCAGAACGGGGAACGGGTCGAGCGGTATTCCCGCAAGGTGTTCGTGGGTGGATTGCCTCCTGACATTGATGAAGGTATATTGAGAAAAACTGTGTACAGTAGGATGCCTGTGTGGAGGCACACAGTAGGGATCTTGTAGATAGTGCTGCTGTGTTTATAGCTGCAGTATTATTTGACTCCGGGAATTCAGGCTTGACCGCATTGTTGTCTCCTCCTACCTTCCTATCGTAGCATGGTTCACAGTGGTAAGGGAATCGGGGTTCCGTGAAAAAGAGCTGAGGTCACTGGGAAAACCTCCAACAATTCTATCAATTCTATTGGCATGAGCAGACACAGTGCTGTCTGTTGTCTGTGTGTCCTGCCTTGGCCCAACTCAATGACGTGTCTCCCTCTTTCTTTCCCACCTTTTATAAGTACTTCATAAATGTGCAGTTCATTGTTTCAGACTTTTAAATCTTAGGTTAATCATGAACTTTTGATAAATGTCACCTACAATTGTAGCACAAGAAAACGAATCTTAAAAGTCATTCATTCAGCAAATATTTGCGTGCTTTCTAAATGCTGTACACTGCCCTCAGGCTTGTTTACAACAGTAAACAAGATGGAATGTCCCTGCTTGTGTAGAGTTGACATTCTGGTTAGGGAAGGCCCATTAAAAATATGTACACATGCAAGAAAATACCACAGTAGGTATTGAAAAGCAAAGATGGTGACCTGAGCTAGTGATGCTTGAAGTCTTAACCCAGGTGGCGAAGGAAAGCCTCCTTGAGGAGCTGACATTTGAACTGAGACTTTAATCAGGAGCCAGCCATGTAAAGGTTTAGTGGGACCAGTCATCTAGGAATCTGCAATTCATCTCTGGATCTAAGTGACTCTAAGTAAAATTCAAAGTAGACACACAGCAATCATATATATTGGTTGCTTTCTTCCTAACTTCTTTGGTCTTGGTTTTCTGAATGGAAATGGAAGTAAACTAATTCACATTTTAGAGAATAGATCAGATTTTTCTAAAGCTGTTGGGTCTAATAATAATGTTTAACAACATCATTTAGACTGGAATTAAAACTTATCAAGCCACTTCATTTTCTACAAGATGACCAGTGATGGTTCTGAAAAGCCAAAGATTGAAATAAACACAGGGTTTGGTTTATTTGTTTTTTTTCCCCATACAATGAAATGTTACAGAAATTTTAATCTAATCTGAAACTATCTCCATCCTTCCCTTAGAGAGCATATCTTGAAGAGTATTGTGTTCTATAGAATTGTGTACTAAAAATTTCAGGATTTATGAGGAAAATAGAGGCAGAGCATTTAAAACCAAATGAATCTGTACCTACAACATGAACAAAAAGAACTAATACCTTGGACACGACACAAGACAATTGAAGCAAGATGCTCAGCATGGTGGGGGCAGCCTCAGGGAGTGCTGAAAATACCCAAACCACCAGGGCAGCGTGGAGACAAGGCAGAGGGAGCTGGGCCTCTGGACAGACACCTGAGGACTTGTAAGTGGCTGGTAGTCCTTCAGGGTTGGAGATGACCTGTAGCGAGAGGACCCTGGCTGCTGCTCCTGCTCTAGTGTGCTTAAAGCAGAGCCGATGGTGCTCACCTGCGCAGGAGCAGCGGGCTTTTGTCTTTTCTGATGGTTGTGATTCTCTTTTTCATGTTCAGCTGACATCATTCTCCTATTTACCAGTCTCACGTGAGTCACCTGTACTGTAGAAACAGGGGTAGCAGAACGACTGTCCTGTCTCACAGTCCAGGGGAAGTGAAAACAATTCCTCCAGGATGAAATTTGAACATAGTCCCATCTCTTTTTTTGGTCCTCTGTCATCCCTTCCATCAGGTCTCATTTACAGGTGCTTAACCTACTCTTTGCAGAAGTCTCATGGAAATCTATTTTTCTAGAATTTACCTGTTAGTTGCCCAAATATATAATGTAGCACAAATAGTATCATGTAAATTAACAGTGGAATATGATCAAGTCTTCCCTTTCTCTCTCTCTCTTTTTTTTTTTTTCCCTTTCCCTTCTTTCCTTCTCCCTTCCTCCCAGACTCAGTGTTTCTTGCTGTCCCAGGAGGTGGGATGATAAAAGGAGAGATGACAAAGCCAAGGGGGGGTGTTCCTGTGTGTGCACAGGGCCCGGGAGCCTTGCAGCAGCATGCATGGTGTCTAAGGAGTTGGGGCCAACCTGAGCTGAGCGGAGTCTAGCAGGGGAACTGAAAGATTGGATATACTGAGCAAGTAATAAATATGGTGCAGACACGAGGGGCTAAGTTTCTTACCATGAAAAGGGAACTTATAAATATGGAAGGAAGGCTAGAAAAACCTGTGAGAAATTAGAGTGAAACTGGAAATGCTAATGTAAGTTCATTGGTTTTTCTAATATACAGATATAGAAATGGGCACAAACATGCAGATACATGTGCATATTTCATTTATTTTCTAGCTTTGTCCACTGAAAAGACTTGGAAATAATGAATACTCACTAGTAATGAACCTGTGGCACACCCAAATTTTAGTTTTTAAGTATCTTTTGCCATCAAAAGGAACCAGGACTTTGTGGGGGGGAAAACGTAGCTGATCCTAGAGCTGGGGCAGTGGAAGGGCAAGAGGAGTCCCTCGTGTCCTCTTGTGCCACAGGTTATGGAAGTGCTTAAAGGATGACAGGAGAAGGCAGAGGACATGGGAGGTCCCACTGGCAAAGTCAGGGATCATATTTTTGGGTAAAATGAGAATCAAAATAAACAAGGAAAGAATTGGATTATATGACCTATTAAAGAAGTAGACCTAGGGCTGGGGTGTGGCTCAGTGGAAGAATGCCTGCTTGACATCCTTGAGGCCCGGGGTTCAATCCCCAGCACCTCAGAAAATAAATTTTAAAAATCCATATTGATACAAATAAATGAATAAATGTGAGAGAAGTATTACTATTTAATCCTAACTAGTAAATGTAGAAGGAATGATGAAAATTGGTAATTATCATTTGGCAGTCATCATTGGGGTAGTGGATAGAAGCAGGAGTCTTCAGGATGCCAAGGCTAATATGGAAATGGAATATGGTGACTACACAGTACTTCTTTGTAATGTACTAATCAGATAAAAAGATGGAGAACCCAGGCAGATACCAGCGTGACCAGCGATCAAAGCTAACACGTCCAGTGGTGGGACAGGACGACAGACTATCATCACGGTGGTGTTTGCATTCAGATGTGTAGCCTGAATCTGGTCATTAGTAAACAGAGTGCAGACTCACATCGAGGGTCCTTGACTGATCACAAAATACCAAAGACTGAATAGCTTATAAACAACAGAATTTCCTCACAGTTCTGGAGGCTAAGAAGTTTAAGATTCAGGCAGTAGCAGGCTCATTGTCTGATAAGGGCTAGTTCCTTATAGCAGCCATCTTCTCATTGTAAGCACACCTGGAAGAAGGGATAAAGGGTCTCTCTGGGGCCTCTCTTACAGGACATTGATCACACTGATGAGGGCCCTGCCCCAGGACCCAATCATCTACCTAAAGCCACACATCCAAATACCTCACACTGGAGGTTAGGTCTCAACATGTGGATTTGGGAAGGGGTCGGGAAGGGACACAAATATTCAGAGCATAGCAGCATCCTGTAGAATGAATGTGAAAAACAGGGAGGAATGGGGAGCTGTTCCCAAGTGAAAAGGACCAGCGCTGCAGGTTGTGACCTCATTGCAGCGTGTGTTCTGGATGGGACTCGGGATCAAAAGGGGAAACAGGGATGTTGTCAGGATGTTTTGGAATGTAAATGGAGTCTGTGAATTGGGTGGTAGTGTAGTATCACGTTGCTTTCCTGATGGTGAATACTCACTGTGTATGTTGGTATATAAGGAGGTGACCTTGCTCTGAGCAGATACCAGCCATCATGTTTTGGGGTTACAGAGTATCATGTCAGAAAAAGATGGTGTGTGGGTGGATTGCTAGATTGGTTCATGCCTGTGCAGATGGAGGGAGGAAGAGGAAGAGAGAAGGAAGAGGATGAAGGCAAATGTGTCAAACATTGATAGCTGGTGAATCCAGCTGAAAGGAATTCTATGTGCTGTTCTTGGAGATGGCAGAAGTGAAGCTTTTGTTAATAAAACTACTACTTTAAAAAAGTGACCATAAAATATTGGAATCTACTTTTTTCTTGTTCATCAGACGAGATCACAGCTAGTTTTCGTCGCTTCGGCCCCTTGATTGTGGACTGGCCTCATAAAGCAGAGAGCAAATCTTATTTTCCCCCTAAAGGTAATTCCCAAGATTCATTATACAAGTACAGTTTATCCTTATATTGTTCAACATTCAGCCTTTTCATAAATGTTTACCTTCACTGCAATATTTTCTATTTTTTGGCTTATATTTTTCTAAGTGGTCTTCAAAATTTCTACATAATATACTTTTAATTCAAATTTAATTATACTCTACAAGATAGTTTACTACAAAAATGAACTATATATTATCAGATTTTGGTATGAATATTAAGTTTTAAATTTTTTCATATTTTTCTATTCCTTTTCCTTTCTTTAGTATTAATTTATACTTTCTATCTCTTGAAGAATCACAAAAAAGATAGGAAAAAGTATAAGCCTTTTCTTCTTTTTTTCTCAGGCTATGCATTCCTGCTATTTCAAGATGAAAGCTCTGTTCAGGCTCTCATTGATGCATGCATTGAAGAAGACGGAAAGCTCTACCTGTGTGTGTCAAGTCCCACCATCAAGGATAAGCCAGTAAGTGGAGTCTAGTGTCCAATAACTATTAGTTTTTGCCTTAATCCATCTGCTTTATTTGAAAAATATCCTGATGTGTCTGTTGTACTTAATCGACATGTTTGTAAGTAGAATCTAAATAAAAAGGTTTTGTTATTGTTATGTTCCTAACATTGACATTCTGTATATCCATGCACATCATTTTGACAATGAATGTGTAGTTGGTTGAAATCTTGGTAAGTCTTCACTATTTAAAACCTTCACTTGAAAAAAAAATTCTTTTACAAATGTAAAGCAGCTAGCCGGGCGTGGTGGCGCACGCCTGTAATCCCAGCACTTGGGAGGCTGAGGCAGGAGGATCGCAAATTCAAATCCAGTCTCAGCAATGGTGAGGCACTTAGCAACTCAGTGAGACCCTGTCTCTAATAAAATACAAAAAAGGGTTGGGGATGTGGCCCAGTGGTCGAGTGCCTCTGAGTTCAATCCCTGGTACCAAAAAAAAAAAAAACAAACAAACAAACAAAAATAAACAAATGTAAAGCAGCTGAATTTTCTTTGAAGAATGAAACTCAAATCACAAATATGTTCTATGTCTTTCTATCTCTATCGTCTCTTGGAACAAGATTTTACCCAATATTGTCTTTAACTTTTTGCCTGTGATGCTTTCCCAAAGTAGAACTGATTATGTATATGTACATAAAGGTATATTGGGTGCTATTTTTTTCTTCCTGGAAGTTTTTCTGTATCATAAAATTTCATCATTCGGGAGTGTAGTGATGGATCTGACAAGTCAGCAGTTCCTTCTCAGCCAGGCAGCGTTTAGTGAAGAGACAGTACAGGGGCACAGCACCAGGGTGCCCGCTCAGGCAATGATTGGTGGAGTTTCTATTGGTGTCTGGGTCAGGAACATGCTTTTGAGTTCCTGTGGCCTGGAATTTTTCTGCTTGACTTGTTTATGTTCCAGGCCAATTCTTACAGGTGTTTGAATGGGGTACCTCTGGCCTAGGACATTGTTGGTGTGCATATTTGAAAATACTTACCTTTGGTATAGGCACCTGCAGCAATTAGTAAATGCAAACAAATTTAAGTGAGGTGCATGATTCTTGATTGATTGTGATCGACATACTGAAGTATGTCACAAAATGGTTTATTAAAAATATCAGTGATATTTTTACTTTGAGATGCTTTTTGAAATAATGCAATAGATTTATTAAAATCAGGAGTAATTTGCATTTCCCGTATGTACATTGATCTGGACATTCAATCCTAGTTTATAACTATAAGCTGATCAGTGTCAGATACCATGCTAACTTTTAATTATGCAAATATTCAGGGGTTAGACAGAGTAGAAGACCCAATAAGCTGAAAAAGAGCTAATTAACTTTCAAATAATTAAGGACCTGCTAAGTGATTTGGCTTATAATAGACATTGAAATTGAACTTGCCACCATGGTTTAGTTTGCTCTAACAGATGAAACGAAGGGTTGGGATATAGATTATTTCTAAGTCTTTTAGTTTTATGGCTTTATTGATTTGTCATGATGTAGATTTTGATTTTTAAGGATACAATACTCTTCGATAATTTTAGACCTTTTGATAATGAGACACTCTGGCTTCTGCACTCCCTAGGTACAGATTCGGCCGTGGAATCTCAGTGACAGTGACTTTGTGATGGATGGTTCACAGCCACTTGACCCAAGAAAAACTATATTTGTTGGGGGTGTTCCTCGACCATTACGAGCTGGTACGATCAAACATCCAAAAACACTTTCTGCCCTTTAAAATAAGAAATATAACGATCTTTAGGACGAACTCTTAATGAGCGTTGGAGCTCAATGTCTAAGAGTGAGAGTTCTAGCATCAAAGCATGAGGGTTTGAATTCACACGCTCTGCTCTGAGTGGCCTTGGACAAACGACGTAATTTCTCTGACTTTCAGTTTCCCCATCTGTCAGACAGTGGAAAGTGCATGCACTTTGTAGGGTTGTTTTGGATCGAATGGGGTAACTAAAGTGAAGGGCTCACGTGATCTCTCTCGTCGTTGTCTGAAGAGAAAAAAAAGCCCTTGGAGAGCAGCCTATGTACTGAGCCACTAAGCATTGGTGTCCCATGTCCTCAGTTGCTCAGCAGCTATTTACTGAGCTCAGCTGTTTGCCCAGAGCTGTTTACTGGCTCTCAGCAGTGCATCATGTTTTTAGAGTAGTAATTACAGAAGAAATTACGTCTCCACCATCTAGTAACTTGGGGTTTAATAGCATGAATGAGGTAAAGAGCATAAGATGAACAGAAATGCAGTTTTAGAATTGTAACGGTTCATGGAAAGGGTGCTTTAATTATTTCAAATTTTAAATGAGAAACAGATGAATAGCTAGACTGTAGGGAAAGGTAACAGGTTTTGATGGACAGAGGCTGCAAAGCCCCTCTTAATTAGTGTTCAATTAGTTATTTGTAGTAAGAAATACCTTGCTAACTGGTAAGCATACGAGCAATAACATGGCGTAGGAGGCAAAACTGGTTGCCAAGCCCAGGACTGTCACTTAACAATCCACGACTTTGGACAGATTGATCATCTTTGTGCCTCAATTTCCTTAGGGAATTCCTATCTATTCCATAGAGTTGTTGTGAAGATTAGAAAAGAACATATAGAACCACAGAGCCCCTGCCCACAATTTAAAAACTGGAGGATTAACCCACTGTACTGGTCATAGTAATGAGTTTGATTTTAACAATTACTGTAATAATGTGAGCTCAGAGGACAAATGAGCTACTTTTGAGGAAACTGTCGATGAACCAGATGAATTTTCCTGATTCAAATGCCCCCTTTGCTCCCCTCATTCAGTGGAGCTGGCCATGATAATGGACCGGCTGTATGGAGGTGTGTGCTATGCTGGGATCGACACGGACCCCGAGCTGAAGTACCCCAAAGGAGCCGGGCGCGTCGCCTTCTCCAATCAACAGAGCTACATAGCTGCTATCAGTGCCCGCTTTGTCCAGCTGCAGCACGGAGAGATAGATAAACGGGTAAGTCCTGGGCTGCATGAATGGGGGAATTTTGTATGACTGTAATTGACAGCTGGCAGTCATGCCTCTAGAGTCACTCAGGTGTATGTTCTAAGAATTGCCTCCTAAGTTTCTTCTCTTCGTTTTTTGGATAGTCAGACTAGGACACTGGACACCATAATAACTTTACTTGAGTTAATTTAATCTTTCCTAAACTCTCATCCTATCCTTTTATTCATTCAATAAAAATTTACTGAATCCTCTGTTCTACCTTATATCAGTATGGAAACATGAGTGCATGTAATATCTCTTGATTTCTTTTAAAATCTTGGAACATCATGAGTACCTCTATAAGTCTATTTCTCACTGCACTGTGGTCACCTGTGATTGAATTAATTGACTTCTAGATCCACCTTGCTTAGAAGTCTTTCATTGTAACAGATAAAGTAGAAGAAATCATCTTTTCATTTAAAATTCTGTTTTTCTACCTAAAATTGGGTAGTATTACTTAGCATTATTTTCAGCACTTTTTAAATTCCTCTTTCTTGGATTTATCCTCTGAATCACAAGACTGGGGAAAAAACCCTCAAGAACAGTTCTTTCCTCTTTTCAGTGTGTTGTATCAATGCTCTGTATTCCATTATGTCTTATTTCTTTTTTTCATAGATTTGTTTTCTTTTTTTGTGTGTGTGTCTCATGAATTCCACAGATGTTTTAGTGTCTAGGATAAGAAGTCCCTGTCCTCATGAGCCCATGTTCTGATAGAACCATATTTTATGCTGGTACTACTGAAAGTGGGGCCTGTGAGCCAAAGGCCAGGCTAGAAGCTGTTCCTAGTTTGTGGTGAGATAGGAATTTACACCAGAATGTGTGTCCACTGTATTACCAAGTGCAGTGTTGGGTTCAGCTGACAGTTGGTTTTGGGAAGAAAGACCTTCCCGGTGAGGGAGGCGGCGTGCTGATGCACATTCAGGTGTAAGCTCTCTATTTCAAGGCAGACCCACACTTTCCTTAGCACTGACATTGATACCCAGCACTTAGAGGCCTTGTGCCTAGAGTCTTTATTGGTTAGTCTTCCTATGCCATTCTCACTCCGAGGTGTAGAGGCTGGCAAGTAGGTTGTGGTCTACACACACCGTTCATGTTTCATGTCATGTGCATTCTGCTTCAGTGGCAGTAAACATTTTGAAATAGTAGTGGTCATTCTACAGTACCGTGAATACGCGAAGCAGAAAGGTATACATTATAAACACGGGTAATGGGGGCAAGACTAATTTGCAGTGTATATTAACATGCCTACTTGCTTTTTATTCACACTAAAAAATATCTGCACCTCACTGTAATATGAATTTCTACTATAAGTTTTGGAGTTGTGGTGTTCATCAGAAATTGTGTTTTCTACAGTGAGATCATTTGACATGTTCTTGCCACTCTGAGATGTCATGGAGTGGCCTAGAGGCCCGAGCCTCCAGCGGTTCAGCTATCTGCCCTTGGCATCTTCCATGTCACTCTTGTCCTTTCTTTCATGGCTCACCTCTGAGGATTCCTTTCAGAACTGGATGGTCCCATTGGTAGCAATAGCCTGGTGAGGGAGCCTCAACCACAGTCTCTGTTAGACGAAGAGTAGCCAGCTGTTTTCTAGCTGGCAGCTGAGAGCCAGGTTACTTTCACTGCCTGAGAGGCTCCAATGACAGGTTGGCCTATTGAGCTCTGAACAGCCCAGTTTTATAAATTCACCTCTGACTTTTAGACTCAAGTGAACCATTCTTACTGACAGAATAAAACAAGGTTTCAGATTGTGAGTACCCTGGCCAGGTCCTGTTTCACCAGCATTCCAAGGTTGTGATTGTGACCCTCGATGTGGACACTGTAAATAGAAATTGTGAGCCAGCTCGGTGACAACTCAGAAGCTTGTGATGCAGAAGTCAGGCACCTTCCCACTGGTCACAGTCTTGGAGTACTGTTTTGTGGAACCTGGAAGCTCTTCGTTGCTTTTGTTTAAGTTATGATTGTACACAAAACAAAAATCCAGATCCATTAATTAAAACAAGGGTTTGTGTCTGAAAATTGAATCTCATAGTGTGTTGTTCTGAACAGCTGGCTTCACTTTTTGATTTCTGGTGAAATCCTGCTTTCCCTTTGAAGGCTGTTTATTTAATAAGATGGAACCATAAAAGCAAAAGGTATAAAAGTCTTACAACCAAAGTTCTTAAAAGGTGGACCATCTTCATTTCAGTAAAGGACTTACTGGCCCTCCCTTTTGGGCACATTGGCACAGATTCGTCCAGACAGTGGATGGAAACGCACCGTATACCTGGGAAGAGGTTCCTGGTCCGTCACTGACAAATGTGAACTCCCTCTCTATTGTTTCCTTGCAGGTGGAAGTTAAGCCATATGTCTTGGATGATCAGCTGTGTGATGAATGTCAGGGGGCCCGTTGCGGGGGCAAATTCGCCCCATTTTTCTGTGCTAATGTTACCTGTCTGCAGTATTACTGTGAATATTGCTGGGCTGCTATTCATTCTCGTGCTGGCAGGGAATTCCACAAGCCCCTGGTGAAGGAAGGTGGCGACCGCCCTCGGCACATTTCATTCCGCTGGAACTAAAGGCTACCTAACTGCAGTGCTCGCTTCCAGGCCTCGGAATAAGTGCACTCTTCGTCCCTCTGACCCCTCCCTCCTCAGCCTCTTCACGCTGGCATGTCCTTTTGTAGCAGTGTGTAACTTAACAATAGTATAACGAAAAGAGTGACCTATAATATAAGTGTTTTGTAGATCCTTGTGTCACTGCAAACAACGTGTCTGAACTCCTTTTTGTATTGCCACCCTGCTGTGGGGAAGTTCTGTTCTCTTGCTTTGCTGGAGGCCAAGAGGATCCCAACTTCCTGCAGCATTTTCTTAGAGGAGAGAGAGAAATATTAACAGAGAAATGAAACAATAGAGTATTTTGGGTTTTTAATTAAATTATTGTTTAATAATATAACATATAAGAATACTTTTATTAAAATAACCATGCAACAAGAACACTATCGGTCTGTTCTGACACAGTTTTCCCCCCAGGGAAGTGCTTTTGCCTTTTCCTTTCTTTTCTTCCTTTTTTTTTTTTTTTTTTTTTTTTTTTGTCTCTCTCTTTTTTCCATCCCCTTCTAATGCTTTTAACAGCAATGGAGGAAGTGAACAATCACTATCAGGAAAGAGTGTGTCAAGGCACACAGATGCACGAGCAAGGTTGAGCAGCATTGTAATTAATTTTAAGGGTTTTGAGGCTGAGTAGAACTTCATTATGCCTCAGCATTATTAGGACATCAGAAAAAAAATAGTCAAGTAGGCAGAGCTAGGTTTATTTTCTTTAAAATATTTTTAAAAATTTTAAAATTCAGAATGTAAGAATTGGGTAAATTTACTACTGAGGGGAGTGCACTTATTTATTTAAGTGACTTATCTGGTCATAGCCCCAGGAAACCTACCAAAGCTAGAATTCATGACAACTGGTGGGAAAACTAGCATTTCCTCTCCTGAAGAACAAATGTGTATGTTTCATTTTTGATGGTATATATGAATTCTATATCCTAATTCACTAACACTTGTCAGGTGTCAGCCTTTGCTCTCCATTTTGACATTAAAAGCAACAGATCTAGAGATACCTCAAGGATTCCATTTTTAATTTTGTTACAGTACACTTGTAGCCAAAACCTGGAGACAAAAAACAATATACAAATTGGCTGCTGATTGGCTTACTTTTAGATGTAAAGTTACTTTGGATATCCTGTAATTTAGTTGTAACATAGAAAACGGAAAAAAAGTTTAAAAAAAAAGTTAAGTAGTTGCAAAGTGTTTTGCACTGTTGAACTAAGTAACTGTGTAAATCTGTGCAAAGGTACGTATGTTTATCTTACTCTTCCTATAAAAATAAAATAACCTTACAGTTTCAGAACTTAGCATGGGACATAGTCAGTGTTTGAAGTGCCAACTTCATCAAGTAATGCATGCTTTCTTATAAATAAATTCTTGCTTCGAAAGGCGTTCTTATGTGTTGAACAGTATGCTTCAGGAGTAAATTTAAAATAGTCTCTTGAAGTCCTAGTCATGGAAGTAACTTTTATTTTAATTGACATTCTTTTATTAAATGCCCTATTGACCATTCAAAGGATTATTATCAGTGTGCAAAACAGTAAACAACACCAACAACAACCTAACGGCAATCTTGCTAGTTGTGCTACCTAACAGTTACCATCTTGGATCCTTCAAAACCAAAGACTTGCCCAGCACTGCTGTGGTACCATCTGGCTGATGACCCCCACTGATTATCTTTAGGAAAAGCAGTCCTTTATTTTTGATACAGGCTTTAATGAACTGTACCTGTTAAGTTCCAAAGGTCAAAATGGAGGCATTTGCTGTCTTAGAGTCCAACACAGAGAGGGAGCTGCTTTTCAAGAATTCCCTGCAAACAGTGAAGCAGTCATGCGAATGGAGGGTGCTCTCGTGTAGCTGGTCAGGGACTTTTTCTTTCTTTTCTCCTGAACCACATGATTCTGATCGGAACGTTCATTTGCCTCTTTTGATTCCTTTCCATGCTTGTAGGTGGCTTGGGGTGTGCTATTGTGCTGTTCCTACTCAGTAAACAGGTGTGATGAGTTAACAAGAAATAACACTGTTTGAAAACTAGCTTTGAATAATAATTTTTCCCTTTGTACATGACCTGCTGAATTTCGGTACAGTGTTTTTGTAGCTAACTTATTTTGTCATGCACATAATGTATATTTGTTATGCACTACTTTTGTATATCTTGTTTTTCCAACAGTGAACATTTTTAGGCACACTTTTCACTGACGGGATATCTCTTTATGCAATACCTCAATTTTTCATATTGCAAAGAGTAGCTTTTTGTACTTTTATTACTGAGAGATCTTCATATACTTCATTTTTTAATATAAATAATTTTAATAAATTTTATTTTCTTATATTCTGCTTTTTATACATTTCAGTGCTCTGCATACATTTTAAATTATGAATGTTGTGCACTGGCAATGCTATTTTAGAGTCTGCAGAGAAGAGAAAGCATGTTGCTTAAACACCCTCCCCCGCACCAGCTCTTGGTGTGCCTATGGTCTAAGAAAGATAGTCTATGTAAAGCCACAAATTAATGAAAAAAATTCGCATGAAAATGACAGATAACACTGTAGTTCCTAAAAAAAAATTAAATGCATAAACATAGGGTAGAAATTTAAAATAACAAAATTGTCTACAGCTTCTTACTAAGTTTTTAAAATTATTCGTAAAACGCAGACATTTTTGGTGAATGTTTAGCCATTTTTAATCTTAATAAATTGATGTTAAGTGTTTGATTCAGAGATGTCTGCTCTTTTAAAATTATATATAAGGAAAAAAAATAGCCTGCCTCGGGACAGGTGTGTAATGTTAGTATGCATGACTAATGTAAGAAATTGTTATTCTACTAATATTTACTTGTGATTGTGTGACAAGCGTGTTTACAGATTATTTGGTTACACTTCAATTTACAGGGCATAAACAATGATTATCTATTACTCTGAATTTTATTGATTACATGTCCTTCAGATTACATGGGATTGTAGTTGGGAGTTACCATGTAACTCAAACATAATTAACATGTAATTAGTTTACAGATTTTAGGGTATCACTTCAATTTACCAAGCATGTAGTTCTAGCGCACTAGCATGGCACCAGCCATGTACTTACAATGTAGTTACAGAGTAATTACATGGTTATTTTTGCAATGTAAAATAAAGTGTTTCTGATTATTTTCTATGTAAAGGAACCCTCTCCCTCCCTTTTCTGGTCCCCACGCTTTGTATAATATATATACTTCTCCATACACAGACCTCTGCAGAATGCAAAATAAAACTTGCAGTGAATGAATTTAGCATTTTATGAGAGTGCTGTTGGAAAGACTTGATAACTCACCCCTTTTGTTTTGAAGAGTTGAATCTTCTGTTAAAAGGTGATTTAAAACTTGAATGTGATGAATTGTGGCAAGTTAACTTCAAGTTATGTGCAATACTTATTTCAAACTTTTGAAAGATCTTTGCAGTGTAATTCTTTGTTTTTAATTGCAGACATTTAAAAATGTCATTTTCTACTGTTAAGAGTAATCCTCTTTCTTGCTGGTGTTTCTAAAGAAAAGAATCAGAAATCAATCTTTCTACTAATGTAAATTTGAGATTATTTTTAAAAATGGAATAAAAGAGGTTTTGGTCATTTGCTTTATTTTATTATCTTATTTTAAAGCTACTGTGATTGATAGCATTGTAAAAATTGGGACAATATTGTATTCAACTTTTATTTTTTATATTTTTAAAATTTAAAGTATAATTAGTTTTTATAATTTTCATCAGATTTTTGTTATATTTTTTGGAAGTGAAACTTTTAGCAAGTGGGTGTCTAGTTTTTACTAATCCCTAATTTTTTTCCCAGTGTATTGCTCATATTATCAGAAGGAAAAGTTATTTAAGTGTGTCAGTTAATTGTACTACTTGGCTGAATTTCCATATAGTTTTTACTGTGTATGGGGAGGTTGTAGTATTTATTATAGCATTTTAAATAAGGGTAATTCATTTTTTATTAAAGTCATTTTCACCTTAAGTTCCTATTTTTGTATGTTCTACTCTTAAGTTATATAACACAGTTCCTTTTTTAAAAGAGTTCATTTGTTGAAGTGCTAGTGGAAAATTAATGTTATTAAATAGTTTGCAAATGACTATTTATACCAGTATGCATATAATTTTTAAATATTTGTAATGTGAGATGTTGAATGAATAAAACTTTTAACTCAGATTTCTTTTAATATTTCTTTTCAACATAAGTACATTATGCTTCCAGGGTTGGGAATATATCGCTTAAAAAAAATATTAGGAAGTACCTTTGGGCCAAGGCAGAGCAAACCAACAAGGAGAACTGTCCAGGCAGGAGTGCGGGTGGCAGGTGTCCCTTGCTAGCCTGTGAGTGTGGGCAGCTTGCGGCGTCTTGGGACAGGCTGTTGGTTTGCAGCGGCCCCACGGAGTTCCTTTTATTTGTAGCCCTCAGTCTGTGCGTGGGGCATCAGCCCAGGACCGCAGTGCTCAGCCACCTCCCTGCCTGAGGCCAAATGACCAAAAAGAAGTAAAGGAACAAGTGTTGATTTAATGAAGCCCACATCCGGGAGTTTTAGTTTGGCGTGTTTGTCAATGAAGACTTCTGGCTCCTCCGCCAGAGGACTTAGAAGCAATCTCTCATCTTTCCTTTTGTTGGTGCTGGGGAATGGAACCACAGGCCTCACTCATGCTCAGCACATGCTCTGCCACCGAGCTACACCTCCAGTTCAAAAAGCAAGTCTCGTCTGACTTTGAAGGCCTAGTTTTCTCTAGACCCCAGGGTGACAGGATATGGCCTCTGGGGTCGTGACCTCGGCAGCATGTGAATTAAAAGTATCACCTCTGAGTGGTTCATGGGTCGTATAGACTACCGAGTACTGCAGTGTGTCAGTGTTCACAATTTTAGACTATAAACTTCCAGGTTAAGGATCGATTGTGACAAAACATGTTATCTGAGAATCTCCTGTTTTGTCAGATGTAGCAGCTCTCCTTTAGTGAGTGCAGCATTCTCAAGACTAGAAGCTGTTCTAAGCCTGAGACGTGCAGACTGGGAGATCATCGGCTTCTAAATTATCTTTCTCAACATGCAGCTTTCCCGGCCATTGGGGTGCCTGGGGGTCAGGGTGGGACCAACGATTCTGACCTGCTGGCAGGGGCTTTGGCTGGATAGCAGCCCCATTCTCTTACCTGGCAGTATCCCAAACTTACCTTCAGATTTCAGTGACGGGCCCCTGAGGAAGCCCCAGGGACATCAGAGATGAGGGTGGCATTTGGTTGCCATCTGCAGTGCTCCTAGGCCTTCTGGGATGGTTTCAGAATTTTAAGAGGAAAAAGAGAGGAAGACAGACATGAGCATATTTCGTTTCTTTATTCTGGGAAACATTTATTTTAGGCACGTGACGTAGCAGCCCTGCACGCTGCTCCACTGTCTTGACGCGGGTGGAGATGGAGGTGCGGCGCTCCCAGCGGCCTTCCATACTGGCTGTTCACTCAACCCACTGTGTTCTTAACAATCCAGTCATTTCCTAACCTCATTGGGTAGTGGTTCACAAAGGGAATAAATGAAATTTTAGGTTTTATGTTATTTTTTTGTAAGTTTGAGAAACTCTCTTACAGTCTGATTTAAAAATTCCCAGGGAAAGTGAATTCGTGATTTTAAAGATTAAGGAGCAGTTACAGGTGTTGATGAAATGAGTGAAAACATTTAAAGGTATTTTTTCCCCTGAAGTATGGGGTGACAGTAATATCCACGAGGAAATGCCAATATTTGCTTCTCAAGTTGTGGTCTTCAGAGGAGTAGGGGCACTGTTGTCAGACTCTTAGTCTCACAGGCTTCAGGACAGCTGCCTGTCTGGGGTGGGGTGGGGGTTGAGTTTTTTCTTTTTGTTTATTCTGCATCGATCCAAAATTGAATAAACGTTTCCTTGAAAAGAATTTTATTAAAAAGAACAAAAAATTTTAAAAGACACATCATTAACTAAACTTAGGAAATGAGCTAGCCTGTTCCTTGAAACTTAAAATGGTGTGCATTAGCTTCAGGCTCAAAGCTCTACAGTGAAGAAAACTAATTATTTTGTTGGAAGTACTCCCTCTCCAAATTTCTTAGAATACAGGTATTCTACCTGTTTATAGGTAACCCAGGATCCCAAGGAACATACTTTGTAACACAACTGTTGTGACATTTTAGTGTTATTTACTAGTCTCAGAGAGCCTTAGAAACCCCACTTTTTTTTTGTATTGAGGATTGAACCAGGGCCTCGCACATGCTAGGCAAGGGCTCCACCTGAGCTACATCCCTAGCCCTTTTAATTTTATTTTGAGATGGCATCTTGGTAGGCTGCCCAGGCTGGCCTCTGATGTGGTCCTGCTGCAGCCTCCGGGGTAGCTGGGATCATAGGTGTGCACCCCTGCACCCGCACAGAATCCCACCCAGTGACCTGCACGTGCCTTCTGTGAAGTTCTGCACAGGTCCTTGGCCCCTGGTTAGTCATATCCAGAGCTGATTCCCAAGTCACGTTCGTTTTACTGGGGTCCTATATACCTATCTAGCTTCCAGCCCCTGTCCCATTTCTAATTCATCTCCTTAGTTCCCACCCAAGAAATAAAATAAATAAAAATAGAAAAAGAAGTTACTCTGTGGATGAACCGTCATCTTGCAGAGCCCTGGGTCACACATTCCCTGACCTGGACCAGCCCCATTTCTCAGAAGTGCCACAAGCCCCACTTCAAACAAGCAGCCTGTACTTTCCATCTGCCATTCCGTGATATGAGAATTTTCTGAGAATTCATGTCATCTCCTCCTTCAAATTTTTTCTTTGCAAACTTTCCCCAGAACCCCCCCCCCCCGCCCCGGCACTGAGGATCTGAATCCTGGCTTTAAGTAAACTAAGAATTCCCACCTCTCACCTAGCAGTACTGATTCAGTGCCTTATTAGAGAACATTCTGTTCTGTCATGACTTGAGTTTTCTCAGGATGTTTTAAGTTCTAATCTTTCTCTAGTCAAATTGGGTGTCACTGTTGGCTGCCTGGAAAAAGTGTCTTATTGTGATTCAGCATGGTGACCAGAGTTGGAAAAGTACAGTTTGTCTCAAGGAAGTTAAAAATGAACAGCAGTGTCCAAATCCAGAATGTGAGCACACTGCCAGGGCTTTGTATTGCATATAATCTGATTAAGTGTCATGAAAAACTGCCTGTGGGCAGATGGGGGCGGAGGGTGGTGAATCAGCGAACACAGACGAGACGCCAAGGCAAAGCGTGATCTTCATCCTTTCCTTTGGAGCTCTATTTCAGGAAGCAGAACTTCAATACCACAAAAATGTCAATGTGATCAAGCAAATGTCACCATGTTAAAGAGATTATTTTCAACTCTTTTTCCACCCCTGCAACATCATAAGAGACAAAAATCAGACAGACCTAGTGATGACTCCCAGCACCCTCTAAAGCCAATAGGGCATTTGAAGTATGTTCTGGAACGAGTTACCCAGGAGGAGAACCTGGAAGGCCATGGTAATTTAAATTTGTGAAGCACCAAAAATGATTTTAGGTAGCATCCAGTGAGGACGCAAAGCCTCCTATCTGAGGACAGATGGTGGTGACCCTTGTGTCTCTAACTGTTGAAGTGACCTGCTGGGGCAGGGTGGGCTGGTGTGGGAAAGTGGAATGGCCTCTACCATCACAGGCCTCTCAGCGTTCCTGACCGCAGTGGCTGGAAGATTTGGTTCTGGAAGAAGAAAGTACTCGTTGCTGATCACTTGTCCTCCGTCAGGCACTTACACACATCAGCAGGGTTAATGCCCCTTGAAAAGAGAAGCTGGGTGCTGGAGCAAGGCCACGCAGCTCAGGCCCTGTGAAGCCCAGATTCCTGTTCTCATCTGTGCAATCCCCACTGCCTCCCCGGAGCCTCACTGCTGCTGGGTTAGCAATGGACAGGATTAGGATTTTTTTTTTTTTAAGTTGCACTTTGTTCATAAAACTAAATTACCATCCCTACACCTAACCTGGTTACAAGTGCTATATTTGAAAATATAGAGATAAGATGATGAAACAAATGTTATAAGAGGGATTGTGAGTTTTGATGGTGCATCCTAAAGTGAGTTCACCTTCTCCCTAAGAACTGACCTCTAAGTCTACTAAGAGATGTGCTGCGGGTCATGGATTGGCCAGTGGGTGGCGGTAAGGAGGCCACACTGATGTCCTTGAGTTCTACCAGCCAGGTGGCCCCGCTATCCCTCTGCAGGTCTGTCTGCCTTACTGGCCTCCTGGGAGCCCGTGCCCGTGGTCCTGTGGCCATTTTCAGGAGTGGGGACAAAAGGGTTGAAAGCATTTTCTCCCTTTCCTTCTCCTCCTGCCCTGTCCCCCACTCTCCCTCCAGGGTTTTCTGGATCCAGATAGCCCACCCTCCTGCACTTCCACCTTGGGTACCCCCGGGCTGCCAACCCTGACCTAAATAGGGCATTATGGGACTAAGTCTAACCCCACGTGCATCCTAATTTTAGCATTTCATGTGCAGTTGTCATTGGATTTGAATTTTGGGGGTGGCCAAGGGAAAGGGAGTTGCTGATGACCGCATTCAGCTGCAGCCTGAACACAACACGGCCTGCAGAAGGACGTTTTGCTGCAAATCCAGATTCAGATCTTCTCAGTTGATTCTCCCAGGTTCGGCAACATCACATCTGTCTGAGAACAGCTGTTCAGGCTGCAGCACAAATCAAAGCTGTGCCTTCCAGAGCGCCGGTGCTCTAAAAATGGAAAGCGTTTTCTCCCTCTCGTAAAGACATATAAAATCTGGAGTATAAATTCTCTGCAGAAACCTATTTTGATGCTTCCAACATCCCAGTGCTGAAGCAAAATGTTCAAGTGCTGTTTAAGAATTCACAAGGACACACCAGTGACAAAGCCCCTCCTCCATTCCTTTGGATTTCAGGTCTATTTTTGTGAGAACACAGAGAATTGAAGGATGCATCGCGTAGAGGCAGCTTGATTTTCTATGCAGAGTGTGCCGCTAATATAGTTCTAGAGGAGGAAGTAAAACCCGTTCTCCTTGCTGAGATTTTCCTTGATATCTAAAAATACAGCCAGGCAAGGTGGCTCTCGCTTGTGATCCCAGTGACTCAGGAGGCTGAGGCAGGAGGATGGCAAGTTCAAGGCCACCCTGGTCAACTTAGGAAGACCCTGTCTTAAAATACAATAAAAAGGGCTGGGGATGTATTTTGGTGGTAGAGCTCCCCAGGTTCAATACCCAGTGCTGCAAAAATAATAATATGTATGGATAGATCTTTGTGTGTCTTTCCTCTTTCCACCTATCTACCCACCCACCCGCAACCATCCACTGAGCTAGCTAGTTATCCTTGCTTGACACCCATGTGATTTTGGTGGTTTGGGCCACTTGTCTTTGTTCCCTGGCCATCTGGGGGATGAAATAACTAGGGCAAAGCGTAGCTCTCACATTATGGTTGCAAGCATCCTTCTCAAAGCAAATGAAGGATAAATGATTTTTAGATGGGCTGTAAAATGGTCTGTATCTAAGCAGTACGACTTCTTGGTGACTCCTCTGTCAATGCAGGGGAAAATGAAATTTTAAGGAAGTTTCTCCTTCTCAGGTTAGAAACTTATGAGTCCTGAAGTGAAACAGGACCTGCCATCTGTGACCCTGGATGGGAAGCCAAAGGCCCCAGCGGTGCACATGGGCACCCATGACCAGGGACATGCGGCTTCCGTCTCAGGATCACAGTCTCAGCTCTCAGAGACCTAAGAAATTTTAAGGCGACACAGCTGCCACTCAAAGGGAGGAGACCAGAGTCTTTCTTGGTTTTTCCTTATGTCTACTTTATAATTTAATGCTTTTTTTTTTTTTTTTTTTTTTTTTGTGGTACCGGGGATTGAACTCAGGGGCACTCAACCACTGGGCCACATCCCCAGCCCTTTTTTGTATTTTATTTGGAGACAGGGTCTCACTGAGTTGCTAAGTGCCTCGCCATTGCTGAGGCTGGCTTTGAACTCGCGATCCTCCTGCTTCAGCCTCCTCCCAAAGTGCTGGGATCACAGGCGTGCGCCACTGCGCCCAGCTTAATGCTTTTTCTTTGAATTCCACGTGGTCTCTGGAGGCTGGGGTCTGGGATCCAGGTCTCAGAGGACGGGAGCCGTGTCTTGCCGCAGCAGACTCGCTCAGTGAGTGGGAAGCCTTGTCACCACCACTGCCATCACAGCGCTGCTGTCACCGTCTGCTTACTGGTGCTGGGGTGGGCGGCAGGCGGCAGCGGGAGCCCTGGGATGCCCCTCTTCCACGCCAGTTTCCTGCTGCCTCCTCGGCTTCCCACTCCCGCAGCCTGCAGCAGTTGCCATGGTGACCAAGAAAGCGCCGAGACTCCTCCACACGCGGGGCTGCGGCAGTGCCAGCTGTTGGCACCTCCTCCGGCCGTGGGGAGTCAGTCGCTGCAGCAGAGTGTGGGTGCTACCAACATGGACAGGCGCCGGGCTGTGTCCTGGGCTGTGGTTTTCCGGACCACGTGGGAAGAGCCCCAGATCATTCTCTTGGGGAAAGAAAGGGGAAGGGGGCGGGGATTGGCAGCTCAGGCACTGCTTTAAGGAAATGTGGATTTAGTGTCTCTGATTCCTCCCTTTGCCCCAGGCTGCGGCCTGCAGGTGAAGGTGGCTGCAGGGCAGCGCAGGCCAGCACAACTGACTTGGGCTCCAAGGTCTGGCAAAGTTGGGCTCAAACCCCAAAGACAGGGATCCCTGCCATGCCTCTGCAGGGACACTGCTGGACTCGGCCCCTGCACCACCGCTGACTGGCCAGGGCCCTCCTAACTCTGAGAATCGGTTTTCTCCTGGGTCAGGGGGACAAATGGTATCCTGTCGCTTGGGGTCAGGGTGAAATAAAGTAACAATGAAAAGGCACATAAACCGTGAGTATTGGTGGCTCCCACAACTGCTAGCATTGCTGCTCACGTCGGGCCACTGCTGGCCACAACCACCTGGGGCAGGGAGGTCCCTTCCCCTCCCTGAGATGACCCCTGCACCATCCGCCTGACGCAGCAGAGGGGAACAGGAGCCCCGCTTTGCCGCAGCCTAGCAAGGCCCGCCCAGCAGCTTCCCGTTGCCCTGGACATCAGATCCAGCGCCCCTGTGCCCCTCAGCCCTGCAGGATCTGCCCTCGGCCTCCACCCCAGCCTCCTCTTGATCATGGACTCCAATGATACCGAGGGGCCTCCTTCCCACTCCTCTGGTGCGATACCCCATCCTGGCACAAGCTCTTCTCAATGGCCATGTCCTCAGTGTAAATGACCTTCCTGCCTCTCTGCCCCTCTCCTCACTCCAACTCAACTAACCCAAAGCTGGCTCCTCCCCCCTCCCCCGGAGAACCTCCCGGATGATGGTGATGGTGATGATGATCTGGGTACTGGGGAATGAGCCCAGGAGTGCTCTACCACCGACCTACATCCCCGGCCCCTTTTATTTTGAGACAGGGTCTGGCTACAGTGCCACCCTCCTGCCTCAGCCTCCTGAGCGGCAGAGACTGCAGGCCTGCCCCGCGGTGCCCAGCTTCCCGGAGCACATTCTAAAGACCCCCATCTTCACCCACTTCTGTTGCCATCCCAGAGTACTCTGGACTGGGTGATCACAACAGAGGTGCGTTTGGCTCACGCTTCACAAGCCGAGGGAGGGCCACTAGCTGCCCTGCGTCTGTCTGTTTCAGGGGTGGCAAAGTTCAAGGAGAGCGTGGGAGGGGCCTTCAGGACCACGGTGGCCCCTCGGAGGCACCTCACCCCAGCGCGGAGCTGTCACTGCACTCCATCCCTTGCCTTCCCGGGGAGAGGGGACAGTGAGTGCGTCCTGGGGCCCACCCCGCGGCTTGAGCGAGGGGCTCACAGGGTCGGGAGGTTCCTTCTCTTTCCTAGATCTGCTCTCCAAGTCACCAGTGACAGGGTGTCTGTTGTCCCAAGAGGACGCTTCCAGCTACTGGGCTCCAAGGCTCAGCCTTTTCACAGGGAAAATGGAGGCTGGAGAGCCTGGTGGAGGAGGTGGGCAGCCCCGGGGCCAAGGTGCAGAAAGCTCCCGGGGATGGGGTCACAGTGCAGGCTGAGGCCGGGACTCCACACTGCTGGCCCACGGGGAGGTGAGCCCCGGGCCACCCCTTCTCAGTAGCGAGCAGGTCCTGGGAGGCCTCGCGTATGCTTGGCCCTTGGGAGTTAGGGTGAGGAGGTGCCCGGAGCAGTGCCTTCGGGGGGCTGGGGTGCCCCGGCCTCCTGAGCAGGAAGGGCTCCTGGCCGCAGCTCCAGGTAGGCTGGGAGGCACAGAGGAGGCCCCAGCAGACCAGCGGCGATCCCAGAGGCTGGAATCAGCTGTTTCAGAAGCTGCCTTAGGCCCAGAGAGGGGTGGCACCAGGAGTTTCCACACTCTGGCATTCACCCTCCATTCCTCCAACAGAGATATGGGCCACACTAGGCCCCAAAGGCACCATGGGAAGAAGACAGGCAAAGGCCCTCTTGGCGCTGACTTTCTTGGGACAAAGCCTGCGTCTGAGCCCTTGGTGTGCCTGTGTGTGCGTGAGTGGGTGTGTTTCTGTGTGGTTTTGGTGGTGAGTCATTTCATTTCTCTGACTGCCCACACCAGCAGGGGGCCTGCGGGGGATCTAGGGAGAGTCTTGCAAAAGCAAGGTGTGACCGTCGTCCTTTAGCTCACAGGGAACTGGCTCCAGGGCCCCCAAGGACACCAACACCCTAGGAGGCTCAAGCCCTCGTCTAGCAGCACGGTACTTCATGCCACCTGCGCGCACCTTCCTGCATATTTAAACCACCTCTGGATGGCTGTAACACCAGGGCAATGCAAATGCTGGGGAAACAGGTGCCCGCCTGTGTTGCTTAGGGAGTAAGGATGGAAGTCTGCACATGCTCAGTACAGATGAAGGATCTTTCTCTGAGTACATCTGATCCAAGGTTGGCTGAGTCTGTGGTTGGTTGAATCTGCAGAGGTAGGGTGCTAGGACCCCGAGGATCCACTGCGCACAAACGCCAGTCTCAATGTCGGACTTGATGGCTGTTAGCCAAAGTTGTCAATCTGCAAAGGAGGATTAATCAGGGAGTTGTCTTGATCACTTAATCACTCATCTAACAAGACTGCACCGTCCTCATGTCTGGGGACATCGTGGAGGCAGAAGCAGCAAAGTCCCTGTCTTCTTGGCATTTGCATTCTAGAAAGAAAAGCCAGGCGATTAAAACGTAAACACATCCACAAACAAGAAGGTGTTAGTGCTGAGTGTTGTGAGGGAAATGAAATAGGATAGTGGGCGGAGACGAGGAAGGAGCAGGGCTAGTGGGCGGAGACGAGGAAGGAGCAGGGCTAGTGGGTGGAGACGAGGAAGGAGCAGGGATAGTGGGCGGAGACGAGGAAGGAGCAGGGCTAGTGGGCGGAGACGAGGAAGGAGCAGGGCTAGTGGGCGGAGACGAGGAAGGAGCAGGGCTAGTGGGTGGAGACGAGGAAGGAGCAGGGATAGTGGGGTGGAGACGAGGAAGGAGCAGGGCTAGTGGGCGGAGACGAGGAAGGAGCAGGGCTAGTGGGGCGGAGACGAGGAAGGAGCAGGGCTAGTGGGCGGAGACGAGGAAGGAGCAGGGATAGTGGGCGGAGACGAGGAAGGAGCAGGGCTAGTGGGCGGAGACGAGGAAGGAGCAGGGCTAGTGGGCAGAGACGAGGAAGGAGCAGGGATAGTGGGCGGAGACGAGGAAGGAGCAGGGATAGTGGGCGGAGACGAGGAAGGAGCAGGGATAGTGGGCGGAGACGAGGAAGGAGCAGGGCTAGTGGGCAGAGACGAGGAAGGAGCAGGGATAGTGGGCGGAGACGAGGAAGGAGCAGGGATAGTGGGGCGGAGACGAGGAAGGAGCAGGGCTAGTGGGGCGGAGACGAGGAAGGAGCAGGGCTAGTGGGCGGAGACGAGGAAGGAGCAGGGCTAGTGGGCGGAGACGAGGAAGGAGCAGGGCTAGTGGGCGGAGACGAGGAAGGAGCAGGGCTACTTTACTGCAGACATAGATGGCTTCTCTGATAGGTAAGATCTAAATACAAGAAAAAACAAGCAGTGCTGCAACCTGGGGGTGAAGAGTTCCTGCAGAGGGAGCAACCTGTGCAAATGTCCTGAGGCAATGCCCAGCTTGATAAACATGCTGGAAGGCAGTGTGGCTGGACCTGTGGGCAAGGGGTGAGCAGGGGCTGAGCTGAGAGACCAAGGGGACACCTCGCAGGGCCTCACCAGTTAGGTCGGAGACTCTGGTTCCTATTTTAGTTCTATTTTCAAAGGAAGCTCCGCACTGTTTTCCATAATGGCGGCGCTAATTCAATTCCACCAAGGGGGGTAAAGATTCCCTTTTCTCCACACCCTCCCAGCACCCGGCTTCTTTTTTTCATCATAGCTGTCCTCACTGAAGGGAGGCGTTATCTAGGTGTGGTTTTGATCTGCATTTCCCTGATGATCACGGATCTGGTGGTCGCTGGAATGTCTTCTTTTGAGAAATGTCTGTTCAGGTCCTTCGCCCATTTTGAATTGGGTGATCTGCTTTCCTGCTACTGAGATGTCGAGTTCCTTCAGTCCTCTGGACACCGACAGCTTCTCAGCTGTGGGTCACTGCAAACACTCCCTCCCGTTCCGCAGCTCTCCCCTCTGGTGAGGCTTCCTGCGCTGCGCAGCTCTCCCGTCTGAGCTCACCCAGCTCGTCTGTTCCGTGGTTTTGTTGACAGGACCTTTGAGGTCTGGTTCGAACCATCCTCGCCCAGTCTGAAGCCCTGGGGCATTTCTCCCATGTTTTCTTCTAGAAGGTTCATAGTTTGGGCTCTTATATTTAATCTTTAAAAGCTTGTATTTTCAGTTAGATTCAGGGAGAGCCACTGAAGAGGGGTGTCGGGGGGCAGCTGAGCAGACTCCTTCTCATCCTGGTAACTGGGAGACTGGTGTGGAGGAGCCAGGGGGCCAGAGCCCTTCAGGAGGGGACGGCCGCCGTCCTGTGGGCGGTGCAGGCCTGGGCAGTGAGTAAGGCAGTGTGGACTCATGGGTGGTTGGCGAGACCCCACATTTTAGGGGGGAACACTGTTTACAATGCCTTGCTCGCCCTTCCCCCAGCAGAGGCAAAACCCGGGTGGGACCAGAAGCAAGAAAAGCCTCTTCCAGTCCTGCCTGACACCAGGGACCCCTCCCTGTCCTCCCAGGAATCCGCGAGATTCTTGGCTCGTTTGAAAGGGCAGAAGGTTCTGTTTTAACGAGAAGGCAGGTGGCTCTGAGATGCACTGGACTGATTCTAATTTTGATTGTTACTCTATCTTATTCTGATACTTGCATGAGGGGGCTTATGCAATGAAAATGAAATAAAAACGATGATGTAGGACATTTAATTAATTTAGAGTCTAAGCCCCCCAGACTAGGAGCCAAGTGTGTGTTCGAGCTGGTTTAGCGCAGGGAGGAGGGAAGGCCCAACTGTCCTGCCACCGGGCCTGGAGAAACATCTCGCAGCCCCCCAGAGGGGTTGGGGCCACATTCATTGGTCCCAGCTCAGCCTTGGGCTGGGTTCCCTGGGGCCCATGGTCCTCTCATTGCCCAGGACAGAAAACAGAGACGTTGACATTTGAGGTTGAACAATGGCCCTGGGATCCACTGACTGCTCTGGGAATAGGCGTGAGCCCTCAGACATCTCTCAACTGGGTCCCGTGATCACGACCCTTGCCTGTAACACACGGGGAATCTGGTCTTGAAAACAATCAGCCCCATCATTGTCAAGAAAAGCTCAAACGCCCTCCATTGCCTGCTGAAGGGTCACAGCGTTTCTTTGTTTAGAGCAAGCATTTAAAATCAGTCGGTGTCTGCATTCTAACCGCCCCCTCCCTGCTGGCCCTCTGTGGACGTGGCCTCTCTCCCTCCAGGCATGTCCTGAGGTTTGCTTTCTGAAAGTTGAAGCAGCTTCGGAGCATTCAGCCCCCACCACCGACGTGGAATTGAACCGTTCTCCAGTGGCAGCACCAGTGGAGGGTGACAAGACACACTTCAGGCACAGGCAAGACAGAAGGCCCTTTCCACAGTCCCGCGCCTTGTCTCCTGGGGGACCGTATGGAGTGCTCCCTAGGCATAGCGTGCTTTGGTTTCCTCCAGCTGTAGGAGGAGGGAGGAGCAAAGCTTCTCTTCCGTGGGCTGAAATTACCTTTCACCGTTGGCCCGGGAGCCTGTGCCGTGCACTGCGTAAGTGCATCCACAGGCTCCATTTGCCCTGGCACAGCCGGCAGCCGGCCGTAGCCCAAGGAGTGCGAGGATGGGAAACTCTTTCTCCAAGTGCCATTTCCAAAAAGCCCAGTCGGGAGTTGTGTTTTGAATTCAATCTACTCACTTCTTGATGACAATAAAAATTGACATAGTTCTATTTTTAGGAGAGGTGGGGGGAGGAGGGAGCTGGCATTCATCTGGGAGCTGTGACTGCCACCTGGTGGTCGGCGGTAGCTGAGCAGTGGCCAAGGCGCCTGGCTCTCACTGTTAGACACTTGATTTCTTCACGCTTCCCTCAATCATTTCTGTCCGGGAGCAGCTCAGCTGAGGAGGAGAGAGAGACAGGTACTATGCAGTGTGACAGACGTGGCGACAGGGACGTCTGGAGCAGGGGTTAAGGTTTGGCTGCTGGAGCCATCCTGCCTGGGTTTGAATCCCTCTGTGATTCTGGGAATTTTTTTCCCCTCTGTAACTTGACCTATGCCTTTTATTCCTTATCTGTAAAATGGGGCTAATGATCCTTATGTCACAATCATAGTACAGTAATCCCTGCCTTATTAAGTTTCCCTTGGTCAACCTTGGTTTGAAGATATTAAATGTGTAATTCATAAGTTTAAATCACATGCCATCTGGGTAGCATGATGACATCCGTGTCACCCTGCTCCATCGTGCCAAGACGCACATAGCTCATCCTGTGGTCCAGCGTATCCATGCTGTATGTGCTACCCACCGTGAGCTACTTAGTCTGTCTTAGTTACCAGATTGACTGCGGTGGTATCACAGTGCTTGTGTTCAAGTAACCCTTATTGTACTTAATAATGGCCCCTTTGTGCGAAAGTACTGAGATTGGCGATTTGGATATAGCAAAGAGAAGCATAAAGTGCTTTCTTCAAGTGAAAAGGTGCAGGTTTGTCATAGATATGTATGTATAGGAAGCACAGTCTACAGAGAGGTTTCAGAATGATTCAAGGTTTTAGGCAACCCCTGGGGGGGCGTCTTGGAATGTGTCTCTTTCAGTTACGGGGAGGTGGTTGTACCTGTCTCATAGGGTGGGTATATGAATTAAATGACACACGCCACGTACACCTGTGACACAGATCTGAAAGTGTTCAGTGACGTTAGTTGTAGAAGGAAAAGGTGGGGCTGTGTGGATCTTCAGGTGCTCTGCTAAGCATTGAAAATACAATGGTGGACGAAAATGTTCCCGACCTCCTGGAGGAGAGGGTGTGAATGAGTCAGTGCATGAAGGGAGAATGGAACGGCACCGACGCCAGCTCGGTCTAGCCGGGCAGGTCGACCTGATAATGGGTGATCACGATTTGTGATAAGCTTATTGTGGGGTGCTCTTCAGTGCCATGGGAAGCCGGGCACCTTGTGAGAAAGGGCTCCCCAGCTGAGCTCGGAGGGTGAGGGAGGGCCGGGCAGGGGGCGTGGCTGGCGGTGGCGCACAGTGGAGCCCCCTGAGTGCAGCTGAGGAGGCAGGGCAGCCCCGCAGCGCTGGAGGCCGGGGGCGCAGGTGGAGTGAGGCTAGCGGGGAGGGCGCACCCTCCCAGGACCACAGCGGGCCCCGAGGGAGCAAGGCTCCGAAGTGGGGAGGCCCGAGTGTCAGGGGCGGTGGTGCAGCGCACTCCAGGCTGAAGGCTGGCCCTTGGCTTGGGTGGGACAGGTCGGGGTGGAGGAGCCATTGGGTCCCCTCCCCCTTTAATCAGAGGACTTGCATTAAAGGAAGCCAGAGGGACCTGACAGGGCAAGCTGGTGGCATTTCTCAGACACTTGACATCAGGTGTGTGTGTGTGTGTGTGTGTGGGTGTGTAGCCCACCAAGAAGTCTGGATGGAGGGTGGGAGGGGATTGCTCCTAAACATCTGGCCTGAACCATGCTCACAGAAGAAATGAGAAGCTTCTTCTCCAGAGTGTGCCTAGACACGGCCAGGAGAACTCACGCTCTTCCCCAAGTCTCCCTAAGTGACCAGTGCTGACCCAAGTCTCCCTAAGTGACCAGTGCTGACCCAAGTCTCCCTAAGTGACTCAGTGCTGACCCAAGTCTCCCTAAGTGACCAGTGCTGACCCAAGTCTCCCTAAGTGACTCAGTGCTGACCCAAGTCTCCCTAAGCGACCAGTGCTGACCCAAGTCTCCCTAAGCGACCAGTGCTGACCCAAGTCTCCCTAAGCGACCAGTGCTGACCCAAGTCTCCCTAAGCGACCAGTGCTGACCCAAGTCTCCCTAAGCGACCAGTGCTGACCCAAGTCTCCCTAAGCGACCAGTGCTGACCCAACTCTCCCTAAGCGACCAATGCTGACCCAACTCTCCCTAAGTGACCAGTGCTGACCCAAGTCTCCCTAAGTGACCAGTGCTGACGGAGACCCAGCTGGCCCCGTCAGGCTCACCCTGGTTCTCGGGCCTCAGCTGTGACACCTCCCTCTCCAGCAGCCGGGACCTGGCATGGAAGGCTACACTGTCTGCCCAGCACCAAGGTCAGGTCCCCGAGGAGGGGTGAGGCTTCCTGAGGGAGGAGGCGAGGTCTGGGCAGTGTGGGCAGGGGGAGAGGAAGGCAGCAGGGCCTGCGGCCTCTCCTCTGTGCTGTTTGATCTCTGACCGTTCATTGGCTCATTTCCACAACAGGTCCATGCGGCACGCCCGCAGGTCAGTACTGTGGTCAGCACCGGGGTGGGTGCTGTGGGAACAAGATGGCTCAGGACCTGGCTTCACGCAGCCACATGGGTGAACAGAGGGTGACCCTCCATGGACAAGTAAACCACCACCAAGGAAGTCATTTCAGACCTCAGCAGAGACGGCGCCTGAGGGAAGGACTAGGGACAGAGCCACGTTGGAGAGGGGACCAGGGTGGCTGCCCTCAGGGGCCCTCCTGCAGGCTGAGGTCTGAACACGAGGAGGAGCTGGCTGTGGGGTTTTCTCCTGCCAGGGTCTCACATCATCTGCTGGGCCAGGGGCCGTCCATGCCCACTGCTTGCAGTTCACAGAAGGCCCCCGGTGACAGGGACAGTGGGGCAGCTCCATGACTGAGCACACAGGCAGCAGACAGGGGTGCTGGAGGTGCAGTCTCCTCGGCCCCCGTGTTCTCTCCATCCATGCTGTGGCTGTGGGACCCTGTGCCTCTGACTTGTTGTCCCTCTGCCTGGTGAGAACACTGGACACTAAAGGAAACGGTTCTCTGCAGAAGGAAGGGAGAGCCACGGAGGGGTCGCCAGGGGCCACAAGGGCCCATGATCCCAGGGAGAGAAGGCTCGAGGTGACTGAGCAAAGCCCACCCGGCCACGGCAGCTCTCGGAGCAGATAAGACAGTTCTGAAGAAAAGACTAGTTAACTGGTGCACAGACCAGCAGAAAATAACGAGACCCCAGCGGTGAGAGGAACAAGCACAGAGGCTATGGAGAGGGGCATGAGCGATGCACAAGGCAGAGTAACAAGACTGAGCGCGTGTGGCAGGACCTCCGAAGAGGAGCCACAAAGCAGCAAGGGCAGTGGCCCAGAACTCACCAGCTCCCAAAAGGGCTTCAGGAAGCACCACGAAGCCCAAGCAGAGCAATGCCAAGAAAACCTCACCCAGCGGCACCACAGTGACACCTTCAAAAGGCAGAGGCATGAAGTCAATCTGCAAAGGAGGCAGAGGAGGAAAAAGACCTTAAACTGGGTAGTGACACTCTGACAGCTGAGTTCTCAGCAGAAATACAGATGGTCCCCGACTGAACATTCTTCCATGTATAATTCTTCAACTTTATAATGGTGCAAAATCAATAGACGGCCAGCAGAAACCACTCTGAATCCTGGTCTTCTCTTGGACCAGCCAAGAGCGGGGCGGGGCCACTTGTGGTCAGGATGAACAGCCAGTGCTCCAGAGCACAGCGTGTTGCTGGGCCATGATGCTTGATGGGACAGGGGTACAGGATTAAAGGCTCTTTATTTATTTATTTAGGATATTTTCAACATATAATGGGTTGAATGGGGTGAAGTGTAACCCCACCATGAGTCAAGGGACATCTTTACCAGGAAACCGTATCTTTAAAGTGTTGAAAGACAATAGTGGCAACCTTGGATTCAACGTGCAGCAAAATATTCTTTAAAAAAATTCACTTAAAATATGTGTTGGATAGATTCTAAGGTAACTCATCACCAGCAGGACCAAACTAAAGTGAAACCTAAGGTGGTGTGCGAGCCAGCTGTGGTCACAACGACAAATGTCTGGGGTGAACTTAAAATGAAGAAGAGTTTATTTTGGCTCCTGGGTACACAGGTTTCAGTCTGTGGTTGCTGGACCCTCATGCTCTGGGTCCTGTGGCGAGGCAGAACATCACACGGGGAGTCTGTGATGAAGCAGAGCTGCTCGCCGCAGGCGTCCAGGAGGCAGAGAGAACTAGAGGAAGGAGCCAGGTGCAGGAGCCCTGTTTGGGGAGATGGCTTAAATTGCGGTTGACTATGGGCCATAAGGATTTGGGCATTGTCGCCTTCCGTAGTCTCATGGGACTTGGCCTGGGATCTCGCGGGACTTGGCCCGGGATCTGGAGAGGACTTGGCCGAGATTGCTGATCGGGTCAGCGCCATTTTGGTGGTGTGTGTGGCGTGTGTTAGTCGTTGTTAGAGCCAGAGAGAAAAGTTATCAGAATAAAAAGCTGTTTGTCTCCAGTTTGCCTCTGAACTTCTTCCCGCGGCTTCGTTGCTCCAAGCGGCCATCGCTTCAGGCGGCAACAGCCAGGGTCCACTATCCTCTCATAGGGTACACCCCCAATGACCTGACTGCCTTCCCTTAGGCCCTACCTCTTTAAGGTTCCACCCCAACAGCACCACGGGCTGGCAGGCAAGCCTTCAGTATAGAAGCCTTTGGGGAGCATTAAGGTGACTCTTCAGGCACAGGGAAAATGACCCCACTGAGAAGCGTGGACAGGTGACAACGAATGAAAAGCAGCGGGAAGGGTGATAGGTCAGGAACCCAGGGGAATGCTTAAGTGACAGTGTTTCCGCCCGAGCCCCTCCTACCCTTGCAACGATCCTGCCCTGCCCACCCAGTGGTACCGCTCACCCGGTATTGGCCCCGCCCACCTGCGCAGTGCTCCGCCCCGCCCCACAGAGGAGCCCCTTGGCCTTCCCGCCCCATCCCCGCAGTAGCCCGCCCACCCAGCGTTGGCCCCGCCCACCTGCGCAGCGCCCCGCCCCGCCCCACAGAGGAGCCCCTTGGGCTTCACGCCCCATCCCCGCAGTGGCCCCGCCCACCCGCTCATCCCCACAGGGAGGCCCTCGCTCCCCAGCCTACCCCCACCCCCACGGCCGCGTGAAGGCAGTAAGATGGCGCCCGCAGGCCGCGGGCAACCGAGGGCTCCAGCGCGCTTCGTCTACGTGACCCGCTTCGGCTCGCACCAGTGTGGCGGCGTGTTGCAGCTGGGTGGCCCCCGGGCTCCGGGCCGCGGGGGGTCCAGACCGGAGACGTGCGGCGGCCCAAAGGAGCCGCGGGCGGCGACGGCGGAGGCCCTCAGCGGCGGCGCGCTGCCCGCGAGCCCCGGGCGCAGGGTCCCCGCGGGCCGCGCCGGCAGCTCCCGGCTGCGGGCGTCGAGCGCGCCGGGCCGCCCCGGGCCTGCAGGTGGCGTGGCGCGCGGGCGAGCGGGCGGGCGGGCGGGCGGGTCCCTGGGCGCCGCCACGTGCCGGCGGCGGCCACTTCCTGTCAGCGCGGCGGCCACTTCCTGTCAGCGCGGCGGCCACTTCCTGTCCGCGCTGCTGCCAGCCACATTGCTGGCAGCCGTCTCCCGGCCTCGTGTCAGTTCTCCTGTCCCCCGTCCTGTGGGACCTCCCCCGCGCCGGCCGTCCTGTCAGCGGCCCGGTCAGCCAGCCAGCGCGCGGTCACCTCCCGCCCGCCCGCCTGTCGCTCATTCCTCCTGTCGCTCGGCTCTGTCAGCCGCCCCCGCGGCAGCCACCCTCAGGTCCCCCTCCCCGGGCGTCACCCCGGAGGACGACCTGCTGAGCGGGCGGCGGCTCCCCGCGGTGACGCCCGTGACTCGGTCTCTGGAACCAGCGGTGACCGCGAGCGCCGGGTCTGGCCCGCTCGCGCTGCCCTGCCCCGCTGGCCCTGCCCCGCTGGCCTGCCCCGCTGGCCCTGCCCTCGCCCTTTGGCTTTGGGTGCTTTGCTCTCCCCCACTTCTTGACCGAGTTACCTCGTATTCAACGTTTTCTAAAAAGCTACGATTTTGACTTACTGATTAGATATTTTGTTTTTCTAGTCTCTTCCTCATTGATTTCAGCGTACCCGTATTTCTTTTCCTGTTATTTCTTTAGGTTTTCTTTGTTCTCTTAAAAGCATTTTTTAAGCAGGAGATTTCATTTTTCCTTTTTATTGATAAGTGATAGTGACTTTTAAAAATCACTACTTTAAATACTTCCCTTAGATTCTAACAGGTAGTGTTTCCATTGTCACTTTTTAAAAGTATCCATTAAATACCTACACCTTGCTCTCCGTGGGGAATAAAGATGAATTATTTATCCATTCTGTAGCAATTATTTAGCATCTACCACTCTGTGGTGGGCACATGGCTAGTGACAAAGATGGGTCAAATATTCTGCACTTGAAGGACTTACATGTGAATTACGGGAATTTATGCTAGTAGCTGTGAGTGCTGGCCGAGGAACCTAAGGCAGGCTTTGATTATCAAGTTCAAGGAAGGAAGAGAGGCATAAAGGCAGAAAATCAAGGCCACTGAATAGAAAGTTTCTAATGGGACAGTAGAAATCTTCAGGCTTTGAAGTCAGAAGACAATCTTGGCTTTGTATTTTATTAGTAGGATAATACTGGTTGTATTTGTAATTACTCTGATCCACAATGTCTGTATCTGTAAAATGGAGTTAATATTTCCTACCCAAATGAAATAATGCATGCAGAATGCCTGGCATGTTTGGCACACAATAGGTGCCCTGCCTATGTGGACACAGAGCAGAGAAGCTGGAAGGCTACAGGTGACTAGTCCAGAGTCTAGCATATGGTAGGCACCTACCAATATTTATTGCATGAATGAAAAATAAGTTTTGGATCAGATTGTGGAATGTTTGTCATTTTTATAATCACTAAAGATTTTTGCATGGTGGAGTGAAGTTAGCAGGGACAGGTGTATTTCTGGAAGATAAATCTGTTAACTGTAAGATGTACTGGAATTCAGAGATCCAGGAGCAGTGAGATCAGGCAGTCTTCTAACATTTCTTTTTTTCTTTTTGAAACCAGGAATTGATCCCAGGGGCACTTAACCATTGAGCCACATCCCTAGCCCTTTTATAATTTATTTTTATTTTGAGACAGGGTCTTGCTAAGTTGATTAAGGCCTCACCAATTTGCTTTAGCTTCCTTTGAACTTGTGATCCACCTGCCTTAGCTTCCCAAGTCACAGGTATGTGCCACTGCACTTGGCCTAACATTTCAAAGAAGACTAATAAATCAGGCTGGCTTCCTGTCCACACAGAGTTTGGGAGATATATCCATAAATTATAAATAATAGAGGATTGAATGCTATTGTGGAAGTGCTATACTATTTTGGAAGTGGTGAATAATTTGGGGGTGAGAGAATTAGGGACAGCTCTGTTAGGGAAGTTCCTTATGATATCCATGTGGGGCTGAGATAGGGGCAAAGGAACCTGGGAGGAAATGTGGACAAGTTATTGAATATGGATCAGCAATGGGTAGTGATTAGGTAAAAGTTTAAACACAGTTTGGGTGGAGTGTGTGGAAAGAGGAGTAGAGAAAGGTTTGATAGACAAGTTGGGACAAAAATCCATGGTGTACACTGTAGTACAGTGCAGTACAAAAATTAAGTGGAAGAAATATTTTTCCTTTATTACACATTCTCTCTTTTGGAGACAGAGTCTTGCTAAGTTAGTTGCTTGGGGCCTCACTAAACTGCTGAGGCTGGTCTTTAACTTGCAGTCCTTCTGCCTCAGTCTCCTGACTTGATGGGATCATAGGCATGTACCACCACACCAGGCTATATTTCTTACTATATCTTAGATCTGCAAGTCATTACAGACAAACTTGATGGCTCCTATCATAGCCTCAAGAAGTATAGGTATAGGCTGCATAACACTTAGGAAATTTTGGGAATGATGCAAATATAATGTTCTAAAGGTTGTAGGCATTTAGAAGAAAGATTAAATATGGGTATGTAAAGAGCAGAGTTTCCCAAACTTGCATTCATTTTCTGTCATATCTGCAATATCATTGATACTATTACTTACTTAATACATTTATTTAAATAAGTACATGTTCCTTCTTAATTAAATTTCTTTTTGGAACACTTTACATCATTACCTCACTGGAAAACCTATTTGCCATAAATAGAAATTAATTAAAAACAAATCTAACAAAGGCAAAATAAGAATTCTAAGCCGGGCGCCGTGGCGCACGCCTGTAATCCCAGCACTTTGGGAGGCTGAGGCAGGAGGATTGCGAGTTCAAAGCCAGCCTCAGCAATGGTGAGGCACTTAGCAACTCAGTGAGACCCTGTCTCTAATAAAAATACAAAAAAGGGCTGGGGATGTGGCCCAGTGGTCTAGTGCTGCTGAGTTCAATCCCTGGTACAAAAAAAAAAAAAAAAAAAAAAAAAAGAATTCTAGCTACGTAGATTGTCTATATTTGTAAAGGGAAATTTGCAAGACTTGGAGAAGTCTAAATGACATGCTAGTACCAAACTTAGACTTCCTCCTTCATACAATTAAAGAGATTGAAAAGGAATTGGAAAGGGGATGTTTCTCATTGTGTGAATTAATATCCTTTTAGTACTGTGTCTGTGTCCCACCTATGATCAGTGACATGTAACTCACCAATTGGAAAGTGTCCTTTTAGAGCTTATGCTAATTCATTCAACAAATGGAATGCCTATATGTACTTAGTGTCAACAGAATTAGAAACTGAATCTCTAGAGAAGAATA
Source organism: Tamias sibiricus (assembly GCA_025594165.1). Lineage (NCBI taxonomy): Eukaryota > Metazoa > Chordata > Mammalia > Rodentia > Sciuridae > Tamias > Tamias sibiricus. Next base: position 7,478,090 of record CM046662.1, on the reverse strand, counting down.
AACATACTCATCAAGTAAATAATGTGGTAAATCCTGTGTAACCGCACATTGGTGGCTTTGTGAGGTCAGAGAACACTCCCTGAAAAGCTAACTATTAAATGTGTAGAAAAGATTCGGTAGAGTGGTAGTGGGTCAGGACAGAAGGGGGAGGTTAGGGGATGCTGTAGGAGAGCAAGGTTTTCAGGGAATACACATGCAATGTTTTATGATTTTGTCTTTGGACACACAAGCCCTTTGGTTTTTTTTTCTGTTAACTTTAGGTGTACACTGGAGTTCGCTTCAGTGCAGAACAAAAATCAAGTGGAAGAAATATTTTTTCCTTTATTGCACATTCTCTCTTTTGGAGACAGAGTCTCGCTAAGTTAGTTGCTTGGGGCCTCACTAAACTGCTGAGGCTGGTCTTTAACTTGGGTCAGTGAGTGGAGTCAGTAAGCTTATTCATTCTGCAAAACCTCCCCCCACTTAGCCGATTTTTCAACTTTATGATAACATGGTAGGACAATTGCAAGTGATGCTGGACAGTGGCAGGGAGCAATAGTTCTCAGTAAATTGTGGTAAACAGCAGGTACCCTACAGTGTACTGTATTGCCAGTGTTTATTGAATATTGTGTTTTTACATCCCATCATGATAATTAAACATCCATCTCTGTGTGTATGTGAGATGTCCAACACTTTATTACAAAGTGGGCTTTGCTTCAGGTGATTTTGCCCAACTGTAGGCTAATGTAAGTGCAGAGCCTATTTAAGGTGGGCCAGGCTAAGCTATGATATTATGTAGATTAGGTGTAGTAAATATATTAGTGACTCTGTATTTTACATTTTCTAATTATGATGGGTTTATCTGGATATAAGCCCATCATAAGTCAAGAAGCCCTCTATACTATTATAGATGAAGAGATGAATAAGACACACATGGCCACCACCCTCCAGAGCCAGATCCTCCTAGAGGGAACAAATTGTAAATACTTGATATAAAAGTGTGCTAAGTACAGTGCAGGAATTCTGGGAGCCAGTGCTGTGTGTGGGTCTGTGTCTTTGAAGGAAGGCTGTGGAGAGGAGGTGACACGTGAGTTGAGTGTTGAAAGATGGGTGGAATTCACCTGGTGTGTGTGTGTGTGTGTGTGTGTGTGTGTGTGCGTGCACATTCGTGCGCGTGTGCATGCTCGTGTGCACAAGCATGCACATGCCTGGTAGGAAAGCATGTGCAGAGACTGGGAGGGGTAAGTATAAGACACACTGGGGGAAGCACAGGGGATTGTGTGGTTGGAAGCACAAGGTGTGTCTGGAGGGCCTGGAAGAGGATGGAGGCTGTGGAAACAGCAGCAAGGTGAGGTTCTTTGTATTTGGCCTTTTGGAACTCACAAATCAGAAAGAGGAGAAGATGGAACAGGTGAACGATTTCCTCAGTACCTACAGGGTTGTTCACTTCTGGTTTTCTTGGTTGTTTTCAGCATATTGTTAACTAAATGGTAAAGTAGTATTACTTAGTGATCAGAAATATACCAACAAGTATAAAAATTCTCCAAAAGACCTCGAGACATTTCTGTGTTCTCTATTTTAAGGTTAGTGAATTCTTTAAAATATGTACTGACTTTGATATGTTTTTACTCTTTTGAAAAATTAGGTGTCATTCAGAAGGATGCAGCTAAAATGTTTGATTTTCCTATATCAGAGAATGAAGCCTCCAAAATAATGAAAAAAAGGAAAAAGGTATATTATTGTAAAAAGGAGTGAGCAATAGTTTGAACTTTAGATTATCCTATCCAAATACAAATGTGTGAAGATATTCAAGTCAGTGAAAAAAGTTCCATTCTAAAAATAATTTAATTTTCTGGAGTGAGAAAATAGAAGTAATTTGGCAGAAATGGAAGTGAACTTGGATATATTTATTAACCATGAAGAGTAGTCCTTAGAGTATTTGAAGGCATAAAATGCCTTTGGTCAAAGTGTAACCCTTTGGGAGATCTTTCAAAGCATAATCTGTGTTTCATGAAATACAACAAATTGATAGGTAATTTAGTATAAAAATCATGGATTTTATATAAAAGAAAATTATCTATACCAGTGTCATATAGCTCTTTTCAAAGACAAGGAGTGCATGTTGGGTTTATAGTGGAAAGCTGACAAGGATGAACCTTTTCTGTTGCTCTGTTCTCCACCTGGTTGTCTGAATGTCATGGTGACTTTAGTGTTCTAAGTCAAGACCAGATGCCTTTGATTGCCATTTTAGTTTAATTTAAAGAAATTATTAGTTGATCATGACACACAAAATTGTAATGTTTCTGACCTTTGAATTTACTTGATATATAATCCATGTGTACATATGTGTAAAATAGTATTCAGGGTACTAAGAAATATTTCTTCCAAGAACCATTTCCTTTGGGGTAAGGAGAAAAGAGTAACAGCCAATATTTACTTTGACTATTGTATGCCAGGCGTGGGAATAAGGGCTTTACATATATATTTTTTCATTAATCAGATTATGAGTCTTACTTACCAGTGCCAGATTATGAGTCTAGATCTGTTTGATTTCATAGTATTCACTCCTATTCTAGTACATTCATGACATCTAGTAATTTTGCTTTGCTATGTCCTTAAAAAAATTTAATTCTTAACTAGAATAAAAATATATTAAAAATCACATCACTGCCCAATGGTTTAGAGATAGAAATAGAAATTTACTATTATTTTAAAAATTGAATGTATTGGAACCATTTAGGTAGGACTTGATGGTCATTGCCTTTGAAAGGAAACTTCATACAGTTTAAATACTATAGGGGGAAATTCTAGGAAGTTGGAAAATGAGAACAAATAATTCAGTGATCAAAGGAAATCATTGTATTTAAATTTAGGTGCTAATGTTGCTTTATAGTGATTATGTTGGTTGACATGTAATAGTCGGGTAACTACTACCTGTATTCCTACTTTCTGCTCAGCTTTCCTTACCTGTGCTTATTTTTTAAGGTTTCAGTATGGAACAGTGTATACAAAGTCATTTCTAGAATGCTTGAAGAAAATGAAAAATATAGACTCAGGCTGAAACGCCAGAAATTATCTAGTGAAAGTAAGTTAACATAATTTTTATTGTACTCAAGAAAACTGACTTCTATAAGTGGTTTAGTTCACCTTGGATCATGTTATACTGGTAGTTCTCCTAGTTGTCATATTTAATGTACATAACTATAGACATGAGCTTCTATGTTACCACTGTTCATCATAATTAAAAGCACAAGACGTTTTCGAGCAGTGAGTGTAGAGCAGACCACAGGTGTAGGTGTAGGTGTGGGTGGAGTGCAGAAGGAGGTGCATACATGTTGGCTGGAATTTATGGAGCAAAGGGAAGCACTTGTCAGTTAAATGTGAATTTCAATACCAGATTACAAAACTCATCCTTATTGATGAAGAAAAACATTTTAACTATAGTATAGAATTATACATTCTATTTATGTAGCTTCTTGTAGTCATTTCCTTTCCATGGATGTTGCAGTACAATTCAGGGCACTTAAATCTGTCCTTGAGTTATGGCCTTGATGTCATTATTTTATTCCTGGAAAACAGCTCATGAATTAAACCATGTTCTAAAGCCACATCAATAATGAGTTGAAATTGTGGTCAGGGAAAAATTTGATGTAATCTCCTATGTTTATTATTGTAATTGGAAGTTCTGGATTTTCAAAATGTCAGGTTGAATAAAATTAATGTAAGTAATGTCATATGAATTGGTAAATCAGAATATTTCATTTGCTGCATATGCATGCTATCATGATGAATGCTACTGTGGGTGCTCAGGACATAAAGTCACTTGATGACAATTTCTATTTGATAGTTATTAAACTTGTATTTAATTTTGTGAATAATATTTCAATAACATAACAAATAAAACAATACCATTTGGAAGCAATATTAACACTGGAAACTTATTAATGTTCATATAACATTGCATTAATAATAGCATAAATTGCTTGCAATGATGGCATGTAAACCAATGTTCAGATTTGTGATATTCTATTTCATTTATCTAGGTAAGGGTAATGAAGAGGGAGGAGGGATTAGGAGCAAGGAAAGTAGTGAGAGTTTGTTTAAAAGAAAATGATGTTTGAATAGGCAGAACAGTGTGCAAGAACACTGGACATTGTTCAGAATGCTAATCCAGTTATATAACTTGAACCTGGTGGGTTCTTCTGGGCCTCAGCAAAAGGCCTTCTACTAAACATAAAGTAAGCTTGTAAAGATTATTTAACAACTTAATTTGTTGTGTTTTTCAGAAATAGTTTCTAATAAACAAAAAGGTATCCTTGTAATTCAATAGTTTGCATTACAGTCTTAAACTAGATTTCCAAATTTTTATAAAGCTAATAATGTTTCAAAAATGTGTTATAATTTTATACCTTAGTTTGTTTTTCTTAATGAGAAAATCAGTGCTAATGACAAACTTGATTTTTTTTTATTTTATGTTGTTTCTAGACTCAGATTATACAAGATGAATCTTATGGTCATCTTTTGGTAAGAATCCATTTAGATAATAATTGTATAGATTTTTTTCTCTTGCTTTTTAAATTCTGCCTCTCTAACTTTGGGTATATATCCATTGCTAGTTCCAGCCTACTTATTTACTTAATCCCGTATTTGGCACTCTTTAAGTATTTGCTGACATTTAAAACTTCATTTAGGTCCATGTCCATCAAACTATTGAAACCACTGCCCAATGGTCCATATTATTCTTCTGCTTTTTTTTGATTGTTCATAATTCTACTTATTTCTCCTTTTCTTTGAAAATGCCATCATATTTAATACTATCTTACTATTAATGCTTCTTCAATATTTTCTTTTCTCTTGTGTTCCAAAGACTGTCATGGTTCTTATTCTGCCTCTCTGACTGTATTTTCTGTATATTTTTAATGTGTCCCTTTTGCTCTTCCAGGAATAATTATCAGGCCTGTCCTTTCTTTACATTCACTTTCAGATAACACACTGATATTTATTTATAACTCTCCAATTACTCCTTTTAAGTGTATGACTTAAATCTCTAGTCTACCTCTGACCTCTGGTTATATATACCTCTGACTTTCTTTAAGGTATTCCATAGTTACTTTTGATACCCCAGGTTTTAAACTGACCATCTTTTCTTCTTCTTTTTTTTTTTTTAAACAATCATGTCCCTGGTTTCCTAATCATTTAGACTCATTAAGCTCCTAGGGAGAGATTACCTACAGTTTTATGTGAATTGAAAAGTAATAGAAGAGGTAAGACAGGCCTTTGAAAATAAAAAATAGATTTTTATAAGTGGGAATGTGAAGAGGAGCATATACCTTAGGAACATAAAATTGGTGGAGTCCAACAAATTGTTTAGTGTGTTAGGCAGCTTTTTGTTGCTGTGAAAAACACCTGAGAAAAACAACTTGAGAAAAGTTTTATTTTGGCTCATGGTTTCAGAGGTTTCAGTCTGTGGTTGACTGGCTCCTTTGCTTTGGGCATGAGTGAGACAGAATACAATGGCAGAAGGGCATGGTGTGGGAAAGCTGCTCCCTCAGGGCAGCTGGGCAGCAGAGAGGGAGGGAGGTAGGGGCTGGGGATGAGAAATATCCTTCCAAGGCATACCCCCAGTCACCTACTTCCTCCACCAGGTCCCCCTTAAAGTTTCTACCTCCCAGTGGTGCCACCAGCCTCTAATCCAGCGCTCCAGGGCTAGAGCCCTGGTGAGCCGGGTGGTTTTCAAGAGCTCTACCTCTGACCACTGCTGCACTGGGCACCAAGCCTTCAACACTGAAGCCTTTGGGGGACAGTCCAGGTCCAAACCACAACATTTAGGGAATGTACAGTTTTTTAAAAGATTACTGAAGATAGTATGAGTAAAGAAAAATGTAAAAAATACTAAGCTTGTATTTCAGAGAGCTCACTTGAATGCTGGGCAAGGATCTGTACTTTGTTTAGAGGCAATGAAGAAGTTGGACCATTTATTTTAAATGATTTCAAATGTTCAGGAAAGTTGCAAGGATAATTTAAAGAACTTTATTATTTATCCAGATCCACCAATTTTAGTATCTTTTCACATTTGCTTTCCTATTCTTTCTCTGTGTATAAAACCTTTACCCCTAATACTTTAATACATATATCCTAAAAAAGTGTATCTTTTATATAACCACAGTATAATTATGGAATTCAGGAAATATGACAGTGATATAAAACCTTCATATAATCCGTATTCCAATTTTTTTCCCATTGCCTCAAAAATGTCTTAATGGGATTTTTTCCTATGTACCAAGTCCAGTCCAGGATCATGAATTGTATTTAGTTGTCATGTATCTTCTTAAATCTGTAACAATTATTTAACCTTTCTTTTTACTTCATGATATTGACATTTTTTAAAAAAGAGTATAGACTAGTTAATTTTCAGATTATCCTTCTAGACTTGATGGTACTTTGTTATTATTTGATTTATGCTATGCATTTTGCGTGTAACTTTATATTAGTAAAGTTACTTCTCAGAGTATCATGCCTGGAGTCATGTGATCTTCATTGATCCCTTATTGACTTGGCTCTCTAGGTTAAGTTGTCCACTTATGGTTACAATTTTTCTTTTTGTAATTAATGAATATTCCATGGAAAGATAATAAGAGAGTATGCAAATATCTTATTATTCATCAATTTTTAGAACATTTTAAAACACTGGAGCTATCAGATCTGCATTTTGGAAGCTGTCATTTGTGAAAAGGTTTTCAGTGGAGGCAAATCGTGACTGTAATGGCAATCCACATAAAAAGTGAAATGTTCTTGAAGGAGGGTGGTAGGCAGGTAGAGCAGAGACATGATTAGATGTAGGAATCAGAAAGAAGGTACTGAGTTTTGAGAACCAGGAAATAATACATAAGGAAGTAGGGAGAAAAAACTCTTTAGTGAATGTATTGACTTTTATTTTTGACTTGTTGAATTTTAGGTGACAGTGAGGGGACCCACTTGTATACAAGCAATTGGGATTGTCGAATCGGAGCTAGCGTGATAGATCTGTGCTGCATAAAGGTCATATGTAGCTCTCACAGTAGGTGCAAAGGAAAACCTCAGCATGAGATGGAGAGAGGAGACAATGCACATCAGGCGGTGTTGAGGAGAAAGGGGAGTTTTCAGTTTTAAAGTCAGGGATTCTAGGGGCTTACTTAGCAGTAAGGAGAGAGCTGACTGAGGGGCAGATGAGAGAAGCAAAATGGAGTTTGCAGGAGATCATGGGATTGAGAGTTCAAAGAAGGGCAGAGACTTTGCTCATTGAGAGTATAGGGGTATGAAAAGTAGGAGGATGGGAATATGTCAGCTAGGAACTTTAAGCTTTCTAGCACCCAGAAGCAAAGCACAAGTGATGACAGGGTCTAAGCAGTGGGCTCACTGTGAGTGGCTGCAGTGTCCTGGAGGCAGAGGCCTGTGATGCACATTTCTGTGACATAGTTTCTGTCCATGGAGCTGATGAAGTCACCAAGGGTATTGGCAGGAGCTGAGTGGAGAAGGAAAGCACAGGCTGCACATGGAGTCCACCAGAGGCCATGGCTGACCAGAGCAAGCAGGTCATTAACACAGTAAGTGCAGGAGTGTCCAGCTGGTCTCTACAGTCTAGAATGTCAAAAATGTCAATGAATACTGACATTTTATTTTAATAAGATTAAATTTGTCACCTTTCATTTAGGATTAACCTATCTTTGGATTTGTTTCCCAGTGAAGATAATGAAGAGTTTAAAGATTGGCTGTTAAATGGAATCACAATTATTTGTTAATTTTGGTGTGTTTTTTTGAATTGGCACTTTACTAGTTCAATGGAAAAACTAGCCTCTTTATAAAATAATAGTAATTTTTTGCAAGCCAATAAAATTTTAAACATTGTTATCATATGCATACAAGTGTTATTTTCAGAATTAATACTTTTTGTATACTTTTAACTTAATCTTCTACATAACATTAAATTAACATATCAACTCAATTATGTTTATTTATAATTGCTAACTTTTCATTAGTAAGTCTACAACTGCTGTTTTGTGCATCCCTTCTTTTAGATGTAACTTTTAAATTAAACTTGTATTAATTTAAATTATTTTTGGCTTCCTTCCTTTGTTTAAAATTGTAAATAGCAATAATTATTTTGGGTGTTAAAACTAAACTGATTATTACTTAAGCCATCTTTTCATCCTAAGGATAATTAGCATTTGTAACATGTTTATGATATGTGTATATTACAATGGACTGTATAATGATATGGAGTATTTTAGGAACATTTTTGAGTGAATATCAGAAGAGATGCCCTTTTCCATGGCCAGGCTCCTAATTAAAAGATACATTATTTTTAAGACAGTGAAGGAGAGCTTTAGAACTCTAAAACAATCATTTAGAAGCATTTCCCAGTTTAGTCCCTTTATTTTCCACCCAATATTAAGTAGTAAGTAATGTTATATGTGGAAGTGTTTCTGGTTTTTTGCTGGTATGGAAATTTGAAAGGGGAAGACAAAAGAGATTATCTGTGGTCAAACCCTGTGTACACTAGTTGCTTCTTTCCTTGAGGTGGTAGGTCTTTTTCCTTAAATAATCCAGATGAGAATGGGGATTACATCAATTCCTTATGGAAGCACTGAGAGGGTGAGTTTCCTCAATTTTCTTACAATGGTGTTGCAAAATGGGAATATACAAAATTCTCATTAAATAATAAAAGATGTAAGCACTGTAAAACAATTCACAGTTTTGTTGCTTCCTCTAGTTATAACTTAATTGCTTCTTAAAAATCCAGGGGCCTAGGATTTGAGGGAGCCTGTCTTCTAGTGATTATTTACCACTTGTTTTTAGTCGAAGTACATATTGCCTGGGCACATGGCCTAGGTCCTGCCTGCCACGTGGGGTCCACAGTTCCCCTGCACACAGGAACATCTAACTTCTTTAAGTGTGCTGAATAAATTATTAGGCTGCTAAATCCTTGAGTGAAGTTTCAAATTTTAGCACATACAACTTAAATGCATTGCAAAATGAGACTTGTTTGTATCATAATTTGTGCTGCATAAAGTTTTGTGGTGAAGATGAATTTTAGGCTTGCTTCAATGTAGTTTTTATTTATGTTACTTGTACAACTTGACATAGTAATATAGGCTGTTTTATCAGGTGTGCTAGTATTTATTAGATTTACAGTATGAATCTATTGTTGGGTACAAACTTAGTTTGTCTTAGTTTGTTCTAGAACCATGGAATAATGAACACTCTTACTGAAATGAATGTTTTAAATATTTTAATTTTTGTTAAATAATTTCTGGTGAAAATGTATTGAAGTCTCTGTTTTCTTAATATAATAGGCCTCCTTTGGTGATATGTTCATTGTGATCCTGTGGTGTATTTATGATTCTATAATTCTAGTGGGGGTTGATGACCTGTACATTAAAGCCTCAGACTACTGTATAGTCTTGGCTTCTCTTCATCTCTATTCCAGACTCTCTTTTCTGTGTCCTCCATGAATAGGAATGTTCACTCACCAAATCTGTACCTGATTTTTTATTTACTCTTAGACCAAAGGCAGTTTATTTTAGTCTAGTAGCTTGGTCTTACAGCCCTACATTCTTAGAAAGGCATCTTTAAAAGACTTCATCATCATGCAAACATCAGAGAATCTGCGTACACAAGCATAGATAGCTTTGGTTGGTTATCAACATGGCCTCTTGATGCAACCAGGAGATGCAGTAAACACAAGTGTATGAGGTTGCTACTGGCGTACCATGACATAATACTATTTTATAGTAAACTTTACTTCTTATAAATAGTAGGAGTATACTTCAAAACAACAACAAAGCATACTATAGTAAATATATAAGCCATTAAAGTTATCATCATTATTAATATGATATACTGCTCATAATTTATGTGCTACACTTTTTTTTTTCAGTGCTGGGGATCAAGCCTAGGGCCATATGATGCCTGCATGCACTCTCCCACTGAGCTACATCCCCATCCCTGTGCTGTGTTTTTATATGACTGGTAGAGCAGTAGGTTTGTTTATACCAGCATCATCATGAACATGTGAAGAGTGCACTGTGTGAGGATGTCTGTGATGTCACTGTTGTGTATGGAATTTGTTGTTGGCCAAAATATCATTATGCGATGTATGATTTTATTTTCATGTTCTGTTTTGTATTCTGTAGCAGATGTTTTATGCTTAGGTGTGCAGGGCAGGAAGAGGAGGAAATGAAAGATTTTAGTGAGTACAGAATAGAGAATAAATATGTCAATACTTCCAATAATCATGCAGCCATTTATTTTAGGTCACTCAGATGATTTTAGAAGAGCTTTGGAATTATGAGGAAAAATTAGTGGGATCTTCTAGCACAGAAGTAACTGAAGTCTACGATGATTTTACATCTAATGTAACCTGAAGAAAGGCTAATGTTTTAGAAAAGTCTTAAGAATCTAGGACCTTCAGGAATCAGATTTATAAAACAGTGAAAGAATAGTTTAGAGCTTGAGAACAGGCTTGTGGGGGCAGGGAGGCTGAAAACTCTGGGAGTAGATGGGGGATATAGCACTAGCACAGCTTTATATTATGGGGGAACACTTGATGGGGCAGTGGTATGCTACTGGAGTAGTATCCAAGTTTCTAAGTGGGGATCATATCTATGGCAGCCATGAAAATATGCTCCTTGGTTTTCCTACCACAGGGGCCATAACTGACTAATAACTCAGCTGAGCTGCTTTGTGAATTAAGTGCTGCATTTGTACAAGGCCATGCTTCCCAACAAGTCATCCCAGCTATTGATATAGCACATTAAGGATATGAAGGCAGGTACATCTCAGGGAGACCGGCCTCAAAGACTGCCGATTTGCCTTGCTGAGACTTTGTTAGAACTGCATCTGAGACAGAGTCTAAGATTTTTCCCATGCAACCTTCTTTCATTCTCTCTCTTCCTACAGAGATCAGCCTGCATGGGGGCATAATGGCTGAAGTGCCAAACTCTGAAAATGTATACAAGGTCAGTCAAGGCAGGTCTGCTAAAACCAAAGTCTGGACCCAAATTGGAAAACTATAGACTGGAATGTGTGACTGCTAGTATCCAGATGGATTCACCTGAATCCTCAGAATTCACAAAGGTAGTCCATTCTTAGCTTGTGTTGGAAGGTGGTACAGGAGCCCTACTCCTTCAAGGCAAGTACTGTCCTTCTCAGGAGCTGCCTTACTTCTTCTGGCTAACTAGGATTAAGTCCTAGTGTAACCCAACTGGAAAAGTGCTAGCCCAGATAAAGGAAGAAAGAGATAAAACATAAAAAGCTCTTTAAGAATTAGCATGTATTGGCATGAACAAGGGGCATATCAGGGATGGATGCTGAGACTGCATGATCAAAGAGGCTAGAATACAAGCCTGTAGATAATCAGTGATTCACATACTTTGGGGCACTTTTTTAGATGCTTGGGAAAAGAGGAATACTTAGAAATATTGGACATAGGTTGTGAGTTGATGTTGATACCTGGAATGCAAAGCATCTTCATGGCACCCCTATTAGAATGGCATCTTCTAGGGAATGAGGTAATGAATGGAATTCTGACTGAAGTCTGGTGCACAGTGCACCCACTGGGTTTATAAACCTACCCAGTGGTCACTTCCCCAGTTTCCAGGTATGTGACAAGAATTGACGTACCTGGTGGTTGAAGTAACCCCCACATGGGATACTTGTCCTGTGCAGAAAGAGTTATACTGGGGAAGGATAAGTGGAAATATCTAAAACTGTCCCACTGCTCCTAGATAAGATATTAAATAAAGAGCAAGATGATGGGGCTGGGGTTGTGGCTCAGCGGCAGAGTGCTCGCCTTGCACGTGCACTGCCCGGGTTCGATCCTCAGCACCACGTAAACATAAATGCATTGCATTGTGTACAACTAAAGTAAATAAATAAATATTTAAAAAAAATGCATTGTGTACAACTAAAGCAAATAAATAAAATATTTAAAAAAAGAGCAAGATGATGTTTTGCAGGTGTGGAGAGGATGGCAGAAATTATAGCTACAATTAAAGATGTAAAGACTGTAGACTGAAGTTGAAGAGTAGCCCCAATCACAGTCTCTATGTTAGGTAGACATCATTGGTAGAGTAGGAACATGGTATTGATGTGGTAAATGCATTCCTTTCTATCCTAATCAGAAAAGGACAGTTTTAAAGTGATGCATTTCTCACCTAAGAACATTGATTATATTTGCCCATATATTAGGTGACATGGAAATTTGTCAACTTTAAGTGGAACCCGGTGTAGAAAAGAGCTCTGTAGCGGGTCTGGGCTGTGGTATAAGCAATCCTGCTGCTTGGGTCATATTATCTGGCAGATCTTATGGTGTCAAAGATGTCTTTACTGGAAAAAGATGTAATATGTTGCTTATAGAAAATCCAAGACAGGCCCCATAATGGAATTATGGATAAAAATTGTGCACAAAATTAAATGCCTTTTGAAAAACAGCTTCTGATATGTTTCTGGACTCTGGTAAAGACAAATTGCTTAGCTAGGAGGCACCAAATATGTATGCACCTGGAACTTTATGAATAGGATTCTTTTAGAACCCATCAAGCCAAAAGCAACAACCTTGGGGTGGTTGGGGCACATCAGTCAGCCTGTGAGGGTAGAAGTCTGGGATCCTGATTCAGCCTTTGATGATATGGGTGTGGATGGAGCCCCAGTTTCTTCTGTGGCATTTGGCTAGAGTGGAGTGGTTATTTACTTGAATTTTGTCTTGCTTGAATTTTGTCTTTCTTGGTTCTTGGCAGGGGGTGTGGGATGGGGTGGGGTGGATACTGATTGAAAGCAGGCTTCCACTGGAACATTTTTGTCTGTGCCTGGTGGCATTTCCAAGTTTCCAGTTTCTTCAGCTTAAGGTCTGGAATATATGAAGCAAAAAGAAAACCCAGAGAACTCACTGTGATGGTGTTTCTTGAGCCATGAGGTCCTTATCCAGTCTCTCTCCTTCCTTTGCTAGCCTTCTTATGTTTGTTTTATATATAACATCCGAGGTTTTTAGTTTTAACACTTTGTAGAAGGAATAGGAAAACATGTCTACTCCATTTCCCTGGAAGCATAGTCTCAACTGATTTTTATAAGGGAAAGAAATTTAATTCAATGAAGAAAGGGTTAATTTTTCAATAAATGGTGATGGAACAATTGGATATCCATTTGCCAAAAAAAAAAAAAAATTACCTAAACCTCATATCTTATATAAATAAATAATTCAAAATGGATCATGGACATAAATGTAAAAGTGTAAAATATTTAGAAGACACAGAAAAAAGTCTTCATGACATAGAATTAGGCAGAGAGTTCTTAGACATGCAACAACAAAAACATGCATAAAAAGCTAGAAAACTGGCCTCATTAAGTTTAAATCTTTTGTTCTGTAAAAGTCACTAAGAAGATTGGAAGTTATAGAATGGGAGAAGATATTTGAAACACAGATTTGATAAAAGAATAGTATCTAGTATATATAAAGAGCTTTCTAAACTCAATAGTAAGAAAATCAATGATTAAAAAAATGAACAAAACCTTGAACCTAGTCTTCACTGGAGAAGATATACAGAGGCAATAAGCCCATCAAGGAATGTTCAGCATTGTTGGTTTTTAGGGAAATGCAAATTAAAACCATGACGAAATAACCCTATTAGAGTGGGTAAAATAAAAGTTGCTGACTCCATCAAAAGCTTGGAAAGGATACAGAGCATCTCAGATGGTTGCACATTGCTGGTGGGAGTATAAAACAGTGTAGCCACTTTGAAAAATATTTTAGCAATTTTTTAAAAAAAAACTATACAAACCCAGCAATTGCACTCCTGGGCATTTACCCCAGAAAGATGAATTTTTTCTTCACACAAAACCAGAAACCTGTATATGAATATTTATAGCTGTTTTATGAGTAATAGCTGAGAGCAGGAAGTGACCCAGATGTCTTTCAGTGGAGGATTAAATGAGGAGCCTTCATACCACGGAATACTCATCAATAAAAAGAAGTAAGCCATCATGCAAACAGCAACCTGGATGAGTCTCCAGAGAATCACACTGAGTTAAAAAGCCCATCTCAAAAGATGACATGTTCTCTTATTCCATCTGCATGACATTCTTGAAATGACAGAATTATTAAAACAAAGAAGAGATTAGAGGTTTCCAGGGTTTAAGGAGGGAATTAAGGCCGGTGCTTGTGGCTGTTAAAGGGCAACCTGAAGGATACTTGTGGTGGTGGACATGTTCTGTATCTTGATCTATCAATGCCAGTATTGTGAATGTGATTTTTCACTGTTCTTCGTGAGATGTCATCACTGGGGGAACATGAGACCTCTTTTTTTAGTTACTAAAATTGTGACTTAGCAAATTCTCTCAAAATAAAAAGTTGATATATAACACTGCATCATAATCCTTATGATAAATCATTATTTATTATAAAATAAACAAGATTTTCCTTAAAAATATCAGTTGACCATGTTTGTGATTATTTCTGGATGCTCTCTTCTCTTCCGTTGGTCTGTGTCTCTACTTTTTGTCCAAAACCACACTGTTTGAGGCTATAGTAAGTTTGGTTAGATTTTTCTACAACTAGCTATAGTATTTTTAAAAGTTATGTAGTGCATGCCTAATTATTTTGACTCTTCTAGTCATTTGTCTTTTCATATAAATTTGAGAATTAGCTTGTTGGTGTAGATAAGAAATACTATTGGGATTTTTATTTAGCTACATATAGATGTTTGGTGAAAATTATCATGATGATATTAGTATCCTAACTTGGGAATATGGTATACGTCTTCACTTATTTTGGTCTTTTCACTTTTTGGGTTTTGAATGCATTGTGATTTCAGTCTGCGGATCTTCCATGTATTTTGTAAGTTGTAGACATAACTATTTTGTGATGTTTGGTTTTGTTCTTAGTGATACTCTTTTGTTTATTGTTCATATTTAGTTTTTGTGTGATTTCTACAAAGACAATTATTTTGTTTTTGAATAGAGATTTAATTTTTCCCTTCTAATCTATATATTCCCTTTTCTTATTATTTTAAAATTTATTGCACAGGCTAAGACTTACTGTATATCAGTTGTCATGTTGGTCTTTCAAGGATCCTAATGTGTCCTCATTGGATTCCATTATTCTAGGACTTGACTGGTGTTCAAAGAACATTTTCAAACAACTAGAACTAGCCTAGTTTGACTATGGGTGATTCTTTTAGTCTCAGTATTTAGCATCTGACATATTAGGAATATTTCCTCTCTGAGCCAGACCATTTCTTTTTTTAAAAAAATCACCATGAAAAGGAATCTTCTGGGCATCAAAAGGCATAGACCAAATGAGAACTGAAATTATCCCAACAAAAGGTAATGCCAAGTGGCTGCCAAATATGTACTACCCACTCCTGCCTGAAGGTGGGAGTCTTCAATTGTGTAATGATCTAGGGCAGAGCTTATGGAGGAGCAGTGACCTCTGTACAGGAGTAGGAACCTTATGTGAGACGGGTTCAAGTAAGACATACATACATACATGCATTCATGTTTCATGTATATTGAGTCAATTTCATGTACCAGATTCTCTTCTAAGCTCTGGGGAAACAAATGTGAGCAAAATATATAAAAACCCCTATTTTGGGGGAAGACAGATGATGAAATAAATAAAGCATATACTATGTTTTTAAAAAAGGTGCTAAGGAGCTGGACGCAAGCCCCCAGTGGCTCAGGAGGCTGAGACAGGAGGATTGCAAGTTCAAAGCCAGCCTCACCAATGGTGAGGCGCTTAGCAACTCAGTGAGACCCTGTCTCTAAATAAAATACAAAATAGGGCTGGGGATGTGGCTCAGTGGTCGTGTGCCCCTGAGTTAATCCCCAGTACCAAAATAAAGAAATAAATGTGCTAAGGAGAAAAATAAAGCAATAAATGAGGAAAGTATATGAGAATGTCTCCAGAGTACAATATTAAATTAGGTCGGTGAAGGAAAGGCCTCAAATAGAAGGTGTGACTTAGATAAAACCAGAACTGAGGGAGCCAGACATGCACACCTATGGGAAGAAAGCGTAAGAGGCACCCTGGGTGAAGCTGGGGTCCCCAGGCTGGAGAACTAGAGGCACCTGCCCCTCCAACAAAACAATACAAAACAAACAAGATGAGGTTCAGTGGCATGAATAAGAGGAGGGGGGGAAATCAGTGAGAGACAACAGATTATATTGGGCTACTTAGACGACTGTCTCCTTCTTCTGAGACAGATAAAAATCCACTGAAGAGTTCCGAGCAGAGGATTGATGTGAGCCAACTAACTTTAACAGAACCGTCTTGGCAACTATTTTGAGAAAGGACTTAAAGGAGGCGAGGGACTTCTTACCTTACAGTGTCAGTGAGGGATGATTTTCTAACCCTGCACTTTAATGTGTACAGAAAAAAATCAAGCAAGTAGACCTTCTACAAAGACTTTTTGTAAGGAAGTTGCAGATGCTATGTGTTTTCTTTAATGGAAACATATAGGGCACCTCCTGGGAGAGGGACTTACATCCCCACTGCACTTTGTTTAAGAGTAATGGATGTTTACATACTGCTCAGCTTTTCTGGTAAATCAAAAGGTTTCAGGTCTGTAAAAGCAATTTTCTACAAGGTCTTGTGTAATACCCAGTGAACTTACCCTCAACTCTTTGATTTTATCACATTGGCTTAATAGTCTTTGGTAAATCCACAATAAATATATTTTTTTTACATTTTCTCAGACTGAGTGGATATTTTTCCTCTAATAGAAAATTTTCATATTTTTCTCATTGGCATAAAAATACAAAATATATTTTTGGAGAGACAATAAGCAAACCAAATCAAAACAAAAAAACCCTGAAAATAAAGATCACCAACCCAGAGAGGATGTGACAGAGGACATGAATATAATCTAGACCCTTAGGGTGGACTTCTCTGAGGGGTAATACTTAAATGGCTCTGAAGAACCATAGGGAATTAATTAGCGAAGTGGGCAGAGTGCTCCCCTAGAGGAAGCATCAGAGGATACCTCGTGCGGAAGGACTCTGCGTGAGGAGAGTTTGGGAGACAAGGGAAGCTGGAGCGCAGGCACAGGGGACACTGAGACTTGCAAGCAGCAGGGGACGGATTATAAAGGGCCCCCTAGGCTGAGTGTGGGATTTGGGTCTTTATTTTTACTGAGATTGCTTGGGCTGGAAGATGGTTGGGGAAGCATCTTAGTGCTTTCTGTTGCTGTGATCTGAGGTTGAGTAGTTTATGAAGGAAAGAGATTTATCTTGGCTCATGGTTCTGGGGGCTGGGAAGTCCAAGGCTGTGATCAGCATTCTGTTAGTCAGCTTTGCTTCACAATAGTGAAGCAGACTACTTAATGAAGAAAAGAAGGTTCATTTAGCTCACTGCTTGGAGGTGCAGGTCTGGAGGCCCCGTAGATTTGGGCTCTGATGAGGGAAGCACACCACGTCAGGAGCGCATGTGCAAATAAGTGCTCACATCATGATGCTGGAAGCAGAGAGGCGGGACCGGCCAGGGCCCTGCAGTGCTCCTTGAGGGCATACTCGCAGTGACCCTCCGTTAGGCTCCACTTCCTAAAGGTGCATAGCATCTCCTAAGACCACCCTGGGATCAAGCCGCTGTATGTGGATCTTGAGGGGACACTCGTCCAAACCACAGCAGGCATCTGCTTGACTTCTGGTGAGGGCCTCGTGCTGCTTCACCTCAAGGTGGAAAGTAGAGAGGGCAAGTGGGCGCTTGTTGGAGAGGAGCAAGAGAGCCAAGGAAGCTGGATTTGCTTTATATTCTTATTTTTATTTTTTTGATACCAGGGATTGAACCCAGTTGCTCTTTACCACTGAGCCACATCCCCAGCCCTTTTCATTTTTTATTTTGAGACAGGGTCTTTCTAAATTGTTTAGCACTTAACTGAATTTCTGAGGCTGGTCTCAAACTCTCAATCCTCCTGCCTCAGCCTCCCCAGCCTCAGGACTCACTTTATAATATAACTTGCTACTGTGACAACTAACCCACTCTCCTGGGATTCCCACTAATTCACCAATCCATCCACTCACGAGAGTGTTGTCTCCATGACCCAAACACCCCAAGGGCCCACCACCTCTTAATACCATTCCTTCGAAGTTAAAGTTTAATTTAAATTTTGACAGGTTCCAACCATATTCATACCATGGCAGGAGAAAAATATGGTTCTAAAGGGACTTGTTAAGCAGGGAAATTGAGTGGACTAAGTAGGAGTCGTGGTAGTAGAAAGGGGTAGACTTATTTGAAAGACATTTAGGAGGGAGAATCATTAAGAATTGGTAATCAGACATAAAAACGAGGAAGAAGGAGATGTCTAAAATTCCTGTCAGGTTTCTGGCTAGGACATTTTGGGGAAGAGGGGGCAATTCACTGAGTGAGGCAAGGCAGGCAGAGGAGTAAGTTCAAGGGTAGTGGCTCTCTTGGCCATTTGGGCTGTTATCACAAAGTACCATCCATGGGTGGCTGATGAACAGCAGAAATGTATTTCTCCCAGTTCTGGAGGTTAGAAGTGCAAGATCAGATTGCTAGCATGGTTGGTTTCTCATGAGCTCTCCAAGGTGGCAGATGGCTGGCTTCTTTTACATAGAGTGGGGGGGGGGAATGGTGGTGGTGGCTAAAGAGATCTGCTAGGTCCCTTTTATAAGGACATTCATTAATCCCATTCAGAAGGGTGTGCCCTCATGACCTAGTCACCTCCCAAAGGGCCCACCTCCAAATACCATCACAATGGGAATTAGATTTCAACATATGAATTGGGGGTGAGGCAAACATGAAGTCCGTAATAGAGACCATGAATTCAATCTCGGACATTGAGATTTAGATCTCTTCAAACCATCCAAGTGAGGGTATTGAGGAAACACTTGCATATGGGTCTGGAGTCCAGCGGAAATCTCCCTTCTAAAGATACAAATTCAAGACTAACTAGTAAAGGAAGGCATTTGAAGTCAGGGGGTTTGTCCTAAGGATAACCTAGGCAGAGCCTGCGCTGGAAACTGTTGCCCACGCAGAACTCCCTTCAGCACTGAGTCTATTATCCCTCAACTGCTGGCTGGAGCCCTTAGCTGGTAACCTTTTGGGCACTGGGCCTTGGATGAAAAGCTACCTTGCCCACATTATGCCCTCTTGGGGAAGGGCACCCACCTGCACCTGAACTGGGACGACTCAGAAGGGCCATCTCAGCTTCAGAGCTAGCGATAGGCTTGGCTGAGGACGTTCTTGAGACTGTATCACAGCCAAGTTCTGCCTCTGGCCACTTCTCCTCTTCTCTCTTCCCTTCTTCATCCCCTACAAATCTCCAGCATTCAAAGCTACTCGGAGTCGGCTTGTTGGGAAGCCTTTCCATTCAATTGCCGTTTATCTTACAAGGCACACCAGGAAGTCCTTTATTAGAAGAGACACATGAGTGAATCATTTAACAGGAAAATGGTCCCTTGGAATGCCTTTAAAAGACATAAATTTCTAGGCAAATTCAAAAACTTTCTCTAAAAGTCTTCATTCTGGTCATTCAAAAACTTTCTCTAAAAGTCTTCATTCTGGTCAGTATGTCTTTCCAAATGGATTTCTCAGCCTTGATTGGCAGAGTTCTGTGTAAGTCATCTGCTTGTGTTAAGTTGCTGTGGGTTTTGACCCCCAGGGCCTGCCTCCTTTGCGAAGAGAATCTCCTTCTTCATCTATTTCTAGCCAGCCAGAGGAGAAATTTTGACTGGCCTTCCTGCCGCTGCCTTTCTGCCTGCCTATTATTCTTTTTTTCTTTTAAATCAAAAGAAGGCAATGTCCCCTTCCCTTTTCAAGAAGAAAGAGAATCTCTCATTTTCATAGCTTTCTGACTTCCGTTATTTGAAATTTAAATATAGAGCTCCTAGCACTAGTGTGAGCATAGCTTCCTTCTGTGCTGGCCTCTGGGAGGGTCTCAAAACAGATTTCTAAAAAGCCCATATTCCTATCAGACCATTAAATTTTGAATAAGATTCTTAAACTGACAACAAGATGTGTAATGAGATACTTAAAATGCTTTTATCGTCTCTCCATTGGAGGTATGCTTACGCATGGAAGCAAAACAAAACAATAAGTGCTAAGATGTAATGGAAAATCATCTCAGAAGCATCACACAGATCCTTTGAAACTTAAGTATGTAAAATAATTATTTTTAGGTAAGAGTATCATTTGAGGCCTTCTGGAAAAATCTCACATTGTATTCACTTTTCCCTCCTACTTCCAATTCTGACAAAAGTGTCTCAAGAAATGGAAATAAAATAGTGGAAAGTATGCATCAGTGAAAGTAAAGACTGGGAAAAAATATCTGAGGTCAAACGGATAAATATGGGAGAAATGAGAGGCAGGAAAATGAGACAGAGGCATGAATGTGCGCTGAGCATCCTGTTTTGTTTGCATGGGAAGAGATCAAAAGAATTTGTTCTGTTCTTGAGGCTGGGAGATGAATGTCAATTCAGATATTTTAACATTAAAAATAAATTAAGACATAATTTTAAAAATTATGTGTACTATCCAAATTATGAAATTAGAAAAATTTTTTTTGTAGAAAACAATGAAAAAAATAAAGGCAATAGCAAGGAACCAGAAAAGTTTATGATAAGCATAAGACAGTTCCTATAATTGTAAGAGTTAATTTTTTAAAATATTTTCTTAGTTGTTGATAGACCTTTATTTTATTTATTTATATGTAGTGCTGAGAATTGAACCCAGTGCCTCACACATGCTAGGCAACGCTCTACTACTGAGCCACAACCCCAGCCCTGTAAGAGTTAATTTAAGAGATTAAATTCTCATATTAAACGGGTTCCTTATAATGATTTAGTCAGGAAATAAAGTCCAAGTATAAAAGGCTGAGAAGAACAAATACAAACTGAAGGGCAAAAGAACACATGCTGGGGCCACCATGTAGTAAAGGGGTTTATTAACCGGCCCCTAATGGCTGGTGGGGACCTAGGGACACGTGGAGAGGGAAGGGGATGAGGAAAACCAGTGGGAGGGGAGGAAAGGAGAAGGGGCAATGAAAAGAAAAGAAAGGAAGGAAGGAGTTTCAGTCTGGAGAAGGCTCAGAGAGACCCCCAACTCCATAGGCTGCCGGGGGTCAAAAGGGGAACCCTTGTGTCATAATTGGCTCAGTAAGGCACCTGAGGTGTGGCCAACATCACGGCCAGCTTAAGGCGCTTGGGAGGTGTGTCTTATCTTAAGGTACCTGGGAGGTGTGGCTTGGTTAAACTACCTGGGAGGTGTGGCCTGTCAGCCGGAATCTAACACAAACCACAGAAATAAAGCTTTGCATTTGTATTTTAGATGAAGAGGAATTGAATTTAAAAATTACTAAATAGGACTAATAGGTCACCTTGACCTCCATAAAAGCGAAATTCATAAGACTGGAAACTATGTACCAAATATCATAGCATTGATGCAAGGAGAAATTTCACAACAGTAATGGAAAATTGAAATACTACTCTCTCATCTCTTGACAGATCAAGCAGTAAAAAATAAATGAAGGTGTAGAAAATTTCAATAACAAACAACAGATATGATTTATGAATAAAAATCTGCATTTATAGCAGATATGACTTTTCCCCTTATACCGAGAGAATTTAAGCAAAAATAGTTCATATGTCAGGCCACAAAGAAAATATAATATATTCCCCAAAGCAGAAAATATCCATACCATACTCTTGAACAACTCACAATAAAACTAGAAAGTACTCTCAAATGGTATACATTATAGCAACAATGAAAACCAAGTATTTAGAAATTCAAACAAAATTGTTTTACTAAACAACTACTGCTTGAAAGAGAGAAAAAAAATTTTCAATTATAAAATCCTTGAAAAATGATCATGAAAAAAGCAGCAATAATCTTAAGTTCTAGCATTGATTTTTTTCATTGTCAAAGAGGAAGAAGCCATATCAATGAACTAGATATTTAAAAGAGGCATTTAAAAGAGAAAAAAGGAAATCAGGAAGAAGAAAATAATGTTTTTTAAAAAATATGAATTGATACATTAGAAAACTAAAAACCAACTTCTCATGTAAGAGTTGTTTTTAAGAATGCTTATTTAATAATAGAATAATAAGAGTGAATATTCATTTTGCACTTATAGGCATTGTTATAAGCAATTACTCATCTATAGTCCTTATAATGACTCAGTGTGCCAAATACTGCTAGTATCCTCAGTTTGCCACGAGGAAACTGAGTCACAGAGAGAATAAATAACTTACCCAAGGTCATAAACATAGCAAAGTGCAAAGATGGGACTTGACTTCAGATGTTCTGGCTCTATACTACACATACAATTGTTAACGAAGATGGTTGCAAACTCATGGACACAGTATCGGTTTAAAATAAGTAAAATAAGTAAAAAAAGCACGTGATACTATTCTAAAGTGTGAATGATTTAAAAATATTCTGTATAAGTCATTGATGGCAAAAGTCACCTTGCAATGCCAGAGAATGTTCAAAAGAATAATTATTTCTGGATTTTATCCAATGCCAATACATTTTCTTAAGGATGCATCCTTATGCTAAATATAAAGTTGATAAAGTTTAAACAACTCAGCACTGTGGTAGACAGATATCTGTGGTTTGAAGTGCTCAACATTTATTCCTACTTTTTAGAAATGCTCCTTTCCTTTCTTCTAAGAAATGCTTTTGCCCACTTCAACCATTTGGCTTAAATGCCAGTTGTTATCTTATAAATCTCATTTCCTTTGTTAGAAAAGGGCCCTGGGCTTTACTATGGCATTGATAGGCCCTTCCTCAAGAGTTTTTAAACTTAGGACTAGAGGGGAAAATGCTTAAATTCTTCTTTGGTATGATAGAGAAGCTTGTTTTAGTGATACTTATCTGAGAACAACTAAATAAGTAAAAACAGCAGTTTGAAACAACAATGAGATATTTCGACTGTGTTAGTCAGCTTTCCTTCATGATAGTAAAATACCTGAGCTAATCAATGTACAAAGATAAAAGATTTATTTTGCCTCACAGTTTTGGAGGCTCTACTTCATGGTCATTGGCCCCACTGCTTTGGGCCTGTGGTGAGGCAGTGCATCACAGTGGGAGTGAGTGGCAGAACAAAACCACTAACCTCATCAGCCAGAAAGAAACGACAGAGAGGGAAGGTCTGGATTCCCACAGTTTCCTTCAAGGGCACATCCCTAATGACCCAAGGACCTCTCAGTAGACCTTATCTCTGGGGCCTACTCCCAATAATAACACTCTGTGGGCCAAGTCTTTAACACCTGGACCTTTGGGGACATTTAACATTCAAACTATAGGGTGATGTGAGTTGTGCAAGACCTGGTATCATGCTGGAGGTAGATTAAAAAATGTGATATCTGACTTTTCCACTCTGTATTATTGCCTCCATGACTAGTAGGTAGAGTTTACCTTAAAAGCATGCTCTCCAGCAAAAGAAAGAATAAATTAAGTAGGGAATAGATAAGCAAAATGAATATGAAGGAATCAAACATTATTAATATAGTAAACCATCAAGTCTATAAGATGAATAAGGGAGGAAGACATGAATATAGAATATTCAAAACAACCAGAAGGAAAAAATCAAAATAACAGGTATAAGAGCATGTTTTCCAATAATAACTCTGAATGTAAATGATTTTGATTCTCCAATTAGATTCAAACTAGCTGATTTTATTAACAAACAAGACCTGACAATATGTTGCCTGCAAGAAAAACATCTCACTGGTAAAGACACACACAAAATGAAATTAAACAGACGGAAAATGATATTCCAAGTAAATGGAATATGAAAGCAAGCAGAGGATGCTATACTCACATTTGATAAAACAGACTTTAAGCCAGAATCACAAGAGACAAAGAAGGTCACTACATTTTGATAAAGGCAATAATCCATCAAAAGATAAAATGATTATAAGTACATATGCATCAAATATCAGAGCACTCAATTGTGTAAAACAAACACTACTGGACATTAAGGGAGAGATAGGTTTCAATTCAATAATAGCAGGTGATTTTAATACCCCATTCTCTCCAATAGATAGATCATCCTGACCAAATATCAATAAAGAAATATTAATATTAAATTATATTATAGATCAAAAGATTAGTAGTTATCTATGGAATATTTCACCAAACAGCTAGAGAATATACATTCTTTTCATCAGCACATGGAACTTTTTCCAAAATAAATCACATATTAGGCCACAAAGGAAACTTTAACAGATATTTAAAAAATTGAAATAATTTTTTGCATCTTATCAAATAATAATGGAAGGACACTATAAATCAACATCAAGAGCAACTATAGAAATCATACAAGCATATGGAGATTGAACAATACACTTTTGAACAAACAGTGGATCCCAGAAGAAATCAAAAGGAAAATTAAAACGTTCTTTAGAATCAAAATGGAAACACAACATACCTCAATTGTGGATACAGCAAAAACAATACTCAGGGTAATTAATAGCTTTGAGTTCCTACATTAAAAAACCAGAGAGCTCTAAAATAACCTATTGATGCATCTCAAGGTGTTAGAAAAACAAGAACAATCTGAATCCAAAATCAGTAGAGTGAAAGAAATGATAAAGATCACGGCAGAAATAAGTGAAATAGATACTAACAGAACAATACAAAGGATGAATGAAATAATTGGTTCTTTCTTTGAAAATGTAAACAAAATTGACAAACCCTTAATTAAACTAACCAAATAAATAAAAGCAGAACACATAAATAAATAAAAGTAGATATGAAAAGGGGGATATTACAACAGATATCACTGAAATTCATAGAATCACTAGGGAATATTTTGAAAAACTACACACCAATTAACTGGAAAATATAGAAAAAATGGGCACCTTTTCAGACACACAAACTGCCAAATTTGAACCAAGGAGATAAAGATCAATAGCAAGCAATGATATTGAAACACTGATTGAAGGTTCCTAATAAAAAATAGCCCAGTGACAGACACATTCATTGCTGAATTCTACCAGGCTTTTAAAGAACAAATACCAATGCTCCTCAACCTATTCCATAAAATAAAGAAAAGGAACCCTTCCAAGCTTATTCTGTGAAGCTAGTATTACTGTGCTACTGAAAACCAATAAGGACATAACATTAACAATAACAACAAAAGGAAAAGAAAACTATAGACCAATATCCTTGATAAACATAGGTTAAAAAATGTCTATATAATAC
This sequence comes from Tamias sibiricus, assembly GCA_025594165.1. Classification (NCBI taxonomy): domain Eukaryota; kingdom Metazoa; phylum Chordata; class Mammalia; order Rodentia; family Sciuridae; genus Tamias; species Tamias sibiricus. Next base: position 7,452,913 of record CM046662.1, on the reverse strand, counting down.
TTGCAAAAAAAAAATTTAGCAGCACATTAAGAAATTCATATACCATGATCAAATTTGTTTTAGTCCAGGGATATAAGGGTGGTTTCAGAATATGTAAATCAATAAACATAATACAGCACATAAAAATAATCAAGGAGGTAGGCACGGTGGCTCATGCCTATAATCCCAGGGATTGGGAGGGGAGGCTGAGGCAGGAGGATAGCAAGTTCAAAGCCAGCCTCAGCAGCTTAGCGAGGTCCTAAGCAACTTAGTGAGACCCTGTCTCAAAATAAAAAGGGCTGGCGATGTGGCTCAATGGTTAAGCACCCCTGAGTTCAATTTGTGGTACAAACAAAAACAAAAATGAAAAGAATCAAGTATTAAAAAACCCCATAAGATCATCTCAACAAATGTAGAAATTAGGCATAGAAGGATCATATATGACAAATCCATAGCCAACATCATACTGAATGGGGAAAAACTGAAAAAATTTCTTTAAAAATTAGGAACAAATCAAGAATGTCCACTTTTACCACTCTTAATCAATATAGTACTTGAAACTTTAGCCAGAGCAATTAAACAAGAGAAATAAATAAAAGGAATACAAATAGTAAAGGAGGAGGTAAAAATATCTGTTTGCTGATGATATGGTTCTATATTTAGAATGCTGCCAAAAAAACTCTTAGAGATCCAGTCCCGCTGACCTCCGCCCCAGAGCTAGTCTGCGTGGCTAGCCTCCAGCCAGCCACGCAGACCTCCGCCCCAGAGCAGGAGACAGCAAGGACAGACCCGCCAACTCTGCTTAGAGTGCAGGCAGGCCCAGGGCAGTCCCCGGGTCCTATATCAGAGTGCTGCCAGGCCCAGGCTCCATCCATTTCCGCTGACCTCCACCCCAGAGCAAGAAACAGCAAGGACAGACCTGCCAACTCTGCCTGAGCCCAGGCGGGCCCAGGGCAGTTCAGTGGACCTTCACCCCAGTGTGGTTAGCCCCAGACCACCACAGGAGCTCAGACTCAACCAGTTCAGCCCACACCAACCAGGGTAAAACCAGCCCCAGGTAGCATACTTTGAGGGTCAGTGGCAGGTTCTGATAGTCCAGCGCTAAGGGGAGGCACAGACAACCTGCAAGGGTATTATAAAAATATAGGGAAGAATCTGTAATAACTCAGATCTACACTGCAAAAAAGTAAAGCAAATAGACATCATGAAAAAACAGGGGAGGAAAATACCCCAAACAAACCAGGATTCTACAATAACAGAACCCATGCTTAGCAAAGTTGAAGAAATGTCAGAGAAGGAGTTCAGAAGGTTCATAATTAAAATGATCTGTGAATCAAAGAATGACCTAAATGAGCAAATACAGGCAAAAATTGACCACTACAACAAAGATACAAGAGAGCAAATACAGGTAGCAAAAGATTGCTTCAAAAAAGAGATCAAAACTCTGGAAAAAAAACCAGTCAGAAATCCTTGAAATGAAGGAAACAATTAACCAAATAAAAAACACAATTGAAGGCATCACCAACAGACTATATAAACTGGAAGAAAGAACTTCAGACAATGAAGACAAAGTATATAATCTTGAAAATAAAGTTGACCACACAATGAAGATAGTAAGAAACCATGAACAGAACATCCAAGAAGTATGGGACAGCATCAAAAGACCAAATCTAAGAATAATTGGGATAGAGGAAGGCACAGAGTTTCAAACCAAAGGAATGCACAACCTCTTTAGTGAGATAATATCAGCAAATTTCCCAAGCATGAAGAATGAATGCTTATAGGACACCAAATGTACAAAATTACAACAGATCTACACCAAGACACATTATAATGAAAATGCCTAGCATACAGAACAAGGATAGAATTTTAAAGGCCGCAAAAGAGAGGAATCTGATTACACATAGTGGGAGACCAATTCGTATCACAGCAGATTTTTCAATTCAGACACTCAAATCTAGGAGATCATGGAACAACATATTCCAAGCTCTGAAGGAAAAGGGATGCCAACCAAGAATCTTATACCCAGCAAAATTAAGCTTTAGATTTGAGGACGAAATGAAAACCTTCCATGATAAACAAAAGTTAAAAGAATTTACAAGTAGAAAGCCAGCACTACAGAACATCCTCAGCAAAATATTCCATGAAGAGGAAAAGAAAAACAATGATGAAAACCAACAGAGGGAGGTAGTACACTAAAGGAAAAAAAAAAAAAAACAATCAGAAGAGAAACCATGTCAAGGTAAATACCAGAAATAAAAATGGCTGGGAGGGGCTGCGGTCGTGGCTCAGCGGTAGAGCGCTCGCCTAGCATGTGTGCGGCCTGGGTTTGATACTCAGCACCACATAAAAATGAAAGCATTGTGTACAACTAAATAAATAAATATTAAAAAAAATGGCTGGGAATAGAAAACACATCTCAATAATAACTCTGAATGTTAATGGCCTAAACTCACCAATCAAAAGAAATAGACTAGCAGATTGGATCAAAAAAACAGACCCAACAATATGTTGCCTCCAAGAGACTCATCTCATTGGAAAAGACATCCATAGGCTGAGGGTAAAAGGTTGGGAGAAATTCTACTACTCATATGGACAGAAGAAACAAGCAGGTGTTTCCATCCTCATATCAAATAAAGTAGACTTCATGCTAAAGTCAATCAAAAGGGATAAAGAAGGACACTATATACTGCTCAAGGGAACCATACACCAATAAGACTTAACAATTATAAATATTTATGCCCCAAACAATGGACCATCCATGTTCATCAAACAAACTCTCCTCAAGTTTAAGAGTCAAATTGATCACAACACAATAATTCTGGGTGACTTTAATACACCCCTTTCACCACCGGATAGATCTTCCAAACAAAAGCTGAACAAAGAAACTATAGAACTCAAAAATACAATAAACAACTTAGACTTAACTGACTTATATAGAATATTTCATCCTTCAACAAGTGAATACACTTTTTTTCTCAGTAGCACATGGAAACTTCTCTAAAATAGACCATATACTAGGCCACAAAACAACTCTGAGCAAATACAAAAAAGTTGAGATTATACCCTGCATTCTATCCAACCATAATGGAATGAAATTAAAAATCAATGATAAAATATGAAATAAAAGCTACTCCAACACATGGAGACTAAATAATATACTACTGAATGAACAATGGGTTGCAGATGACATCAAAGAGGAGATTAAAAAATTCTTAGAGGTGATTGAGAACACAGACACAACATATCGAAATCTCTGGGACACTATGAAGGCAGTTCTAAGAGGGAAGTTCGTTACATTGAGTTCATTCCTCAAAAGAAGAAAAAGCCAACAAATAAATGACTTAAAAATTACATCTCAAAGCTCTAGAAAAAGAAGAACAATCCAAAACCAAAAGTGGTAGAAGACAGGAAATAATTAAAATCAGAGCTGAAATTAATGAAATTGAAACCAAAGAAACAATTGAAAAAATTGACAAAACAAAAAGTTGGTTCTTTGAAAAAATAAATAAAATTGACAGACCCTTAGCCAGGCTAACAAAGAGAAGGAGAGAGACAACTCAAATTACTAACATATGTGATGAAAAAGGAAATATCACAACAAACACTATGGAAATACAGGAAATAATTTGAAATTATTTTGAAAACTTGTACTCCAACAAAATACAAAACACTGAAAGCATTGACAAATTTCTAGAGTTGTATGATGTGCCCAAACTTAAGCAGGATGATATACATAATTTGAACAGACCAATTTCAAGTGACGAAATAGAAGATGCCATCAGAAGCCTACCAACCAAGAAAAGCCCAGGACCAGATGGATACACAGCTGAGTTCTACAAGACCTTCAAAGAAGAACTGATACCAATACTCTTCAATTTATTTCAGGAAACAGAAAAAGAGGGAGCACTTCCAAACTTATTCTATGAGGCCAACATCACCCTGATCCCCAAACCAGGCAAAGACACATCCAAAAAAGAAAACTTCAGACCCATATCTTTAATGAACATAGATGCAAATATTCTTAATAAAATTCTAGCAAAACGGATACAGAAACATTTCAAAAATATAATACACCACGATCAAGTGGGGTTCATTCCAGGGATGCAAGGATGGTTCAACATACGGAAAACAAAAACTGTAATTCACCACGTCAATAGACTCAAAGATAAGAACCATATGATTATCTCAATAGATGCAGAAAAAGCATTTGACAGAATACAGCACCCCCTCATGCTCAAAACACTAGAAAAACTAGGGATAACAGGAACATATCTCAACATTGTAAAAGCTATATATGCTAATCCCCAGACCAACATTATTCTAAATGGAGAAAAATTGAAAGCATTCCCTCTAAAAACTGAAACAAGACAGCGATGCCCTCTTTCACCACTTCTATTCAACATAGTAATTGAAACGTTGGCCAGAGCAATAAGACAGACGAAAGAAATTAAAGGGATACAGATAGGTAAAGTAGAACTCAAATTATCATTATTTGCTGATGATATGATTTTATACCTAGAAGACCCAAAAAGTTCCACCAGAAAACTTCGAGAACTCATAAATGAATTCAGCAAAGTAGCAGGATACAAAATCAACACCCATAAATCTAAGGCATTTCTATATATCAGTGACAAATCCTCTGAAAGGGAAATGAGGAAAACTACCCCATTTACAATAGCATCAAAAAAAAAAATAAAATACTTGGGAATCAACTTAAACAAAAACGTGAAAGACCTCTATAATGAAAACTACAGAACACTAAAGAAAGAAATGATGGAAGACCTTAGAAGATGGAAAGATCTACCCTGTTCTTGGATAGGCAGAAATAATATTGTCAAAATGACCATACTACCAAAAGCACTATACAGATTTAATGCAATGCCAATAAAAATCCCAATGACATTCCTCATAGAAATAGAAAAAGCAGTCATGAAATTCATCTGGAAAAATAAGAGACCCAGAATAGCTAAAGCAATTCTTAGTAAGAGGAGTGAAGCAGGTGGCATCACTATACAACAGACCTTAAATTATACTACAGAGCAATAGTAACAAAACCAGCATGGTATTGGCACCAAAATAGGCTGGTAGACCAATGGTACAGAATAGAGGACACAGAGACTAACACATATAGTTTCAGTTATCTTATATTAGACAAAGGTGCCAAAAATGTACATTGGAGAAAAGATAGCCTCTTCAACAAATGGTGCTGGGAAAACTGGAAATCCATATGCAATAAAATTAGATTAAACCTCTATTTCTCACCATGCACAAAATTCAACTCAAAGTGGATCAAGGATCTCGGAATTAGACCAGAGACACTACACCTAATAGAAGAAAAAGTAAGCTCTAATCTCCAACATGTTGGATTAGGCCCCAAGTTCCTTAATAAGAATCCTGTAGCACAAGAATTAATACCCAGAATCAATAAATTGGATAGACTCAAATTACAAAGCTTCTTCTCAGCAAAAGAAACAATCAGTGAGGTGAACAGAGAGCCTACTAATTGGGAACAAATTTTTACCACATGCACGTCAGCTAGAGCACTAATTTCTAGAATATATAAAGAACTCAAGAATCTTAACACCAAAAAAACAAATAACCCAATCAATAAATGGGCCAGGGAACTGAACAGACACTTCTCAGAAGAAGATATACAATCAATCAATATATACATGAAAAAATGCTCAACCTCTCTGGCAATTAGAGAAATGCAAATCAAAACCACTCTAAGATTTCATCTTACACCTGTCAGAATGGCAGCTATTAAGAACACAAACAACAATAAATGTTGGAGAGGATGTGGAGAAAAAGGCACACTCATACATTGTTGGTGGGACTGCAAAATGGTGCAACCGCTATGGAAAGCAGTATGGAGGTACCTTGGAAAACTTGGAATGCAACCACCTTATGACTCAGCTATCCCACTCCTTGGTCTTTACCCAAAAGACCTGAAAACAGCATACTACAGGGACACAGCCACATCAATGTTTATAGCAGCACAATTCACAATAGCTAAACTGTGGAACCAACTTAGATGCCCTTCAGTAGATGAATGGATAAAGAAAATGTGGTATATACACACAATGGAGTATTACTCAGCAATAAGAGAGAATAAAATCATGGCATTTGCAGGTAAATGGATGGAGTTAGAGAATATAATGCTAAGTGAAGTTAGCCAATCCCCAAAAGCCAAATGCCAAATGTTTTCTCTGATATAAGGAGGCCAATTCACAGTCGGGTTGGGATGGGGAGCATAGGAAGATTAGAGGAACACTAGAATGGCCAATGGGGAGGGAGGGGAAGGGAGGGGGCAAAAGGGTGAAGAAAAAAAAAGATGATAGAATCAGATGGATATCATTACCTTAAGTGCATGTATGAAGTCACGAATGGTGTGAATTTACTTTGCATACAACCAGAGATTTGTAAAAATGTGTCTATATGTGTAATATGAAATGTAATGCATTCTGCTGTTATTTATAACAACTTAGAATAAAAAAATAAATAAATTAAAGACAAAACAAAAAAAATAAATAAAATAGGAATGTCAAAAAAATATTCTTAGAATTGATAAACAAATTTAGCAAAGTAGCAGGATACAAATATCAGCATTTAAAAATAAGTAGCTTTTCAGTAGTAAAGCACCCCTAGGTTCAATCCCCAATCCCCAGTACGGAAAAAAAAAATGAATTTTTGTGTACACAAATAATGAACCCACTAAGAAAGAAATTAGGAGAGAATCCTATTCACAATAATGACAATAATGTCAAAACAAACAAACAAACAAAAGAACTCTAGGAAGAAAAATACCCAAGGAAGTGAAAGACCTCTACAATAAAAATTTTAAGACACTAAAGAATGAAATGAAGACACTAGAAGATGGAAAGACCTTCCATGCTCATGAATGGGGAGAATTAATTTTGTTAAAATGGCCACACTACCGAGTGATCTGCTGGTGCAATGCGATCCCCGTTAAAATGCCAAGGGGATTCCTCACAGAACTAGGGGAAAACAAACAAACAAAACTGAAATTTATATAGAAACACAGAAGAGCTGGAATAGCCAAAGCAATCCTGAGCAAAAAGAATAATGCTGGAGGCAACACAATACCCGATTTTCAAAATATTCCACAGATAGTAACAAAAATGGCATGGTATTGGCATAAAAATAGACATGTAGGCCAATGTAGTAGAATAGAGGACTCTGAAATAAACACATATGTACAACCAACTGATTATTGACAGAGGTGCCAAAAACATGTTGGAGGAAAGACAGCCTTTTCAACAAATGGTGCTGGGAAAACTGGAGAGTCTTGTGTAGGAGATTAAAACTAGACCTATTTTCTCACCCTGTACAAAAATCAACTCAAAATTGATCAAAGACCTTAAGGTAAGACCCAAACCTCAAGACTACTAGGCGAAAATATTTCAAGGTTATAGTAAGGGAATGCTTTCCTGAATGGGACTGCAGTAGTCCAGAAAACAAAAGCAAAAATATACAAATGAAATTACAACAAACTAACATCCTTTGCACAGCCAAGGAAACAGTCCACAGAGTGAAGAAGCAACCTGCGAAACAGGAGTAAGTTTTTGCCAACTGCTCATCTGACAGAGAGTAACATTCTAGAATATAAATTAATATCCTGAATTAAAAAATGACAACAAAATAAGTAATCCAATAAAAAGTGGGCAAATGCTGTGATCAGATACTTCACAAAAGAAGTAAAAATGACCAATAAATATATGAAAAAATAAGTCAACATCTTTAACCACCAGGAAAAGGCTAGTATCAAACAATCCAAAAATAGTAAGTGCTGGTGAGGATGTGGAGACAAAGGAGGCCTCCTGCATTGCTGATGGGACTGTAAATTAGAATAGCCACTATGGAAAACAGTGAACATATGGAGTATCTTCAAAAAAAAAAAAAAAAATAGAACTACCATACGATTTAGCCAAATCACCCCTGATTATTTATCCAAAGGAAATGAAGTCAGTATACAGAAGAGATAGCATGTTTACTGATACAAGATTCACAATAGCCATGATATGAAATCAGCTTAGGTGCCCAAAGACAGATGAATGGACAAAGAAAACATGGTATATACGTGGAGCATTACTCAGCCACAATGAAAAATGAAACCATACCATTTTCAGGAAAAGGGATGGGACTGTAGGACATCCTGTTAAGAAAAATAAGCCAAATACAGAAAGACAGGCACCTAAAAAATTAAAAAGGTAACTTGATGGTAGAAGAGGGATGGGGCCCAGGGACCAGGGAAAGAGGGGACAAAAAGGGAGGGACAAGGAGAGTGGAAGGGAGGGCGAACATGGTCAAAACTTGGCACATACATTATAGAAATATCACAGTGAAACCCGATAATTTGTCCAATTAATGTTCATTAATCACAGTTTCAAAATAAAATAAAAATCTTCACAATAAAAGGAGGAGGAGGAAATGTGGACACATAAAGAAACACCAGGGAGGCCGATTCCAGGAGGAAAGGCCACGCAAGGACACAGCAAGGAGGCAGCCCACCAAGGGTAGCCTCAGAGGAAACCAGAGCCACCAACACCTTAGCCATGGCCTCTGGCCTCCAACAGCGTGAGGCCATGCATTTGTGCTGGTTAAACCACACCATCTCTGATGTTTTTGTTATGGAAGGGGTAGAAAATGAATAAAATTGCAATTATTATCAGTTAAAAATAAAGCATCCTCTCCTTTAAACTTCTTTCTTCTACATAATCATGCCCCATTTCTTTCCTTCTGAAGATGAGCTCTTGGGTAGGGATGTGCTAGATGCTTGAACAAAGACTCTTGAGCATAGTTACAGGCCCCAGACAGCAGAAGATTTTAAACATCTTTTTTGTACTTATTTTCTGTTTATCCTCTTTGACGAAGCATCTGTTCAAGTTTTTCACTCACTTTTTTTTTTAACTGTGGTTGTCTTTTATTTATTTACTTACTTATTTATTCTAATCTGTTATACATGACAGCAGAAAGCATTTCAACTCATAGTACACATATAGAACACAATTTTTCATGTCTGGTTGTATAAAAGTAGAGTCACACCATTCGCATCTTCATACATGTACTTAGGGTAATGATGTCCACCTCATTCTACCATCTTTCCTACCCCTGTCCTATCCCTTCCCCCTCTCCCCTTTGCCCTATCTAAAGTTTCCTCCCATGCGCCCTCCCCCACCCCCCACCAATCATGGACCAGCATCCTCATATTAGAGAAAACATTTGTCATTTGTTTTTTTTTGGGAATTGGTTTACTTCACTTAGCATAATGTTTTCCAGTTCCATCTATTTACCTGCAAATGCCATGATTTTATTCTCTTTTAATGCTGAGTAATCTTCCATTGTGTATATATACCACAGTTTTTTTTTTTATCCATCCATCTACTGAAGGGCATCTAGGTTGGTTCCACAGTTTAGATATTGTGAATTGTGCTGCTATAAACATTGATGTGGCTGCGTCACTATATTATGCTGTTTTTAAATCCTTTGGGTATAAACCAAGGAGTGGGATAGTTGGGTCAAATGGTAGTTCCATTCCAAGTTTTCCAAGGAATCTCCATACAGCTTTCCATATTGGCTGCACCAATTTGCAGTCCCACCAGCAATGTATGAGTGTGCCTATTTCTCCACATCCTCGCCAACACTTATTGATGTTTGTATTCTTACTAGCTGCCATTCTGACTGGAGTGAAATGAAATCTTAGAGTAGTTTTGATTTTCATTTCTCTGATTGCTAGAGATGTTGAACATTTTTTCATATATTTGTTGATGGATTGTATATCATTTTCTGAGAAGTGTCTGTTCAGTTCCCTGGCCCATTTATTGACTGGGTTGTTTGTTTTTTTTTTGGTGTTAAGATTTTTTAGTTCTTTATATATCCTAGAGATTAGTGCTCTATCTGATGTGTATGTGGTAAAAATTTGCTCCTATTCTGTAGGCTATTCACCTCACTGATTATTTCTTTTGCTGAGAAGAATTTTTTTAGTTTGAATCCATCCCATTTATTGATTCTTGATTTCATTTCTTGTGCTAGGATTTTCACTCACTTTTTAATTGTGGTGTTTGTTTTCTTATTGTTGGGTTCTGAGCATTCTTTGTATATTCTGGATATCAGTCCTTTGTCAGGTCTACAATTTGCAAATATTTTCTCCTCGTGTATTGCTTGTCTTCTTATCCACTTAACAGTTCATTGGCAAAGCAAAAGTTTTAAAATTTAATAAACTCCAATTTATCAGTCTTATCTTTTACAGATTTTGCTTTTGATATCAAATGTATGAACTATTTGCTTAGCTGTAGGACACAAAGATTTTCTCTTATGTTTTCTTCTAAATGTTTTATAGAGCTTTCAAATGTTTTATAGATATATGATCTATATTTGTACAAGACGAGGAGTAGGTCAAGGATTTTGTTACAACAACATTTTTTTTTAAAAAAAGATTCTTTTATCTATTGAATTGTATTTGGACTTTTGTCAAAAATCAATTTGTCATATTTGTAAGTCTATTTCTGTTCTGTCTCTTCTCTTTCATTAATCTATATACATATCTCATGCCAATACAATGCCATATAAAGTACTGTAGCTTTATAGTAAGTCTTAAAATTGGGTAGGGCAATTCCTCTACTGTTACTCTTTTTTTTTAAAAGAAGAATAAATTTGTCTAAAAAAATTTATTTTGGTCGTCCTGGTTTCTTGCCCTTTAAGAGAATGATCTTGTTTATCTACAAAAATTCTTGATGAAAATTATAATTGAAAATTTATCCATGATCAGTGCTTAGGGAATTAACATTATTCCTATGTTGAGTGTCCAATCCAAGAAATTGGTGTGTCTTCTATTATTTAGATCTTTGATAACTTTCATAAGCATTTTGTAGTTTTTATCATATAGGTCCTGTACATATTTTGCTAGATTTATACCAGAGTTTTTCATTTTGGGTAGTTATTGTGCATGTATACATTTTGGTTGCTGTTTATTGCTAGTATGTAGAAATATGATTAATTTTGCACATCCATATATCCATGATTTTACTAAAGTCATCTATTAGTTGTAATAACTTTAAAAAATAGATTTGTTGGGTTTTCTGTGTAAATGATCACGTTGTCTGAAATTAAGGATAGTTTTGTTTCTTTCTTCCCAATCTGTGAGCTGCTTCATTTTCTTGCTTCACGGCACTGGCTACTGCTCCGAGTCCAGTGTTGAGCAGGAGTAGCATGAGTGGACGTGAATACCTGCGAATGCTCCAGATCTCAGGAGGAAGGCGTTCACGCTCACTGTTAGACATGACATGAATGTGTTAAGGCGCCCTTGACCAGGCTGAGGAAACTCCCTCCTGTTCCAAGTTTTCGGAGCGTTTATACTGTGAATGGATGTTACATTTAATTGAAAGCGTTTTCTCCATCAATTTCACTCCTAAGAGAAAGCCCACTTGTTCAAGGTGTATTCATTTTCTTTTTGCCTATAGCTGGATTTGCTTTTCTATTTTGTTGGCATTTTGGCACCTACATTTATGAGGCATATTGGCTGGTAGTGTTCTTGTCCTGTGTAATCTTTGAGAGATTTTGATATCAGGTGGTGCTGGCCTCATAGAATGAGTTAGAATATGTTTGCCTCCTTTTCTATTTTCTGAGAAGGATTATGTAGACTCAGTGTTATTTCATTGTAGATATTTTTGGTTGAATTGACCAGTGAAACCACCTGGGCTTAAAGATTTATTTGGGTGGCTATTTTAATAGAAATTCATTTCCTTCGTGGTTAGGACTGTTATGGTTCACCTTTCATTTTGAGCAGGTTCTGATTCATGGCTTAGAGGAATCAGTCCATTGAATCGACTTCATCATTTGTTTGTAGGAGTTACTTATTATTCTCTTAATGTCTGCACGCACAGTAGTGTCAGCCTCTTCCGTTCATGGTACTGGTGATTTCTTATTTCTCCTTTCTCTTGCTCATTCTCTCTAGAGGTTTATCAAATTTACAGATCTTTTTAAAGAACTGGATTTTGCTTACATCACTTCTCTCTATTGTTTTTCTGTTTTCATTGTGATATCTGCTCTTTATGATCTCTTTTTGTTTGCTTTGTGTTTATTTTGCTCTTATTTTTTCTGAGTTATAGCATATTTACTTGCAACTTCTTTTTATAACATACACATTTAATGCTGTGAATTTTCCTCTAAGCACTGCTTTTGCTGTGCTTCCCAAATTTTGACATCTTATACTTTCATTTTCAATTCAAAATACTTTCTAATTTTCCTTGAGACTTTTTGTTTGACATATAGATTATTTAGAATTAAGTTGTTTTGTTTCCAGTTGTTTGGAAATTTTCTTGTTATTATCCTGTAACTGATTTTGGGCCTTATTCTGTTATGTATAGAGAAACTTCTTTGTCCCATCTCAATTAAAAAAATGTTCAGGTTTGTTTTACACCTCAGGATATAAATTATCTTGGTAGGTACTTCCACTTAAGAAGAATGTTTATTCATCTGTTGTTGGGTGGAATATTCTGTTAATGTTGGTTCTTCTATAACAGTGGTTCTCAGCTGGGGTGGTCTTGTCTCTGTTCTCCCATGGGACTCTTGACCATGTCTGAAGACATTTTTGAGTGTCACATCTTGAAAGAAAGATGTTGCTGGCATCTAATAAGCAAAGGCAGGGATATTGCTAAACAATACACAGATGGCTCCCCACACAAAAAATAATTAAGTGTTCCAAAATGAATAGTTGTGAAGTTGAGAAATCCTGTTTTATGTAATTACTCATTTTCTGTTTGCTCTTTCAATTAGTGAAAGAGAACCACTGAAGTTCTCAGCTATTATTGTGGTGTTCTCTGAATCTCTTTCAGTTGTGTCATTTTTGCTTCCTGTATTTTTTAGACGCTGTTATTAGGTTCATACACATTGAAGATTCTCGTCTTCTTAGTGAATCAATAATTTTATCTTTTGTTGTATGTAATGTCCCTCATTATATCTTGTAATTTTCTTTGATCTGGAATCTACTTTGTCTGATATTAACATTAATATAGTTACTTCAGCTTTCTTTGGGCCAGTGTTATCATGGTTTGTCTTTCCTTTTCCCTTTACTTTTTTTTTATTATTGTCAAATGATCCTTTTTATTGAAATATTTTTCTTTGTAGCTCTTAACCAGCTGGGCATTCTACAGCACCGTTGTTGATATCATCTGTAAAGTCATAAGAGTAGAGGCCATCAACACTGCAGACCCGGCCTGGAAGTCCCTAATCTCTTAAAAGGTTCCGAAGGACTATAGCTAAGTATCAGTGCTCATCTGTTAGGCAGTGCTGATGTTCACCTCCAGAGTCATGCTGCTGTTTCTCTGCTTCTGTCTCCCTTGAGGGCCTTGATAATCAGGGAAGAGGCAGAATGTATTACTGCCCTCGGGGGGCCTGAGTGTTCTGACTGGTCAGTTTTGCTGTTACACCCAGGCCTTCTGACCAACTGTTTACTTGGCTAATTTACCACCAATCTCTTTTTGGACGAAAGAACCAGAGAACTGGTCTTGGGATCCAGGCAGAGCTGGTGCCCGCGTTTCCTCCCAGTGTACTTCAGACACATGACTTTGATCTTGTTGAGCCTGGATGATAGGGAAGAGGGGGCTGATGTTGGATATAGGATGACAGAAGATAGTCGGCTCCTTTGGAGCTGAAAGCCAAAAGCCCATCCTTTCCATTTTAATCTTCTTATATTATTATGTTTAAAGTGAGTTTCTTGTTGGCAGTGTTTATTTGGTGCACGTTTCCTCCATTTGACAGACTGTTTTAAATTGGTTTGCTTAGACAGTTTACATTTAATGTAATTACTAATGTTTAGATATAACTATGCTATTTTATTATTTGTTTTCTCCTGTTTCCTTGTTTTTTATTGTTCCCAGTTTCCCTTCTCTGCCTTCTTTTGGTTATTTGAATTTTCTATTCCACTTTAATTTATATATTACATTTGACTATATCTCTTTTTATCTTTTCTGTTGTCCTAGAGATGACAATCGACATATTTGACTTTTCACAGTTTAGTTGAAATTAATGCTTTACCACTTCAGGTGGACTATATGAGGATTACCACTATACTGCTTCTCTATCCTCCAGGTTTTGTGTTGCACTTGGCTTATATATTACATCTTCATACACAGCACACCTCATCAGAAGAGGTAATGATTTCTGTTTGTAACTATCAAGTGTTTTCTTAGTGATTGCAAAGGAGAATAATAGTTGATTGTATTAAGAACTTTTCAACCTTGTTCTCCAACAAAGGGAGCATCTCCCACATCACCCCAGCCTCCTGCTTCTCCCCGAAGCCACTCTCCTGACCTCACATCAGGAAGCCTGGGTGTCTGCTTGCCATGACAAGGTTCTGCTGGACCTCACTGAACTCTCAGAACCTCTGGCGTGGCATTATTAAAAGTGTGATTTCTGCTTGTGGAGCCATCATGAGGCACCTAAAAGGGGATTTCTTTTTGCTTTGGGACATCAAAATAGGATTAAAGGGTTTACAGTTGAATCCCAGCTCTGTACATTCCACTGTTCTTAGACACTGCTGGAGCGTGGAAATCATGCAGGTCTTTGGAAAGGAGAGAGTGGAGCATCAACTCACTATAAAGCCGCCTTCTCACACCCATGCATACTTCTCTTCATAGTGCCCTGTGTGGCTCTGATGTGTCGCAGCCTTCGTTGTCTCAGCAGTCCCCCTACCCCCCCCCCCACACACATTTCATTACTGAACAATACAGATAATATGTTTATTTTCTTCTGGGCTTTTAGTTAGAATAGTGCATGCTCATTATGTGAGTCCTGTCTAGGGTGACCAAACAAATTATCATGTAGAGCAGGGTACTTGAGAGCAAAAGAGGAAACTGACAAATGCCAAGACAGATGGACCCCATAAAATGTATCAGAGACAGCACTTCAGCTGGGGATGAACAGCCAACAGTGAGGGGACCCGCAGCTGGGATAAACCAGTCGCAGTGGTCTTGACCTCAGAGGATTTGAAGAGAGTGTACGTGCAGTCCCTAAGGTTGATGTCGTTCAGCCACTCTGAACCTGGCTCCCAAGTCCAAAGGGGTTTCCTTGGGCATACCCTCTTCTCATATTCCCAACCACTCTGCAAGGGGAGTTCTTGTTCTCAACCATAGATAAAGAAGCAAAGGCTCAGAGAGTCAATGCAGAAGGTTCAAGATTCCTGTATTTAGAATGTGTTCTAGGTGACACCGGTCTCTGCCCTTTCTGATTCCACATGCTAACCCGGATGCCGAGTGCCACGTGCTGGATGTATTGTAAACTTTGGTGGCGACGGAGCGGGGCTCGAGTCCCAGTTCTGGGGCTGTTGAACTCTGTGGCCTTGTTGCCCTGTCTGATCACGGTGTGGTTGTGGAAGCCGCGGCTTCAGCGTGTGCAGTGCTGTCACTCGCCCTGCTCTGTACCAGATGCTGTGTGCCTCACCCCGCCTCCCCCTAACCCCGCAGTAGGCACTGTTAGAAACCACGCTCTGCAAGTGACGGAGACAGTCCCAAAGGGACTGTGTGGGAAAAACACAACAGATATTCCTTCATTTCTGTCTTGGCCATGGGTCAGACCACAGTGCAGGTCTTGAGCTCTTCCGCTTCACAGTATTATCCAGGCGGGTCTGAGGAGGTGATTCTTTCTCCTAAAAATGTGCCTGCTTTTCCAGTTTCCCAAAGGCTCAGGGATTGCTTTTTATGTAACGTCTATTGATTTTTAAAATTTTTATTGTTTTTTGGTGTGGCCACAATCCCTCCCACTTCTTGAAGCCGCTGTCCCATGCAGTGGTTGTGGCCGTGCATGAGAAACAGCAGGTGGTGCCAGATGACAGATGGTGCGGGAGCCCGTCCCGGTGGGAGGGGGCGCGAGCGAGCGGGCAGGCAGCTGCCAGATCTTCCCCGCTCGCTGGCGCCGCGCTCGCTCGCAGGAGCTCCGGATCCAGACGCACGCAAGGCGCTGTCCTTTCAGCACCACGGCTCGGGCTGGGGAGGGAGGACTCCTGTTTGCCCTCCTCCTCAAATTGGCTTGAATCTGCTCCGACCCCAAGAGTGCAGCACAGTAAGTAGGCATTTGTTTTTGTTGAAACCACTCCCCGATACCCTCTGAATCCTTACCACCCCAGCCATCCCCACAACAGCCCTGTTTTGTTGAATAACATTCCATCAGCAGGATTGACAAGAGGAATTCAGTTGTGCTAGGCTTTTGAGGGTGGGGTGCAAGCACTGCTTGACTTCCAAGGGAGCTGGAGAGGAATAAATGCGATTTGTTTATTTAGTTGGCAATCTTGCAATATGGGGGCCGCTAACTTTCCATGGAACCAAAAAAAAAAAAAAAAAATGGCCCTCCTCTATTGAGGAAATGGAGGCACTCCACGGCTGAATAACAGGATCTGGCTCAAGCCAACCTCTTTTTGTTTTAGGAAATTGAACCCCATGTGCAATTTATGTGTGATGTAAAAGGGTACACCTAGAGGCATCGAGTGGATTTATTGTCTTTTCGGGGTTGGGGGTTGCTGAAGAAAAACCAATGTAATGAAATAGGAACCAGGGTGGCGAGTTGAGATTTATCATACTGCAGGGGGACCCAGAATAATGGATTTCGTTCTGCACTAAGAATAAGCTTTTCACTGGGGCTACAGGAATACTTGAGCTGTAGTGTTTGGGTATTTTTTATGCTTGTATTTTTTTATGTAGGTCTGGGATTTTCCTTGGTTCCCCCAATTTGAGGGCTATTGAGCCCTGTGGGCAGGTGGCATGTTCTGATGATTAAAGAAGTTTTACTGGACAATGGGGATCATGTCAGGAAATCTAGCGGAAGAGCGATGACTGATCACTAGATTGAAAGCCGCCCAAGTGGAGCTGTTGAGGACAGCGCAATTTTCTCTGTCGTCAGCCCTCTCTCTCCCTGCCTCACCTCCTGCTGTAACCAGAACCCCACTGCTTGCCTTAGGTCTGGGAAGAAAGGCGTGAGGATGGTGAAGCTGAACAGTAACCCCAGTGAGAAGGGAACGAAGCCACCTTCGGTGGAGGATGGCTTCCAGACCGTCCCCCTCATCACTCCCTTGGAGGTTAATCACTTACAGCTGCCTGCGCCGGAGAAGGTAAAGGAGGTGCTCTTCCCCTCGTCATCCCCCCAGGACCCCATCCCAGGAAATAAAATGGCACAAAATCCCATCCCGAACCCTTTCTTTCCCCCATCAGCCATGGATGCTCCTTTTTTTGTAAATGTAGCTATTCTCTCCAGAGACCAGGCATCTCTTGTATCATTTCAGATTTATGGTAAGTGTTTATTCATTTTTTGGTTCATGTCTGTATGCTTGGGCAAGCAAATTAGGCTTTCCTTGTTAAAGTTTTGTCACAGCAAGTGAATACAAATAAGCTTCTAGGTAGTGACAGAGAAAAACCTGCCTTGATTATTTTGGGAGGTGTTTCAAAAATTATATTTGAAGACAGAGAATTGGATTCAGTCCAACAAGCATTCAGTTTGCACCTGCTAAGGCCCTGTCCTTATCTAGGAGTTGGTTATAAAAAGAAAAAATCACAAAACACTTAATCAGTATGACAAATGAATATAGTGTGTCATGGTGCATGCTATACTTGAGCATCACAAAGACTATGAGAGTGCATGGGTGGAAAAAGCTAAATTCTGTTGAAGTGGGAAGAGGCTGGGGAGGGCTTGGGGATAGGACTGGGGGACAAGTTAGGTAAGCTGCAGAGGACATTTGGATTGGGATTTTA
Source organism: Tamias sibiricus (assembly GCA_025594165.1). NCBI lineage: Eukaryota > Metazoa > Chordata > Mammalia > Rodentia > Sciuridae > Tamias > Tamias sibiricus. The sequence continues at coordinate 7,435,175 of CM046662.1, read as the reverse complement.
AAGGTGAGTAAGACCCTCCCAGGAAGACCTGGAGGAACAGGCATTTGAGGCCGAGAGCACACATGTGCAAAGCGTGGGGAGCCTGGGGACAGCAGCCTGGAGCAGAGTCTCGGGGAGAGGCGTGGCTGGGGGTGAGTGATGGCTGATGGCACATCTCCTGACATGGGAGTGGCCTGTGAAGAATGGAGGTGGGCACTCATACAAAGGCGAGGGGTTGTCATCCCAGGGGCACAGGTGGGAGAAACAGCCGTTCCCTCCCCACCTGAGAGCACCTGGGGTCCACAGTGTGAGCTGTTGGCCGTCATAAGAGATTTGGAGGCACAGGACGAGGAGTGAACAACGGATCATTCCGCCTGTTTGATTTTCTCACTGGCATCTCCAGGAGGGCATTGTGCATCTTTACCACTTGGCTCCATCCCACCCAGAGGGGAGGAGCCAAAGCTAGATAAAGACCTGCTGATTGGCCGGGCCCAGTCATTTGTTTTGAAAGTGCAGAGGTTGTCAGTGTGGGACTGTGCTGGGGTGGGGGGCAGAAATAAGGATTTCTTGGGCCATTCTCAGAAACCAATAAAGGCTTTAAAAATAAAATTTGAAGAAGAGATTAGCACTAAGAATGTGAAGAGGCTATATTAATTTAGTCCTTGCTACATGCATATCAGATGTTCTCAGTTTTTTTATTACATATCAGAATCATCTGGAATTTTAAAACCCCTAATATTTAGACTGCACCCCAGAACAACTTTAGCAGAATATCTGGGGTGAGACCAGGTGTCCATGCTAGTGAAATCTTTCTGAGACGCTCCTGTGTGCAGCCAAGGTTGAGAGTTGCCGTTTTAGATATGCAGCTTCCTGGGAGTCAGGAATCATGCACTCACATTTGTAGGAACGTTGGTGAGTTATCCAAGTTCATAGAAGGAGCCAGTGAAAGTGCTGGAATTTGAAGCCAGGTATAAGTGGAACTAGGGAAGGAGAAGGGGGTGTTCTTGGGGTTCTGTGAGGCTCACAGATATAGGCCTGCAGACCTGCATTTTCCTGGCAGTTGTGCAAGGAGAGAGATTGTGACGGGGTCACTTCCCTTAAGCTTGCACAAGCCTTTCCGGTCATTCAGAGCTCCTTGTGAGCTCTTTTTCACCTTACTCTTCCCAGCCTGGGGGATTTCTTTCCCCAGTAAAAGAGGAGACAGTCCTGAGAAGCACCGAGTCCAGATGTGCAGAAAGTTGTCCCAAACGAAGTCTGGCCAATAAATAAATACCTTATCTCCATGGTGGACCTGCACGTGGAGAAGGCAGCCATGACCTGAGACCGCAGTGGGCCCCACAGGGTGCATCCCCACAGGGCGCACCCCTGCAGCGTCACAGCACAGCTCCCTCTGATGCTCACGGCAATGTTTTTGCTGGGTGGACCTTGGTTTCCTCAAGTGAGGAGGATCATGTCTGCCTCACCACGGTCAGAACAAGTTAGATGTGGCCTCATGAGTAAAGCATCCGAAACAAAACTGACTACAAAAGAAAAATAGTTACGATTTTCAAGTGCTTCTTAAATGTTAGAGGCTGTCTTCAGTCATCTGTACACCACACACACACACACACACACACACACACACACCACACACACACACATACACCACACACACACACACACACACACATACACCACACACCACACACACACATACACCACATACCACACACACACATATACCACACCACACACACACACACACACACATATACACACACACACACACCACACCACATACACACACCACACACCACACACACACACAATCCACACACCTCACACACCACACACGGACACACCACACACCACACACACACACACACCACACACACACACACACACACACACACACACACACACCACACACACACATACACCACATACCACACACACACATATACCACACCACACACACACACACACACACATATACCACACACACACACCACACCACATACACACACCACACACACACACACACACACACACGTACACACACACACCACACACACCACACACACACACACCACACACCACACACACATATACCACACACCACACACACACACATACACCACACACAACCACACACACACACACACACACACCACACCACATACACACACATACACCACACACCACACACACACACATCACACACATCACACACACATATCACACACACACATATCACACATCACACACACACATTTTTCTTCTGTTTGCTTAATAGCTTAATAAAATATTGGAGTTGCTACTTTGATTGTTTTTGGTACTAGGGTTGAACCCAAGGCTTTGTACATGCAAGCAAGTACTGTACCACTGAGCTACAGTCCCAGCCCTTTGATTCACATTTTAAAAACTCAGACACAGAGCAGTCATGTGACTTTCCAAAGCAAACAGTTGGGAAAACATGTTGGATGTAGAATCTGGGCAGTGTTGTTCCAGAACCTTCCACTTCCACAGGAATGAGGAACAAGCTGGCCTGGGATTTGGTAGACTTTGTCCCTATCTCGAACTCTGTCACTCCAGGGAGTGATTGGTTCCCCTCCCATAGGTCTCTGTCTTCTCTGAGAGGGAGACTATGAACAATTTTGTGTGCTAATATTTAGATTTTATGATCTCTGCAAGAGCAAACATGCTTTCCCCCTTACATTAGGACAAATGTATTAAAAGTGAATACCAGTCAAGAAGCCAAAGTTTCTCTAAATGCTTAGGATAGTATTGTAGTTACCAGCATTTGAACCTCAAGTGGGTTCAAATCCCTTCTCCACCTTTCACCAGCCTACCTTGACTAAGGACTTGGAATGGGTTTCTTAAACTACATAGCTTCAGCCTCCTTGTGTATAAACCAGGGAGGTAATAGTAAGATTCACCTCACAGGGCTATGTAAAGGAGGTGATGTAAGCCCCGGTATGGTTGTTAGCCCTTTGATTAGATTCCAGTCATGTGGTGATTATTTGAAGCTGAAATGGTTTGGGGGGTTTAACATTGAAATTATTGACCCCAGTGTTAAATCAAGGTTTTCTCTTTGGAAAATGTGAACTATGGAATGTGCTTGGTGTATAAAACTCAAAATTATCTTTGGGTTCATTCACTAAATAATCTTGAGTAGTATGGAATGTGAATATCAGGAGAAAATACTTTGGAGGCTAAACAGAGAGGATGAGTGTCTTTAGTCTATTTTCTCTTACTATAACAAAATACTTTAGGCTTGGAACTTCATAAAGAAAAGAGGCTTATTTAGCTCACTGTTTTGGGGTTGAAAGTTCAAACAGCACAGTGCCAGCTGCGGCTGTGTCACAATGTGTTGGATGGCTTCATGGTGTCACACGTATGAGAGAGAGCAGGAGAGATCCAGGAACCAGACTCACTCTTTATAGCAACTCTGCCTCTCAGGCGCTAACTGGGGCCCCAGAAGAACTACACTCGCCCCTTGTGATGGCGGCACCCGTGACCTGGCCTTTCACGAGGCCCACCTCTTGAAGATCTCGCCTCCTCCCGACGTTGCTGTGCTGAGCACCCAGCACGTGCGCCTTTTGGGACACCCTTGAATCATATCCAGGCCATGGCAGTGAGCTTGTTGGGGGCCGTGCTGGACACCCTGTCTGGTTTTTAGTTCATTTCCTCAGCAGCTTTGTGGGGCTGGCTGTAGGCACCCGTTCTGCTGATGGAGAAAGCCAGGCTCAGGTTGGTGAAGTGACTGTCCCCACCAAGCTTCGCAGTAGGAGTGGAAGAGCCACGCTGGAAGACGGCAAACCCGGCGCTCCGGTGGCTTCCTTCGCAATGCCGAGAAGCTCCTCCTGAGCTCCCTCCTGGGCAGGCTCCTGGGTCCACAGGTGGGGCTCTGGGTGGCCCCCAGAGAGGACCCCTCCACCTCCAGTGTTCTTTCCTTGTCCAGTGCCCATCACTGTCCTCTTCCGCCTCGGGGCTGGCCACCTGCCCCTTCCCTCTGCACTGCTCCTGGGCCTCCCCAGAGCTGTGACCAGTTGTTCTCCCAGGGAGCCCTTTATGGTCCCTCTTTGCCACATGATGTCATCCTCAGACCCTTGCTTACCAGGTCCTTCGTCATCTAGGGCCGGCGCTCATTCCTTCTCTCCCTGCTTGCACCTAGGACACCCGCATGTCACGCCTCTCTAGAACAGTGGCTCTCAGCAGCATCGCTTTGTCTCCAAGGGGGGACGTCTTTGGTTGTCCAAGCCGGAGGGGTGATTCTGCTGGCACGCGCTGAGTTGAGGCCCAGGAATGCTGCCGTGGTTCATGTCTCACTCTTACGCCACCCGTCCCTCTGCACCCGGTCCACACATCACCCACCAGTCACCAGCCACCCATCTAGCCAGCCACCCAACCAGTCATACAGTCTGAAAATCCTGTTGTGTGCTTTTTTGCCCCAAGCATGTGCTAGGCTACACACAGACGGCCATGAACAGACCACATGGCTGCTGACTTCGCGGAGCTCCAAGTCTGGAGGGAAAGAGGGACTCGAAACCAGCCACCACACAGATAGGAGTGCACTGATGCGAGTTGTTAGGAGGGCTATAAAGGAAGAAGGTGCTTCATGTGAGAAAGGCACAACAGAGGGTCTGACCTGTGGGAGGGTGGCCAGGGGAGGTCTGCCTGCTCTTATGGGGTCATGGTTGAGACCCTGCACGGGGAGTCAGGGTAGGGGGCACCGAGGAGGATGGGGGAACAACTGGGGAGCTGGGCTGGTTGAGACGCTGTGATGGGGGAGTTGTAGGAGAGGGGTGAGGTGGGCACCAGCTCAGGTGGGGCCTGGCGCCTGGTTTTGGAAGGAGGTCAAGGCAGGAGTAGCGGCACCAGAGTTGGGTTTTAGAAAGACGTGCTGGCTGCGGCAGGCCCACCGGGATGCAGGACAGGACCAGCCTCACGCCTGATCTTCAGGCTCCCTCTCCTCTTTCCTTCCACACTGCGCCAGAGCAGTTACCCCGAACAGTGACTTACCCTCCTGCAGGGGTCCTACCGTGGGTGGTGGAGGAAGAAAAAAGAGCACAAGCCAGCTAGAAGGTCACTGCTGTGCTCACCATGGGGACTGGGGCCCGGGAGGGGGAGGGGTGCACTTACTGAGACTTGGTGCCAGGGTGGCTGTGAGGAGGCTCTGCTCTCTGCTCCGTTTGCCCACAGACCTGAGGGCACTGGCTTTGTGTCATCTCAGTAGCCTCAGTCCTGACACACAGTGGCCCGTGGGAATTGCTGCCTGGAAAAGACCCTTTTCCCCATCTGGCCTGACACTGGGCTCAGTTTCCGCACTTGACCAGTGGGGAAACACACTCACAGCTCAGCCGTTGAGTGGCTTTCTCTGAATCATGAGAGCAAGCTCTTGAAAAACTGGGACATGAATTGGCAGACATTCAATTCCGGAACATGCGTTTGGAGCCTCGTGCCTTTGCTCTGTCTGTGTGACTACAACAGCTCAGCCATCCCCACCACCTCTCTGCGGCTACTCCACCATCCCCACTTGCAGATGCAGAAGAGGGCTCAGAGAGTTGACCTGCTGTTCTGGGACACGCCAGGGGAGGCTGGCGCAGCCAGGGTCTGCACGCAGGTGTGCCGGGACATGTCCAGGAGTGGATGGCAGCTCTGCAGAGAGCAAAGCACAGACGGGCCAGCCCGTGGGGCAGAGCCCAGGGAACCAAGAAGAGGCAGGCCAGCTGCCAGGCTCTGGGCAGACGCCCCTTTCCATTGTGCCGATGGGTTAGTCTTCCTAAGTCCTGGAGGAGGTCAGCTCACCCGCTGGTGAGGGATGCTCACATCTGGTGTGGTCGATGGCATGCACTCTGTAGTCCTACAAACTGAGTTCAGACTCAGCTGAGCTATTTACTTACTATGTGGCTTCAGGTAAAGTGCTTCCTCTCTCTGGGCTTTGCGTTGTTTTCGGTTGCAAATTGAGCACGGTCTCTACCTAACAGGATTACTGGCAGGAAATGAACATGGAAATTGTCTCAGCGGCCTAGCTCAGGGCATGGCCCAGAGAGAGCTCACTGATGCGTTTCTTTTCTTTCACGGGCACCCAGATATGTCGCTGAAGATGTTGTTTGGAAGAAGACTGTAAAAGTGAAGCATGCTGGGAATGATGAGGCTCAGGGGGCTGGGGTGGGGACAGTGTTTGGAGCTGGGTGGTCTGCAGCTCCTCACGGGGATCTGGAAGGACACTGGGCAGAGGGGATGGCCGCTGTTGTCACTGACACCTCTGTGCTGTCTCCGCCCCTCCCTTGCTTCTTTTTCTCCCTGAGACACAGGATCAGAGAAATGTCAGCCTTCCCCCAGGGAGCAGCAGAAGGGCACCTCTCTGCAGGTCCAGTCCCCAGAGCCCCCGAAATTCAGAGACTCTCAGCACACGTGCTGGGGCAAGGCGGGGCGTGGCAGTTCCTGCAAGTAGATATAAAATGACCAGCACTCATGTGAAATGTTTTCTATACTTTAAAATCACAATTTAAAAAACATAAACAAATTTTTTACTTATCAGATTGGCAAGAGAATTTTTTTACAGAAATAAAAAAATAATAATTTCCAGCATTGATAATGCTGGGGACTCACCTGACTTCAATATATTCCTGTTGGTTATATAATTCGATGCAACGTATTTCAGAAAGTATTTTGGCATTGATTATAAAATTCGAACTCTATACCATTAGACTGACAAGCTTCCTGTGGTGGGAGTTCATTCTAAGGGCATCTGTTCCCAGGTATGCAAAAACGTGTATATACGTGTAGCTTTAAAAATTCTACATATTTAAACTGGGAAGGACCTGGGCTGTTCCGGGAGAGGGCTGTTCAAGCGAACTCAGGTTCATGGACATGGAAGAGGACTAAGCAGTGGCTGTAGGAGGGAGGTGGAGCCCTCGTGCTAGTGTGGGACAAAGGCAAAAGTCAGAGTGCCATGGAGGGTCCCACTGTGGAACATGCACAATGTGTGTACGTTTTATTGTTTTCTGAGAAGTTTATCTTTGACTGACATAGTAATTGTAAATATTCATGAGGTATAATGGGATGTTTTGATACATGTTTGTGTTGTCTAAAGATAATACACAATGGAATATTATTCAGCAATAAAAAGGAAGAGTTCCTGTCATTTGTGACAACATGGATAAATCTGAAGGACATTATGTGTATGTATGTTATAGTCTTATAGTTCATAAAACAGTTTCAAAAGGACACACAAGAAGCTGTTCAGTGTTTGGGAAGCAGAGGTGGGGTGGAGTCCATTCGAAGATTTTTATCCCATTGTTCTCATCTTTTTCACCATGAACATGTATCAGATCTCTGTTTCAACCTCGCCTCCACGTTACAGATGGCGAAACAGACTGGGAGAGCCTGATGGTGCTTGCGTACTTTGACACAGTCCAGCATGGAGTGGGCAGTGTCCCTGCATGTCCAGGGAGGCATTCTAGCAGCCTAGTTTGAATTCAGATACTAACTCCACCACCTGCTTGCCGTGTGACCTTGGGCAAGTTTACTAACCGCTCTGAGTCTCCTTTTCCTCACGAGAATAGTATTTTCATCTAAGGATTGTGGTCAGGATAAAATGGAAGAAATGCCTGCTAAATGTTTACCACAGGGTCCAGCTCACAGTAAATGCTTGAGTCAAAGCTGTTATTATTGTTGATGTCACCATCAGTGCTGTCATCACCATCGGTTCAGTCCTAGGATGAGGTCGAGAGCACAGGCCTAGCCCTAGGCAGCAAGAGGGGGTGGGCTATGAAGCAGCCTGGGCCTCTGGGCCCCGGACGACCCTGTGAGAGTCCCTCATCTTGCACAGAATTGAAAAGGCATAGACTTTGGGGCAGATGGTCCATCTGAGGCCGCGGTGCCAAGCTTTCCTTTGGCCTCCGAGGAAGCCCAGCCAGCAGGGAGAGGCTGGACCCCATGGCGGCAGCCCGACTGGCGCTGGCAGGTTCTTGCGAGAGGCCTGCTTCTGACTCAGCCTCGCCCGTGGCCCGTCCACACTCTTCCCATCTCTGGGCTCCGTCCCACCATGAGTTGGTGGGGTGGACCTCACTGAGGCCAGGGTCCCCTGTGCGCCAACATCGCGCCTGTGTCCCCTGCTCAGGAGCCCACTCCAGGGGCCAGGGAGAGACCTGGCTCACAGACAGAGCGTGGGGTGAGGGCTGGAAGTGGGCGGGGGGACGCGGGCCATCGGGGCAACTGCCCTCTTCTTCCGAGGTAAGACGCTGCTCACCATCCACTCCACGGTGTGCGGGGAGCCCCGGGCACGCCTGGGCCACAGGTCAGCGCACAGGCGTGAGCCGGCCCTGGGAGCTGACCTAGGTCCCAGTCTGTGCCCTGCTCCTAGTGGCCGTGGAGGGCATGAAGTCCTCTCTGCTCTCAGACGCACGCTGGGTGTGGTGACCACAGTGGGTGTGGCTCCCCCCATAGTGAGCGGCTCCTGGCCAGGCTCACGGGTCTAAGAAGGCACGTGTGGCTGATGGCAAAGAGCCAGGGGCCGAGCCTGCCCACGACTCCACCCGGCCAGCCAGGCCATCATGCTGTGGCCAGCTCTCCTCACCAACAAAATGGGAATGACGACAGGGATTGCCAATGAGAGAATTCAGGACCAGAGAGAGCGTGGCCGGGAAGTTTTGAGAATTCAACGCACCCTCCTGGGTGGGCAGCCGGTGGCGTCCGGCCCGGGGTGGGTGCTCAGCAGCCGCGGTGGTGTCTTGTCCTGCCCCGACCCTCTCTCTGCAGAGGATGAGCTGAGGGCATGGTGCAGATCTATTTTTGGCCTGTGCAAGTCCAGCTCATAAAAATGCAGTCCTGCCCCTCGTCAGCGCTTCTACACTTTTATTTATTGTTCCTGCCAGTCCCGGGGCCTCTGCATGTGGGAACCTCTTCATTATTGATAGTCCAGGGAAGTAGTATTTTAAATTTTTATGATCTGTACTCTGCGCATCTGAGCCACCCTGTATCATCCAGCCTTGCCAGCAAAGGGGGAGTGACAGCCAGAGGAGGGGTCCTCTTGGGATGAATAATTTATCCCGTTTTCACAGTGCCAATTACGTTAAATTATGCTCCTCATATTAGCCGCCGACAGGACAATGGGGGCGAAAGTGTAAATATGAAAAGAAAACCAAGTTATTACTTGGCTCACATACACAATGATATTTGAAACCCGGAGTTTCATTTTTCCAAATACCTATAAAACCTTGCTTTCAACAATAAAATGACTAGGAAGAATTTTTCCCTCTTCTCTCTCCATCCCCAACCCCCTCTCATTTCTGTTATAAATCAAGGAGCCTAGGGCTCTGTTTTGTTCCCTTTTTTTGTTGTTCTTGTTTTTTACTGTGGGGAAAAAATAAATGTCCAGCATAAAGCCTTTCTTAGCACGTTTCTTTTCTTTTCTCTCTTTGCTTATGCAAGCTGATTCCCCCAAGGTACAATTAATAACAATTGGTTAACATTTCTTATGTTTTGCACTTCATGGTACAAAAAAAATTTTTTTTCCACTGTATCTTTTGTGTGAAGAAGGTAAATGTTCCTGGCCCCCCTCCACAGGAACAAAGCACCAAGCTCCATGCAAACCCTGATAGCTGGTGGTCCCAGCAAATCCCCGTTCCTGGCTCCCCATCTGGCCACTCTCTGTGGTGCTGGAGGCTTCTCTGCCGGGTGCACATCTGGAATCCGTGCTCTTGGTTTTCCTTCTGTACTCCCTCCTGCCCCCATGAATCTTCAGGGTGCGTAGCATGGCGTTCGGAGTCTCTGGGCGCCCTCTGGCTTCAGCTGCCACCTCCCCCCCCCACCCGCTACCCTGTTCTCCGGCTGATCAAAGCTGCCTCTATGGTGCACCCCCCGTCCAGCCTCCTGGGTGTCTTCAGGAGGTTTTGTGGTGTCCGCCACTCCCTTGGCCTAGGAGGAGCTTTCCCTTGGGTTTGGAGAGGCAAGAGTTGAGCTACGGAAGCTGCCATGAGCCAAGGGCGGGAGGGATGAGCGAGGCACGGCTGAGGGGCACGCAGCGTGGCCAGGCACGTGGGCAATTCAGGAGAAATTTTTGATGGAAATTGGAAACTCAAAGGGAGCGATCCTGAGAGGTTTCTGTACTTAATCTGATTTAGACAGTGGCGTGGGTGATGCCGGCAGTGTCTGAGCTGAGGATTCCGTAGGCATGGAGCTGCGGAGGGCAAGGCCGTTGGGGAATGTGGTCGGGGCCCAAGAGCTTGACTGTGGCCACGGTGATTTTAGGTACTGGGATCCAAGGGCAGATGTCCGGTCGGGTAGACTGAGCGCTGGGTAAGACCTGCGTGCTGACATACAGCTGAGAGTCACAGACAGACAGACGGACCGGGCAGTGATACAGTGGGTAAGAACCTTAGAGCGGGCTTGTAGGAGAGGAGAGTGGCCATGGCCTAGCCCTGAACAATCCCGACACTGAGAGACCAGGTGGAGGGGCCTGAGGAGGCCTGGTCAGTGTGGGAGGAAGGGAGCCGAGAGAGAGATTGCCGTGGACCTGAAGGAAGGGAGGTTTCACGGAACAGAGGGAGACCAGGCCTGTCCAATGCAGGTGCTTCTTGACTCGCGGCGGGGCTGTGTCCCGTGAGCCCATTGTAAGTTGGAAACATGAGTCAGACATAGAAGCCACCTGATCCACAGGACACCGAGCTCAGCAGCACAGTACGCTGCACGTGCCGGCTGCCTCCCTCCTCCACCAGCGGCTGACAGGGAGCTCTGGCTAGCGGCTGCTGTCCAGCATAGAGTGTCCCATAGTGTGTTGTTGGCTTGGGAAAGGATCAAAATTCAAAATTTGAAGTGCGTTTTCTACTGAATGTGTGAGTTTCTCCACACCATTATTTTTTAAAAATATTTATTTATTTGCTTTAGTTGTATGCAATGCAATGCATTTATGTTTATGTGGTGCACTGAGGATCGAACCCGGGCTGCACACGTGCTAGGCGAGCGCTCTGCCGCTGAGCCACAACCCCAGCCCTCTCCACACCATTATTAAGATGACAAATTGAACATCAAACCAGCCTAAGTTGGAGATGCTCTGCACTACAGAAATGCAGAGAGGATGAGGCAGGGCACTGCCCATCTGTCCCCAGCAAGTGGGCCTTTGGTGCTGGGTCTCTGTGGGGCTGACACTTCTGCAGGGGCAAAGGGGAAGCCTGTGCAGGAGCCGGTTGCTCCTGGGGCAGGTGTGCTTAGCTAGGAAGGAGCAAGGACCAGGACTCACGTGACTTAAGGCACCCACCCATCCCGGGCCTGTTTGGGATCTTTGGTTTCAGAAGTGACAAGCTAAAGTCAAGAGAAGTGTTTTCTTTAGAAAGTCACTTAGAACATAAGCATCATCTCATAAAAGTTTGGGGCAAAGCAAGATGTGGATTAGAAGAGAGAGTTATGGTCCTAACCGCCTCAGTTAGCACCGTCTAGCCCCCTACTGCAAATGGTGAATGGCATATTAATTCATATATGTAGATTATAAGCTGCGATAAATGAAATTACATAGTATATAAATACCTTTTGTGTCTGATTTCTTCTTCAATGCAATGTCTAGGAGGGTATGTGGTATTGCTGTGTAGTGTCCCCATTTTATGAATAAAACCCGATGTCTCCATTCTCCTACCAGTGGACATTTGAGTTGTTCCCCGTTTGGGGCTTTTATGAGCAAAGGTGCACCAAATATTCTTGTGCACATCTTTCAGTAGATCTGTTGTGTTTTTTTGAGCTGATGTTTTGCTGACACCTAGGAAGTCTATTGATTTTGTAATACTTATTTAGTATTTGGCGATCTTACTGGATTCAAATAGCTTTTCAGTTGATTTTCTTGGGTTTTCTTGGAACACATTTGTATCAGATAGAAAGCTTTTAGTCTCAAGTAATAGAAAACCCAATCCAAATTGGATCAAATCCCAATGAGTATGTGTTTGCTCCCATAACTAGAGAGCTTGGCATGGGCTGGCTTCAGGCAAGGTGTGGTCCAGCCGGCAGATGGTACCAGGGCCCATCTCCACTCTGGGTTTCCCTCAGCTCCGCCCTCCCTCCTGTGCTGCCTCTGTCCTCCTTCTGGTCCCCCTCCTAGTAGCAACGATTGCTACAGCAGTTGCAGAACAGGCCTCCCCACACCATTCAAAGGGAAGCACATTCTGAAAGTCACCCATGAGGACCAAGGAGACTTCTTTCCTCAAGTCCCCAGTCAATGCTGCCTATCTCATTGGTCAAATGAGACGACATGCCAATGTCTGAGCCAATTAAATGACATGCTTATTGGGACAGCACTCCCTGATTGGCTGAGCCCAACTAGGCCCATCCTGGTCATGAGAAAGGTGATATTCCCAGAAACCACGTGGTGCCACACAGTAGGGCAGCAGGGAGTTGCTGAAGGAAGTAGCAAGGAGCTTTGGATTGAGAAGGAACTGGGTGCTAGAGAGGCACCCAGAGTGGTCATCATTGCAACCATCAGAGTGATTTTTTGCCTGGAATTCTAATTGTTGTCTCATCCCGACATTGATGATTTTTAGTTCTGTCTTTTGACTCCGTAGGTTGGCAGAATATGCGGCTTTTCAAATCACACAAATGATGAAAGTAGTTGTGTGCTTTTTTTTTTTTTTTGGTACTGGGGATTGAACTCAGGGGCACTCAACCACTGGGCCACATCCCCAGCCCTTTTGTGTATTTTATTAGAGACAGGGTCTCGCTGAGTTGCTAAGTGCCTCGCCATTGCTGAGGCTGGCTTTGAACTCACGATCCTCCTGCCTCAGCCTCCCAAGTGCTGGGATTACAGGCGTGCGCCACCACGCCCGGCCAGTTGTGTGCTTTTTGAGCAGCTCTGGGACAGACGTTTGTACAGTCCACTGGTGGGAGGTCTAAGAAAATGCTCCTTCACCTCTGGAGTGGGACAGGCAGATGCTGGGGCCAGCCTGATGGCTTGGATCTGCACAGGAAGGGGTCACCGAGAGGTGGCTGAGGTGGCTTGGCAGTGGAGGAGGGTGGTAGTCGCCTCGTGCCGTGTGACGGGTTGCTGGTTGTTCTTTTTGCAGCCAGCACACATTTATGCCCTCCAGTGTCCGTGGGTCAGAAGCCCAAGTGCTCTCAGCTTGGTCCTGCTCTGCCCAGGGCCTCCAGGCATGACGTCGAGGTGGTGGCTGTGCTGCGTGCCTGCCTTCACTTGGGTCCTCTTCCAGGGCCTTTGGAGTTGTTGGCAGGGTTCAGTTCCTCCTTCCCCACACGAGTCTTCCTCTGAGAGTGCCTCTACCGCTTTCCTTTTTTAAAAAGCCAGAGTTCTGGTTTTGTTATTTGGAGGAGACTGTGAAGAGAGTTGAACCCAGAGGTGGAATTTACCTCTGGACAAGAATTCTGAGGGGCCCTGGGTGGGCTGGGCCTCTCACCAACATAGCACAGTGCCCCACGTCGATGTCCAGTACACACAGTGTCCCCCGCCCTTCCCTGTTGAGCTGCGCTGAGTCGAATGGCATGAAGTTCCGGACTTCAAAGAACATTCCTTCATACAAGTATGCTTTCTCTAGTCGATATGCTTGACTATTGTCCTCAGGAAGAGTTGGTGGACTTTTCAGTGAAAATTCTGTTTATTTAAGCTATAATGAAAATCAAGCGTGAATTTGGTTAGGAGATTGTTTCTTTTAGCTGTGTGGCTGAGGACAAGTGACTTGGCACCTCTGAGCTTCAGTTTCCTTGTCAGGAGAATGGGAGCAGTAGCGGTAGCCAGGCAAGGTACGTGAAGTCCTGGCTCTAGTTCTGGCACATACTAAATGGTCTAAAAACATCAGCCCTTTTCATTTCACTTAACTCTCCAAGGAATCTTATTACATAGAGGTTATGGTTATGGTTATGGTTATTGTGCATATTTTCTGGCGAGACCCCGAGGCTGGGTTTCCGTGCTCCTCGCTGTGCTGCCGCACTTGCCAACAGTTACTGATTACCTGTCAGGTCTCCTTTCCTTCCCGGCCTGCGCTGTGGGATGGAGTTCCATAAATGTCTTGTCAGGTTGACAGCGTATCTTGGTAACAGATGAACTACCTCTGCAAAAATAGTCAAGACTTCAGAAAAATAACATGATACAATGGATTGAGCATGCTTTCATATTTTCCTTTTTGCAAGTCTCCAAATCAAATTGGAATTAAGAATATATGCAAAGTGTTGGGTGTAGGATGTTCATCATAATGTGTTTACATAACCCAAGCTTTGGAAACTACCCTATGGTCAACAGTTAAAGGTCAATTGTGGTATACACAGATAGCGAAATATACTTCATTAAAAGGCAAACTGAAGGTTTGGGGGTATAGCTGTAGCTCCGTGGTGGAGAGCTTGCCTAGCCTGTGCTTGGCCCTGGGTTCCTTCCCCAGCACTGAAAATAAAATAAAATAAAGAACGAGAAGACAAATCATACATTTTTCTACATTGGAAAACTGGGGAAATGGTATAGTGTTTCCTGATAAAAGCAGATTATAAACTAGATCACAAAGTATGATTCATTTCACAAAAGCAGGATATCTGTTTTCATAGATAGCAAATGTATTTAATCTCTGCATACGTGTCCACATAAAAACATCTGGAATGACACCATCAAAACTGTCACCTGGGTTGCAATGGGGACATACGGGTGATTCGAATGTTCTTTTGTGTGCGTTTGGGAGGGAAGTTTCCGTATTTCCTGATCTTATGCCAGGGATAATAAATTCTAGTCACTAGAAAAAGGAAAAGGGAAGGGAAGCACCGTGGAGTCTGCCGTGCTGACGCTGGCTGGTCGTTGCAGGTGATCGTGAAGACCAGGACGGAGTATCAGCCAGAACAGAAGAGCAAAGCCAAGTTCCGGGTGCCCAAGATCGCGGAGTTCACGGTCAGTGTCTTGGTGGTGTGCAGGTAACGGTGGGGCGGGCGGGGGGGGGGGGGCTAGCTGCAGCCTGCTCAGGTAACGGTGGGGGGCGGGCGCGGGGGGGGGGCTAGCTGCAGCCTGCTCAGGTAACGGTGGGGCGGGGGAGGGCTAGCTGCAGCCTGCTCAGGTAACGGTGGCGGGCGGGGGGGAGGGCTAGCTGCAGCCTGCTCAGGTAACGGTGGGGCGGGCGGGGGGGGGAGGGCTAGCTGCAGCCTGCTCAGGTAACGGTGGGGGGGGGGGGGAGGGCTAGCTGCAGCCTGCTCAGGTAACGGTGGGGGGGCGGGCGGGGGGGGCTAGCTGCAGCCTGCTCAGGTAACGGTGGGGCGGGGGGGGGGGAGGGCTAGCTGCAGCCTGCTCAGGTAACGGTGGGGCGGGCGGGGGGGGGGGAGGGCTAGCTGCAGCCTGCTCAGGTAACGGTGGGGCGGGGGGGGGGAGGGCTAGCTGCAGCCTGCTCAGCGTGCTGCTGGCAGAGCAGGTTCCACTGTCCCACGGGAAAGTGACAGGCCACCTCTCGGGACTCCCTGAAGGCACACGAGCCCCAGCATGGTGCGCAATGGAAGGGCAAGGGCCTCCTCCGGCTGTGTGCTCCAGAAGGTTCTGATAAGCCTGATAGTTGGCAAATGCCTCTTTCTCCTGTCCCCCTCTCCTGACTCTTGCGCGAGTCTTCAGAAGACATGATGGGAACTCAAAGTGCAGTCAGTGGTGTGGTTGCGACAAAGGCAAGAAAGAAGGGTTTCATGGTGGTACAGACCCAGTGGTCGGTGTTCTAGTTCTTGGTGGAGGGTCTCTCGAAGCACTGGTGGACCCTGTCCCTGGCTGTGGGGAGTTGCGTGCACGCGACCCAGCCTGGGAGGATCAGGGCGGGGCTCAGGGAGGTCCTGTAGGCAGGTCACTTGGGAGCTGAGCTATTGGAGCGTGTGGGTACGAGGCTGCTCAGGAAAAGGCCCTGCAGCTGGGGGAGGCTAGCCAGAAGCAGGAGGACAGTGGGGTGGGCTCTAGGAGAGGGTGGGGGCAGAGAGAGATGAAGCAGGAAGCGGGGGCAGAGTGCAGACAGTCCTTGCAGGCTGCGAGGAGCAATTGAGGGATTGTGCTGTCATCACTAGGAAGCCACTGAAGAAGTTTGAAAAGGTGAGGGCTATGAGCAAATTTGAGTTTTAGAAAAAACACATTGTCTTTTGTGTGGTTAATGGGGTGCAGGGGCAAAAGGGAAGGTGGGGAGACAACTGGCCCACTGCAGTTGTGCAAGTAAGAAGCACTGAGGCTCAGACAAGGATGGCGGATGAGCTGGGAGATGCAGGCCCGTCTAGAAGACGTCTGGGAGGCAGAACCAGCCAGGCGGCAGCAGAACAGGCGGTTCTGTGTGGGCGTTGGGGCAGGTTGCTGGGGTTGCAGCCTCGTTTCCCTTGATATTGGCCACGTAGCCGCAAGCAAGTGATGAACTCACTCATCCCATGGAGGTGGTAGCGGGGCTGCTGTGGGCTGAAATGCAGAGCACAGGATCTGTATAGAAGATGTTGGAAGGAACAGTGTCAACTGGGGCTGCAGGACAGGCAGGGCAGAGGGGGCTTTGAAAGTGAAAACAGCCCTTGGTTATCTGAATGGGGGAGGGGCAGAGGGGTGCAGATGGACGTATTGATCTGCTCCCACCTTTGACTATCTTTCTCCATGCTATCTCTCTGTTAGAGCTGCTGGGTGTGTGACCTTGGGTGGAAATGCCACCCAGCCCCCAGAATAGGGCTGTCCGGATGCCACCTCCCTTTTTGAGAGCCGGGCTGGTCTCTTATTATGCCTTCAGTGTCTGCCACATAATGTGGACCTAGCGACTGTGGCAGCCACATCCATGTTAGCTGAGCTATGGAACTGACCACCATTAACAGATGAATGGATAAAGAAAATGTGGTGTATATACACAATGGAATATTACTCAGCCATAAGAAATAATGACTTTTTGGCATTTGCCAGTAAATGGATGGATCTGGACACTATCATGCTAAGTGAAATAAACCAATCCCCAAAAAACAAAGGTCAAATGCTCTCCCTGATGTGTGGATGTTAACACACAGCAAGGTGGGGGAAGGGAAGAATAGAAATGCAGTGGATTAGATAAGGGAGAATGAAGAAAGACAGTGGAAGGAATCTGACATAACTCTCTTTGTACATATACAAACACACCACAATGAATCTCACCATCGTGTGTAAGATGTACTCCATGTTTGTATAAATACGTCAACATAGACTCTACAGTCATGTACAACTAAAAGGAACAAATTAAAGAATAAGTAAAAATTAAAAGAAACAAGCCGGGCGCGGTGCGGCTGAGGCAGGAGGATCGCGAGTTCAAAGCCAGCCTCAGCAATGGCGAGGCACTTAGCAACTCAGTGAGACCCTGTCTCTAATAAAATACAAAAAAAAAAGGGCTGGGGTTGTGGCCCAGTGGTCGAGTGCCCCTGAGTTCAATCCCCAGCACCAAAAAAAAGAAAAGAAACAAAATCCCCGTGTGACTCCGGGCATATTTCCCAGGACCCCTGCTGCCAGGCCAGGTCAACTGTGCCCGGCCTGGTGCACTCACGGTAGGCACCAAGAAGCCCCAGCGCCCCTCCAGCCCCGCGCTCGATCCTGCAGGTGCCTGCGGCAGCGGGGGCCAGCCTCGGTCTGCTGGACTGTCGTGGTGCCGCGGTGCTCGTGCTCGTGCTCAGTGACCTTTGTTTTGCTTAGCAGTGGCCCCGAAGCACACGCGCACCGAAAGCCGCCAGCAGACAGCCAAACCGTCAGGAAGGCCTCCAGTTCTTGATTTAGTGAGGGAAGGGAGGAATCTCATGCCGAGCTGCCAAGATCTCCAGTACATGATTGTTGTCAATCCCTGAGCTTGACTGACGGCTGGACCATAGGTGTGCGTTGTGGGAGAGTCATAGTGCATGCTGGGCGCGGTGCTCTCTGAGGCTCCAGGCCTCCCCTGGGAGTCTGTCTCCCCTGGATAAGGGTGACAACTGTAGTTCCTGTTTCCCGAAGGGGAAGTAGGGCTCAGAGAGGGGAGGTGACTGCTCGCCTGGCTGCCCGGTGGCAGAGCCGTGTTCAGGGCTGGTCCTGGCTGTGCCTTCAGACTCGGCCCTGCAGTGGACATGTTAGCACAGGGGTGAGTCCGCTCGGGCGTGGGGAGCAGTTTGGTCAGGGCCAGGGACTGGAGGCCCCGTGCAGTAGAGCTCAGTTGGTCCTGGAAGTGTAGAGAAGAGTCGTCCCTGCGGCAGGGCAGCCCTTGCCAGCTCTGATGGCGAGGCGAGGGGGAGGCGGGCCCCGCCACGTGGAGCAAGAAAGGCAGGAATGAAGCAAATTCTCCTTTGCTTATGTTAAGCTCCCAGCGTCAATCAGCCCGTCCCCTCCCCCCACTTTCTTCCAGAAAGTTCCCTCTGGGTTTTGCAGAAGATGCGTTTGTGGCTGGAGGGCGGAGGTGGGAGTGGGAGGGGAGGCTGGGGTGGTAATTAAGAAGAGAGGAGGGTCTGGGCTGAGTCAGCTCTTCCAGGCCCAGGGACCCAGGTGGGGCTATGGCGGGGAGAATTCACAGAACTGACTTCGGGTTGGAGGAAGGGCCCAGCACTCCCTGCATTTGTCGCATCTGACTGGGCCCCGGGGTTCCTTCCACAAAGGTAGGACGGTGGGACGACCACTGAGCCTGAAGGGCCTGGCAGTCCTGGGAAGGCTTGGGGGTGGGTGGGCCGCCCTTGGGTGCAGCTAATGGTCTGGGGCTAAGGATGGAGAGTTCTGGGACAAGCGTCTGGACCTGGAACCTACAGTGTCTGGTGCCAGCACAGTGCAGGAGCCCTCTGATGAGATGGTCCCAGGGTTCAGGGGACCTTAGGAATGAGCAGGTGCACTCCCACCACTGCAGTCCCTTCACAGAGGTGGGACAGCGTGCGACTCTGAGTTTCAAAACTGACCTGGAGAGAGCATTTTATAGCAATTACACTGGGGGGGGGGCAGAAGAGAGCAGAATGGGGAGAGGTGGAGTGTGGGAAATTGACTGAAGGAATTGACAGGAATTGTTGTCATTTGTAAGACCAAAGAGGGCCTTAGAGTCCTTGCAGGAGGCCAGAGGCCTGCAGTGTTCTCAGCAGGCCAGCCTCAGCCACAGGAGGGCCGACCCTGGAGCTGGGTTCTCCTAAGCTGGTTTGGCTGTGGCGCTGTGGCTGTGGAGCTGCTGGGACGGGGGAGTGCACTGGGGACACTGTGCGGAGGGAGGCGCCAGTGCTGCGGAAGACACTGGGTGTGGGACAGGGTGCCGCGGCGGGGGACACTAGTGCCACGAGTGCTGCTGCTCCCGGTGAGCCTCTCGTGTTGCGGGCCTGCTTGTTCCTGGGCTGGCCCAGGACTGGGAACTGCATGCTGCCTTCAGGAGCCATTGTGCGTTGATGGCCTTTTTGGAAACACCCCGGGCCGGGCTCACCGAGGCTCTCAGGTGACGACCTTCCCCTCCTTAACTTCACAAGCTCAGGAAACCCCTCCCGCCCGCCCTCTGGCCTGACTCACTGTCATCAACACCAGGCCACAGTCTTGAGGTGACACACAGTGCGAGTTCCTGGTGCGCTCTTAGGGCTTAATGAATGATCGTGTGTTGATCTCCTTCCTGTTTTTATCCCTTTTCTTCCTCTTGGGTTTTTAGCTTCCTGCCTAACTGGCTGGATTTTGTCTGCTGGCTGGGCTCTGAACCTCCCTTTCCCGACCTTGCCATGGGACATGATGGGGAAAACCTGGAGGGACTGTTCAAGGTTGTGGCCATTCCATATCAGGACTCACAGTGGCCGCTGCCTCTCCGCGGGCACCCTGGGGCCATGTCTTTGCCCACTGATTATAGTAGTCTATTTTTTTTTTGTCAGCTATTTTTCTACACATCAATTTTAACATGAATGATCATGATGTTCAAGATGCTTTCGCGTCACTGTTCATCCTGATAATGGTCTTGTGAACTCGATGCTCGTATCATCTGCATCTTACAGGCGAGGAAATGGGGGCTCAGAGCTGTGCCGTGATCTTCCCAAGCCCGCCCAGCCAGGTCTGGGAGAACAAAATAGGAACCCATCGCTGAGGCTCCCTATCCATGCCCTCTGCCATACCTCAGTGCCACCCTCTATTGTCCTTGATTAGCTGTGGCCCGCCTACTTCATGTCTCCCTCCTTAGTCTCTCTCCATTTTTTTTCTTTGTCTGTATCGGCATCTGCTCTGGGCTTGGCTCAGTGCCTGCTGCTGGGCAACACAGAGCAGCACTATCCCTGCTCTGCAGGAGTGCACCAGAGTGTGCCACAGACAAGAAATGCTGTCGCCTCCTCTGGGACCCCCCTCTGATCCTCTTCACCTGGCTCAGGGCTCCCCTGGGCTTGGTAGGGTCACCTGGGTGCCGCCATTGCAGCTGTGCTCCGCCTGGCCCACACCAGCAGCCTCCTTCATCTCTGATCCCGGGGATGCCTGGCCTGCTTCTGTGTCCCCAGTTCCCAGCACAGGGACGGCGTGGAGCTGGCGTTGGGTGGGCCCGTCTTTTGGGAGGGTCGCAGTCTTCCTTCCTGACCACAAGAGCTGATTCGGGGTTCAGAAATCTGGCTCCTTGCTCTGGCCTGGGCAGGCTCAGGGGAGGTTGACGGAGAAAGCTGGGGGATGCCCACAGACCCGCCCCCGAGCAGTCCACTGGGGGAGGCCAGAGCACAGGACACTGGTCCAAGGGGACTGGAACCCACCACTCCTGTCAGTTAAATGCACACATAAAAAGAGTGGGGTGGGGGAAGCCCTGGAAGGGAGAGGCCTGGTTCTTTTGGAAAAAACTGGCATTGGCGGGCTCTTATTAAAACAATCAACTACAAGAAATGCAACAAAACCTCCTCAGTGGGTATTTCAGGCCTGACACTGTGGAGTGGTGGTTTTCCGTCCAGGTCTCCGGGCCTCTGCGCTGGGCCCGGGCTGTGGCTGCCCTTCTGTACGCCATCCTGCCCGGCAAGCCCAGCGCTGCAGGCCGGGGTCATCGCCCACTGTGAAGTTCAGCTGGCTCAGAGGAGCCCGGTGGTGTCCCGAGGCCCCCCCAGGCTCTGGAGCTGGGCCGTCCCCAGGCTCTGCGCACAGGTCGCCTGCCCTCTGAGAGGAGCTGGGGAAGGCTGCGTAGCTGGGCAGGAGCGGAGCCCAGTCACACACGAGCCCAGCCCCGGGCACCCACGGAGGCCTCGCCTGCCGCTGCGCCTTCCGGCTCTTCAGGAGGGGAGGCCAAGGGGTGGGGCTGGGGCGGTCAGCCTGGGGCTCAGCAGGGCAGAGTGTGGACAAACAGCAGAACCAGCCTCAGGGCGGGCTGACCCAGGCCCTCCCTCCTGAAAGTCCCGAGACCTTTCCTCTCTGCTCTCCCTTAGTCCAGGCTGCTGCGCCCCCGTCCAGCCTCCTCCCTGGTCCTCGGCCTCCTTTCTCAGTCCCTCCACGGCCCCAGAGGAAGAGGCCTCGCAGAGCTCAGCTCCCACCGCGGCGTTCCTTCCAGGAGGCCCTGCCCTGGTTTCTGTTGCTCACCCGACCCCCCCAGTGCACTCACCCTTCCCTCCTGGCAAGCTTCGTCTTGTCCCTGCTGTCCCTTCTGGCTGGAAGCCTTGGCTGCCCTGGCCGTGGGGCATCCCTCAATGCCAGGCCCAAAGGGCACCCGCTGGCCCATGTGAAGCCTGCCCGGCCCTTTGATTCCGGCACCAGGTGCCGTGTGGGCCTCCTCCGGGTCCCTCCTGGGGCTCCCTGACTGGACCTTGAAGTCCTTGAGGCAGGTCTGGTGGCCTCTTCTTTGCACTCAAGTGCCTATCCAGTGCCTCACCAGGACTGGCACTAAAAGATGTCTTTAGTAACAAATGAAGGGGTGACCGAGTGAACAAAGGGGCAGCGCTGACCGAGAAACACCACCGGCTGGTGCCAACGGCTCCGGCCGCCTCGTCTTCCACATCCTCATTCACAGCCGGGCCTTTCTCTCCTCCTCGGCTTTGCGCTGATGACACATTCTCATAAACGCTGCCTTCCTGACCCCACCTTCCTACTGGGGCGAGACCTCATTTACGGCTCTGCCATTTGCTTCTACCGATTTTTCATCAAAACTCCAGGGAGTGTCCGCCGTCGGTGGGATTCTAATATTTGCTGACAGCAGCAACTAGAGATAAGAGATTTTACTTTATTATCTGTTGTCTTGGGTTTTATTGCTCTCCTTTTTTTTATTTTGAGGAACATTTTTAGGCAAGTTATTAAAAACACTGCCTGCTGGGCTAGGAGCAAGTCATTATCTGGCATAGAAAGAATTTGCACATGAGTACTTGAAGAAAAACTGCGGTGGTATTTAATTTTTATTATTTCACTTCTGGCTAGAGTTTTATTGAAAATCAGAGCAAAGATGCTGGCCTGTTTTTGGCTGGATGCTTTCTTCTGGCCTGATGGCTGTGCTGTTCGAGTGACCTTCAAGAACACAGATTGTTATTAATTGTGGAAAAGCAAATGTGGCTTATTATTATTTTCAACAACATATTTCCCAGAGAGAGAAAATACACATGCTGCTGTCTAGGGAAGAACGGACTCAGGGGTTAGAGGAAGGGCTGGGAGGGTCAATGACTCCAAGGGCAAATGACTGGGCTGATTTCACTGCTGTTTTTTGTTTTCATTGATGCAAACCGACCTGGGTAAGTAAATGATGCTTGTTCAAACTTGCAAGCCAGTTGTCAAGCTGTTGGAAGATTAGATCAACCGTGGTGGGAGTCTCTCCACCAGAGAGATGAGCAAGCACTCTGTTCCTGCCCCTGCCGGGGGTGGGTCACCAGGACACCACTGTGTGGAAGGCAGTATATAAAAAGGGCAAATATATGGGCTGGGCATCTTACACAGTGGGTCTGTGTGAGCTGAAGCAGATCATCTCACCCTTCGGAACCTGTTTTCTCATCTGTGGAGTGGGAGAGCGAAGTCCCCAGCACAGGCTTGTTGTGAGGCCTAAGTGAGACGACATGAATCAACACTCTCGTTCCACAGCGGTCATGAACGTGAGCTTCCTTTGTCGTCACATGGTAGTTTCCTTCCTGGGGAGCGGCTCCCACCATGGTGGATCTGCGGGGGAAGCCACACCTGGTCCCCGTGGGCCTGCTGTCCCCACCGATGCTGCCCCAGCTCGGCTGCTGCTCCACATGAACCCTTTCCACGGGACCAGTTTTGACTCACTCTCCATTTCTCTCCCACCCTCTTGACCTATGATGAGCAAGATCAGAGTGGATCAACAGGTTGCTCTGCTGCTGGAGAAACCTTCAGTGGCTCCCTGCTTCCCCTGGGCCGCTGTGTGGAGTCCTCAGCACAGCCGGCAGCTCCTCCCCGGGTCATCCTTGCTGCAGCTCCTGTTCCTTGTCACAGACTTCCTGAAGGCCGGGGCGTAGGGCTCTTAGCACTCTGCAAACTGCTCTCGGCACCTTCGGCTCTTTACCTCGGCAGTCTCTTCCACCTCCATTTCCATTTCGCGATTTCTGCCTGTGACACAGTTCAGGTCTCATTTCCTCCTGGAACTTGTCCTCAAGGAGAATTAAGGTGTCCTGGGGCCCTGTGATCCCAGCATTTCCCACAGATTCTGCATCTAGCATCCTCCTCCTACCTGTCTGGGTTGGTTGCTGAAGATGGTGGTGAAGGTAGGGCTTCGTAGCGGCATTCCAGATCCTAGTCAAGGTAATAAAAGGAAGATGCTCATGGAAAGTGGAATAACATCTTAAGGTTATTATTTATGATTAAGTAATAATAATAAGCTTCCAATTCACTAAACGCCCCTGATGTGCCACGTATTTTGCTAGTCGCTTCCCACATTGTCTTTAACGCACCTTATGAGTAGACTTTGCACCTAATGTGCGGATGAGGAGACTGAGCATCAATCACAGTGGCTCTTAAAGGTAGTCAGAGTCACATAGCATCAAGGGCGGTTGGACTTTTCTCTCCCACAAGGTGTGTGTCCAGGTGTTCACGTGTACATGCACACAAATGCACTCTTGGTCAACATCATTTTCTGAATTTGAAAACTCTGCCCTTTGGGGAAGGGCCTAAATTAAACTAAGCTGAAAAGTGGTAGCTAGAATACTAAAAATTTGCTGCCTATCCCCATTTTGCCAAGCATTGGGTTGTATTTTTCTTCTTTATTGTCTTTGAATGCTCCTTTTGGCCAAATCCTGAAATGCATTGATCCAAAAGGAGAAAATAAGAAAACAGTTC
This sequence comes from Tamias sibiricus, assembly GCA_025594165.1. NCBI lineage: Eukaryota > Metazoa > Chordata > Mammalia > Rodentia > Sciuridae > Tamias > Tamias sibiricus. The sequence continues at coordinate 7,411,093 of CM046662.1, read as the reverse complement.
CCGGGGGAGGAATGCCATTTTCCTCAAGCTTGCCACACGACTGCTTCATGATCCCGGTCACAGGAGGGAGAGCCACTCCTGGCTTTCAGTTTCCGGGCCTCTGCTGCTGCGGTGTGTGATTATGTTAAATATGATTTCTTTGTGTGTGTTTTTGAATTTATGGTTCTTAATCTCCTGGAGCTGTCAGAGGAAGACAGGCCCTTACAGAGGACTGCGTACGCAGCTCGTCATGTCACCACTGTGTTCTATAATTACAGGAAAACTGGTTGTCATAGCAACTGCCACGCAGGCCCAGCTTCCTCCAAGGATGCCGAGGAGCTGCGCAGCTCTGTGACCCTAGCAATGGAGGACTTAGTTCTTTAAGGGTGATCATCATGAATTCATCTTAGTTCTCTATAATCTGAGCTCAGTTTCACTTTGCAGTGTGACAGTCCTGGGCTCAAATGTTTGTTCTTTAACTTAGGAGCTCGGTGACCTTGGGGCAAGTCATCTAATTTCCAGAAGCCTCAGTTTCCTTTTCTGCAAAATGGGGATACCAATGGCATAATGCTTCTCTGCAGGATGTCCCAACACAATTCCTGGCACACAGTGGCCACTGATGCGTATTAGACATTTTCCCTTAACCTCTGAACTAATGGAAAATGTTGGGAATAGAGAGTTATTGTTATTTTTAGTAGTATTTGTGACTTGAAAACCAGATTATTACACAGAGATTCTAGGCTGAATCATGTATAAGGAGTGTGGAGAGAGGACATATGTAAATATTGAATTAGATAAAATTGACTTAAATTCAAATTTCTCTGTTTTTCCATTGTCTTTCTTGAAGCTATAAATAAATCTCTGATCTCCAAATTCTCCAAACTGAGTAGGAGCAACCTTTTTGGGGCCTTAGTCTCTGGACCTCAGTTCTCCCATCTGTAAAATGGGTGGTTGGGTGAGCTGATCTCCCAGGGTCCTTTGGCTATAATGTTTTAGGACAGTGGTTCTCAGCTAGGGGTGAGTTTGTTCCCTAGGGGCCCTTTGGAAATGCCTGAAGACAGGTTTGCTTGCCACAGCTGTGTGCTAGCATCCAGCAGTAGGTCAGGGAGGAGCTGCACGTGGTGCACGGAGTCATCCTGCCGCAGATGTCCATGGTGCTGGCCAGGAAACCTCCGTCTAGAATTTACCAGCGTGTTTGTTGGGTCTAGAATCAGGAATCACACCACAGTGGTGCCACCAAGATAAGCTAGATTTGTCCAGCATTTCAATTTCTTATCATTGCGATCTCCTGGAGGTTTGAAGCCTTAGGAAAATGAGTGAAGGTAAAGACCAAAAGACCTCTGAAGGTGGCAGAGGGCTTAATAAAACATGGCGTGGCTGCAGGAGACAGGAAAAGTTCATTCCTTTGTTCCTCTCCCTTGGCACTGCATGACTTTAAACAGACCAAATATGATGGTTTCATGCTCAAGCAGAATGTTCTGAATGCAATTTCAGGTCCACAAATAGCTTTATTATTTTTTTTCTATAGAAGATGATAAAAATAGGTCTTGCATATATTTCAACTGCTTCCCTCATTTCCAGCTCCTATCTTGGGTCTTGACATTCCATGACACGGCCAGAAGAAACCAAACAGGGCTGGCGGTGTGGCTCAGTGGTTGAGTGCCCCTGAGTTCAATCCCCAGTAACTAACAAACAAACGAAACCCAGAACGTACTTCCTCTAAGACTCATAGGTGATCACTTCCTTCCCCTGCTTGAGACTCCAACCTTTAGGGTGAAATCTGAACAAAGCTTTGATGAGTTTTCTCCATGGTTCTGGGCCCTGGAGGATGGAAACAGCCCTGATTCAGTCCTGTGGTCCCTGCAACTATGCGCTCTGAGGCTTTGAATAGGACAGTGGTTGGTAACTTTTTATGTCCTAGGGATTCAACCCATGGGTGCTTAACCTCTGAAACACATCCCCAGGCCTTTTTATTTTTTTATTTTGAGAGAGGGTCCATCTAAGTTGCTTAGGGCCTTGCTAGGTCGCTGAGCCTGGCTTTGAAGTTTGTGATCCTCCTGCTTCAGCCTCCAGACCTGCTTTTGTTTTTGAATAAGATAAACATGTACAAATGTACAAAATCCAACAGTGTCAAGAAGCATAAGCATCAAGTCTCCCTCTCTTTCTCTTCATAATCCTTCTCACCCCAAATATCCATTTTCTAGGTCTGTGCTGTCCAAATTGGATGTCCCTGGGCCAATGGGGCATACACATTTAAATTAATCAAAATGAAATCCAAAATTTGATTCTGTAGTTGTATGAGCCACATTTCAAGTGCTAATAGCCACATGAGCCTGGGGGCTGCCATATTGGACAGCTGAGATTTACAAAGCATTTCCATCAGTGCAAAACTTTCTGTTGGACAGCCCAGGAATCATTTCTTATTTTCCTATCCAGAGACATTTTCTTCATGTCAGTATTTATATTTATATATGCAAATGACATTTGATATCCTCTTTCATTTTCTCAAATGGGATCATTTTATACACATTCTCCTGTATCGTGCTTTTTTTCTCTTAATAATATATCTCCGAGGTCTTTCCACATCAGCACTTTGACATCTTTGTTCTTGTCGATGGCTGTAGACGGAGGATGCTTTATCATGGTTCTCAACTAGCTCACTGTTGTTGCTCTGGCCTTCAGTCTTCTGCTACTGAAAACCATCCTGCAGTAAGCTTCCTTGCCTTGTGTGTACATGCACACACACACACACACACACACACACACACACACACACTGTGCTCTGTTCTAAAAGTTTAGGTCACCTTCAATTTCATGTGTTGAAATCCTAACCCTCATGATAGTGGTGTTACGAGGTGGACCCTTTGGGTGGGTGATTGGGTCATGAGAGCGGAGCCCTCACAAATGAGATTAGGGCTCATAGAAAGTAGTATTAGGCAACTTATCTGCTCCTGCTACCATGCGAGGTGCCACCTAGGAACCAGAAAGTGACCTTCACCAGATGCTCAATGTGCAGGCACTTTGGATTTCACAGGCCCAAGAATGATGAGAAATAAATTTCTGTTGTTTGTAAGTCACTCAGTCTGTAGTATTTTGTAATAGCACTCCAGAGGGACCCAGGCATCTTCAATCTTAGGCATTTTGGCAGAGGATAGGTAAATCTCGGTTTTAATAGATTTTTTTTTGCCAAATGCCTTCCAAAAAATTTCCATCAATTTATACTTTCTCCATAATGTGTAAAAATGGGTTCCTCCCACATTATCAGCACCAAATTTTATGAACTAAACTTTTTGCCATTAAAATAGATAGAAAATGATACCTGTGTTAATAATGGCTTTTTGTCACTGTGACAAAATACCCGAGAAAAGCAACTTAAAGGAGGAAAGATTGATTTTGGCTTCTGGTTTCCGAGGTTTAGTCCATTGTCAGCTGGCTGTATTGTTTCAGGGCCGGAGGTGAAGCAGAACATCATGGAAAGGGCTTCGTCCCGGCGGAAGGGCAGGGTGCAGCAAAGCCGCTCCCTCACACCTCACAGCATCCAGAGCCGAGGGGGAGGTGGAGGAAGGGTGCAGGGGCAAGACAGGCCCTTCAAAGGCCCACCCCCATGCCTACCTCTCCCGACTAGCCCCCTCCCTGAAGTTTCTATCACTTCCAGTAGTGCCACCATCTGGGGACCGATCCTTCAACACAGGAGCTTTGGAACACACTCCAGATCTAAGCTAGAGCAAGACCTCATCTTTTAAGTTTGCGTGTCTTTCATTATTGGTGAGGTTAAGCCTTTTCCTATGTTCTGTTGTTGTTGGTGGTTTCTTAGTATGTATTAATTGTACTTATTAATGTGGTTCAGTGATATTCACACACACACATACACACACACACACACACACACACACACACACGGTGAGCATTGACCAAATCTAACCTCCTTCTACCCACTTTTCCCTCCTCCTGTTCCCAACCTCTGTGATCACTATTCTGTTCAGGTTGGCTTTTTCTTTTAGCTTCCACATATGACAGAGAACATGCAGTACTGCTCTTGTCTTTCTGTGTCTGGCTTATTTCACTTAATGTCCTCCAGTTCCATCCATTTTGCTGCAAATTATAGGATTTCATTCTTCTTTCTGACTGACTAATACGCCATGTGTGTAAGAATGTATATGTGTGTATACATTCATATATACACATACATATGTATATATGTATGTATGCATGCATACACATGTGCGTACATGTATGTATGTGTATATCAATTTTCTTGTTCATTTATCTGTTGGTAGGCCTCTAGGTTGGTTTCATATCTTAGCTATTGTGGATAGAGCAGCAGTGAGCATAGGCATTCAGGTCTCCCTTTGGCGTGCTGATTCCATTTCCTGTTGGTGCATACCCAGGAGTGGGATACGTGGGTCATGTGGGAGACCTACTTTTAGCTTTTTGAAGAACCTCCTGTTCTCTTTGATGCCTCTACTACTTGCATTCTAACCAACAGCGTGAAGAGTTCCCCTTTCTCCACATCCTTGCCAGCATTGGTTTCGTTGGTGTTGTTTATTGACTGTTTGACCTTTGGTTCTTTCCTGGAAAACTTCCTATTGGTTGGACTACTTTTAGTTTCTTCCTACTGATTTGTATGCCTCTTCCCAAAGCTACAAACTTGGTTTTTCTACTTCGTTCGGTTATTTTCTCAGTTGTGTTTTGCATTTTGGTTTTGTTTATGGTATAACCTCTTTTTCAATCCTATGTTTTACTTTTTGCCTTAATTCAAATTCATCACTAACTTCAGAAGGCATAAAAGAAAACATTGATACATTTGTCTCTATAAAAATTAAGGCCTCTTCCACCCTAAACTCATATTTTCTTCTTGTACATTTATGATTTTATTTTTATGTCAAATGTTGTTCTATCTGGGATTTGTCTCTTGAGTAAAGAGTGAGGTAGGAATCCAAATTTATTTCTTTTTGAATGGCACTTTTCCAGTTGTTTGAAAGTCACTTAATCCTTTCCCTTGTTGATTTGACATGTGACCTTTTTTCAGATACTGCATTTGCATAGGTATCTCAGTTTATGTCCATTTTCTCTTTTCTTCCACTGTTCTGACAGTTCTTAGGTATCCTATACCAAATTTCTTCAACTACATAGGTTTAGAATACATCTCAGTATCTGCCTAAACTGTTCTTTCCTCATTCCTTTTACTATGATGAAATTCTTTACCCATTCTTGCATGTTTACTTTTCCAAATACATGTTTGTTTGTTTTAGTTTTCAAAGCACTCCTGTTACTTTTTAACAGGATTGCTTAAATTTATAGATTAATCTGAGAAGAAGCAACATCTTTAAGATGCTAAGATTTCTGTTTGGAAACAAGATTTAACATTGATCTGTGGAACTCTCCATGGCTCCCAACTGGGCTTTAAAATCACCTTTTCAGTTTTTGTTGTATTTTTACCTATTCTTGCTGATATTTTAAGAGGAACACTTTATTTCACTACATTTTCTAACTGGTTTTTATTTATACTTGATACGATTGCTTTTGATGTTTTTCTGTTTTGCAGTGTTGGCATTGAACCTGGGGCCTCAGGTGTGCTGAGCAGGTGCTCTACCACAAAGTGACAGTCCAGCTCTTGCCTTTGAATTGTGTACACTTATTTGCCACCAGGCGATTACCAACTTCTCTTACTGTTTCTGATAATTTGATTAAACCTTTGATTCTTTAGGTGTTTCTATATATATGATTGTTTCATGGTCCCCAGTACTAATACTGCTTCTCATTTCCTGGTATTTGGTTTTCTTATGTTATTTCCTATTTCCAACTTTTATACTCATGTCATTTTCTTGTCTAGTCGCATTGGTCAGCAACTTGAGATCTGTTGTTTCTAGTGTTTTGCCATTTAAATTGTGATGGGTATGCCCCCAAATATCCTTTCTTCACTTGTGGGAGATGATCAGATGGTTGGTCTTTGACTTAATACTGTGGTAAATTATATGAACATATTTTGAAATATCAAGCCATTCTTACGTGTTCTCATTTGTTCACCATGTTCCATTGAGTCTTGTTTGCCAGTATACAATTTAATGATCTTGCTTTGATCATGTTGTGTGTTTGTATTTTCTTTTTTGTGTTATCTTTGTCAGGTCTGGTATAAGGTTATGCTGCTTCCAAATAAAAGAGCATAATGTGCCTTTTTCTTTCTCCAGGCCCTAGAAAATTGGAAAGCATAGAGACATAATCTGTTTAAGTTTTTTTTAAAAAACACAATTAACCCGTAGAATCATCTGGCTTAGTGTTGTTGGGAGAGTGTGTTAGTTTTCTGTAAACATGTGAAGAAATAATAAACAAATTCCATTTATACCAACTGCGTCTCTAAAACTTTGAGAGATTATATTTTGAAATTCATCCATCATCCTTCCCTTAATTGTAACTCCCTCCAGTGATTTTTCTCCAAGTGGCCTCATTCAGTCAATACGTATTCTAGGAGTGCCTACCATGTCCCAAGCCTTGGGGTGTGTGACGTGGGTGATTCGTGGAAGCACAAGACATGATGTACAATCTAATGTTCCCAGGATGCTACCATACAGTGGGAATTTCTATTTATGTGAATTTGATTCTAAAGCATCACCATTTATCATTGAATATCAATAGGGCTTGGGCTCTGTATTTACAAATTACCTTTTATGCATCCATTAGTCATTCTTGGGTGTAGAGAACAATATCTCATAAGATGGAACAGACTGTCTTTCCTTTCTTGTTTGTGTCTGGCTCCTGTTTCTGATGCAGGTCTGTGAAGTTCAACCACATTGGTCTATGGGCTGGGGAACCCATCAGACTTGCTTTGCCTGTGACACATTTTTTTACCTCCTAAGTTTTAGGTCTTTTATCTGCAAGATAGAGATACTAATCTTATTTGATAGGATGTTCAGATAACACACATACAGCATCAAAACACGGTTGGCACCAGAAAATGTAAGTTTATCTCTTTGATTTGGTGTCTCCCCACATGCCAGTGCAGTCTTCATTTATGAAGTACCCTGGGGTGTGGATACTTGTTTGGGTCTGGATTGTTCTTATAGCCCTTGACTTGTGCCTTCCTTCCACTCAAATTTATCTCCTCCAAATCAATTCCCATCCAAATTGCCAACATGATTTTTAGAATTCAAGTGTGACTATGTCCGTGAGCGCTGCTGCTCAGTGCCTGCAGCTCTCCAGTACACCCAGGGAGCTCCGAGCCTGGCACTCACCTTGCTTCTGGGGCTGCCTCTGTGCAGCAGGGAAGGCCATCTCTCACATCCTGTACGCTCCGCCTGCCGGTCTCTGTGCGGGCTGCTCTCTCTGCCTGACACCTGATCGCCCTTTCCCCTCCCCCAGGCTGGCTCAGGAGGGCCATCTCCATCACATGCTCCTCACCTTGCCTCCTAATGGCCTCTCCCAGACCACATCACTGCATCCAGTGCCTGGCCCGGGGTTAATATTAATCAGGCATTCCACCGGGATGATTAGTTTGGGGCTTACTTGGTAACTTTTGAATAAGATTTTCTCCATTTCAGTTCTCTGAGGAGCTGGGGGAAATTGTTCTTTAAAACAAATGAGAACGAGGCCAGGAGAATCGACGTCATTTCTCAGCTGCAGGAGATGATGGAGAAGAGTGACTAATGAGCAGATCAAAAACACAGCATTGTGGGATTGGGGTTGGGGCAGGAGGCCCCGTTCGTTTCTTTTTCCATCCATCAGAATGGCTTGGATCTTTTGAAAAGTATCATCACTCATATATTCTTATTTATCCTAAATCAGTCTCTTCATTTTTCTTATTAGTTTTTTTTAATTTTGATTTTTAATTGACTCATAATATTTGTACATCTTTATGAAGTACAGTGATGCTTCGATTTATGTATATATCGGGTGATCATTAACTCAGGATAAATTGTGCATCCTTCGTCTTTGACTTTTGTTACTTACTTATGGTGATTACATTAAAATCATCTCTTGTTTTGAGATATATAGTGCATTATTGGGTCTGATGCTCACCCTGCTGTGTTACAGGCTCTGTCCCCCTATCTAACTCTTAACATTGTACCCATTGGCCAGCCCTCTCCTCCCCTGCTACTGGCCTCAGCCTCTGGTACCCACCACTCTACTCCCAGCTTCTATGAAATCCACTTTTTACATTCTACCTATGAGTGAGATCATGCCATGTTTGTCTTTTTGGGACTGTCATTTCTTTTAACGTAGTATCCCTCAGATCCATAAGTTGTTGCAAATGACAGAATGTGTGCTTTTACAGGGCTGAGTGATGTTCCATTGTGTATAAACACATTTTCCTGACCCATTTGCCCATCATACACACTTAGGTTGACTCCATAACCCAGATATTTTGAACAGCACTGCAGTAAACATGGACAGACAGACGTCTCTTTGGCATGCTGATTTCATTTCCCGTCAGTGTGTACCCAGCAGTGGGATCACAGGGTCATATGGTAGTTCTATTTCTAATTTTTTAAAAAACCTCCATACCGTTCTCCACGCTGGCTATACTTATTTACCTTCCTACCAGCAGTGTTCGGGGATTCCTCTTTCTCCATATTCTCCCTGTATTTGTTGTGTTTTGTCTTTTTGATTGGTGATGTGAAGTCTCACTGTGGTTTTGATTTGCATTTTGGTTAGGGATGTTGAGCATTTTCTCCTATCTCTGTTAGCCCGTTGCTGCTTGAATTTTTAGGTTTCTTTCAAGTGGAAGCCAGGCTAGAGCTCATCAAGCCATTCATCCGCCCACTGCTCATGAAATTCAGGAGCAGGTGCACTCGAAAAACCCGGAGCCTTCTTGTGGAGCACCTCTCTTCTTGTTTAGCAATGTCGATGATCTTACTGTTCAGCAACGGCGCTCCGAGGCGCCTCCTTCAATAAGTGGAGAGGGAAAAAAGGCCAAAAGTAAGACCGGGGAGTGGATACTGATGGAACATCTCCTGGGTTTCAGAAGACATGCGTACTGTGTTGGTCATCTCCTTAGACTTTCATAATCGCCCTGATGGGACATTTTTGGAATCACTCCCTTTGGACAGAGGATAAGGGAGGAGGAACTCACCCAAGGCCATGTAGTCAGGAACCACCTGTGCATCTTCCGAGCTGCCAATTTGTTTCTATCTTCTGGACTCTGAATGTCATTGTGATCCAGACCTGTCTTTCTCCAGGTTTCTAGAAAACCTTGATCTAATTTATTGTGCGTCCACTTCAAGTTGGGGTACTGTTATCCCATTGTCTTTAACTTATGCTCATTCTTGTTCCTTCCATTTATCTCCTTGCGACAATAATAATGCCTGTCACGGATACAGCTTGAGCACCCTTTATCCAAAAGGCATGAATGTCAGATTTTAGATTCTGGAATATTTGCATATGTCTCAGCCTGCCTTCATTCATGTCTCGTGCACTGCTGATACCCAGGCCTGAAGGTGATCTCAGACACTAGTTTTATCGTATTAGCATTTAGGCTGTGACATGTATGAGGTCAAGTATGGAATTTCACTTATGGCATTATATCTGCACTCAAAAAGTTTCATATTTTAGAGCACTTTGGATTTGGGGACATCATGGATTTTGGATTTGGGATTAGTGATGCTCAACCTATAATACTGTGAAGACAGTGGAGAGCCGTGCGAGGTGCTGAGGGCAGAATGCGGCGGAGGTGAGCGCTCGGCGCAGGGTCGAGGGACCAACTCACACAGCCTTCCATCATTTCTGGAAAAGGTGGGGTGTGCTGAACTGAGATGAGCGCGCAGGCCACGTGCTGCTTGTTCCTCAGCACAGACGTGTCGAGCACCCACGGCAGCCCAGGCCTGCCAGATGCAGAAGCCCCTGGACGTGTCCTCAAGGCCTTCGCCCGCCAGGACAGTCATTTCAGTCCAAACCTGGCTGGGCGCAGGGAGGTGTCGGGCTAGTGTCCCTCGTTGGCTGGCGGAGGCTTCTTTCTGGGGAGTCTGTGGCGAAGGACGCTGCGTCCTCTCTGGTCTGCGTCCTCTCTGCCTCTCCTGCTGGCCTCATTTTCCATGCCCAGGAGGCTCCTGACCTGAGCCTCACTCCAACCCTGTGGTCCGTCCACAGCTCTCTGAGGGAGCTTTTCATAAAGCAGAGACACTGGCAGCTGGCTCTCTGTGGCCTCCCAGCTGGCCACAGGTGTGATCCTGCGTCAGCCAGATGCTGGCCTGGGATTATAGAGTCAGGGTGGCTTATAAGGGACATGCAGCCCGAGAATGGGCGATGTCTCTCCCAATAAAGCTGTGAGAAAGTTAATGAAGGCTGTGACTCATCAGGCCATCTCGATGAAACAAAGCCAGGCCTCTGGCGATTTTAGTGGCAGGAAGTTGAGCAATTGGCTGTATTTGTGATTGCTTCTGAATATCTTTAATTAATCGCAACAGGGATGATTTCCAGCCCTAGGGGACCTTTGCTTCCAGCATCTCTGGAAGTGCTCCCAGGATCCCTGGGAGGTGATGGGTCCTAATTTTGAAGATCAGGAGACTGAGGCTCAGAGATGTGGCATTACTGACTTAAGGCCACACAGCAAGTAAAGGATGGAGCAGATGTCAGGTCCTAGGTCATTCTGCTGTGGGGCCTGGCCTCTCCTCCCAGCTCCCTTACTGTGCTTCTAAACTGCTGGGTGCTAGTCTCTGAACAGCCATAACTAAGTACTGGGCCACCAGTAAGCTGAACTCTCAGTAGGCTCTCATTTTCTTAATAATAAGTTAAAATCATCTTCATGGAAACAGTAAATAAACTTGGTGATGTTGGTGCTCAAAGCCCTCTTGCCTGCATGTTGGGACAGAGTTGTAGATACAGTCACTTCCTACAGGAACAGCAAGGCTATATGACTTCTTAATTTACTGAATTGCTTTTTTGTGAAAAATGATCCTGTTAACACGGGTGGGAGTTTTCTTGTCTGGATCATTTTTCCAAAATGCTGGTGATAGACAAGATTGTGGTGGAAGCTCCACAGCCCAGGTGAGAGGAAGGCCCAGGTGTGTGGAGCAAATGTAAGAAAGAAGAGGCTCCTTCTGTCCTGGCTGTGTGGTCCTGGAAGGCCCCTAGCCTTGCTCACCTTTAGGGAGATGGGCATCATAGCAGTTTCACCTGACCATTGTTGTGGACTTAAAATACAGCAATACACGTGAAGCCATGGGCAGACACTCAATGAATGTTAAGTCCTTCTTCTCCCCTCCCCGAGATCCCTCCGTGGTGGTAGAGGCAGCAGGCCTGTGCCCCTTGTGTGTGCATGCTCCAGACCCCTTAGACATCCCACCCTGTCCCATCCAGTAATTGGTCACAGGTGCCTCTGGGGCCCCCCGGGATCTGGCTCTACACTGAGCCCCAGACCAGTCCCACTCCCCACCTCTCCCTGGACCTTGTCCAAGGCAGATTGATGAGGACTGGCCTCTAGTCTTGGACTAACTTCTTCTGGACACTTATTTCTTACAACACAGGGTTAGTAGCTCTAGTGCACAGGGTTGTTGAAAGGTTCACAGTGAGCAAGGACCGGAGAGTAACGGAAGCACTCACAGGTCTGCTGCCCCCAATCTAAACACTGGGAAATTTCACATGAAGTTCACGATCACTGTCTGTTCTTGAACCATCGGTCTGTCATCGTAGGACCTCGTTCCCTCATTTCCTGACGACACACTGAAGCTGAGCAGCTGCTGTCCCCTGTGGTTGGGGCAGGTTCCCCAGCATGCGCAGAACTCCCACCTGGCCCTGGGGACTTCCTTCCGTTCTGGTCTGCTTTGTGCTTGCAGGGAGGGCCGAGCAGGGGCGCCTGGCTCTGAGCCTCTTTTTTTTTTTTTTTTAATATTTATTTATTTTAGTTGTACACAATGCCTTTATTTATTTCTACGTGGTGCTGAGGTTCGAACCCGGGCCGCGCACGTGCTAGGCGAGCGCTCTACCGCTGAGCCACAATCCCAGCCCTCTGAGCCTCTTGACAGGCTGTCGCAGCAGGTGAGCGTGTTCAGGTCTGTTCTGCTTCTGCTCTGCCCCTCATAAAGACACAGCTCCTGAATGAAGGCCTCCACCTCCTCCTGTAAGAGGTTCCCTGCCAAAGGCCTTAGTATCCTCCGGCCCAAGTTGAATGATAGTTTGAACTTTTAAAATGAAAAATACTTCAGGGGCCAGAGGTTTATCTCCCGTCTAAGCAGGGCCCCAGACCCTCACTTCTTCTTTCTAATGATTATGCCAATATCACATTAAATTGGGAAATGAGTTATGGCCTTGGAATGCTCCAATTTAAATGGTGCTTTTTCTCTTTCAAGGATTCCACAGATATTAATGAATTCCTGGCTCCACACCCCAGAATCACACTTCTACACCAGTCCTCCTCCCCGTGGGGAATTCTCCTCTCCGAGTTCTGAAAGAGAGTCCTGAATTATTGCTCATATAAAGTTTGAGGCCACAGATGTTTCATTTTCCATTTACTTTCAAAAGGCAATTTACTTAGCAAGATTCACGGGGGCCTTAGGGAATGGGCTTCTTTAATGGGTTTTGGGGGCTGCTGGGGGAGCTGACCAAACATTATGATAACCCACCTGCTTGGTTTGGGGATGGGGAGGCCCTTTGTATTCCGGGAAGCCACTCTAGTAGTGGCCACCTGTGGCCTTAGGAGGAGGCACGTAGCCTTTGGGTCAGACCTGGATCCGAATCTCTGCTACTCCACTGGTTATTTGAGTGTCCTTGGGCAAATGACAACTTTTCTGTGTTTCATTTTCTTCATTTATAAAACAGGAAAATTGATAGGGCCTACTTTATTGGGTTGGTTTAAAGATATCAACAATAAGTGAAGCTAAAATGACCATGCCACGTTTAAAGCAGTGTAACGTTCATTGTGGGTCTCTCCAGTGAAATCATCTCAGCTCTGGGGGTGCACCAGAGGCAAAGCCAGCTCCCTCTTTAGGAACTGCGCCCAGCTGAGGAATCGCACAGACCGATGGCAGTGCACAGGGCCATCTATTTGGTGCTCCTTCCTGGACCATCTTGTCCTTTAGGGTTGGCGCTTCTGCCCAAGATAGATAGTATTTTTACAGGAATTGTCAGGTGCACTCACTTAGATGGCATTTATTGAACAGGTGCTATATCAGAGCAAAGCCAGACAGGTGGCCTCTAGGCCCTCACTTCACTTTTCAGTGCTTGAGTGCTAGGCATTGCCCTAACTCCCATTTTATGGCTGGAGGAACTGAGGCTTCAGACGCCACACAGCCTGTTCAAAGTCCTGTCGAGGATGGTAGGAGGAGGAGCTGCCGTTGGAGAGCAGCTCTGGCCAGCAGCACCGGCAGGCTCAGCCGCATCCCGATGTCTCCCAAAACCTGGAGGGAGTTGTTGCTTTTCTCCCCAGTTGGCCAAACAGGTCAGCAACACTGTGGTCATCTCCTATTTCCAGGCACGTGCACGAGTCCGATGAATACAAAGTAGAATGGAGTCGTTAGTATTGAACAGCTGTAGTCTGATAGCCACAGAAAAGAGTCACTCAACACGCAGGAGCCAGGAGACAGGCAGAGGGCGTTAGACTGTAGCCGGCTGGACTCACTCCCCAGCTCCTTGGGCTCCGGCTCCATGACAGGCACAGGGTCCCCACGGGATGGTCTCCTTCCTCCTACATCAGTGCTTCAAGTAGTTAGTGCCCCGATTCCAGGTGAGACAGCTGAGGCCGGGGAGACGTGATGAGAGCACCAGGAGGTGAGAGGGCTGGGGTGCAGGTGGGGGCTCTGGCCTCTCAACAGGGCGCTGGCCAGTGCCTAGGAGACACGGCTGGAGAAGCCGAGGTCGCGGTGAAGCATACCCCTGGCCTGAGGACGTCTGGCCCTGGGGGACTGGGCTCCTGGGTGCCACTTAGAAGCCACAGTGGGGAGCACCTTGTCGGGCCGAGCAGAGGCAGACTCATCCCTCCCCGCCCGCATCAGTTGATGCTCAGGGACCAGAGGGGCTCTTGTGCCAAGATCCTTCCTCCATGGCCTCCCTGCAAAGGAGGTCTGTATGGAAGGACAGACTCCAGATGCAAGACACAGACCTGCCCTGTTGACCTGGCAAGCATCGGAGAAACCAGGGCAGCTTCTGTTGCGAGCAGAGCCAGGGCTGTGGCTCTGGAGGCGCCTGGGACAGCCTTCCCTGCTCACCCTGTTGTGCCCACCTTGCTCCAGGAGTTGCGGCTCGCTGCTGTGAGTTCATTTTCAATTGCTGAAACAAGACGCCGAAAGCTGGGTTTATAAAAAAATTTTTAAAAAGAGGTTTATTTAGCTCACAGCTTTGGAGTCTGAAAGCTCAGTGACATGGCACCTGCTCTGATAAGGTCACCCTTGACTATGTTACATCAGGGTGGTGGCCGTCATGGTGGGAGAGGGAGATCCCACGGTGAGACAGGAAGCCAGGGAGCGGGGGCTGCACTCTCCCGTGGGAACCACGCAGGGTCCCATGGGGGGTGTCTTGACGCTCTTCAAAGGCAGAACCTCCAGCGACCTGCCACTGCACCCGGGGTCCTCTTCTTCAGGCTTCTCCCGTCTCCCCCCTCTCCACACCTGTGTCCACGCTCCCACCACGGGAACCCAAGCCATATTCAGACCACGGCAATCGCCCAAAGGGCACTACCCCAGACCAGAAGGAAAAGCTTCTGGTAGAATGTAGGAGAAAGTGTGCCTATTGCAATTGTGGGGTCGGGCTCACTGAGCGATGGCCTAAGCCAGGGTGCCACACATAAGGAGAGGCATGGACCCCAACCAGATGGCCTGCTCCTTTGTGCAGGAAGAATAGACCCTTATCCTCATCCTGACCCATGAGGCAAGAACAAAAAGAGAGGTTCGCGGGCCCAAGCGCTGGGAGGCCGACAGGGAGACAGGAGGGGCTGGGCCCTGTGCCCACCTTTAAGTCACAGGCCCCTTGTGAAGGCCAGCTCCGTCCAGGCTCCGGAACACGAGGCCCATGGTGCAGAAGTCAGGAAGGCAAACAGAGACGGGAGGTCCCCGAGACGCCCATGCTCAGTGATCCAGCAGCAGGACTCAGGCACTCGGCCTCTAGCTGTGCGTTTGGCTCTGGCTTATCACAGTCAAGGGGCCTGCAGCAAAATCACCTGAGGGGAGGAGCACGTGGCCAGGCCCAGGGGGAGCAGGCACAGGCTTCCTGAGCCTCCTCTGGAGCGTGGCACCCCCCAACCCCGCTTGAATGCAACTGCGACTTGTTGTCTGTCTGCGATGCTGGTAGAGACCCCGCGCCCAGGGCCTCACTGGGGCCGATACAGGGTCACCTTGTGCTCAGCACCTGCCCGAGGCCCGGATCCCAGCAAGAAGGCAAATGGCAGCCTGAACCACATTGTGTGCACAGCTCAGGCACAGGGGCCTGTCAGCCCAGGAACGGGAACACTCCCAAGACCTGTTTCCAGGGCCAGCCTGCTCCCGAGGGAGCCCCCTCAGCCTGCTACAGGGACGTTCCCATAGAGAGGCCTCCACACCCCTCCCAGGTCTGGGGCATCCATGTCTGGTCGGGAAGGAGGCGTGAGGAGGAGGAGGATTGGGCAGACATCCCTCCATCCTTGTAACTGAGGAGGGGCGGAAATGCTGTCTCCTGGAACATGGCTGCGTGTCAGGAGGCGCTGTGTGGGCACGGCTGTGGTGCTGGCGGGCACTGGTTTTCACCCTAGCAGGAACTATAGAAAGCCACATATTCATTTTTCTGACTGGGGAGTCCCCACTGGGGCCTAGCAGTGCCATCCATTGGAATTTGGAGAATATGGTTTCTAATTTTCCAAACCAATTTTGCTGACCTGATCCCCTCCCCGCTTTTTAATCAACTCTTCTGCCAAGAAAGGGGATTGAGGGAATGAAGGTAGCTTAATGAAACAAGCTCTTTGAGCTGCAGGGTTTGCATCTCCATGGAGACAGGAACATGGGCTGTGTCTAGACCAGAGGACTGGCTGGGTGACGAAGGACCAGGGAGACCTTGCAGCGTCTGGATCGTTGGCCCTCTGGGCAGAGGAGACGGCCTGGCCCTGCTCTGGGGCCTGCCCGATGGGATTGGCTGAAGTCAATGGATGTCACACTTCAAGGCTCACTTGTGCCAGGCCCTGGCCTAGAGCTGGGCAGGAGGTCACTGGGCAGAGTTCCTTCTCTTGGGAAGCTCACAGCCTGGGGGCCCAGGCCAGCAGGTCAGGGAGCTATGATAACATGGAGCCTGGCAGGACTGACAGCCGTGGGTGCCCCAGAGAAGCTGTGTGCTCCAAGAAAAGGTCTGGGGTGGCCTGCTGGTGTGTGTGTGTGTGTGTGTGTGTGTGTGTGTGTTGGGGGATCCTCTGTGGGGAAAGGGGCACCAATAGGAGAAAGCCTAGTGCTTTCAGGAACCAGGACTGTGTGTGTGTGTGTGTGTGTGTGTGTGTGTGTGTGCATGCACACACGCGCACAAATAGTATCTGCAGGGGTCCTGGAGCTGATCTCCCATGGATACAGAAAGACAACTGTGTTTGGCAACCAAGGGTGGTGAATTCCTCGTCCTTTTCTCTTTAGATCCCAGACCAAGGGCTTGGGGTGGTGTCCTAGGCAAGGCGCCAGGTAGCTGCGTCCAGCGCCTGGGTGTGTGGAGCTCGCCGACTTCTGGAGCCGGGCAGAGTGAGGGGATCTGAATGCAGAGGCGCGGGCTCAAGGCTCTGCATATCTGGTCCACTGACTCAGGAGGCCCAGTGACGTCACAGACCCTTCATGCCAGGAGACAGGAAGTCAGGGAAGGGCTTCCAGCTTCCCGTGAGACGTTCAGAAAGGTGATTCAGGAAGATCCGTAGGCCAGCAGGGAGAGCAGACTAGGTAGGGGCAGGAGCGGACACGGGGTGCTTTAAAGGGCAGGACCCTCAGGCCCTGGGAAGCTCAGAGACAAGGAGGAAATGGCCTTGCCCCAGGGGCCGTCACTCAGCTGGGCGGGACCGGTGACCAGGACATACCTGAGCCACCCAGCCCTGGTGGCGCACAATTGTAACAGGAGCGACAACAGGAGGACTTTGTTGTCACGGCAGCATGGACAGAGCCGGCTCTCCTCTGGCTTTCTTCATCTCAGAAGCACCCCGTGACAGTGACAGAGAGACTAGTGTGATGATTTAGGGACATTTTACAGATGGGGAAGTTGAGGGCTCTCTTGGTTCTTGGGTGGCCCAGATGTGTATGTGAGGATGTCCTGTGGGACCACAGGAAGTCGGAGGGACCCTGAGTGCGTGAAATGGCCTGAGCAGAAAGGAGCGAGGTTGTGCTGACACCATGTGGACAGGAAGGAGGCCGGGGTGGACGGTGGATTGAGGGTGGTATCACAGGGGTGTCCTCTTGGATTTCCAATATGGTCTTCATGATAGTGCTGCAATGCCTTTTAATTAATTTACTTGTTTTATGTACTGAGGACTGAACCCAGGGGCTCTGCGCTACATCCCCAGACCTTTCCATCTTTTATTTTGAGACAGGGTCTCACTAAATTACTGAGGCTAGCCTTGAATTTGTGATCTTCCTCTCTCAGCCTCCCGAGTTGCTGGGATTACAGGTGTGCACCACCACATCTGGCTATTTTCATTTATTTTCATATTTTTGCAGGGCTGGGCATAGAACCCAGAGCCTCATACTGTTAGGCTCTACCACTGAGCCATGCTTCCATCCCCAGAACACTTTTAATTAAAAAAAATTCTATTGAGCTTTAGGTCTTTAGGCGGGCTAACATTTGCTTAGGAAGCTGGACTTAGAGTTAGACCCAAGTTCAAGTCATGACTCTGCCCCTCATATATGAAAATTCGCCTTGCCTACCTCTAGCACAACGTCTGTAAAATGGGCACGTAGGTGGTGCCTGCCCCACAGAGTCGCAAGGACAGGAAATGGTGTCATGCGTGTGTGCCGTCCATGTGTGCTAGTGCCGCTCCTGTGGGGGGGCAGGAATAATGGGCCAGGCCTTGCCTCTCCACTCCTTGCGTAGCCTTTCAGTAGCCAGCCCACTTCAACCCATTTCAGAGAGAGGTAAGCTGAGACTTCCCAGGCAGGCAGCTGCCCGGCTTCACACCACTAAGTGACCACCCAGGGCTTCCGTCTGGACAATTGGCTTCATAGGCCCTGCTCCATTCAGCACTCGGTGCTAGGGAAAGGGCTGGGAACGCAGGTGTCACTGGAGGGGAGTCACAGAGGCTGCGATCCCTCACCCTTTCCACTCACGCCCAAGGGCAGGATCTGGGGGCCTAGCCGGGACACTGCTGAGGGCTGCCGGGTCCGGTCTCTGGAGGGCCTGCTGCTGCGCTCAGCAGAGGACTGTCTCCACCTTCCTACAGGATGCCACGGCCCTGACGCGAGCCTCCTATTGCTTTGAGGCTTGCTGGGTTCTCGCTCCTCACTAGACGGGGCTGCTCACCGGGTATCACAGGCCCGGGGCTGTGCTGGCCCGAATGTTAATGAGGTTCGCGTTTCCCAGCATCCTGGGGTCCAAGCCAGCGCCGGCGGGTGGGAGCGGGAGCGTTTTCGTCCTTCTCTGCTCTTTCTCTAGCTCCTGGGTTTCTGCATCTGCAGTGATGCGCCCTCCCCCAACAAGTGTCCAGTGTGCACGGTGCGTGCCATCTTGCGCCACTGCGCTCCTGCAAGCAGAGGCTGCGCAGGACAGAAGCACTTACCCAAAGGCAGTGAGGCAGCGGTTAGGATCGAGCACCGAGTGTCCGATTCCAGTCTGGTTCTCGTGTGGCCTCAGACAAGTTAGTGAAGGCCACCATGCCTCAGCTGCTGCTGCTGTCAGATGGGAGAGTCACAGAGATGATAGGGCTGTCACAAGGTTTAAAGGACAGACCATATGAAGGTCACTTGCTATAGCACCCAGTGACTTGCCAAAGAGTCAATAATGATTGCCATTATCAGTCGAGCCGTGGGCCAGGACAACGCCAGACAATTCACAGGCCTCATTTAATCTTCACGTCAATCCTGTGGGTGAGATCCTCTTGCCCCATTTAACAGATGAGACAACAAAGGCTCAGAGAGGTGAAGCATCTTGCCCAAGGTCACTGAGCTCATGAGAGGCAGGAGCCAGCCTGGGGCCCTGGTGGGGTGCTACTGCCGAGACCCACCTCTCCCAGGCTCCAGAGGGAGGCCTTGGGTCTTTCAGGGGTGCGTGGTGGGCAGGCAAGGGGATCACTTGGGGGCAACCAGTGATTCCCTAGCATCAGATGAGCCAGACTCCAGGTGACCTCCTGCTGAGGTGTCACCCAGCTAGACCCACCCTTCCCCGCCAGTCCCCGCAGGCTGGGGAGCAGCTGAGACTGGGCCTGAACACTCTCGGCGGGGAGAGGAAGTGTGGGCAGGGGCCTGCAGGTGTCACCACGTCTCCTTTACCCTGTGCCCAGGGCACAAGGTAGCTAGGACTGGAGAGGTAACAAGAGCGGATCCCTGCCCACGTGGCAAGTTCAACACACACTGCGATGGGACACTCATGCTGACCAGTGGAGGGACACCCAAAGTGTAGCGAGAGCACAAATAGAGATGGATGCGTTCCAGAGGAGGCCACCTGAGGCGTGTGGGGCTTTGACGCATGGGTAGGAGTTCACCAAGGGAGGAGGGCTGAGAAAGTACACAAAGCATTGAGAGTGCAGCAGACCTCCCAGGCCCCACCCTCAGTGTGTCACTTAACAAGCTGCTCATCTGCGTGCTGAGGCCCATGCAGGTGACAGGGAAATCAGGCTCCCTCTGTCGCACCACGCAGGCCCCGAGGGAGGGCGCTCTGTTAGTCTCCGGGAGCTGCCGTGGCAACTTCCGCCCGCCGTGTGGCTTCCTGCCACAGACGCTGTTCTCTCATAGTTCAGAGGCCCCAAGGACAAGATCGAGGTGATGGCAGGACACGCTCCCCTGGGATTCTCCGGGAAGCACCCTTCATGCTTCTTCCAACCTCTTGCGGCTCCAGGTGCCCCTTGGCCTGTGACTGTGTCCCTCCAGTCCCTCCTCCAGCCTCACCTGGCCCCTCCACTCCCGGGTGTGTCTGTCTCCCTCTGTGTGTCTCTTCTAGGGACACGTCTCCTGGGCTTTAGGGCCCACCTGTGTGGCCTGCGTTGATGTCATTCAAGACCCTTCACTTAGTCGCAGCTACACAGGCCCCTCTTCCAAATGAGGTTACATTCTGGAGATTAGGACGTGGCACAGTTTTGAAGCCACCCACATAGGGTGGTTAGATACGTGTCTGAACCCCCAGGGCCAGGCAGAGCTCTTGTCCTTCTAGGCAGGAGGACGCTCCCCGGGTTAGACTTCCCCAGAGACGGCTCCCCGCTCTTTGGCGTGCCCTGCCGGGCTGCAGACTTCTCTCCGACACACTGAGGTGCTCCGTTAGCGGCAGGGAATAAGCTCACACCTCAGTCTGTGGTTTTCCAGGCTCAGACGGAGCTCCCAGGTCACATTCCTGAGTGTCACTTAAAGAGTCATGTGACCTTGAGAAGTGAGGCAACCTCTCTGAGCCTGGCGACCTCCTCTTCCACCTGGAGACACACAGCGCCCCCTGCAGGGCTGTAGCGGGTCTGTCAGAGCAGGTCCCTGGGGACCAGCGCCCGGCACTTAGTGGGGGTGTGACACTTGGCCCACGCTGCCTCCCCAGGGGTGATGCAAAATGAGGCTGATCGTGGCGCACCTGGAGGTGTCCCAGAGGCAGACACGGGTGCTGGAGGCTGCCTGAGGACTCCGGGGAGGACTTGGGGAAATCTGGTACTTGGCAGGTCCCGCTGCCCTGGGGAGTGGGACCAGGATCCAGGCAGGGAACCGCAGCGGCAAGAGCAGGGGTGCCCGGGGCACGGAGCGGAGGGCTGAGGCCACCGGAGGAACTGAGGCCAGGTCAGGAAGGGCCTCGTCTACCACGCCGTCACGTGCAGGTGACAGGGAGAATGACTAAGTTGGCCTGTTGGAAAGGCCAGAGCAGAAGCCACAGGCTGGAGGCCAGGGCCAGCAGGCCTGCAGTGTCCAGGGGTGCAGCGGTGGTATCGGACAGGGAGCGGGAGGAGGACCGTGAGAAGGACTCAGTGAGCTGTCCCAGAGGCAGAAGCCGCAGGGGCTGGGGCTGCCTGGGCACCGGCTCGGGGGGAAGCGGAGGTGGGCGCAGCTGCAGGAGGCCAGCCCGGGTTGGGGCGCTGCATTCTCCATTCTCCTGGGAGAGGCCAAGGTGGGTGTGGGCCTGAGGAGTTCCAGGGCCCCTCAGGACACCGTGCTCACTGTCTGGACTTCACTTTTACCAAGTGTGGGCCTTGGAAGTCCCTCCATCTCTCAGAACCTCAGCTTTCCTCCCCCAAATGGGGACAGTCCCTGTGTGTGCTCCGTGTGCCTGTGGCGCTCCTGTGAAGTCAGCCGCAGCGACCTCAGCACCTGCTGTCCCTCCTGCGCCTGTCCCTGCCCTGACCACCACTCTTCTCCCGCAGAGGTGTGGGTGGTGGGCTCGGGCCTCAGAGCACCTGTGCCACGCACCAGCCCTGGAGTCTGCTTCAGGGTCTGCCTCTGGTCTCTTTCTCACCTCCAAAGCTTGAAGAGAAATCCTGGGCTGTCTTAGCAGAGTTTGCCAGCCCTGGTTCTGATTCTTTCCAAGGTGCAGAGCGTTTGTCTGAGCGCGCGCGCATGCGTGTGTGCATGCGTGCGTGCGTGCGTGCGTGCGTGTGTGTGTGTGTGTGTGGTGTCTTTGCAACTTGACACTGCAGGTCAGGATTCTCTGTGCCCGGCACAGAGAGGAGGACATTGCATGGACGCCTAGGAGGAGCTCCGGGCCGGGCCAGAGACCCCCAGGGGTGGGCTGGGACTGGGAAGGGAGGTGAGCCGGGCAGTGGCCGCCCGGAGGCTGGAGGGAGCTGGAGCCGGGCTGGGCGGGGCTGTGCTGAAGGCACCGGGGACGCCGCTGGCTCTCAGGCGGAACCAGGGCGAGGGTGGGCTGGGCCTGCAGAGCCTCCACGGGCTGGCCCTGTCCCTCCTGCTGCACCTCAGCTGCGTCTCCTTGTGTCCTCTGGTCACAGCCAGACAGCTGCTGCCAAGTCCTCTGGGACGCTGTGCGCGTCTCCTCTGAGGGTCTGTGGGAGGGCCTGGAATGTCCCATCCTGAGGTCACCTCGGCCTGGCTCTGCTTCTCAGACTGCCCCGTCCTTCGCACACCCTGTCCCAGGTCCCACCTGATCTTGTTTTGTCATCATTTGGGGATCTGTGCACTCAGTGCCTGACTCTGCCTAGAGCGCCTCCCTGGGCAGTGCCCTCGGGGCAGTGCCCGCCCGCCCTAGGCCTGCCATGGCCACCCGCTGCGAGAGTGAGCAGTGATGGGCAGGAAGACGGGGAACAGGGCCTTCACGTGGGAGGGTCACGTCTAACGGACCAGTCCCGTGGAGCACTGGGAAGCTAACGAGCTGGAGCCAGGTTGTTAAATTCAAGAGGTGGAACTGAGGCCTTTAGAACGTCTCCAAGGAATGAAGTTTTATGAACCAGTCAATAAATATTGACGTGCATTTCAGGCTTTCGTGTGCAGAGGGGCTGCCAGAAAGGTCAAGGCCAGCTTGGGCAGCTTAGGGCAGCAAGCCCAGCCCGCAGGCAGCCAGAAGCCCCCAGCTCCTCACCCCACTTGGAAAACCAACGCAGACTCCATTCTCAGGAATTCAGGCCCAGCTCCAGGGTCCATCCTCCTCTCTCGCAGGCCTCCGTGGGCCATCGACTCCACTCCATGGCCCAAGTCTGGCCTCAGCGTTTGGGACCTGCGTTGGTCATAGTGCCACCCCGTGTGTTGCAAGTGCCCGTGTCTGTCTGTCCACTCTCCCTTGCCTGAAGACTGTGAGGTCTTGAGGGGCAGTGACACCTGATTCACTGCCACTGTCCAGCCCCCCGAGTCTCTCCAGGAATGACTGGCCTAAGCTGTGGGAGTGAGCAAACGTCAGGACAGGGAGGCGAACGCTTTGGCTACAGACACCCCCATGCATCTTAATTCTGGTGCTGTGGAACGTGTGGCCCAACCTGACAGGAGATGGCCTAGCTCTGGAAGAACCCCAGGAACAGGGTGGGCTGTGCCCCAGCACCTGCTCAGCACAGCAAACCTGATGGTGCCGGTCATAGGAGCCACGGTCCCGTGCCTACACGGCGCTCTCCATCACCTGCTGCACCAGGGAGCACTCGGGGGCTTCAGAAAGTCCTGAGGCCTGACCTCTTCCCACAAGAGGTCCCGATGTCATTGCGTGGGGTGGGACCAAAGAATCGGGATTGGTTCAGACGCTGCCCAGTGTAGCCGCCTGAAGTGATGGCTGCTTGGAGCAACGAAGCCGCGGGAAGAAGTTCAGAGGTGAACTGGAGACAAACAGCTTTTTATTCTGATAACTTTTCTCTCTGACTCTAACAATGACTAACACGCGCCACACACACCACCAAAATGGCGCTGACCCGATCAGCAATCTCGGCCAAGTCCCGCGAGATCCCGGGCCAAGTCCCGTGAGACTACAGAAGGCAGCAATGCCCAAAACTCCATGGCCCATAGTCAACCGCAATTTAAGCCATCTCCCCAAACAGGGCTCCTACAGCCCAGGTGATGCTAAGCACCGGCAGCCGGTCCCCATCACACAGAGGAGAGGCACTGCCCTGGATGCCCAGTCTAATCCACCCCCCAGGGAGTTTCTGGCAGTGCCCGTGGCCTTGACCCATTAAGTTAGAATCCTTGAGGCTGTGGCAACCCAGGCACCAGCATGGAAAGGCCCCTCAGATGCTTCTAAGGTGAAGGGGAGCAGAAGCCACAGAACCTGATGAGGACCTCCCTCCTCCTCCCTTTTCCCAGAAGGCCTCTCTGCTCACACTTTCAAGCTTTGGTGACACTTGGTGAACCAGACCTGCTCCCCCTGGGGGAGGTTGTTAACACAGGGAGCAGGAGTGGGCCGCTCACCAGCCTGTTGCCGCCGAGGGCCGTCCAGCCCTGAATGGGGCCATCTGTGGCTGTGTTTGCACCTCTGGCCCTGCTCCCGGGTTGGCTGAAGGCTGGGGCTCTGTGTGTGGCCACTGGATGGGAGGTGTTCCGGGGACTCCCTGCACCCTCACCAGCTGCCGGAGGTGGCAGGTGGTGCCGTCGTCCTCGACTTCCCCTTCTGTATGCAGGAGGTCTGAGTCGCACGGTGGTTGCCACACGCGGCCGTGTCCTGTGCTGCTGGCCCAGGCAACCCTCTCTGTGAGGTCCAGGGCTGTTGGCCACATCCCTAAGTCCTTTACAGGTGGCTCCGCAGCCACCATGGAGGAAGATGGCTCCCCACTTCTGGGGCAGAGCTACGGGTGCCCGGCTGCTGCCTGGGACATGAGCATTTATTTGTGAAAGTTGAGGTCGAAGTCACAAATATGAATTCATTTATTTGGTTTTATTCTGATTTGTTAGACATGACAGCAGAATGCATGACAGTTCATATTACACATAGAGAGCATGATTTTTCATATCTCTGGTTGTATATAAAGTATATTCTCACCATTTGTGTTTTTATACATGTACTTAGGGTAATGATGTCCATCTCATTCCTCTACCTCTTTTACCCACGCGCACCCTCCTTCCCCCTCCCTCCCCTTTGCCCTATCTAGAGTTTGTCTATTCCTCCCATTCTCCCCCAGCCAACCCCACTATGAATCAGCCTCCTTATATCAGACAAAATATTCAGCATTTGGTTTTTTGGAATTGGCTTACTTCACCTAGCATTATGATTCTCCAGCTTCATCTATTTACCTGCAAATGCCATGATTTTATTCTCTTTTATTGCTGAGTAATCTTCCATTGTGTATATATACCACATTTTCTTTATCCATTCATCTACTGAAGGGCATCTAGGTTGGTTCCACAGTTTAGATATTGTGAATTGTGCTGCTATAAACATTGATGTGGCTGTGTCCTTCTAGTATGCTGTTTTAAAGTCCTTTGGGTATAAACCAAGGGGTGGTGTGGCTGGGTCAGTGGTGGTTCCATTCCAAGTTTTCTAAGGAATCTCCATACTGCTTTCCATATTGGCTGCACCAATTTGCAGTCCCACCAGCAGCAATGTCTGAGTGTGCCTTTTTCCCCCACATCCTCGCCAACACTTATTATTGTTTGTTTTCTTAATAGCTGCCATTCTTACTAGAGTGAGATGAAATCTTAGTTTTGATTTGCGTTTCTCTGTTTGCTAGAGATGTTGAACATTTTTTCATATATTTGTTGATTGATTGTATATCATTTTCTGAGAGGTGTCTGTTCAGTTCCTTGGCCCATTTATTGATTGGGCTATTTGTTTTTTTGGTGTTTAGCCTTTTGAGTTCTTTATATACCCTAGAGATTCATGCTGTGTCTAATGTGTGAGTGGTAAAAATTTGCTTCCAAGATGTAGGCTCTCTATTCACCTCACTGATGATTTCTTTTGCTGAGAAGAAGCTTCTTAGTTTGAATCCATCTCATTTATTGATTCTTGATTTTAATTTTTGTGTTAGAGGAGTCTTATTAAGGAAGTTGGGGCCTAATCCGACATGATGGAGATCTGGGCCTACTTTTTCTTCTAACAGGCACAGAGTCTCTGGTTTAATTCCTAGGTCTTTGGTCCACTTTGAGTTGAGTTTTGTGCATGGTGAGAGATAGGGTTTAATTTCATTTTGTTGCATGTGGATTTCCAGTTCTCCCAACACCATTTGTTGAAGAGGCTGGCTTTTCTCTAGCGTATGTTCTTGGCACCTTTGTGTAATATAACTGTAGTTATGTGGGTTAGTCTCTGTGTCCTCTATTCTGTACCATTGGTCCACCAGTCTATTCTGGTGCCAATACCATGCTATTTTTGTTACTATTGCTCTGTAGTATAATTTGAGGTCTGGTATAGTGATGCCAACAAATATAAAATTAATCACTTTACAGTGAACAATTGGGTAGCATTTCAAACACTCATAATGTTGTGCAAACATCATTCCTACCTGGTGCCAAGACATTTTTGTCACCACCAAAAGGAAACTCTGTGGCTATCAGCTGCTCCTCCCCCAACCCCCAAAGCCCCTGGCAACCATAGATCCACCTGGTCTGGGTATTTCAGACAAAGGAGTCACCTACTGTCTGACCTTCTGCATCTGGTTTCTATCGTTCAGCATATGGTTTTGAGGTCTATCTGCATTTGTAACATATACTTGGTGCCCCTTTATGACTGAGTAATGTTCTGTTGTGTTGTCCCTCAGTGTCATGGTCATTGGATCTAGGAACCCCTATAAATGCCCCAATCCTCAGATGCTTATCTCTCTTATATAAAATGCATAGTATTTGCATAAGACCTGTGGACAGCCTTCTGAATACTTTGGATAATTTCTAGACTCCTCATAATCCCTAACACAAGGTCAATGCTGGGTAAATATGTCCATACATGTTCAGTAAGGAAGCAATTCACTTCATCCAGTTACTTTGGTCCCCACAGTTGATGAGGTCCATGGAGGGTGGAGGCTGTCTGGCCCATTATCTGGCTATCAGCTCACCAGCTGATGGACAGCGGCACTCTTCCTGCCTTTTGGTCATTGGAAAACCTGGGCATTTTTCTGTTTCTTTACAAACACCTGCTGACCAGGCGTCCCGGGTCCTCAGCATCGGTGGTAGGTCCTGGGTGACCCCCTTTCCTGCACTCTTCAGATGCTCGCCTTGGACCCCTGCTCCAGGCTCAGCTCCGTGGGCACCTCCGTTCAGGCTGCACGCCTTGCCGGCGACTCGGGTCTCCACACCAGCTCAGCCCGCCCCGACTTCACCCCGCCCGAGCAGGAGGCGGAAATGGGGCACGGAGGGGGTGGGCAGCACGCTGCTTCAACAGTAGTTCAAAACCGCGTTGCACACGCCTCTGTCTGAAACCTTCACCCACGCGCACGCCTGGGGATTCCTCCTGGACCCCCACCAGAGGACTCAGACCCACCCCGTCCTGATTCCCCCTCCCCCTTCGCCTTTCCACGTCGCTCCATCCGGGATTTAAAGCTGCCGACAAGCAGCTCGCCTTGCTTAGAGCATCGCAGACTCCTGGGTTCTCCCGTCCTCATAAACAAGCCTCGGGTGGGGAGACAGGATGAAGAGCCCGAAGCTGCCTCTGGTTCTCTTCTGAGTCGAGGGGAGCCTCTCTCCGGGAGAGGAGTTCTGCAGCATTTCTAGGCTAGCTGACCCTCAGGGCTATCTGCTGTTACAATCACACAACAAAACTGCACTCATGGCACCAGCGCCCGAGTACCTGCCTTGCGCCGGGGCGCACCGGGGCCAGCGTAAACCCGGAGCTGCCTCGGAATCATCCACTGAGTCCCTCTGGCAAGTCCTGGTGGGCCGCCCTCAGGTTTTCCCCAGCGCTCATGAAGCTCGCTGGTGGACAGCGGCCAGGAGCTGGGCTTCTAGCCTGGGTTGTCCAAGGACTTGGAAGGCTTCTGAGCAGCAAGAGGACCTGCCTTGGCTTTGACCCCGGGACCTCTCTGGTTGCCGTGTCGGACACACCAGAGAGGGCAAGGAAGTCACGGTTCAAGGCTGCTTCCACACTGCGGGTAGGAGGGGGTGGCGGCCTAGCCAGGCTGGAAATGACGGAAGTGGTAGGGTGGTGGGGCTCTGGACGATGTACCTGAAGGCAGAGGTGCTAGGGTCTCCTGGAGACTGGGAGCACAGTGTGGGAGAGAGGCAGAGAGGACACCAAGGTCGTGGGCCTGGTGGCTGCAGTGGTGGAGTGGCATTGCCAGCCCGTGAGGGTGGCTTTAGTGGAGCAGGTGTGGGGGCAGGGGAGCCTGGGGCACGTGTGGAGTGACTACCTGTCCACAGGAGGTGACAGGAGGTGACATTCAGTGGTGGCAATGGGGTGGTCACACAGAGGCACAAAGCTCTGGAAAGGAGGGCCAGGTGCTCACACCCCACTCCCCACCCAGCTTACAGGAGGTCAGTCCCATGCGGGGTCAAGAAGGAGCCTCCGGATGACCCTGCACAAGGAGACACGAGGCCCCGGTGCGCCCTGCAAGCCGTGGCAGGGCCCCACAGAGCAGCGTGCTGGTCCCTGCCCTCACTCCCAGATGCCACCTGCCTACCGCTTGGGTCTGAGGCTTGTGTGTGGGCTGGGGCCGGGCACACGGAGCCCTGGGTG
The DNA here is from genome assembly GCA_025594165.1 of Tamias sibiricus. Classification (NCBI taxonomy): domain Eukaryota; kingdom Metazoa; phylum Chordata; class Mammalia; order Rodentia; family Sciuridae; genus Tamias; species Tamias sibiricus. The sequence goes on along the minus strand of CM046662.1, from coordinate 7,383,067 downwards.
ACTGCTTCGTCTCCTGCAGGTCACCATCCTCGTCAGCCTGGCCCTCGCGTTCCTCGCCTGCATCGTGTTCCTGGTGGTTTACAAAGCCTTCACCTACGACCACAGCTGCCCAGAGGGATTTGTCTATAAGGTAAGGGACTCTGGCGTGGGTGGCCCCAGGTCACTGTCAGCTGTGGGGGGGGTGACCGTGTCTACTGTGGAGAGCACAGTGAGTCCAGCCGGGATCTCTGGGTCTCCCAGGGCCTCGGCCTCCAGCAGGCGTGGGGCTCCTCTCCCAGCGGGCGCTGCCCAGGCCAGGAGGTGGCCAGCAGTGCGCGGAGCTCACAGCACCTGGACTCGACTCCCCCCGCGCGGCACGGGTCCTCCTGGTTTGAGGCAGAGTCCTCACCTCGCAGTGCCCCGCGGAGGGGTGAAGGCCGTGCCCCCGAGGTCCCAGGCCCTCCCCGGCCGTGCTCTCACTGCACACCTCCTTCAGAGAAGCGAGCCAGCCACGTGACCTTCCAGAGCCTCCCGCCCCTCCCAGCCCCGGTTTTCTCATCTGTGGCTCGCGGTGCTCCTGGACTGGGTGGCGGGTCGCGGGGTGGGCTGGCCGCGCACCCCTGACGGTCTCCTTCCTCCCCAGCACAAGCGCTGCATCCCGGCCTCCCTGGATGCCTACTACTCGTCCCAGGACCCCAACTCCAGAAGCCGCTTCTACACAGTCATCAGCCACTACAGCGTGGCCAAGCAGAGCACCGCCCGGGCCATCGGGCCCTGGCTGTCGGCAGCCGCCGTCATTCATGAGCCCAAGCCGCCCAAGACCCAAGGCCATTAGGGGCCCACCGGAGTGGGGGGGTGGTGGGCAGGGCCCCCCGGGCTCAGCCAAGCTCGAGTTCCAAGACAACACTGTACTCCTGGGATGTGGGGGTGGGGCGGGCGGGGGGCGGGGGCGGCACTCTCCGAAAATACCGTGCACTGGAGTTGTCTGAACCCATGTTCCTTTTTGTCCCTTGGTATTGTTGATTCGTCCCCAAGTCAGGCTCATGTACAAAGGCATGTTTCGTGTTGATTGTTCCCATGTAAGATATTCTCAAAGCCACTGCTTATTCTTTGTTAGGAAAATTTAAAAAAACAGAAAAGGAGAGAAACAAAGGAAAGGAACGGAAAGCATGGGCAGGCGCCATCTGGAGGGCGGCGAGGCGCGGAGTCTCTGGGCATCTTAGAAAACCCCGCGGTGTCAGTGCGGCTCCGTGTGTGAGGGACAGACGGGGCTGCCTGGTTTGCCTCTGGTCTGCGGGACAGGAGCACAGGAAGCTAGGAGTGGCCTGGTTGGAGGGAAGGATTGGTCTTGGCATTTTTAAGCGCAGGATGCTACGACGCAGAGGCCAGCGGACTGAGCTCTGGTGCGTTTTGCAAGATGAGCACGAGCTGGGGTGGGTGTGGGTGCTGGGCTGGGCGGCCTCTGCTGGGGCTCTCGGTGCTCGCCCGTGGCCTTGCGACGTGCAGAAGCAGACACTGAGACGTGGCAGATTTTTCCTTTGCCTTTTTCAGGTTTTCCTAGATCCACACCTAGATGCTGCCCGTGCTGGTGGCCGGCAAGGTAGAGAGGGAGGGGAGGAGGGGCGGCCGCAGGAGGAAGGCCCAGCCAGGCACCGCCCTCGGCCCCACCAGAAGCACAGCACCCGGGTGCTCGGCCTTTGCTGGCTCAGTGCTAACGGTCGCAGCACCTGGATCACGGCCAGCAACCTAGGCGGCAGCCAGGAAGACACTTCAAGATTGGGGTGCAACAATGCCAAGCCATTTCCACAGCAAGCTGATATAGGGGACTTTCTTTTGCCCACTTGGTTGTGTTAGCAGCGCACATTTGTCCAACCCCTGGCCCCCAACCGAGTTCTAGAAGCTCCTGAGGAAGGGCCACGTCTGGCACCGCCCAGGCCTGCTCCGTGGAACCCCCCAGGCTCCCCAGGTCCCTCACACAAACGCTTCAGGGAGGTCCATCCTGTGGCGAAGTTGGCTCCGTGTCCAGCAGGCCTAGGACTGGCCGGGAGAGCTGGCTACCTGAGATGTGTTACTGTTTCCCCATTAGTCTGTGACAGGCCATTTAAAGGGTACTTTTTTGTGGCTTGCTCTGTCGCTGACATCATCGTACACAGCAGCTGGGTAATAAGGCTACTATCGCTCAAACTCTCTTTCCAAACGCCTCATCTGTTCTTCCTCCTCCCCTCCCTCCCTTCACCCTGAGTCACCTGTAAATTCATTTGTCATCTGAAGTGGAATAACAAATTGTCCCTAGCAAAACCGCTGAGCGCTTTCTAATTTTGTGGTGTATTTTTGTCAGTAGGTAGCAGAGGCTGAAGTATTTTTTGGTGTAATTCTCTAAATTTTCTGACAGGAAACAAATAAAGATAGATGTGTCTGAGAGCCTTGATTGTCCCTTGCAACTTTGTCTGTCGTCTTCTCAGTGAGAGTGAGGAAGATGCTGGGGCAGGGGTCCCCGGGGGTGGGTGAACCCTGGGGCAGGGTGGCCTCTGTGGCAGGGGTGGAATGGGCCTGGGGACCTCCACCTTGGGGCCAGTGGGGCCTGACCTGATGCTGAGGTCCTAAGTAAGGCCCAGGAGGTGCACCTGGCCCCCTGGCCTGTAGCCCGTGTCCCTTCCCCAGCCTCTGCTGGTCAGCTTCTGGAGCCAGGCTGCAGTGGCCATGGGCATACCCGCACAGCCTGGCACACGGCGTCCCAGTCTGTTTCATGTTTCTGTAGCAGAATACAGACTGGGTGACTCATCAGGAAGAGCAACCTTCTCTCCGTTCTGGAGACTGGGAAGTCCACGTCAGGCGCCGCCCCTGGGGAGGGCCTTGGTGATGCATCATTCCCCGTCAGGAAAACCAAGAGGAGCGAGAGAGCCCGAGGCGCACCTCTAGACTCAGGCCCCTGGTAATGTGCGGTCTGTTCCCGAGGCTGGAGGCCTGTGTCCTAAACTCTTCCCCGTAGGCCTCGCCTCCCGACGCTGTGCGCGAGGGTGTTCCTGGCACCTGTCCTTAGGGCGACACATTCCAACCATACTACGGAGTCACTGCCCTGAGGTCTGGGGACAGACTTGGATATGGAAATGTGGCAAAGGAAGGGTCTGGCGGTGGCTTTAACACAATGCACTGGTGGCTGCCAACAGCTTGAGGAGGAGACGGCGGGCCACAGTGGGCCTCCTTCGTGCTCCGCTTGTGTGGACGTAGCAGGACCTTGGAGGGGGGGCCGTTGACCCTACCAGTAGATGGAGAGATTGGGGCTCAGAGGGACAAAGAGCCTACCCTCGTAGAGGAACTGGGATCTAAACCAACGTCTGTGTGACCCTGCTGCCCCAGGACTGCTTCTGTTCTGTAAAGGACCCCGAGCAGCGCTGTCTAGGTCACAGCTGCTTCCTGGAAAGTCAAGTGCAGTCCCCCTTAGCTCCTTCCTGAGTGCGCTTGTCCTTAGTGAGGGGTCTTGGCCAGGGCTCCGCCTCCGTGGGCGGAGCTGAGAATAGCACCCAGCCAGAGGCCCCTGGCTCTCTGCCAAGCCTGGGGCTTTGTGTCTCTTAGTTCCTGTGACCCTCCTGCCAGTCCCAGGAGGTGGGCGCCCTGCCTCCAGCACCACAGCTGTCAGCAGCACCTCATGGTCCCCGTCTCAAGATGGAGCCGGGGAGGCGCAGAGCAGGGGAAGCCTCGCCCAGGCCACGTGGCGATTCTGACCCAGGTGTTTTGCCACCCGTCTCTTAACAGCTCTGCCAGTCTCAGCGACCACGTGTCTCTGCATCTCGCCCGACAGTTGGTGATTGTCACGTCTCATGGCAGGCCACTTGGGCAGAGCTGGGTGGACTCTGGGCGGAGCCGGCCGCGGAGGCTCCCAGCCGATGGCCATGCTGGGGCTGAGCGCCAGGTGGGCGGGAGAGGAGGACGCAGCAGGGCCGGCCTCCGACAGCGCCTCCCCCACCCGCAGCCCTGCGCATCCAGCCACCTTCAGGGGAGAGCGCTGGAGAGGCCCGGCCTGGGGGCTGGCCTCCACTCAAGAGGCAGCTGCTCCCGGGCCAGCCTGAGCACCGTGTAGTTCTCGATCACACAGAGCCAGCTGAAGACTTGGGGAAGCGTGTTCAAACACCCTGTTGTAGATAGATGTGCCACTCCCTTGCCTCAAACAGCACACCGAAGCTGTCTTTTCTGTGTGACAGCCGGCCCTGGGGTGCCACAGGAAGTAGCGGCTGGGAGGTCGGCCCTGACGGTGGCAGCTCTCCTCTCTGAGGACAACCCTGGGCAGCTGCTGCTTCCCGTCAGAACCAAGGAGGACGCCTCAGTCCCACCAGGACATCCCTGGAGTGGCAGGTTGGTCAAGGGCTTAACCAAAGAAGGCTGGGCCAGGAGCAAGCTCCTCTGACTTTGGAGGGTGGGGTCTCCCAGAGCCCTCGGGGTGTCTAGAGGGGCCAGGCAGTGGCCGCATTGACAGCGCCCCTCCGTCCCTCTGTGGCTCCTGTCCACTTTTTAATCTGTTCATCCGTCATGGGAACCTCTTCTGAGAGGCTCCCAGGTAAATGGGACCCAGGGTGGGCAGCAGAGGTGATGGGGAGGGGCCAGATGTTGTAGAAGTTCTGTGACCAGAGGGTGAGGCAGTGTGGGTGCCACCAGGGGGTCTTGGAAAACCTGGTCTTACAACGGGCTCTGCAGGACAGGTTGCTGGTGACAGGGGGACCTCAGCAGGGAGAGTGCTGCAGAGGGCCACCCTCCGGGTGATGGAACTGTCCTCAAGGAGCAGAGGTGGCTCCGTGCGCCAGCGCTGGGGGCAGAGATCAAACGTGTGTGGGCACGGCTGCCCTGCTCCCCGGGCCAGGCCCAGGCTGGGGAGAAGGGCAGGAGGCCAGTGAACAGGTCGTCCAGGGGGTGGACTTACCTCCCCCCACCCAACCTGGAGTCACGGGGAAGAAGAAACAGACCCTGGTCGCATTCCCAAGAAGCACACAATCCCATCTCCTTAAAGACCAGCGTTCAGGCAGCACGGGAAAGGGGCTGGTTTCCATGGCAACGTCATGCTGCTTCCCACAAAGCACACTGGGTCTAGCGCAGCGGGGGGGTCTCTCCAACTCCCTCCTTTTGTCAGAAGTGATTTGTCTCTGAGAACACAGACCCAGCATTCAGCCAAAGAGGCCTTGGACCTGGTCACCCCGTCACTGGACGCCTCGGCCTGCCCTCTCCAGGTGTCCTCTCCCTTGCAGTCGCTGTCTTTCTGTGTCTCCTTTGGAGGGAATGACATCAAGAGGACATGGAATGACTTGGTGAATTTGCATATCAATTGGAGATTCTGCCGAGGGCCTTGCTGGGTTTGGACTGCGGGTGGGTGGGCATCTGGTGGGAGGGGAGGGCGGTGCCCCGGGTGGAGGACAGCCAGCCCTGGTTCTGGCCTTGGCCAGCCCCTGGCTCTCCTGGGCTTCTGCTTCCTCATCTTTAGAAGAGGACAGCACCTGCTCCTACTTGGCTTCACGAGAATTCCATGAAACAATGTTGAAAGATGGACCTGGGATGGCCCTCAACGAATCGTGGCTGCTGAGGCCAGTCTCTCAGCCAGCCTCCGCGTCCGCGTTCGTGATCTGGAATCCCGGGACGCTGCGCCCTCTGCTAAGGCTGCCGCGGGTTGGAAGGACGCCCAGCCTGGCGGTGCCGAGGCTGCTGCTCTCCTCTGCCTTCAGGAAGCTCGCAGGCCCGGCCCCAGCCTCCCCTTCCATCTGTGGGGGGCCCTGCCCGACACCCCATGTCCCCTGACAGCTTGGGTTGGTAAGTTTAGTTACACGAAGACATCATTTCTTCAGAGGCACCGCCGGACGGGTTCATCTAGCAGAGGCACATTCAAGGGAGAGTGGGGATCGCAGGCATTTCCAGTGATGGAATTAGAGTACTGCCTTGGAATCTGCCACACATCCCCAAACGAGTTTGGTCAAACTCATTACTGCTTTAGAAAACGATAACCACAGGCTTTACTCAACAACCAACAGGTTGTTTCTCTTTTTTTTTTTTTTTTTTTTCCAGCAAGATCCCTTTTCCGGTCCAGTTGTGACCTTCGATCCCACAAGGCATTCGCACGTCTCCCAGGAGCTCCTTGGTTGTCACGACCTTGACACTTGAAGAGTGCAAAGCAGGTCCCCCAGTGTGCAGGTTCCCCAGGGTCGCACTGAGGATGGGGCTTGGCGGGAAGAGTCACACAGAAGGGGCGTGCCCTGCGCGGAGCATCCACGGGGTGTGCTCTGGCGACCTGAGTCCCTGCTGCCACCCTGGCTGCGTCTCTGATCAGGCGGCCTTGCCAGGTCTCGCCATTCATTGTGGTGCGGCACGCTCTCCCCGGTAACTAGGAGAACTGGGGGAGTTTCTTTGAGGAAGATGTGGATTCCTGCCCCATCTCCAGCTCACACATGCACCAGTGTTTGAGAAGTTAACCCCCCATCCCCTCTACATTTATTAATTAAGGAAGGGTTTCCCTTCTCCACATTTATTATTCAATAATCCATTTGTATCAGCATAAACTCATGGATCTTTCTTATTCTTTGGGTCAAACTCAACTCTCTCTTACTTCATTGCTCAAATTCTTCCAACTTTTGTCAGTGGGAGACCTTTCATGTTGTCTCCTGTGTCTTTTATGATAAAGCCCATTTTTGAAAAGAACTTTGTCATTTTCTGTCATTGCAAGATGCTCCAGGTTCATCTGGTATTTCCCTTTCCCAGTCTTGGCATCGACCGTGTCTCCAGGGAAAATGGTTCCTTTCATGGGGGAGAGAATTAGAAACCAAGATCTGAACATTAGGAGTGCTCATTGCCACGGAGGGTCCTTGTTTGCGGGCCCGCTCGGCATCCGGAACCAAGAAATTATGGATGCATACTAGCTTGCTTATCTATCCATCCATCCATCATCCATCATCCATCATCCTTGTATCATTCTTTATCTACGATCTATCTACGTATCAGTGTGTCATCTATCATCTATCCTCCTATGATCTATCTATTATCTATCATCTACCTACCCAACTATCGTCTACGTTTCTATCTTCTATCATCTATCTCAAACACACCTGAGTTGATTTTGACCCCTCTTACACCAGTGCAACACCCCAGGGCTTCCTCCAGCACTCCCTCTTTGTTGGCTTGTAACTTCTTCCTCTGACATTGGGAAACACGATGCACTCATCTCTAGCGCACACTTACAGTCCTTTCAGGTAGATGAACTTCTTTGACATTTAGAATTTCTGACATCACTAGCGACACTCTGTGGGGTTACCTTATACTCTTTTTGTTGCTTTTTGCAGTCCTGAGGATGGAACCCAGGGGTGCTCTCCCACTGAGCTACACCCCCAACCTTTTTTGTCATTTTAATTTTGATACAGGGACTCCCTATGTCCACTTGGGCTTGAACTTGCCTTCCTGCTGTCAGCCACCTGAGTGGCTGGACCACAGACGCGTGCCCTTGGGGGCCACGCGTGCCCTTGGTGTGCCGGCTTTCTTTGTGTTTATTTGTAAAGACTCATGTGTGCAGCCAAAGCCACCTTTTATTTCCTGAAGGCCAGCATTGGAGGAGAGGCCTGCACGGTGTCACATCCGAGGTGGATGGGTGCCACCGCCTGTTACCATGGGACCTGATGCCACACTACCTCACGTCGCAGACACATGCCTGTCTGCTCCTGCAGGATCCTGGCCCCATAAAGATCTCGCCCCCAGCGTACTGCAGGTATTTCTGGAGCTCCCAGGTGGGATCTCACCTGCGCTGGATGCCAGGATATTTTCAGATGCTGCTGGGCAGCTCCGTGGAAGCCCTGGTGTCCTTCTACTTCCCTGCTGATTCTGGCCCTGTGGACTGAGCGGGGACTCATTCTCTTTCATTTGGACTTCGTCCTGCTAGGAGAGACCATGCTGCCACTGCTGCTCACGCCTCTGTTCTACGGCTTTAACCAGAAGAGTTCTCTTTTCCTTCATGTCCACCCACACATCTTCCCTGGCCACGAGGAGGCCCATCAGGAACACAGGGGCTGTGGTGCTTGGGCTGTGGTGAGGGGACCCCACATCCTCACTCTCCCCCTGCAGCCCTGCGGCAGCCCTGTGATCTTTCCCTAGGGAGTTCTCCTCCTGCTCCTAAACTTGATGCCAATGGTGTCAGGCTCTCTAGAAAGTTCCATGGCTCCCTTCCATAGCATGGAGCTGTCCCCAACACCACCAAGGTGGCCTCGGGTGCTAGGGATCATCTTTCCCAGCCCCCCTTGCTCCTAGGCCCTCTCATGTACTAGTCACCCCCATTCCAGTGTGGGGAAGTGAAGTGGGTCACCTCTGGGCTGGTACTTTGAAGCAAGTGAGGGGACTCTGTGCTCTCTTCATCCCCAAGCCTCCCACGCCGCAATGTCTGGAGGCCAAGGACTGTCCAGCCTCAGGAGATGGGGGACTCACTAGATGAAGAGAGCCTGGACCCCTGAGTCTCCACGTGGAGTCCAGTGAGCTTCCCACACTGGTTGTCAGCCGAGCGGAAAACAGCTTTCACAGCCTTAGTGGGATTGGGGGTCTCATCTGCTATAGTAGAAAGAATCACCTTGGCCAACACACAAATGACATCCATTCTCCATCTGGAGCCCATACCCGGTGCAGGGCTGTTGTGACAACGATGACGATCACAGCACCCGGCTCCTCTCTCCCTGGGGTAAGCCCTCTGCAGGAAGCTGCCCCGCTCCGAGCTCTCCTGTGTCAGGCATCTTCCAGCTCAGTCTTCAGGACCTGGCGCAGGTGTCACCATTTCTATGAAGTCTTTCCTGATGTCCCCAAACCAGGCAGGATCCTCCCAAATCCTGTGTATCCATTCGTCACCGAATTATCTATTTTCATCACTGGGCTGGCTGTGAGCTCCTGGGATAGATGGTTGAATGGATGGAAGGAAACTTTCCTCTCTTCCAGTGGCCTCTAAGTGTCCAGTCTTTCCCCATAAACACCCCCTTCTACTGGTCATTCCCAGCTGAATGCCCTCAGGCACCTCAAACTTGACCTGTAGCCATTTACCCCAAATATGCTTTGTTTCTTTTGTCATTTGAACTGGGTGGCGACTCTACCACCCACTGAGCCTTGCAGATGGAAGTCCCCAGTGTCATTATTGTTTTATAGATGAAGAAATGGAGGTGGGAGGGGTTGGGTGCTCCCCCTGGAGGAGGGTTGCTGCTCCCGCCCCTGGGCACATGCCCCTGCACCCTGGCACGGAGCCCTGAGTGCTGCCCATGCTCGACTTCTTCCACCTTGGCTTGGAGACCTCAGCCCTGCTCCCCTGCAAGGCTGACAGCCACCACTCAATGTCCGCGGAGCTGGCACCATCCCCCCACCCCCAGCTCCAAATAAACACATCTGATGAGAAGAGAGCGTCTCTCTGCGTGGGTAATTTATTCCCTCCTATGCAAATTGTCAAGTTAATTTAAAAAGGAAAGAAGAGCACAATTCAGAGCAGCGAGAGGCTGGAAGGTGGACAGAAGAAGCTGTCCACAAAGGTCGCATCTGGACACTGGGCCTGGGGTCACAGACCTGGGCAGGATGCCGGTGCCACTGCTCTCTGCTGGGAGATCCTGGGGAGGCCGGTCTCCTCCTGAGCCTCCCTTCCCTAACTCTGAACTGAGAGTGCTAATTCCTGCTTCACGAGGTGTTGTGAAGACCACTGGAGAAAGTACACAAGTGTTTTGGGGATTTGAAGAAGATGCTCTGGAAGCAGGGGGAATGCTCTGGAAGCAGGGGGAATGCTCTGGAAGCAGGGGGAATGCTCTGGAAGCAGGGGGAATGCTCTGGAAGCAGGGGGAATCCTTTGCAATCATTTGAAGAACAGCAAACTTTGGCCCATGTGCCCCTCAAGGCTAGCGCCCGTGCCACCCACAGAGCTAGAAACTCATGGAGTAATGACTTGGTGAGGGTCTCTTCAGCCTGTGTGGTGGGATTGTGTACCCCCAAATGACATGCTGAAGTTCTGCCCCCGTTACCGCAGAGTGACTTTATTTGGAGAAAGCATCGTTACAGACACAATCAAGCTCAAAGGCAGTCAGTGGGTTGGCTCTGGGCCAATCGCCCAGGTGTCCCTGTGAGGAGAGGACCAGGCAGAGAGTCGAAGGCAGAGGTGAGAGTCCTGTGAGGGCAGACTCTGGGGTGACGCCTGTGGTGCCAACGTGCACGGCACTCCCCAGGGGACAGCGTGGGAGAGACCAACCTGGCTGACGCCTCGATTTTGCACTTTAGCCTCCAGAACGGAACCGATGAGATTCGGGCGTGGGTCACGCAAAGCCCGCACTTGGGTCCTCTTTCTGGCAGCTCTAGCCAACTGTCACGGGCTCGAAGGGCGATGCCCTTGCCCCAAACTGCACGTCCAAGAGGCCCTTGTGTGGCCATTATGATGACCACATTCCAAGTCCAGTGAGTCCAAGTCCTGTCCGCTGTCCACCCCCGGGCAGGGAGGCTGACCGCAGGCCTCACCTTCCAGATGATAGTCACGCTGGCCAAATGCAGCTCCAGGATGATGCCCTTCATTCTGCTGATGGTGCCCAGGCTGCCTGGGTTCACTGCTGGAGAGGCTCTGGCCTTGCCCTTAGGAGGTTCCCAGGTTGACACTCATGAGAGAGGACACAGGGTGACAAGTGACAAAGCTTGCAGAGGACCCAGTAGCTGATGGCAAAGCATCTGCTCCCAGGGTCCACGGTGTGTGGGGAGGCCAGCCCCGTCAGGAACATGGTCGTTGCGCCCTGTCACATCTCTGACCACAGCCCAGCTGTGAGCTAGCTGCAAGAGGAAAAAAAAAAAAAAAATAGAAGCAAAACTTCACTTAAACTAGATGAGCTGGGAAACGCACTCTTCTCACAGATGTGCTGTGAGCTTTCAGTCTCTTCTTTCGTCATCACGAGAGTGAGATGAAACAGCATCAGCAATTTGGGCTGAGAATCAGCCAGGGTGGCTGGCATTTAATTCCATTTGGAAAGAAAACTGCAAGATCTTTTAGAGTCGTGCTTGCATTTGCTGCAGTGTGAGAGGTGCTGCTATTAATGAGTTGTTCTTTGACCTTTTCTCAGCAACACAGACGAGAGCTGCCCGCCTGGGCTGGATCCCAAATCTGCACTGGGCTCCCCCAGGCTCCCCGAGCAAGGGCAGGGCGCCCCCTCTTTGGCAGGGGCCCTGACCTCCAGAGGGGCTCCAGACCCCGCGCTGCTGAGAGGCGGTGAGCGGCACTGCCTGCCCAGGCACTGGCCGGCGGCACCTCCGCAGCGCTGGGAGGAAGCCTCCTCCGTCCACCGAGGCCGGGCAATGCCCGCATCAGGAAGGCGCCCGGGCTACTCCGCGGCTCCTGGGCCCATCCTTCCTTTGGGCCCATCAGATGGCTTCACGGACGCCAACTGGATGTTTTTTTTCAAGCAAATTTCCTTTCCCAAAAGCGCAGGGTCACTGCCTGCCCCCCCAATGCAATGAGAGGAGGAAAATCCAGCTCACCAGACGCCTCCCGAGCGGACACGCTGTTTATTTGGCACAAATGTCTTGACAAGCCAGTGGACGATGGCCGACGGCCTGGGCAGCAGTCTTCAAAATGCCGACTCCCAGGCCCCCCAAACCAGCAAGAATTCCAAAAGCCATATTTTCCCCTGACGTATTTTCAGGATGAGGCGTGTCTCCTTTAAATCACAAGTTTAAGGAGTTATAGAAGACGTAACTTACTATTTATCATGTTCACGTATGTGTTCTAAATACATTTGCGTTGAAAGCTTGTAGCTGCATGTTTAGCTCTTCAGTGCTTTTTGTGGAGATGTAATATTCACATATTTTCAGGACTCACGGCTCAGTATCATAACTTGATACAGGTTATGAATGGGTAATGGTCACAAGAGGGTGACAGGCCTTCCCATCTCCTCCACCTCTGCTCGCCTCTGTTTTGGGAACTTCTGTCTTCTTCTTTTCTAGTAACTTTGAAATGAATCACGGACTGTTGTCGACTTCACCACCTTACTAGACTTCAGAAAGCTCTTCCAACTTCGACAAAATCTCTGCCACGTGCCTAAATGGCAAGGCTGTCTGATTAAACCATCAGCCAGGCCAAGCTGTGTGTTGGAAAACATCTGACTTCATTATTTAGTTCAGATAAACTTGACCTTGAGTCAGATATCTCCCTCCTGAATTCTAAGTTAGACAAACAGCCAGAGCTAGGCACGGAAGGCTTAATGAAGCCAGCAGGGAGCCCGAGGGGACTTGGCGTGGAGCCTCCCCGCTGTCCTGGCGAGGCCCTCTGAGCTGTCTCGTCCCCACTCTTCCCCTTTGCTGGGGCCACAGAGGGCAAGGCGCCATGGCGACACAGGATGGGAGGCCGGCCTCGCTGTGGTTAGCTGGGTGGGGGACTGTGCGAGGGGAACGGGAGAGAAGAGCATCAGCCCCTGGAAGTTGGCAGACAGCTTGTTAGGGTCTGGACGTGAGGTGTCCCCCAAAAGCTCATGTGAGAGACAAGGCAAGAAGGTTCAGAGGAGAGATGATTGGGTTAGGAGAGCCTTGACCCAATCGGTGAATGAACCCCGATGGGGTTCACTGGGTGGTAACTGGAGGCCGGCAGGGTGTGGCTGGAGGGGGTCGCTGGGGCGTGCCTTTGGGTGTGAGTTTTGATCTGGTGCGTGGAGCTCGCTCTCTCTGCTCCCCGGTCGCCACGTGACCGCTTCTCTGCCACACTCCTCCGCCATGCTGGCCTCCTCACCTCGAGCCCTGAGCACGGAGCCAGCCTTCTGTGGACTGAGCCTCAGAGGAACTCTCCTCCTCCAAACGCGTTCTGGTCAGATCTTCCAGTCACGGCAGGGGAAAAGCGGACTAACACAGGCTCATTCGAGAATCAAGCGCCCTGAAGCTGACGGCCTGCAAACCCGTTCCCGTAACAAAGCCACGTGTTGGCGCATCGTCTGAAGGTTCCAGAAAAGGGGACTGGCTAGGTGTGCTAAGGGGTCGCGACTCCAGTGAGAGGGCTGCAGAGCCCAGCTGCAGCCTAGCTTTCTGGGACCGCACTCAGAACCGTGCTCTAGAGGGCCCAACTGGGAGGCCAAGTGCCACGGGCCCCATCCCTGCCACAGAGAAATGACACTAAATCCCCTCGTGTCTCTCAGCCCAGGCTGGCCCCTCTGGTACTAACTAGGCCAGACCTTGTCAGAGTTAAGTTTTAAAACAATACACACTGGCATGGACACTAAAATGTTCCACATTTCAGGTCCTTTTTGTCCCAAGAAGTTGCTCTCCAGGCCCAGCCTGCATCCTCGTGGTAGCAGAGCACAGAGGAGCAAAGTCATGCCACGTCACCACCCTTCATGAAAGATGGGAAGGGTCTTTGTGCTGTGGGGAGTGCTTGTAAAGCTCGGTGGTCTTTCCCGGGGCCATGGCAGAACATTCCCAGCCAGCCTCCTTCCTGGCCTCCAGAGTGAGGTCCCTTTGCAAAATCTTAGGAGGTTCGTGGTAGGGATACAGAATGGTGCAGCTACTTTGGGGGAAAATTCTGGAAGTTTAAAAAAAAATAAAAACTAAACTAAATATATACCTACTCTCTCACCTAGCAATTGTATGCACAAGAAATACGGAAGCACATGTCCCCATAAAGACTCATACAAGAGCAGCATTTTCACAATAATGTAAATATTGCAGAAAGCCCAGATATGCATCTGCAGGAAAATGGGTAGATGGATTGTGCTGTCACCTTAGAATGGAATACCATTCAGGAACAGAAGGAAGGAGCTGGTATATGCAATAACATGGACAAATCTCAGAAATCTGAGAAGTGGAAGGAACCTCACCCCCAGAGTGCACAGTGGCCCTCTTCATTCATACAAGGCTCCGCTGTAGGTAAACTAATGATAGACAGCCTCTAACGACAGAAACCAGGGCAATGGCACCACTGCGGGCGGGCGGGCGGGCATGGAGGTTGCACAGGAAGGAAGGTCAAGAGAAGGTTCTAGGGCGATGGAAAAGCTCTGCAGCTTGACAGGTGCTTGCATTTCCCAGGTGTCATTTGTCGGAAAACACCAACAGTGTTTAAATATTGTATTCCACTCTTAAATTTTTCCTTCAAAATAAAAAAAGAGCTTTACACAAATATTAAACAATGGTTAGTGGTGTGCATGCTGGAGGGTTTGGAAGGCGGTGGGCCAATGTCTGCAACTCACGGGAAAATGCATAGACATTGATGGATGGAGGAGATGGACAGATGATCAAGGAAATGCAGTGAAGTGGTAAGTACATCTAGGTGGTGACCTTGGCAGTCACTGCACAACTATAAGGTAAACCAGGAGTGTTTAAGACAGGTCCACCTTGGGGCAAACGGGTTAAAAGAAAAAGATGGTAGAATGACCCTAAGTGCATGTATGAAGACATGAATGGTGTGAATATACTTTGCATACAAGCAGAGATATGTAAAAATGTGCTCTATATGTGTAATATGAAGTGTAATGCATTCTGCTGTCATATATAACAACTTAGAATAAAAGAAAAAAATAAATAAAGTCTAAACAAAAAAGTTCTTAGATAAGTAACTTAAATAAACAGTCTACCTTAAAAAAAAAAAAAAAAAAAAAAAAAAAAAAGACAGGTACACCTTGCAAGCTACCTTCAATGCTCCAGGTGCTTATCAAGCATATTGCTCTTTGGGTCATCATAATAATCTTGTGGAGTCTGCACCCCCCAGCACCCCAGCTCACACATGAGGAAACAGATGTCCACGGTGGCTGGAATACGCGTTCACGTCCCCAGGATTGTCTAGGTGTGAACCCAGACGGGAACCTGGCAGCCCACCTGACACCCACACTTCGTCACCTTGCCAAGCTCCCAGCCCACCCTGGAGGAGGTCTGTGGCTATTTTAATTCCTGGGAAACGGGGCTGAAGATTTAAAAAGTGTGTCCTCTTCTCTAACTACAGACCTGGTGACTTAACGGAGGCCGCGTGACTTCGGAGCAGTGGGGTTTGCTCTCCTGCCTGGTCCCTGCTGGCTCTCCGTTGGGTGTTTTGGTCTTGAGACAATGAAGGCTGTGGGCTTGGATTATGGACTTCCAATACTGAACTAGTTCAGATCCTAACTCCCAGCACCCCAGGATGTGACTTACCTGAAAACAGGATTTTAATAGATGATCCAGTTAAGATCTTTGGGGAGGCCCCAGTCCAATGTGACTGGTGTCCAGTGGGGGAAATCTGGACCCAGAGATAAACACCCACATAGGGAGAAAGAAAAGAGTGGGGTGATGCATTTACAAACCAAGAACTTCCAAAGACTGACAGTCACCTGAAGCCAGGAGAGAGGCGTAGAAGACTCTCTCACAACCCACAGGAACCGGGCCCTCCAGGATCTTGATCACCACTCCTAGCCTCCAGAGCCCCTAGGCAGCAAGGTCCTGCCGTTGAAACCACCCGGTTTTTGCCCCTTGTTCTGGCACCCCTTGAGAACTAATCTGAAATCCAAGTAATTCTTAATCTCGAGGTATTTTGTTTTAGGATTTGTTTTGAGCACCATCCACGTTCACATATATACATTTAAGTCTTTGACATATGTTAGCTGAATTTGTAAATATGACACGACTGAGAAATAGGTTCCCAGAGAAACTTGACTTTGCAAGCTGGGGGTTTGTTCCGTAGGGATCTACTTCCAGGTGCATGTCAGAAATCATCTATACGTGATGCACTCCCATGGAGGTCCCTGCAGGGAAAACCACGAAGCTCTCACTGACTCATGCTAACTCTCGTGTATCGTGGAAGGAGTCGTCCAGGCCCATTTAACAGAGTAAGACATTCAAGTGAAAATAGAACATCTTCTCACTGAAAGGAAAATAATAGTGTAGCTTCTCTGTCTCCATCTCCCTTCTTTCTTCCTTCCTGTCTTCTATTCTTCTTTCCTGTCCTTCCCTCCCTCCCTCCCTCCCTTTCTTCCTTCCTTCCCTCCCTCACCTAAGTTCCTATAACATGCCCAACCAACCCTGTGCACGCCACTTGTGACAGTGTGTGGCATGGTCCATAAAAGATGTATGCATCCCTTCGATAGAGAGGAGTCGCTGCACAGAAGCAGATACTGAGATGTGGACTACATTTCCCAGAGCCCTTTGCATCCAGAGGGGATCATATGACTAAATTCTAGCCAGTGGTATGTAAGAGGAAGTGATGTGTGCCATTTTCCCATCAGCCTGGTTCTTAATGATAAATTATAAAACTTGGTTAATGTGGGTGCAGATACCTCACTTTGTTGTGTCATTTCTGGTTGCGATGATTAAAAACCCATTAGGAGAAGGAAATCAAACGGTGATAAGGTGGAAAGAGAAGTGTTTTATTAGAACACTAGCTTTTGAAGGGAGCAGGATACTGGGAGGTGCTTTCATAACGTTGGGATAAAGGTGTTAAATAACACCAAGAAAGGTGTTATTCTAAATTCCTAAATTTCTGTTCATTCTGACTACATTAAGGGGACAGATTACATTTAGGTCTTTTTTTCTTAATGTATTTTTATATATCTCTACCTTCAGCATGTCATTGTACCTAACTAAAATTTACAGTTTTAAGTATTTTTATTTTCATTATGACCTGTAAATAGAGTGCATAGTACTGATTTTATATTTACAGACTTGATATGAAGTTTCCTCTTTCAATAAAAAAAGTTTTAAGCAAATATATTGGGTCAATTTAAAGAAAAGCATTAAGTAAATACTAGTCCACGTGGTGAAAGGACATGGCTAATATAAAGGTAGTATTTAGATGTCCAAATATCACCTTTTGGAGAGGACTGGGAAATGCTGGGCAGGAAGATGCTGGGCTGTCTCACAGGTGAGGCTTTAGGAGCCAGAGAACAGAAAGGGGTTCACGAAGCCCTCTGATCCCCCGTCTGTGTTTCCCTCGGTGCGTCTGTTATCTTTTGGCATCTCCTGGCAGGCTGTCTTTAGCATAGTAAAAAATGGTCATTGACAGCTGTCAAATTTTATAGGCACTAGGAGATGATTGATTGACAGGCTCTAAATCCCATTTCACATCCCTGAAGAAGAGCACGTTGCCCTGGGTAATGATGCCCATCTGTGCCCCAGCCACCTGCATCTGTGTAGGCAGGACAGCATCGAGGCCCTCGACCTTCCGAGCTACACTTATGTAGTTGGGATCAGGAGTAAACTGAAAAAGGGGAAAAAAAATGAAAAAATGACTTTAAAATAGAGTAGATTCTTTTAATGAAGAATTACATCAAGAAAAATACTAGATAAATCATTGGCTGAGTAAACAAACATTCTTGTTTCTCAGATCAGCAAATTATTAATGCCCATGATACATAAAAACCCCTACAAATCCGTTGAAAAAGAAAAGGACTCAGTAGGAAATGGGGTAAAGAAGAGGAGTGGTCTCACAGAAGGTGATCCGAATGGCCCAGCAATGCACGAAGAGAGACCCAAGCTCGCCAGACTCGAGGTGGAATCGTGGATGACAGTGTGATAATCTGCTCCTGTTGGCATGACGGGCTTCAGTAGGGTGGTGATCTCACGTGCTGCTGCGGAGGCGGGGAGACCAGCTCACTCCTGCACTGGAGCCGGGAGCATCAGCGTGCAGGACCCTTCTGGAAGGTTGTCTTTAGCAAGGTCAGGCCTGCCCACGCCACACGGCCCGGTTAGCCCAGGTCTGCTGCCCAGCCCAGTGCCCTCCAGGGTCTGCCCAGGAAATGTCCTGGGACGGTCACTGCCGGGCTCTGTGTGGAAGGGGATCAAGGTTGCTGCTGGCCTGGGGCCCAGCAGGAGGGCCAAGAACACATAAAATACGGTGCCCGCCCCGGGGAGCGGCCGGCACGAGTCACGCACGAGGTGCGCGGGGGAGACCTCCTAGTCCGACGGGGACACTGGACCTAACGTTAACGCACATTTCAGTTACAGGCCCACGGGAGAGAAGTGGGGAGCCAAAGGAAACAGACCCCGCGACCCTGCGTGCTGCCATCACGGTGCGCTGCACCCCGAGCCGGAACACTGGCTGGACTCGAGTCCTACCTGCCTGAGGTCCTGTGAGACACACGGGCCTGGTCGCAGGGTGGGCAGCAATGCTCCTGAAGAACCAGGGAGGAGGGAGAGGAATTTAAAATGAAGTCAGACGGAGCCGGGCAGACAGGCAGAGGGTGCGGACCACCCGCCTGGGCCGGGGACAGGAGCGGGCGGGCAGGCAGCCTGGCTGGGGGCGGCCGGGAGGGTCTGGGTGGAGGAGGTGCTGGAGCAGCCGGAGCGAAGCCGGGGGTCGGACAGCGCCAGGCAGGGAGCAAGGACGGGCGTGGCAGGGACGGAACGGGAGGCCGGAGGACGCATCTGGACAGCTCGGACACCGCAGTGGCCCCTGCTGGCATGGCCAGGACGGGAAACCCGGAAGAGGCACTGTGTCTGGGGTGGAACCGTGTCCCTTCCCTTCAGTGGTGGGGACAGCTGAAGTCCTCGGTGAGGCCGTGGCGAGAGCGCGGAGGCTCATGCAGACAAAGGTTCGAGCCCACCGCCCAGCAGATTCCCGGTCCCCCCTCCCCCCGCCGCTCCGCCACAGTGGCCTTTAAGGACAGTCAGGACGACTTAGTGAAATGAGTCCCTGGGCTCGAGAAGAGAGCAAGCAACACTCTATCCCAGTGCAGGCCAGGCTTTGGGCACAGCAGGACGGAGGTCGAGGTCGAGGTTTTCATTTGGAGTTTGAAACAGAAATGCTGACGTTCCTTTGTAAGATCTCTAGATCACACGCTGGGGTTGTGGACGGCGTGTCAGCCCCTGACTCCAGACACACGCGCGTCAGCGCTTCGTAATGTGACGCCAGAGTTCACCGGAGAAAATCGATCCCCAGGCCAGTGACAAGCTCTCATTACCCAAGTCTCAGTTCACGCAGGGGTGACCACAGTGAGGACTGGGGCTGGGTGGAGGCTCCAGGCGGGGTGCGGGGTGACTTCCCTCCGCGATGTGCTGGTTGCACGAAGGTCTTGCGGATCGTGGGAGCCGCGGAGTGAAAACTCAGTGAGGCAGGGAGGCTGGCCTCCCTGGGTGGGCCTGGGTTCCAGTCCTGCCGCGGCTGCTTGGAGGCCCTGGGTGGGTCTGCTGCCTCGGCCTCCCGCCAGCTCCGGCCTCTCCTTGTGGAATGAGCCGGTGCAGAGACAGGGTCTCCGAGCGCTTCCTCTTTCCTCCAGCACCGGCTGCTCCTCGGTTTCTAAAACCCTGCTCTACAGCAGACGCCGTGGAGTCCTCGACGGCCCCTTTCCCAGGCGAGGTCTCCACGGCTCCCTCGTCACGGATGAGGGGACAGTGAGCTCGGGCTGGGCCAGTCCCGGGGACCTCCCTGCCCCCCCGCTCCTTCTATGCTGCTGGTCTTTCTGCTATTTACTTATAGTCTGCTTGTGTGCTCAATTAGTGTGACACCCATATCCCTGCTGTGTTGGATGCAGGGTGAGGGTGTCCCCCAGGGGTTCCTGTGCTAGAAGCTGGGACTCAGTGTGGCATGCTGAGCGCGTGGAACCGCCCAGAGGCGGGGCTTACCTGCAAGCAGTTGTGCGGCCATGGACGCAGGTCTCAGGGACCCTGCCAGTTCCCAGAGAGTGGCTTGTTGCAATAGAGCCAACCTGGCCCCTCCTCTTCTTCTGGCCTCCCGTCCTGACAAGTGATAGCTCTCTCTTACACACACACACAAAACACACACACACTCCTCTCACGATGCCACCTGCCATATAGCGATGTACCCAGGAGACCCTCACTAAAGCCAGCAGATATCAACACCATGCTCTTGGACCTCCAAAGCTATAAGACAAATAAACCTCTTTTCTTTACGTGTTACCCAGCTTCACGTATTTTGTTATGGCAACAAAAAATGAACTAATACAGTCCTGCATCCCAGGAGACGCTTCGTCTGGGCAGCTTAGAAAGGTGTAGTCTCAGACACTTAATGCCTCTATTAAATACATATTTTCCTGTGTATTCAGAGGCATTGTCCTCTCCCCACTCTTCCGGTTTCGTGTCCCTGCTCTCTACCCCCACTACCACCTCCCAGAAGAGTCCCAGAGGTCGTTGGAGCCTCTTTGCATGAAGTAGCTTTGAAGCAAAGCAGAATGGCAGAGTCTTGCTGGTGGTTTCTCAAAGCATTCACTCCCCTCTTCCTTCTGGGACACGGTCAGACTGCACTTCCCAAGCTCCCTGGGGGACAGGTTTGGCCCAGTGACTGGGTTCTGGCCTGTGGGATATGGGAACACCACCTCTAGCCGCGGCCATTAAAATCCATCTCTCCTTCTTACTCTTCCCTCCCCCTTTCCCCAGCTCCACGGAGAGGTTCTAAGAACACAGGGAGGTTGGTGCCACGACAGGGAAGGAGTCTGGGTCCCTCGGTCACTGCTTCGCTGGGAGCTGCTGGCAGGAGGTGGTCCTCCGCGGGTGCCCCCTTCTGTCTCGCGAGCAGAGGCTCTGCCGCCTCCGGCACCCGCGGACAGCTGGGGATGACGAAGGCTCCCACTTCTGGGCAGAGGCAGATCTGCTCACCGCCCGCGGAGCCCCACACAGGTCCAGGCCCCCCAGTCTGTGAGGCTGACCCGCGGTGCAGCATCCGCCTGGGTCGTGCTGCCTGGCCACGCTGGCCTGGGGAGCCAAGAACCCACCTCGGGCGTGGGGCCTGTGGCCCGTGTCCCTGACGCAGGAGTCTCGTGCCTTCTGCCAGCACCCATGGATGGAGGCAGGCCACGTGCCAGCTTGCAAGTGGGGTGCAGCCCGGTCCCTCACAGCCCTGGACCGACTACCGAGACCACCAGTCCAGCACCTTAGCGGATCATCGTGATGAGGCCTGTTGTCCAAGTGCGTGGCCTGCATGGGCGGGTGTCCTGGGAGTGGTCGGCACGGAGGGCCAGGAAGACGTCCCCCGGCCCGGTGCCTCCAGAGCAGAGGCGTCGAGTGGCTTGGAGCCACGTCCTGGCCACTCCCCACGTCACGCCACGGTCCAGTCCTGGTGGTGGCTTCCAACCCGCTGGGATTCTGGGGCGCCTGGTCCACGGGGCCAGTGTCCGTCTCTCCCACGGCCCCTGCCTCTCTCTCCTTCCTGTGAGGCCAGAGAGGACACGGTGTCGCCGCCGGAAGCCATGGCCGCTTGGAGCAGCGACGCCGCGGGAATAGGTTCAGAGGCGGACTGGAAACAAACAGGCTCCTTATTCTGCCAGCTCCTCTCTCCGGCTCCAACAACACCCCAACACCATCCACACTCCTCCAACCACCACACAATGGCGCCGACCCCCTCTGCCATCCCCGGGGCCAAGTCCCGCGAGACCATGGAAGGTGGCAATGCTTATGGCTCACAGCTAGCCGCGGTCTTAGCTATCTCCTTTATTACGGCTCCTACAACACGGCTGCTGGTCATCACCTCAGGGCCTCCCCTTCCCAGCCAGCGACGGCGTGTGCAGGTGGCCCGGGGACTTGCTGCGCTCAGGGCGGGGCCCTGTCCCTCTGCAGGGCGTGGCATGGGGAAGCCAGGCTGGGAGGAGAGTTACCGCTCCGTGAGGCACCACGCCGAGGTGGCTTCTTTGCACCCCAGGCCCAGGGTGGCCAGGCGGCCACCTGTGGATCGAGCTGCTCTGGGCGGGGCGTGGAGGCCACGCCTGTGTCAGGGACCCGCTCTGGTGGGTCCTCCCGAGTCCTCCAGCCGGCGTCAAGGCTGCGTCTTCTGTCCTGTGGGTGCCGCTCACTTGGGTCAGAGCCAGCTCTGAGGTCACATGCAGATGTTGTGGCCGCGTTGCGTCTCCCTAGAAGGGACGCTGAAGTCCTGACCCTGTGAAGTCACCGTAGCTGTGATCCGGGCTGTCGGGGGTCCCGTCAAGACGAGGTCATGTGGTGTGTCCTGCGCCATGGCAGGTGCCCTTGTAGGAAGAGGGGCCCCATGTGATGTCACAGGCGTGCCAGCCGGGAGGGCTCAGGTGACAAGGGAGGGGAAGATGGGGGTGTGGCAGCTGCACGCTGTGGTGTGGCAGCTGCGGGCAGGTGCCCAGAAGCCAGCCAGGGCAAGGAGGCTTCCCTGGTGGTCTCCAGAGAGCTGGGCCCCAGCCCCTGGCCCCTCGGCCTCCGCCCTGCCGCCCGGGGACAATGCGTCTCTGCTGTCGGGAGCCGTCCAGGCTGTGGCGCCTCTGCAGTGGCCCTGGAGAGCGAGCCCACGTGACCAGGTGGCACCACAGGAGAGCAGTGGCTACTGAGAGGAAGAACGACGGGAGCCACTCGCCGAGAGGGAGTGCCGGGCAGCGGTGGCTCTGCTCCGGGTGGCCGCGCCTGGGCTCAGGTGGGTGGCCCAGCCAGTCACTCGCTCGACACACGTCCAGGAGAGTCCAGCGTGCTGTGGAGACCCTCCAGCAGGTGGCTGGGGGCCAGGCTGTCAGACACTCCCCATGAGGCTCCTTGGATGGGGAGGCGGAGGACAGCTCTGCACCCCGTCCACCCTCGAGGCTGCCCAGCAGTCTCTCCTGTCGGGAGCGTCTCCTCCCCCGCCACCCCGCCCCAACGAGCCCTTTGTGGCTTCAGTGATAGTCACACGCTGCCTGGAAAGGAGCTGCCCCTTATGTAATGACCGTCCCGTCGAAGCCAGCAGTGGACAGGCAGACAGGCAAGGTCCGGTCCAGAGGACGGGGACCTGGGGTGTCCATGCCTTCAGAGCCCTTCCTCCACCTTGTCAAGAGCCTGCCCTGCTCCACCTGCTGCCGGGTGACCCGTCCCAGGAACCGTCCCTCCCCACGGGGAGCCGTCGATCTCCCCTTCCTGCCCGGGTCACCGCCCTCGCCCACCTGCTTCTCACTTTGGGCCACCCCACGGAGCCGTCCTGGGCCTCGCCACACGTGCAGGAGGGAGAGGTGAGGGGAGGCAGGAGAAGGAAGCCTGGGACAGGGACAGGCAGAGCCGCCTCGCTTCTGGGGACACCCGGAGACTGTGTCACCCCTTTTTAAGCACACCCTGCTGTGTGCCTTCACCTGGGCCTGCTGCTCTAACACCTGCGTCGACACGTGAGGGACAGGCCTCGCCAGGTGACCAGTGGCATCCCCGTGAGATCACATCACCTGGCGATGCCGTGACTGTCTCGATCTGCGTGAGCTGCTGTGATGTCACACTGTGCTATGACCGTCTGGGAGGGGTTTCTCCGAATGTGTCCCCATTGCTAAGCAACGGTACGTGGCTCACTCCCCCTCAGCCGGGCCTGCTCAGCACCAGTGCTGCCCATCACTTGTCCAGGGTTGGGAGACGTGGTGACAGCGGGACGGGCTTGGTGACAGCAGGACAGGCATGGTGACAGCGGGACGGGCGTGGCTTCTGTTCTCAGGCACTGGCGTCAAGCGGGGAGGAGAGGAAGAGGCAGACCGACTCAGGAAGGAGGCTGAAGGCCCCAGGAGGCCGTGGGGTGGGGCAGGGCCTGCTTGTGCGGAGGTGCTGGAGGGGGCGCTGGGCTGCAGGAGGAGGACGGCCACCCGAGGGGCCAGGCGGCGTCTCAGAGAGCGGGAACGCAGGCCTGGAGGGTCTGACCAAGCGAGGTGCTGGAGGCCGCCGTCCTGCAGGCAGCTGAAGTGCTCGGCCGGCCCCCAGCCGCCCTCAAGAGAAGGGACTGGCTCCCCTGCTCCCGCAGCGCGTGCCTCCCCGGGCTCGCTCGGGCCTGTGGCCAGTTAGGGCTCACGTCTCTCCCCGTGAACACGGGGTGCCTCCAGGTCGGGTTCAGGCCTTGCAGACCTCGCTCGCGGGCGCTGGGGGAGGGCAGAGACCGCCAGGAGAGCCGCCGGCTGTTTCTGGAGTGTCAGCGCTCCTCAGGGCTCGCTGTCACTCCCGAGGGTGACCCGCTGCCACCAGGCAGGAGCCCACACAGAGAAAGGATTGGGGACAGCTTGCCGTGCTCCCAAGTGAGAGAAGGGGGCGAGCGGGTCCAGCCTCCAGGACATCTGGGTGTCCCGAGGTCACCACCAGCTGCACGGGCACTTGGGCCTCCAGCCAAAGCGAGCGCAGGCCCCGCCTGCAGGACGCAGGTCCTCTGCGGGCACCGAGGAGCCAGCCCCGGGTCTGAGACGGCATCCACTCCAGACTCGGGGTCTCCAGCGTCCCTGGCGCTCTGTCAACGTAGGCCACCTGTTGGTTCCACGAATGCCCACCAATCACACGGGAACTGTCCGTGGGTCCCAGGTGGGAGGAGCTGTCCTGCTCTGGAACTGGTCCTCATGGAGGGGCTGGAGGGCAGCAGGTGACCCAGCACCCAGGTGACCACGGGGCTGGAACTGGAGCGAGGCACCTGGGAGGCCCATCAGTGCTGGTGGGGGGACTTCAGCTGGGCCCCTGGGCCGCGCGGGAGCCAGGACTGGAAGAGCCAAACCCTGCGACTGCCGCCAGCTTCCCCGGCACATGCAAAGGGGGAGAGTGCCCGCGGAGGCTGGGGACAGCTGGAGGTGGGAGGCTGGCACCCAGGGCGCACTGGGGAGACCACTGGGAGGCGAGGTCTGGAGGGGGTCCACCCTGTGGGTGACCAAGGGGACTCTGGGCTGAGGGACATGAGACTACGACGCTGGAGGACTCTGAGCAGAAGAGGGTGCCGCGACCCAGCCTGTGTTAGAAGGACTGCTCCGACGGCCACGGGCAGAGAAGGCTGGGGGAGGTGAGGGAGGAGGTACGTTAGGGGCTGTTGCTGCAGTGCAGGGGACAGCTGGCTGGGTTGGTGACAGCTGGGTCCAGGGTTCAGGGACGGAGAGCAACACGGAAGAAACGGCGGCACCGTGGGGACAGTCTGCTCTGTGTAGCCCACGAGGCTCAGTCATTAGGGCCAACAGAACAAACAGCGGTGTGTGACCAGGACCGGGGACTCGCGAGTGGCTCCCAGGACCAGAGGCTGGAGAGCCGGGGCACCAGCAGAGGCTCGGTCCGAGGAGGCCGGTCTGTCTTGGTTCTCAGAGGCTGTCTACCCGCTGTGGGCAGGTCGCTGGCGGGGAGCTGCCCGTGTCCAGCGTGCAGGGTTTGATGGGCTGGACAAGGCAGCGTCCAGGACGCCATCATCACGACCAGGCCACGGATGGCTCCCACGCCCCCGGGCTCCTGTGCACGTGCACGCTGTGGTTTGCTGGAAGAGCACTTGGCGCGAGCGAGACCCACCCTCTTGGCCAGTTTCAAGCTGCCGGATAGCGTGGTGCCCACCGTAGGCCCCATGCCATAAAGCAGATCCTAGAACTCTCTCATCTTGCACGACTAAACTTCCTACCCACGGAAAGACTTCCCGTTTCCCCTGCCCCTGGCCTCTGTGGTGTTGCCCGCTTGCAGGAAGTCTGACTGTCTCAGAAACTTTGTACAAGTGGGATTGTGCATACCTGCCCTCCCGGGCCTGGCTCCTTTTACATTAACACAACGTCCTCTGGGTTCATCCACGTTGTTGCAAATGCCAGAATGACCCTCTCTTCATGGCTGCATAATATTCCATTGTGGTCCTACACACATAGGAGTGTGCTAAAGGTACTATTAGTGGGGTACAGTGAGATATCCCATTGTGGTCCTACACACATAGGAGTGTGCTAAAGGTACTATTAGTGGGGTACAGTGAGATATCTCAACATGCACAGGCAGCACAGGCTGTGGGGTACAGTGAGATATTTCAACATGCACAGGCAGCACAGGCTCAGCAAATAGCAGCTCCACCTCCTCATCATTGCTTTATGCTTGGAGCCGTGAGCTCCTCTTGTCCTCTGACTCATAAACCACGGACCAGGCTGTCAGGAGCCAGAACCACCCGCTGTGACGGAGAACACTGGGACTCACTCCCCACTAACTCTGCGTGGCGCCTGTTACCCAGCCTTCTCTGCTGCCTCCTAACCTCCCTGCTGGGGCCTTTTACCACTCGGCACTCAGATGGGGTCTTTTCTTCAGCACCCTTGTGCACGAGCCCCAGGACTCGACTTCCTGTGTCTGGGTTCACGTAGCAGGCTGTCCTCCCAGTCCATCAGTCTTGCCGTAGACCACAGAGTTCCTCCTTCTTCGTGGCAGGGTAATATTCCGTGTTGTACACGTACCGCATTCTGCTCATCCATTCACCCACGGAGGGTGCCTGGGCTGGTTCTGCGTCTTAGCTATTGTGGGTAGTGCGGCACAGATGGAATCCCCACTGCCTGAGTTCTGACCGTAGTGGAGCCCGGGTTACAAGCTGTGCAAAGGGACCCTGGAGGAGGGGCACTGCTGCAGCTGGAGGAGGCGGAGTCTGGAGGTGGCGAGCAGAGGGACACAGCAGCCGGGTGAGGAGTGCTGGCTGGACGCTGGGTGTTCCAAGGGGGCCTCTGTGCCACCACGGCGACTCTAGGATGCTGTCGACAGGAGAGGGGCTCTTTCCTCCCTGGTGCTTCCAGCCCGTGAGGGTGGCGTGTCAGTGAGCACCCTCCTCCCCCCTCCTCCTCCCCTTCCTCCTCTTCCTCCCCCTCCTTCCCCTCCCCCTCCTGCCTCTCTCCCCCTCCTCCCCCCCTCCTCTCCTTCCTCCCCTCCCCTCCCCCTCTTCCCCTCCTCCTCCCCATCCCATCCCCTCCCCCTCCTCCCCTCCACCCCCCCCCCTCCCCCTCCTCCCCCTCCTTCCCCTCCCCCTCCTGCCTCTCTCCCCCTCCTCCCCCTCCTCTCCTTCCTCCCCTCCCCTCCCCCCCTCCTCCTCCTCCCCTTCCTCCTCTTCCTCCCCCTCCTCCTCCCCTTCCTCCTCTTCCTCCCCCTCCTTCCCTCCCCCTCCTGCCTCTTTCCCCCTCCTCCCCCCCTCCTCTCCTTCCTCCCCTCCCCTCCCCTCCCCTCCCCCTCCTCCTCCTCCCCTGCCCCTCCCCCTCTTCCCCTCCTCCTCCCCTCCTCCCCTCCATCCCCTCCCCCTCCTCCCTCCATCCCCTCCCCCTCCCCCCCTCTTCCCCCTCCTCTTCCTCTCCCCTCCTCTCCCTCCTCCCCTCCCCCTCTTCCCCTCCTCCCCCCCCATCCCATCCCCTCCCCCTCCTCCCCTCCACCCCCTCCCCCCTCCCCCTCCTCCCCCTCCCTCCCCCCCTCCCCCTCCTCCCCCTCCTCTCCTTCCTCCCCTCCCCTCCCCCTCTTCCCCTCCTCCTCCCCATCCCCCTCCCCTCCCCCTCTTCCCCTCCTCCTCCCCATCCCATCCCCTCCCCCTCCTCCCCTCCACCCCCTCCCCCTCCCCCTCCTCCCCTCCTCCTCCCCTCCCCCTCCTCCTCCCCCTCCTCAGTCCTCATTTCTCCAGATGGCCTGCAGGTCTTGTCAAAGCTGACAAGGGCTCACCTTTCTCTTTCTCTTCGTGACCAGCGCAGTGCCTGTGGGTGGAGGACCTGGCACGGGCGCTGGGGAAGCGGATGTGGGTTCAATTTCAGGAAAGCTCCGGGACAATTAGTGCCGTGTGACATCCTCATAACAATGGTAACCATGACAGAAACAGCCCTCGGCGTCCTTACCAGGCTGCTCTCTCAGAAGCACATGCACAGCGTCGCGGGATCCGAGCCCCTGCCGCCCTGCAGGCCTGGCCCGTTCACCGTTCACCGGAGGGTCGGGGCAGCCCGCCCAGGACCCGGCCGAACCAACCCCCAGCCAAATCCCGGGTCCCAGAAGGGGCTGCCTCGGGGTGGCGGGCTGGCTGTCAGTGGGTGGGCAGGGAGAGGCCGAGCAAGGAGACAGGTCACCGAGGGTGGGGCCACCCGTGCGGCCTGCTGGCCCCTCTTGGGATCCAGGCTCCTCGCTGGGACGTCCTGGGGCAGACACTCCCGGTTCCGGAGCGTGGGAGGCCCTTGCTCCTCGGCAGAGAGCGAGCCTGCCCTCGCCTGCACAGCCGGAGCCCGAGGCTTCTGGCTCGGCGAGAGTCCGTGGCCTCGCCAGGGGGAGGCCTGGCACCTTGAGACCTGACGCTCAGCCTCACACAGAGGCCAGCCTCTCCCTGCTCAGCTGGCAAGACCAGGACAGAGGCTGGTTTCTGGGGACCCTTTGGGGCCACTACTTGGTGCCTGGCCACAGACGGGCAGCTCTTGGGCTGTGTGCTGGAACTGGCCGCGTGGTGTTTGAGAAGGCCTGCTTTCCTGTGCCCTGGGCCTGGCCCTCGAGAGGTCAGCACCAGTCACCAGAGGTGACTCTCAGGACGTCACTGGCTCCAGTGTCTCTGGCCTCACTCAGCGCTGGCTGCACCAGGGACGTGGGGCAGTGGCCGGGAGTCGCCAGCCCCCACAGGCACTAGCACCCCGCAACACAGGGATCCGGCTTCGGGGGACTCCCTGAGGCTCCCCGAGGCTCCCAGCCCCTGAACTGCGGCAGAAATTCGGCCTCGCCCAGAGCCAGGGCGACTCCCGCGGGCACTGGGCTCCGCGCCCTCAGATGCCTCTCCCAAGCCGCTGGGGCTGGGGCAGCGCGGCGTGCTCTCGCAGCCCCTGCTGGCAGTGGCCTTCACGTCCGCCGAGCCGCGTCCTGTGAGCCTCAGTTCCTCACCCGTGCCCGGGTCCCCACTCCTGTCGTGAGGGCTCACATAAAGAAGGTGCCCAGAGCAGGAGCGTGGCGCTGGCGTGGCCACCTGTGACCCATGCTGCTGCTGGGGGAATCCGTCACCTCTGTGGCCGAGGCTGGGGTCCTGAGCTGAGGCCCCTCCTCACCGAGCACCAGCCCGGGGCCCGGCCATCATGTCCAGGCTACGCGTGGCGGATGCGACTGGGGAGGGTCCAGCCCTTGGCTCCCGTCCGACTGGAGGCTTTAGAAGTGAGGGAGGGACCTTTACAACGAGGGATGTGGTCACAGTCCCTGAGTGCTGTATGGATCAGCTGCGGCGTCCCGGCCGCCGCTCTCGTCCCCTCAGTACCACTGTGCGCGCGTCCCCAGGAAGCCCCTTCCCCACGGGCACAGGGGGCGCGCGGGCGAGGGACGCACTCGGGGAAGCTGTTCAGGGTGACGAGTGGCCCCCCACAACTCAGTGACTCAGTGCTCACTCCCCGTCCTGCCGTTGCTGTGGGGCGGGGGTCTGCGGGGTGGGGGCTCCGGGCCAGGTGGTCGTGAGGCCCGTGGAGACCAGGGCACCTGGGGGCCGGGAGGGGCTGGGGCTTCTCCCAGGACCGCTCACTCGTGGCCGTGGCCAGAGCCCTCCACGCCGCGCACGAGCGTCCTCAGGACCTGGCTGCTGTCCTCCCGGGCGAGGGACCGAGACACAGGAAGACCAGGCTGAAGAGACTCTTGGGACCCAGGCTCAGAAGCCACAGGCCGTCCCTCCCACTATGTCCCATTAGTTAGGAGTGACTCGCTGAGCCCGATGGACACCAGGGAGAGGACTGAGTCCAGCCTTTGAAGGGAGCATTGAAAGACCCACGGGCATCTTTAAAGTCCCACAGGGTGGAAGAGTAAGTCCCCTTCTTGCTGGTGACAATAAGTCATCCTGTCTAAAAGCCTGGGGTCCTCCTGCTGCCCTCAGAGGCCACCTCCACAGCCTCTGGGCTCGTGGGACATTGCTAGTCAGCCTCCAGGTGCAGGTGGGCCTCATCTGGGGCAACGCCCAGAATCGGGGTGAGCTGCGCCTCCTGGCCTGGAGACGTGGAGATGAGGTGGACGGGGGCCTCAGTTGCTCAGGTCCCCAGCTGTCCCCAGCTCATCTGTTGTCAGGGAACAGAGGCGCTCGGGCACTCAGGGTGAGGAGTGCAGGGGTGTGTGTGTGTGAGTGTGAGTGTGTGTGTGAGTGTGTGTGAGCGTGTGAGTGTGTGAGTGTGAGTGTGTGTGAGTGTGAGTGTGTGTGAGTGTGTGAGTGTGTGTGAGCGTGTGTGAGCACGTGAGTGTGTGTGAGTGTGTGGGTGTGAGTGTGTGTGAGCGTGTGAGTGTGTGAGTGTGTGTGTGTGTGAGTGTGTGTGTGTGAGTGTGTGTGAGAGCGTGTGTGTGTGGGCGTGTGTGAGTGTGAGTGTGTGTGTGAGCGTGTGTGAGCGCGTGAGTGTGTGTGAGTGTGTGAGTGTGAGCGTGTGTGTGAGTGTGTGAGAGCGTGTGTGTGAGAGTGTGTGAGAGCGTGTGTGTGTGTGAGTGAGTGTGTGTGTGAGTGTGTGAGAGCATGTGTGTGAGCGTGAGTGTGTGTGTGAGTGTGAGCATGTGTGTGTGTGAGTGTGTGTGTATGTGTGAGTGTGAGTGTGAGTGTGAGTGTGTGTGTGTGTGTGTGTGTGTGTGCTGTGGGCAGCAGGTGTGGGCACTGGTGCTTCTGGGTTTGCCCAGCCCTGGAGGCCCCTGGTCAGCCTGGGTTCGGGCTGTGGGTGGGACACAGATGAGATTTCAGCAAGAGTGACAGGTCACATTTGACCTTTAGGAAGAGCTTCCGAAGCTTGGAGAGTGGGGGGTGTGGCAGGAATGCAGGTGAGTCCAGGAGGTGTGGCCAGGCCTGTGCTGAGGACAGAGAGGAGGGCACGTGAGGGGCTGTGGCGGGGGCTGGTCAGCTGGCGGCCTCGAGGCTGATGAGGAAGAGGAGCCTCCGCCATGACACACCGGTGCCCAGTCAGCGTCCGGCCATCTCTGAGCAGAGGACCTGGCGGAGGCGGGGGCTGGTGAGGGAGGGGACAGGCCAGCTGTGGTTCCTAGAGGACCTGCTGTGGTCCAGCCGTGGGTGTGTCCCGGGGGTGCTTGGCTCTGTAGGAGGGCGGTGGGCGGCAGGTCTGCGAGGTATGGAGAAGGGACTGCCCTTGTAACGCTGATCCTCCGGAGCCTCATTATCTGCAAGCTGGGGGCTCATTGTTCTGCAGACCGTGGGGGTAGAACTTATGCAGAGTACTCCAGCAATGGCTGGCACCCCTCCACCTCCTTGTACCAGGAGGCCAGGGAAGTGTGAGGAACGCGGGCACCTCTGGGTTTTCGGAGGGCTGACCCTCCCTGGATCTGGACTCTGGGTGTATCTGAGCCCTGCTCCCCGGCTCTCGGGGACTGGCTGTGACTAATGCCGGTGCCTTTGTTTGGACCAGAGCAGCCTGGCCCTGCGAGGAGGCAGATGTGGATGCTGTTGCTAGGCAACCGAGCTACAGCACTGATCCTCTGAGGCCTCTCTCACGCGCCTCCTCCCGGGGCTGCTGACGGTGGTGACTTGGAACTGGCTGTAACAATGAGGGGGCATTGTGCGCACGTCCCAGAGTGTGTTGCGTGGCGTGTCTGACTGTGATGGGAGAGGGAGCACCGGCGCTCGCTCCGTTTACCGAGGGCTTGTCCTGGGCCAGATCCACGTGTGGATCAGCTCCGTCGTTTTTACATAGCTGCCCCGAGATGCGTGTCCTGAATGAATCCTGTTTACAGATGAGAAGCCGGGGGCTTAGGCGAAGGGGCTTATCCAGGCCCACCTAAGCGCTGGGCGGTGGAGCTGAGGAGTCGGTCTAGGATCATCTGATCTCAGGGCCCAGGAGAGGAAAAGGAGTCGGGCTTGGATCTCCTCCTGCTTCGTGCACGGGCCACTGCACTCCATTCTCAGCGAAGCTCCGGAGGGAGGTTTGGAAAGCAATCAGGTCGCTGGCGCCCGGCTGCCCGGGGCCTCAGGGGAGTCCGTGCTCTGGACATGAAGCAGGGCTGCTGTTCCTGGCCCCTGCTGCGCCCCTGCCTTCCTGATCCGCTTCCCTCCCTCTCTTCCTGGCCCCGAGCAGGCCACGCCCCGTCCCTGGCCTCCGTGACCCCTCCCTGCTGCCGGCCTGGGCCTCGTGGACGGCCCTCTCTGCTCTCTCACCTGACTCCCCTTGGCCAGGGGCTGAGATTCCTGCTCACCCCCTCACCCCCTCCAAACGCAGCCCAGGTCCCGGCACACGAGAACGCCCCAGGGACACTTTTGAGTGAATGAGGCCTGAGAAGGGGGTGGGCGCGTCTGTGGAGCCGCCTCCTGGGCCTTTGACGTGCCACCGTCTTGGGAGAGAGCAGCACATTCGCATTTAACTGGCTTCTCTCATGGGCCGGGCGTTGTGCTGGGGACTTGTGCAGTCACCCAGCGTGCCCTTGTGGAGGGTCCACTTTGCTGGTGAGGAGCCCAGAGAAGGGAGGTGACGTGCCCCAGGCGGCACAGCCTGTGATTCCTGGCACCAGGATGCAGCCCTGAGTCTGTCTGGTTCCAGGGCTCGGCCCTGAAGTTGCGGGCCTTGACGGGCGTTTAAAATGGAGCGCACAGAATGAGAGCCCCGACAGCCCCCTGCCCGCAGTGCTCGCAGACTCCTCCAGCTCAGAGACAGCGCCTGCCTCAGAGTGGGGTGGGAGCCGCGGAAGTGGAGCCAGCGGCAGCCCAGCCTCAGGTCCCAGGCTGTCCCCAGACTGCCAGCGGCACCCTCCCCCGCCCACCACGCCCAGCGGGACCACCAACCCCAAGCCAAGCCAAAGGCACCGCTCCAGTATCAATCAGGGGCCCCGGGCTGCGGCCACCACCTGCGCCCTGTCAGCCTGGCCACTCTCCTGCTGCCAGGACCGGCAGGGCCTGCTGGCCTAGAAGGGCCACAGCCACCCCCGGGCTGACGCAGCTCAGAGACAGGAGTCCCCGTGCTCTGGGACAGCGGGAGTGGCTGCCAGAGGTGTGAAGGGACAGGTGTGCTGGGCCTCACCAGGCCAGGCCAGCGAGACCCCCTCTGCCCCCGCAGGGCGCCGTCAGCGGCCACTTCCTCCACCTGCGACTTCTGCCATCTCGTTGAGTTTCCAGGTGATCATCTCCACATTGCGAGGACCTCGAGCCCCACGCATTCACTTCCAGTCGCGGGCCACTGCGCCACGGGACAGTCTGCATCCAGGCGACGCCACGGTCCTGCAGACGTGGCAGAGGGCGCTCACACAAAGCGAGGTGGCGTGTCGGCTGCACGCCCAGCCTGGCAGAGGGTGCTCACACAAAGCGAGGTGGCGTGTCGGCTGCACGCCCAGCCTGTGCTCCCAGGGCCAGGAGGAGCAGAGGAGGGTCAATCGACCAGGAAATGCGATCAGGAGGATCGAGACGGCAGTGACACTTCCTATACATAGAAGGAGCGCACTCTCAGCTAGTGTGAGATGCATGGTCCAGCACAGCACACCCCAAACCAGCCACAGCTGATGTCATAGGTGTTACATACCACCCACGATTGCTTGTGGAGTGTGTGTGTGTGTGTGTGTGCACGCAGTGCTGGGGTGCAGCCCAGGGCCTCGTGGGTGCTGGGCAGGCGCATCTATGCTGGGCCACGCCCCAGCCTGCATGTGCTGACCCTTCGTGTGACCGGCAGTGCAGTGGGTTTGTTCACACCAGCATCACCACAAAACACAGCACTGCCAGGTGACAGGAATGTGACAGCTCCGTCAGAGTCTGACAGGATCACTGTGCGCATGGGCCATTGTTGGCCAAATGCCGCTGTGTGGAACACAACGGATCGCACTCAGCTGACAAGTTTCATTGAGCACCAGCTAAACACTAGGCATCCTCGCCTAGATGGCTCAATTTTATTTAAGTGCAGTCATTCAGAACGCACTAGGTTGCTTCCATCAGCACAATGATCTTTTCCTTTTTTAAAATTTAAGGCATGACATATATATTTCATCCCTTGCAGTACACAATTCTGCGAATTTTACAAAACATCACAAGTTGTATGATTCTAGCCATAATCAAGGTACAGAACACTTTCATTAACCACCTCTCAAATTCCCCCAGGACCCTGTTTTTAATTGCTTTCTCACCCTGAGCTGAAAGAAATCATGAGTCTGCTTTCTGTTCCCATAGGTTTCATTTTCCAGGATGTTACGTAAATGACAGTATGCCGTGCATGGCCTTATGAACCTGGCTTCTTGACTTTGCATGATGAACTTGACAGGCTTTCACGTTGTGGAACCTCAACCCTGTATCCATAGCTACTTCCTTTTTATTGTTAACTAGGATCCCATTGTATGGATGTACCAAAGTTTGTTCAGCCATTTACCACCTGAAGAATATTTAAGGCTCTGTCTAGATTTTGTTGATTGCAAATACAATTGTCATTAATGTTTCCATACACATTTCATTTCGCAGGTAAATATCTGGGTAGGGATTTACTGGGTCATATGATGAGTACAAATTTAACTTTGTAAGAAACTGCCAACTGGATTTCCACAGTGACTGTATCATTTTACTTTTCAGTACTATATGAACATTCCAGATGTTCAGTGTCCTCAACAACAATTAGTATCATAGGTTTAAAATAATTGTTATAAGCCGGGCACGGTGGCGCACGCCTGTAATTCCAGCACTTGGGAGGCTGAGGCAGGAGGATCGCGAGTTCAAAGCTAGCCTCAGCAATGGCGAGGCACTTAACAACTCAGTGAGACCCTGTCTCTAATAAAAAAATACAAAAAAAAAAAAAAAAAAAAAAAAAAAAAGGGCTGGGGATGTGGCTCAGTGGTCAAGTGCCCTTGAGTTCAATCCCCAGTACCAAAAAAATAATAATAATTGGTATGTTTTCCACTCTAATAGATACGTAGTGTTATCTCATTATAGCTTTAGTTTGCATTTCCCCAATAATTAATGATGTTGAGCCTATTTTCATGTGCTTATTTGTCATTTTACAACCTTGTAGTGAAATATTCTGCCTACTTTTTCTTAGGTTGTTTTCTTATTACTGAGTTTTACATATTCTAGGTACAGTTCCTCTTTCAGACATGTGATTGCAGATATTTCCTCCCATTCTGTGAATTATCTTTTCATTGCTTTAACAACATCCTTCTTGTCACACATGCCACTTTTAAATATGACACAAACACAAATACATTGCCACTCTTGTTGCTCTTCATAGTTACCATTCGATACAGTTACAAACAAGAACATATGATTTTTTTACTTATCTGTTTTCCCGCTACTGTCTGTGTTGTTGTTTCATTTTGTTGTGGTCCAGGCTTCTGTCTGGCATCACATGCCTTCTGCCTGATAAACTTCTTTTAACATTCGCTACCCTCAGTGGAGGTCTGTTAGCAGTGAGTTCTCTGTTTTTGTTTGTTTAAAAAATGCTTGATTTCACTTTGGGTTTTGAAAGATATCTTTGCTGGGTATAAAAATGTGTGCCAGCAGCATTTTTCTTTTGGCCCTTTAAACCTTTCACTCCATTGTCTTCTGGGTTGCATAGTTTCTAATGAGAAGTCTGCATACACTCTTATCTTTCCCCCATTAAAATTGAATGTAACTTTTCTCCATCCTGACTGCCTTTAAGATATTATCTCAACTTCAGTTTTTCAGCAGTTTGAATATGATACACCCAGTATCTGTATATAATGAAGTTTTTGCATCTTAAGATTGCTATCAGTTTGTTGTTTTGGTAAAAGTGGAGGCAATGTTTGTCCCAGCTTTAAATATCCTCAGATACAGCTGGAAGTTCATCATTATCCAAGTAGTGCACAATAAATCTCGGATATTGTGTTTTTCAGGCTTCATTTTCTATTTGGCATGCATGTGCTTGCACACACACACATGCACACACACACACACACACACACACCTCTGATATTTCCTTTTTTTAAAAAAAAATTCACTAGCATATTTTCCTTTACCTCATTTTTATTATAATTTTAATCATTTTTTCCTAATAATACCAACACCAGAGCTGTGGTTGTCTACTCTTGATGTTTCCTTACCCTTGTACGTGGGTCACATTTTCCTGGTTCTTCAGAAGTTGAGTTATTTTGATTTTATGCTGAACATTTTGATTACTGCCTTACAGAAACTCTAGATTTCTGTTATATTTCTATGATCTCTGGCTTGCCTGTGGAAGGTGGTGGCTCAATTTTGGGGTCAACATTTAATCTGTATCTGGGCTGCTTTGAGTCCATGCAGGTGTAGCTCAGGGGGTTGGTCAGGTACTTGGGCAGAGTTGATACACAGAATCCACAACTCCCCCTCTTCAGATCTCTTCTTTCCTGCACAGCCCCCACCTGTTACTTTCTGGTGGCCATGACCACCCTAGACTTTGTCCTCCTGTTGCTCAGAAAGGCGGGGATTTTGTGTCAGTTTTGTTCAGTTGCCTCACACCATGCTAAGATCCCTGCCCAGCTCAGACTAAAGCTGCAAAATTGGAGAGCGCATCCTCTGCCAGTCCTCTGTACATTTTGACTCCTCTCCAAAACTGCCTGCTTTTAATCATTCTCCAGAGTCATTAGTGTGTGTAGTTGCTTTTGCATTCTGTTCATAGTTTATAGTTGTTATTTCTGGGAGAATTGATGATTGCTAGGAGTTAATTCACCGTTCTCTAAGCAGAACTATGAGCTGGATTTTAAAGGAGAAGTTATTTATGCAGAAACAGGGGGGCAAGGGCATCCAAGACAAAAGGATCAGCAAGCACAAAAGCAAGAATGTAGCCAACAATGAGATAGACTCAGGCTTCCTTATGATCGCTTTTCTTTAAAGAAATAGACAAAAGGAAAAGCTTGCAAACAGATACGGCTACAGTTCTTGGCATCCCTACAGCCTGCTATTTTTCCCCAAGAGAAGAATTGAGATAATGAGTGTTTTAAATTCATCTTTCTGAATTTAGACCAAACCCTACTGCATGCGTTGTCTCGTACCCAGCCCTGCAGCCAGCACCCTGATGGGTAATGACAGACTCCGGGCCTATTGCTGGAGATGAGGTCTGGGAACTTATCTCTGGCATTCAAATACTGTTAAAAGAAATATATTGTTTCCTGCCTCTTTAGCATTCCTTGCATATTTCCACAGCATATACATGAATTTATCCCCAAACAGATTGGCAGCCAGCTTGATGTCAGGGATTTAAAACCTGCCCTTCTTGGGGCTGATGTGGAGGCTGTGGAGGCTGTGGAGACTGTGGAGGCCGTGGAGGCTGCGGAGGCCTCTCCTCTCCAGTTGCACTCACCCTGTGGCCAGGGTGGGAGGCGTACGGGGTGCTGGACTCACCTTCCATTCCAGCTGTGTCCCTCAGAGCCAGTGCGTCCCTGGACACCAGGGCCTGGGGGGTGGAGGCTACACCAGCTGTGGAGGCTGAGCTCGTTTCTGGAACCTTCCTAGCCGCTCACAAGCTCTTTACAAAGCCCTCTAAGCACTTCTTAGCTCACTACCAATAAAGCTGAGAGTCTGAAAACCGTCTTCCAGGCCCTCCCGTGATCTGGCTACCAGCTGCCTCGGGTGTCTCCTGTTGTGACCGTGGCCTGTGGCAAGTTCCCCTGTGCTGTGTCAGCTCCAGGGAGAGGTCCTCTCTGACCCCAGTCTCTCCCTTTAGCAGCTCTATCTGCTTTCTGAACGTGCGTTGCCCCCACACAGTGTGATTTTGTTCTCTCATTGTGTGGCTTTCCCCACGGGAGGGAACGTCACCTCGGTGTGAGGGTGGGTGTGGGAGGGGCTTCGTCTCCTTCATTCTCTGTTAAATCCCCGATTCTTTGAACAGGGGGAGGTTCATGGTAGGTATTTAAAAGAACTTTATTCCTAATGAGTGACTGAGGTGGAGCTTGCTAAGCGAGCCGGGCGCAGGCTTCCTGTCTTTCAGGTGCAGGTGACCGTGGGGGGGTCAGGCTGTCCTGGCGGCGTGTGCAGGACTGCAGCTCACCAGGCCGCCGTGGGCAAAGGGGCGTGCGCGGGTCGCGAGGACCGTCTCGTCCGAGCGCGGCTGGCTCTGGAGGCCCGGGGCTGCTCGGATGGGCCACCAGCTCCCCACTGGTGGGGGCCACTGGAGGCCTGCCGCAAGGTGGGGAGCCGCCTCCTCCGCGGCCACACAGGGTCTGGAGCGGGGCTCGCCCTGCCCCGTCCCCCGCCCCCCACTCCTCATCGGGCAGATGCCTTCCCAGTGCTGCGAGGCCCGAGCAGGGAGTGAATCCAAGTCCCCGCCCTTCGAGTGACAGGAGTGACGTCCTTGCAGAGGAACACAGGGTTGGCGAGGAAACGCGACGTGCCAGGTGGTGACAGGGCTGTCTTGGAGGCACAGCGAGCCCAGGGTGGGGGAGGTCCCCAGGCGGGCACCGCGGGAGGCCAGGGCAGCCTTGCCGCCCGCCCCGGCCGCGCAGGGTCAGGCTGGCGGAGGGCTCCGCACTTAGGGAGGCTGCGCTGGCCCAGGGGGCGGCCACCCACCCCGGCACGCTCACCTGGCCTCTGGAGGAGGGACCCCCTGGAGAGGGCTGGCCTCAGAGGCTCAGCCCCAGGGCCGTGGGTGCCTCTGTCCTAGGAGCCTCGGGCTGGGTGTGCAGGGCTCAGGGACCAAGGGGCGGGTGGCGCTGGGCTGGAGCACAAGCAGAACATTGAAGGTCACTGTGTGTTGGGGGCTGTGGGCTGACGCTGTCAGGCAGGGGACGGGAGAGGGTGGGCACCAGGATCTGGGGAGCGCGGCTATCTCAGGGCACCCGGTGTCCTCGGTGCGGACAGCAGCTCCAGGGCTTTCCACGCCCTTCTCCTGGCCCTGGAGGGGCGCAGTGGCCCACCAGCCTTGTCCTCGGGGGCTCCCAGCCCAAGAGTGGCGGAGGGCACCACTGCCCTCCCTGCTCCCCGGGAAGGAGCCCCCACACCCCACCCGGCCCAGGGAGGCCACAGGTGTGTGAGCACCACCCTCGGCTAGCGATGCCGCCGCCCAGGTTCAGTGTGGCTCCGGTGGCCGTTGCCACGGGAACCGGGTCAGCATGACCCCGCGGAGCCTCCTCTTGGTCTGCAGGTGCTGCTGAGGCGCCCGGCCTGGCCGCTGTGGCGACACAGGCGCACCACGCGGACGGAGTGTCCCCCTGGAGCAGGCGCTCGATGCCACGGACGACCGCGAGTCCGTACCGGGCGCCCTCTCCGTCTTGGGCCCCAGCCCCCGCGGGTCTGCCCTGTGCCCAGACCCACCTCCATGAAGGGTCCTGGGTCCTTCCTGGGGCTGGCAGCACAGGGGGCCGTCCCCCGCTGCCTCCTGTTCTCACAAACTCAGCTCCCGGAACGGAGCCACCTCTGTGGGGGCATCGCTGATGTCACAGAGCAGCTTCCAGGAGTTGTGACAAGACAGATGGCCCCAAAGCCTGGCTGCTTCCCCATCCTGCCATTTGCAGGAGTCGTCGCTGATCTTTGACCTTGGCGATGCCTGACACGTGATGCGTGCTTGGGACGCCTGTTTTGAGCAGGAACGACTGGGCAGGTGACGGTCACGCGTGGGGGAGCTTGAAGGAGCCCTAATCAGGGAGACGGCTATTGCGGTCAGCTGGAAGCCATGAGTTCCACCTGATGATAATCATACATTAAGTATGCACGTGACGCACCCGCAAAGCTGAAGGTCTATAACCGGGTGAAAGTCAGAGGCAGTCAGAAGAAGTCAGTCAGAAGAAGAGTTCGGGTCGGAAGAAGAAGAAAAGAGTCAGAGCAGTTAAGAAGAAGCTGGAGAAAGAATGAGAAGCCAAAGAGAAAAAGAAGAATATTAAAAGAGTTTAGTTTAAGGAAAAGAGTTTAGTTTAGAAGAGGAAAAGAGAAAGACAGAGACTAAGAATCAAAGATTCCTGCCACTGAATCTCCTCCTGCGGTGTCGTGGCTGCAACAACAGACGGGCGGCTGCAGGAGCTGGCCGGCCAGCGGGAACTCTGCTGTGGCGGTGCTTTCCTGGCAGGAGCCCCCTGCCCTGACTGGTGCTTAGAGCTGACACCCTGACCACTGACTTCATCAGGATGCGGCTGGCGGTATGGGTGGGCAGCGAAGCCCTGGAGAAGAGAAAATGAGAGGGAGAAGAAGCCGGGAGGAGAGAGGAGGCACAGAGAGAAGGGGCCCGGGAGCGGCTGCTGCCCGTCTCCGCGGCGTGGCCTTGCTCGGCCCTCGCTGGGTCAGGCCAG
This sequence comes from Tamias sibiricus, assembly GCA_025594165.1. Classification (NCBI taxonomy): domain Eukaryota; kingdom Metazoa; phylum Chordata; class Mammalia; order Rodentia; family Sciuridae; genus Tamias; species Tamias sibiricus. The sequence continues at coordinate 7,343,404 of CM046662.1, read as the reverse complement.
GGCCGGCGCAGGAGCCCAGGCCCCACTGCACGTGGGAGGCACGGAGCAGGTCCTGCCAGCGAGGGGGCCAAGCGCCATGCAGCATCAGAGCACAGCGGGCACCGGGGCCCAGGTCCCGTCGCAGCTTTCTGCTGTTGAGGCCAGCTCACCCCCGCTCCAGCGGGGCCAGGCCCTTGATGGCTTCCCTCGGAGAAGGGAAAGGGGGAACGCCCCCTGTGGAGCAGCAGCGGTCCTCCTCCGACGACACAGACACGTTCCGTCAGGGCCATCAGCCAGGTGGCAGGAGAGAAGCTGAGGCCAGGACGTGACGCCGACAGCTCCAGTCCTGGGACAGCGGCTTCTCCACAGAAGAAGGCCGGTGGCAGGTGACTTCCGTAGGTCGAGGCAGTGAACTTCGTACCTGGGCAAGGAGCGAGGACCTCAGAAGCGGCGTTGGTGATTTGCTGGGAGCAGTCCTGCTGCCCGTGGTGATGGCTGATCTTGGGCCACACCCTGGGGACCTGCTTTGACGTGCATTATTCTGCCAACCTCACAGGCCACATGAGGGGCATCATGTGACCCCATTCCAGAGCGAGAACCTGAGATCTGAAAGTCTCAGTGACGTGCCCAGGGTCACACAGCTCCTCGGGGCAGGGCGGGGATGGGGACCCAGGTCTGTGCCACTCACGTCCCAAGCACAGCCTCTCATCCTGCTGCTTATCTGTCATTGCAACAGGGTTTGCTTTGTTTCCCTTCCGGAAAGAGAGGTCCCCATTCAGCGCGAAGAGGGCAGCACGATTGATCATGACAATGACAATCCTGTGCGCGTGAGTTGTCAGTGCTGTGGATCTGGCCACCACAAACACAGCAGATGCGGCCCCACGCTTTTGAAAGATCTGATAATTAGGTTCTTATAATTACACACCCTGTTTTCTCAGAGATAGAAAGAAAAAAAAAAATGGGTTTTGCCCGAGAGTTCATTACCAATTGTCGGAAAAGACTATCTTAACTGAACCTGGGAAAATGCAGAGTGTGGAGACAGGCCCTGGGGGCTGGGTCGGGGCGCATGTGGCCAGTGACTTTGCATCTGGAAGGATTTTACTTTTGATGGCTCTGTAACTGGAATATAAAAGGGCTCGGGCCAGGCTTGATTTTAGACTGAGGTCCTTGACTGCAGCTGGTGCTCGCGGCAAGCTGCAAGGGTTGGAGTCCAAAGCTCCTCGGGGTGCTCGGGGCTGGGGACCTGGGGGGACTGACCTCCGTGGTGTCCACTTTCCTTTCTTTGGCGGATGGTCTGGATCCCGCTGTGGGACACTCCCCTCCCCCGCTCGGGGCTCTGGGGCACACAGAGGGGCAGACACTGCTGCTCAGGCCCCGGGCCCTTGGCTTGTCCCGGTGCTCTGAGCAAGTGCGATGAGCTCTTTGAGCTTCAGGTTCCAAACCTGTCCAGTTGGCAGAGATTGTAGCTGTGAGGATTAAACAAGATGAAAAGGCGCGGGCGTTTTATGGGAAATGTGAGCTGTCACCATGGTTATGACTGCCGGTCACGGTCGCATTCCTTCAACCGTTTGGTTAAACACATGCAAATCACAGCAGGTCCCCGGGGAGGGTCTCAGCCATGTCCCTCCCTGCCGAGGCCGGCACCTGCCTCAGTTTCCTTGCTCTGCCCTCTGGCCTGGATGCCTTGCCTCCCGGGCTCCTCTGTTTTCTCCTGGGGTGTCACCAGTTGGTCTGAAGGGCCCGGGGGTCTTCCAGCACCCCCTCTCTGGGGAAACGTCGGTGCCACACAGCTGCAGGGCACGGTACTCAGGCTGGTGCAGGGCCAGGGAGCTGCTGGGCAGCTGTCCTGAGGAGCGGACGCCAAGGGGTGAGCTCCCGGTCTGAGCAAGGCGGGGTGGCCCACGGCCCCCACCTGTCTGTCACTGAGGGCTGCTGGGGTGCTCTTGGACCTCGTGTCTTCTCTCTCCTCCCAGCGTGATGCCCGTGCCCGCCACTGGGTCCACGCATGCTGGAGTGTGAGGGTCCTCCGCTCCTCTGCTTCCTCCGCTCCTCTTCCTTGATCCTCGCCAGCGGCCCAGGAAACGCCATCCCTGAAGAGAGACGGGGCTGGATTCCTCACCATGATGCTAGGAATGGATATCTCCTGATGACATCGGCTCACATCTCTGGGCTGCCCCCATATTCCAGTACCATGTCCCCCACACCATTTCATCCTCACCACCACCACCACCCTGGGAGGAAGTGACTGTCATCGTTGCCATCTTGTTGACACAGAAGATACAGGGATAGAGAAGGTCAATGTGTTAGTTCATTTTTCACTACTAGTACAAAATACCAGGGGCACTCTACTTTGTAAAGAAAAAAGGTTCATTTTGGCTCATGGTTCTGGAGGTACGAGTTCTGTTTGGCTGTGTCTGTGACAATGTCCTCGTAGTCTCAAGCCGTATGCAGGGGACACGGGTGACCGTAGTTCCGGCTGATGGTGCTCTTGTGGCTCAAGTCTCTGAGAAAGCGGGATCAAGGATTCCTCAAGAAATCCGCGTTTTTGGTGGAGCAAAACTTGAAGGGGCCCATGAGGTGCAGGCGGGGGACATTAGTGGTTCTCGGTGGCGCGGCGTGGGAAGCCGAGAGCATCAGTCTGCAGGACCCTCAGCCGGGCGTGCAGGCTGAGCCTACGCGCTCAGGCTGGTGGAAAAATGCAACTCCCGTGACTGCTGTCCCTGCGGCCACCCAGTGGGCCTTGACATGCGGATTTGGGGATTACATTATTTAGAAAATGGAACCGAAGGCTCAGAGGAGGAGAATGGCCTGAGGCCACAGCTCGGTGGCTGAAGGACGTGTCAACATCAGAGGAGAAGAAATGAGACAGGCAGGGCCACAGGGAGCCAGAGGGCAGCCTGGTCTGTGCTTGGGGGTCAGAAATCAGAAGGGCACGTCCCTGTGGGCTGTGAACACAGAGGGCCCAGCCTGCAGGGCGTTCCCCAGGACTGGCCCAGGCAGAAAAAGTAGCTCCTTTTATATTTGCTCCGCGTCCCCATTCCCAGGAGGCTGGGCACTGACCACAGGCCGTAAGTGTACAGACCAGTCAGGTGACTTCCGGGGAGACCACTGGGCACCAGGCGACTTCTAGGTGCCAGGTTAAGAGCAAGCTGAGGGCAGAGACCACATGCCGCTCTCCTTTGTTCTAATGAGAAACAGCTAGAAATAATCATGACCTAAAGGCCAGGGGACGAGGACCGGAGATGAGGAGAGATGGTGGCCGAGAGGTTGGAACGTCTCTGGCTTCTTGGGGGAAGGGGGCTCGTGCTCGGGGCCGCTGCCACCCTGCCTTGGCAGCCACATCCTGCACACTTCAGCTGGAAGGAGGCCGCCCCGTCGGAGCCGGTGCTGACGGGGGAGGGGCTGGGGCTGAGCAGCCGGAGGGATGCCCGCCAGGAGCACAGGCCAGCCACCTGTAGTCAGGCAGAGTGTCCTCTCTGCAGGAGATCGCACTGCTCCTGGGACCACCCATCAGGCCAGGATGCAGACAGGAGGTGCAGGTGCTTCCCGAGCGCCCCACAGCTCCAGACTGATTTTCCAGGCACCAGGATCTTCCCTATGGTGTATGAAAAAAATTCTTCTTTGCTTTTCTTCTCCCGAACAATCACTGTTGAATGCATAAAATCAAGCAATGCATGCATACATTTTCAGCATGAAAGATTAAAATAATCTAGACAAATGCAGAACAAAGGGAGCAGTTTTCTCTAAATTCCCCTCCATCCCGATTTCCTCCCTGACAATCTCCGTTGGGAACAGTTGAGCTTGCATCTTCGGGGCTCTTCTATGCAAATATGTTCAAATTCATTACAATAGCACAGTTGATCCTGGATTTTATGACTCTGGCCATTAGCAGTGAGCCACAGCTCCAGCCAGCCAGGAGACCAAGAGAGGACAAGGCCAGGGCTGCTCAGGGTGCCCTATGCCCATTTGTGCTGAAAATGATCAGTACAGCATCCAACAAAGAGCACGAGGCTTCCAACTTTCTTACAGAATAGGCTCCGTGTCAGATGAGTCTTCCCACCTGTAGGCTGGCATCGTGTCCTGAGCCTGAGGAAGCAGGGCTGGGCTAAGCGGCGGTGTTCAGTAGGTTGGTGTAGTACATGCATTGCACTCTCTGGTATTTCTGGCTTGTGATGTGTTCCTTGCACATTGAGGCACATCTGTATCCACATCTGAGCTCAGAGACAGAAGGAGAGTTTGCCCTTAGCACCATGACTTAACTTCTCTACCTTACGGTATGGATTGAACAACTCTCTACGTCGAAAAATATGTAAATGTTTAAATGTTTTCCGATGACACGTTCCAGAACGTTTTTTTAATCATTGTCCTCATTTTTCCTACTGATAAAGAAATAGTATTTATGACGTGGGCAGCCTGTTATCATACAACAAATTTCCAGATTTATTTAGCTGTTCCCGCACCCTCTATTTTGTTCTGTTAACCAGTCATTTACTTCTGAACCACCAAACACACGATTTTAATTGCTGTAGCTCTGTAGTCTGTAGTACAGCAAGTTCTGGATTGTCATTTTTGAGAATTTCCCTCGTGATTTTTACATGTTCTATGTCAAGTTTAAAACCGACCTCCCTTCCTTGTGGTCATTCTGGGGGTGGAGCCTCGGGTCTTGCTCACGCTGGGCGGACACTCTGCGCTAGGGTCTGCCTCCGAGCCCCGCCTTCTGCATCATCCGCGGGAATTTTGATTTTCATTTGTGCTCAATTGGTAAGACTTAATAATTTTCTTCAGATGGGTCTTGCACAGTTTGTATTAGGCTTATTCTTAGATATTATGTGTGCATTTCTTTGTTTTTATTATGAGCGAATCTTTTTTTTTTTTTTTTTTTTTTTTTTTTTGTGTGGTGCTGGGAATTGAACCCAGGGCCTTGTGCATGCTGGGCAAGGGCCTGCCCACTGAGCCACATCCCCAGCCCATGAGTGGGATCTTTAATCACATTTCATCTTCAGTTATCATACACGAAAGGAAATTCCTCGTTTTTTAAAATGTTGTCTCTATTTCTATTCCTCTTTTACTGATGCCTCTTATTAGGTCTGTTGTTTTGTTACCTGATTTTCTAGGGAGACAATGTTACTGCCTGCAAACCACGTTGACTTTCTTGGCTTAAAGTGTGATTCCTTTATTAATAGATATCCATAGCCACGCAGTCTCAGTGCCTTGGCTGGGGCGCTGGGTGTGACGCTGTATCTACGCAGGGATGTGACGGGAAGCGCCTTCCTGTCTAGGGCCTACGAGGAGCTGGGTCTGTATTTCATGCGTGTGTCTCATGTTCGCCGAGTATCAACTATTAGGTTGTGATTTTATTTCCGCTCAGATGGATATATAATTTTATCAAGCCTTTTCAAGGCCTCTATTGAAACAATCATACATTATTTTCTTCTCTAATCTGTGGGGCTGGTGAATTATATGAATAGATTTTTTCTGATATTAAATAGTGAAGCACCCCGACATTATTTTAAATATGCCACCGGGCTTGACTTGCTATTTCATTTTATAGCTAAGTCTCTGGGTGCACGTGGCCTACTGTTTCAGTTTTCGGTTTGATACTGGGTTTTTTTCCTCTGAGATGAAGCAGAAATAATGTCTTCTATTTGATGTTTACTTTATACATCATAGACAGCGTTTTTTAAATTTGTTTGTTTTTAATTTGAAAGAACTTGCCATAAGCTTCCTAGTCTTTGGTCCCCTTTCTGATTTCCTCATAGTTACTCATCTATTTAGGTTTTCCTCTGCTTCTGGGATCAGTCTAAGTTCTCTGCGTTCCCTGAAGCCACGCACCTCCCCAGGTGGTCACATCAGAAGACAATGGGAGACACTGACAGGTTCGCCCAGGCCTGGGGACCTTGCTTTCCCAGTGCCTTTCTCATATCACTCTGATCTACAGGTCCTCACCTTCTCCTCTTTCTGAAGTCATTTCTTAAATATCACCTCTGATTTTCTTGATAAAGAGTTGTCAGAAATTTCCTATTAGATTGGTCGTTGCAAAAGACCATCTCTGGCGGTAGTGATCTAATCTCCTGATGTTGTTTTGCTTGTATTCTATTTCCTTAATGTCTGCTTTCATCTTTTTAAACCCCTTCCTTCAGAGAGTGAGTGGTTTTGTTCTTTTCTGTCTTTTGCAGACGCGTGTTAAGTCCTTTTCTGGTCAACTTTGATGGTGTTTCTAGCAGGTGCGTTTACAGCCATAGATTTTTCTCCAGGTGGTGGACGGGTGTTGACGGTCTCAACAACATGACACAAGATGCCTCCCGTCCTCGGGCACCCTGAGTAACCGTGCTGTGAGCCTGGCCGTTGGTTCAGCATCAGATCAGACTCCAGCATCAGCACCTGCAAAGTGGCCCTCAGCGACACGCAGCTCGTCCCACAGCCTCTGGTGGGCTCAGCTGGAAGCCCCTCCTGTCGGGCCTGTGGCTCTCTCCTTCCCAGTGTCCTCTGCACCCATGCTAGTGCAGGTAGCAGCCCACCCTTCAAGGATTCCCCAGCACCTGCCACATGCTGAGCACATGTCACATGTCACCTTGCAGCAGGGAACCAGATACAGTCTCTGTCCCTGGAGAATCCCAGTCCAGCGGGGGACACGCGGGTAAGTGGGTGGCTGTGCAGGGTGCTCCAGGCCACAGGGAGCCAGAGAGGACCCCACGGGGGCTGTGCTCAGGCCGAGGCGCCCGGGGCTCACAGGGAGGCCCCTCCAGGCAGAGCAGCAGAGGTCAGAGGTCAGAGGCCCAGGGAGTGCTCGGCTCTCCAGGGGGAGCTCAGTCCAGCTGGACCCAAGGCCACGTTTTGGGGGATGACGCTGGAGGGACTCCGGGTAGTGCTGGGGACGTCACCCCATGCTGTGTACACGAAGGCGGGAGGTCTGGGCTGGATCATGTCTGGATAGACATGTGGCCTCTGGGTGGGGGCGGGAGATGGAAGTCGGAGCCACCAAGGCAGAGGCGGCGCAGAGGTCCAGAGCCCGTGAGAGTGGACCCCAGAGGCCCGCCGGGCCACGTTGCTACGGCTTGAATGTGGCCCTCAAAGTTCACGGGGTGGAAGCCTCATCCCAAGGTCGAATGCTGATGGCACTGGGAGGTGGGGACTTTGGGGGTGACTGGGACTGGATGGCGTCATGAGGGCAGCCCCCGGTGGCATCTGGGTGCTCCACGGGCGAAGGTGGGCACTGCGAGCTGGCACCCCTGCTGACTCAGCGCGTGGCTGTGGACGCTGTCAGCAAGGCCTCAGCAGAGGCGCAGCTCGGCGCTCGCTCCTGGTCTCCAGAGCTGGGCGCCACACGGACCTCATTGTTCAAGAGTCACCCAGCCTGCGGCCTCAGTGACAGCAACGGGACACGGATGACAACACCAGGCCTTCTCCGGGCCATCAGCCTCATGGCCTGAAGACAGAGAGCCAAGAGCCTGTGCAGAGTCCCTTCCCTTCCCTATGGGCCGGGCCTGAGCCAGGTGCTCCTGGGACCCCGTCCCCCACTGCACTGTGCAGGGGAGCGCGAGGAGCAGGCCGGGCCGCACGTCCCCCCACCCCCACATGGACAGGTCACTGTGCTGCTCGTAACCTACTCCTCACCCGTAAGGAGGGGGGATCTAATGTGAAGACGCCCGCCAGGTCCTTCTCCCCATCTTGCTGCTCCTGTTGAGACGCGAGCATCCGTCTGTGTTCCGACCCTTGCCTGGGCGCTGTGCAAGGGCTAGTCTTGTTTTCTGTCCCTTGGGGGAAATTAAAAGCCTTCACTGGATGGCCGCAAATAAATGGTTTGTGTATTTTATGGAAGAGGAAAGAAAAAAGAAGCTTCCCCACAAAAGGCCCCTGCCTGGCGGCGCCCTCCCAGCCGTCTGTGCGCCCCGACACACCGTGGTGGCTTTGTTCGTGCCTCCCCCTCACAGCCTAATGATATTCCCAGAGGTGGCAAAGGAGAGCTTTGGGTTGCCATGGAAACCAGGCTCCCGCAAGAGCCCAGAGAATCTCGCCCTAGGAGGAGGCTGCGGATCTCTCCCGTTGCTGGGGAGCAGGGCAGGCCATGAGGTTGGGGGCAGGGACGGCGGAGACTTTCATGTGCCACCCTGGTCCCCGGCCCGAGGCAGAGAAGGACCAGGAGGCCAGAGTGTGCATGGGTCCCACAGCCCTTGTCTAGGGGTCTCCACTCCCAAGTCCAGATATGACTGTGGGTGGGAGAAGGGCAGGGCCGGCGGGAAGAGGGCACCCTGCCACCACCATGGGCACCCTGGGCCCACTGAGTTGCCCTGAGTGGACCCCGGCCACGCCAGGCTCCCAGCTCACGGGAACCTTGCCAGATCTTGCCGGGAGATGCCAGCGCCCCGCGATCCTCTGCCGCGCACCTGGGATGCCAGCGCCCCGCGATCCTCTGCCGCGCACCTGGGATGCCAGCGCCCCGCGATCCTCTCCCGTGGCACCTGGGATGCCAGCGCCCCGCGATCCTCTGCCGTGCACCTGGGATGCCAGCGCCCCGCGACCCTCTGCCGTGGCAGAGCCTCCCCACGTCTCCACTCCTAGCTCTTCCCCGCGGCCCCCCAGGGGAGGAAGTCACCTGCGCCCAAGCACAGGGGCGGCCAGGGAGGCTGGCGGGCGGGCCGCGGAGCAGAAGGAACTTCAGTGTCCAGCTCCGCCACGCAGGGCTCCTTCAGGGCCAGGATGCAGAGGGCCAGGGAGGCTGTGGGGAGAGGCTGGCTGGCACTGAGGTCTCCACAGTGGGAGGGTTAGAAGAAGGTCAAGCGCCCCAGGTGTTAGGGACGGGGTCCTGGGGGAGGTGACATGAGCCCACTCTTGCCTCCACAGCAGCCCCGGGCCCTTACCTGCAGCCCTGAGCATGGGGGGCTGCAGCACCCCCTTTGCACACGTGGTGGTGGAGGCTGGGGAGAAGCAGCGAGGCTCCCCCCACGCAGGCGGGCGGCAGGCGGACCGGGGGCGGGCGTGGGCGTCTGGCCCCTCGCTCCAGCAGAGGCAAGGCCGCCCTGGGGTGAGTGGCAGAGGACGCTCCTGAGGGCCTGGCCTGTGCTGGGCGCCCCCCGCCACACACACGCTCTCAGGGGTGCGCTTGTGCACGCTCACACTCACGGTGCCCTCAGGTGCACGTTCACCTGTGCACACTCATGCACTCACTGTCCTGTGCTTGCTCACACACTCAGTCCTGCACATACACTCCTGCTCACACCCACTCACAGACAAGCATATGACACTTCTCTCCCTCCCTTCCTCTCTCCCTCTCTCTCTCTCCCTCTCTCCCTCCCTCCCTCTCTCCCTCCCTCTCTCTCTCCCTCCCTCCCTCTCTCTCTCCCTCCCTCCCTCTCTCCCTCTCTCCCTCCCTCCCTCCCTCCCTCCCTCTCCCTCCCTCCCTCCCTCCCTCCCTCTCTCCCTCTCTCTCCCTCTCCCTCTCTCTCCCTCTCTCTCTCTCTCTCCCTCCCTCTCTCCCTCCCTCCCTCTCTCTCTCCCTCTCTCTCTCCCTCTCTCTCTCCCTCCCTCCCTCCCTCTCTCTCCCTCCCTCCCTCCCTCTCTCCCTCTCTCTCTCCCTCCCTCCCTCCCTCTCTCCCTCCCTCCCTCTCTCTCTCCCTCCCTCCCTCCCCTCTCTCCCTCCCTCCCTCCCTCCCTCTCTCCCTCTCTCCCTCCCTCCCTCCCTCCCTCCCTCCCTCTCTGACACACACACCTGCCTTTGTCTGTGCTGTGGGCCTGGCAGTCACACTGATGGTGAGCACTGAGGCACTGGCCACACCCTGCTGGACACTGTCCCTGTCCCTGTATCTCTGGCCCCCACTCCCAGGCCCTCAGCAAACCTCTCCTCCAAAGCAGCCAGCCAAGCGGCGGCCAGCACGGCCAGCCCGGGGAGCCCAGGCCTCTGCCCCTCCTGGGACTCTCCCCAAGCTCAGCCAAACCCTCAGGGTAGCCACAGCAGTTTCCAGACCCAGGTTCCCACAAGCCTGGGCCCCTGACCTCAGAGCATTGGCTGGTGTCCCTGCAGAGCCTGCGTCTCCTCTGCTGCCCCTCTGCTGGGCTCCGTCCCCACCTCTGCCCACTGGCACCCTGTCTCCGAGTCCACTAAAGACTCTGGGTCCTGCGGGACTCCGTTCTTTGGCCAGCAGCGTGTGTTCAGGTTCTGGGCCAGGCCTACGGCTATCCTGGGATCCCTTTAGTGGGACAGGTCAGCATTTAAGGAGGGGTGGAGCGGAGCAGCATGGGAACACCAGGCGGTTCTTAGCGACAAGGCCGGGCTCCGTACCCAGAGGACACGCTGAGCTGTGGACCGGCGCGCGGCCGGGTTCCGAGGCGAGCTGCTGCCCTCCTGCGGCTGGGGCTCAGGGCCTTGAAAGCTGGGGGAGCCCTGGCTGTCCTGGAGACCCCTCTGGGAGGTCCAAGCCCTCTCCTGGGCTTCTCCCACCTTCCCCAGCTGTGTGGCAGGGGCCGCCTCTCCCCAGGTAGCCCGCAAGCTGCCGGGGCACTGCCAGTCCGCTCTGGCTGGCTTAGAACGCCTCAGCCAGCAGAGCTGCCTGTGGACAGTGGCCGCATTGTTCAGGGATAATAAGAAAAAGAAGCCTGAGCCGCTCAGACAGGGCGTGTTTGGACTGTTTTTGATCAGTGCTTGGTTGGCTCCACGGCTGTGCACGCCGTGGCTGGGGAGGGGCTGCTGTCAATCAAGGTGCTGTTACCGTGGGCACTGCTGTAGCTCAGGACCCAGCAGGCAGCGCTAAACCGGACGTTGGCCCCTCTGCTGGGCCTGTCAATCACAGCTGCAGTCAGCTCCCGTCATGGAGACAAAGTATCTGAGATACACAGCTAAGAGGAGGAAATGGCTATTTTGCGTCACAGTTTCAGAGGTTCAGTCCACAGTCAGGTGGCCCAGCACTCTTGGGCAGTCCATCATGGAGGACCGGCAAGGAGGAGGAAGGATGCTCACTCCATGGTGGCCAGGAAGGGGGGAGAGAGGGAGGGAGAAAGAAGGATGGGGGAGGGGGAGGGTAGGAGGGAGGGAGAGAGAGGGAGAGAGAGAGGGAGAGAGAGAAAGAGGGATGGGGGAGAGGGGGAGGGTAAGAGGGAGGGAGAGAGAGAGAAAGAGGGATGGGGGAGGGGGAGGGTAGGAGGGAGGGAGAGAGAGGGAGAGAGAGAAAGAGGGATGGGGGGAGAGGGGGAGGGTAAGAGGGAGGGAGAGAGAGAAAGAGGGATGGGGGAGGGGGAGGGTAGGAGGGAGGGAGAGAGAGGGAGAGAGAGAAAGAGGGATGGGGGGGAGAGGGGGAGGGTAAGAGGGAGGGAGAGAGAGAAAGAGGGATGGGGGAGGGGGGGGAGGGTAGGAGGGAGGGAGAGAGAGGGAGAGAGAGAAAGAGGGATGGGGGAGAGGGGGGAGGGTAAGAGGGAGGGAGAGAGAGAAAGAGGGATGGGGGAGGGGGAGGGTAGGAGGGAGGGAGAGAGAGAGGGAGAGAGAGAAAGAGGGATGGGGAGAGGGGGAGGGTAAGAGGGAGGGAGAGAGAGAAAGAGGGATGGGGGAGGGGGAGGGTAGGAGGGAGGGAGAGAGAGGGAGAGAGAGAAAGAGGGATGGGGGAGAGGGGGAGGGTAAGAAGGAGGGAGAGAGAGAAAGAAGGATGGGGGAGGGGGGAGGGTAGGAGGGAGGGAGAGAGAGGGAGAGAAAGAGGGATGGGGGAGGGGGAGGGTAAGAGGGAGGGAGAGAGAGAAAGAAGGATGGGGGAGGGGGAGGGTAGGAGGGAGGGAGGGAGAGAGAGGGAGAGAGAGAGGGAGACCCAGGGAGGGTGTGAGGGAGGGAGAGGGGGGAGTGAGGGAGGACCCATCTCCCCTCCAAGGGCACCTCCCCCACTAGCCCTGCCCCCAGTCCCCACCCCCCAGCAGTGCCCCCAGCTGGGGGCTGAGCCTTCCACACCTGAGCTTTTGCCCGACACTTAAGGCCCACGTTCTAGCCCACACCTAATTCCAATTTCCAACTCCGAGACCACTTCCTCAGGGAAGAGCCTGACCTGTCCATCTAAAGTGGCCTTTGTCCACCCCTCTGGCAGATGAGCCCGTTTATCTCCTTCCTGGCTCTCACTGCGACCTTGGGTTGGCGTATTCATCTAGGGAGCGCCCCCTACCCGGGGATGCCCCCCTCAGTCCCCGCCCCCCCCCCCCCACCCCGCCCAGACCGGCACAGGGAAAGGACCCAGTAAATCTGCAGGCTCGGAGGCCTTAGGGTGTCCTCCTCCTGTCTGCGCTTGCGTCTTATACGTGGGAAGTGGAGGGTTGGTGCCACTCTGGGTGTCCCTTCCAGGCCGAGGCCCCTGAGCCTCAGTCAATGTCGCTGTGGTCCCTGGCGCCCGGCGTGCCCCTGCTCCACCAGGTGGGCCTCTGCCCGCGCAGGTCAGGGGTAGAAGCCAAGCGTCCTCCTCTGACTCCAGAAGGCAGCTCCCGTCCCCGTCTCCCCCACAGCCGGGCGGGAGTCCAGTCAAAACAGGGGAAAACACAGGTAGCTGCTTCCTGAGCCCGCGCAGCTCGCCTGCTCCGTGCCCCGTGCTGGGACACGGGCACTGACAGCGGCCCTGGCCGGGGAGCCCTGGGTCTGGGTTTACAGAGAGGAGAAGGAGCCCAGCAGGTGGCGGGGCTGAGAGGTCAGAGTGCGGGGGCTCAGGTCCCCCCTCAGAGGCCTGCCGGCTGTGCCAGCCCCTCGCGGCCTCAGCTTCCCTTTCTGCAGAATCGAGACCCACCCGCACCCACGCCCGGGCTGCTCGGACCTGGTGAGCCCGGCCTGTCCAGGTGCGTGGGGGACTGGAGTCTGCTGCCACCTCCCCTCCCGCCACCCCCCCCCCCCCGGGCCTGCTCAGTGACTGGTAGTTCTCAAAGTGAGCACCGACCCGCGGAACCAGCACCACCCTGAAACTTGCTAAAAATCCCGACTCTGGGGCTCCAGCCCAGCTTGAATCAGAAACTCTGGGCCGGGGGCTGAGGCTTCAACAGCCCCCCGGGAGTTCTGATGCACCTTCACCAGCCCCGCCCCTCCCCGCCGGCTTCCTGTGAAGGAGGCACTTGAGGCCAGGCCCCAGGTAAGACCCCCGCAGCTTCACCTAGGGCCGTGACAGAGCAGGGACTGTCAGCTAAATTACAGGGCTGTCCCTTCTTACCGCGAGGAGAGCATCCTAAGACAATCTCACCTCAGAGATGTGACGAGGTGAAAAGAAAATTGCCTCTTGGCACCGGTGGGGCTGGCAGTAGGAGGCTGAGAAGGAAGTTGTCACTGCTGCCGCCCCTCCCCAGAGCTTCCCAGCGGTGACTGTGCCCGGGCTCACGGGGGTGCACGTCCCCACGTCTGAAAACGCTGACCTCGAGGTTGAGTCCCCAGCCGCCTGTTCCCCAGGCAGAGGGAAGGGTTCTGAATGCATCTGCCCTGGAGCAGCGCTGGGTGCCCGGGAGATGACCGCCTGTGACCGGCTTGAACGTGGCATGACGCATGCGTGCACCAGAACACCACGGTGCCCCGGGAGGGCGCGGTTTTATGCTGCCTCCAAACTCCCAGGACCGGGTTTGTTCCTGGTGTCCTCTGACCTGACCCCCTGCAGGCTCAGAGGTGACGCAGCAGAAAGTCCCCAGTGCCCTGGAGCCAGGGAGAGGCCAGCCTCGGCCGACCTCCCTGCAGGACACGGTGGTTGGCGGTGGAGCCAGAGGTGGCCTGGACCGGCCCTGGTGTTCCGGCTTCTCTTCCGGCCACCCTCCCTGGAAGGCAAGCCCCGGTGTGCCGAGGGTCACGCAGCTGTGCCCTCGGGAGCCTTTCGGGGACGCGGGTCAGAAGCCCAGCCCTGGGCAGCAGGGTGACCACCATGGACGAGGAATGAGTGCCCACTCACACGTCGCCAAGAGAGCCGCCGCAGGTGTCCCTCACCCCCAGGAGTGTGCCAGGTGACAGACACGGTGTCAGCTCGATGGGTCACTCCGCCACGCGTGTAAACGCTGGAACTCCACACTACGTGCTGGAAGTAGATGGATCTTGATCAGTCGATTGTGAAAAACAACAACAGTAAAAACAGAAAGCTGGACTGGGGTGTGGCTCAACGGCAGAGGGCTTGCCTGGCATCAAGGTCCTGGGTTCCAGCCCCATTCCCACAAAACAAAACAAATAAACAACAGCAACAACAAAAAGAAAGGTGGGAAAGAAAGCCGACCTGGAGAGGGCTTGACACAAGACAACAGGACCATTTAAGGCTCACAAAACTCGGATGTCTAGATCCACCGTCAGGCACGTCTTGATCCAGGTGCATGTTACAAGATCAGTGAGAAATCGCCCCAGGCTGGGCTCGCCCTCCGTCGCCCCGGAAGCTCCACGCTCATACTCCACCAGTAACCAGAGCCTCCAGGAGGGGAAGCGTCCTTTCCTACAGCTTCCAGTCAAAGCTCCAGGACCCAGGCTGGTTGGCCTGGCTTGGGTCAGGTGCAGGGGCTGCCCCAAGTGCCGAGGCAGGAGCTGGCCAGGAGAGGGCAGCACGCCAGCCCACGGGTCCTGTGGACGGAGGAGAGTGGGCTCCCCTGATGGAGAGTCAGGCCTCTGACCAAAGGAAGCAGGGAAGGACGCTGGACAGAAGGACTTCAGCCAGGCACCGGGGCCTTCCCAGGACGTGGGCACTCGGGACAGACTGGGCCACTGACTGTGAGCCAGCCCTGGATCCGGCAAGGCCTGAGTGTGTCCCCAAGGGTGCAGGTGTCAGACACCTGCTGCCTGGTGTGGCGATGCGAGACGGGACCGTTAGGGCCGGGGCCTAGTGGGAAGCGATTAGGTTCCATGGGCCCGGCTTGTCCTCAGGAGGCTGGTCGTGAAAGCGTGACCCCGAGCCTGAATTGCTCTCTGGCTTCCCGTCTTGTCATGTGATCTCTCCTTGGCACATGACCCCACCATGATGCCATCTGCCATGAGGTCCTCACCAGAGCCAAGCCACTGCGAGGGCCATATCCAAGGACCTCCAGAACTGTGAGCTAAATACACCTTTTTAGTTTACAAAGTCACCCAGCCTCAGGCATTTCACTGTAGTAAAACAAAATAGACCAATGCAGTAAGAAATGTTCCCAGTGTTCCTAGAGAGGGGCCAACATGTAGAGTATTCCCAGTTTCTCCTGGCAACCTGGGTCCACCGTACCAAGCTGAGTGACTTCAGGCTGGTTTTAGAGCCTCTCTGTGCCTTTGATTTTTCATGGTAAATGATGATCATGGTGGCTTGCATGGTGTGATGACCCAGCCACTACGCAGGGTTGCTATGGAAGGAAAGGAGATCAGACATATTAAGATCATGAACTTTCAGCAGTGTTCTCCCTATGAGTCCCTCCAGGACGCCAGGACCCTCACCAGCTGTGTGGCGTTTCTGAAGTGGGAGATCAGCACACCTGGCCCGTGAGCGTGTGCAAACACCAGCACAGCTCGTCTCCATTCTGGCCTGCACAGACCGTCGGGGTCTGCCCACGCTCTCCTTCACAGACGTCTTTAGGAATTCATTCAGACAGCATCCTGGGCACGGGGGACAGGGCGGTGGCCAAAGGGTGTGGGCCCTGCCCTCGGGCTAGGTGGTGAGAGGGGCCTTGTGTGTGGGGGGACACAGGGAAGGACAGGGCTGGGAGGCAGGGGAGGGCCTGGAGAGGAGGCCAGTGGGGTGCAGTGGGGTGCAGTGGGCCAGAGACGTGGCTCGCCTGTCTGCGGCGTGTGCTGCGGCAGGGCCTGGGCCGGGCCAGCAGGGCAGGGCCCTGTCGGGAGGGAGGGCAGGCCTCCCCTGGAGGCTGAGGATCAGAGGCCGTTGACAGTCTGCTCAGCTTCCCCCACCAGGCCCCCGAGGGTGACGAGGTGACGTGGAGATGGCTGTCCCTGCTTCGCTGACAGAGCCAGGAGCAGGAGGGAGTGCCACAGACCTCTGGGAACACAGTCTGGGCCATCCCTGTGGGGCTCTGTGCCCAGGGCTTGTCACGGGTCACCTCTCACCTTCAGGCGACCTGGAGCCAGGGGTTGGGGAGTGGATCAGCTCCCTGGGGCTCGGGGCACCTCCTGCGGTGGCCCTGCCACACCTCTGCCAGGGGGCGCTGCTCCCGTCAGTCCGTCTTCACACCCTGCAGCAGGGGCTGCCGCCACCTGGGGCCCAGGGGCCAAGGAGTGGGCCCTCCCCGCCGGGGCGGGTCTCGGGGCCACCCCCAGGGGTCAGGCTGGGGCATGCGGCGATGTTCTCACATCACCTCCCAGGCAGCGGGGACGCAGCAGCCAGGGACAGGGGACAGGGCCACAGTTCCTTCGTCCTCGCATCCCCGAGGTCCCGCCTGCGCACCAGACCTGAAGCACAGCCCCTTCCTCCAGGTGCGGGTGGAACTGACGATGTCCTCACGCCACAGACAAGAGGCCCCGACGCCAGTGGCTAGCGGGGCCTTTCCCCATCGCCTGGGCTGAAGGGCAAAAATCACACCAGGGACAGCCGTGCAGCCAAGAGGTTGATTCACCAGCCTTTATGGCTGGTTGGAGGTAGAAGAAGTACAGGGAGAGAGGAGTCAGGGAGAGGGGAGTGTGCGAGCTCTGGACGGAGGGCGGGTCCTGGTCACTGGCTGTGGTCTCTGGAGCTGCTGGCTGGGGCAGCTGCCGTCAGGCTGGAGACGGTGGGTCTGGAGCTGTTGTAGCAGCTGCTTCCTCTCTGCAGGGAGGAGCTGTTGTGTCTGAGCTCGGGGCAGGCAGGAGCTTTAAATAGGGATTTCTGGTGGGGGGTGTGCCAGAGCAACCTTTAATGCTATTGACTCTTTGCCCAGGGAACAGGGCGACCTTTAAGCTGATTGGCTCCTGCCCAGGGAAAATGAAACCAGGTTGCTTCTCATGGAAAGTCCCATGGGGGAGGTGGCCCATGGCCCAAGCCTGTCTATCATGGGCCCTTTCCAGTTTCCAAACACACGCCCGTCACTGGCTTGGAAAAAGAGGTCTACACTGCCCTCCCCACGTGCCTCCCCAGGGAGATTCCTGGGAAACGGGCTCCTTCTCTGGGGGGTAGACTTGGATTTCCTCTTTCTTTCTAGTGCTCTGTAAAGCCTGATAGGCGTGTGTGCGCACGCGCGCACACACACACACACACACACACACACACACTTTGGTAAACTAAATAGTGTCTCCCTCCAATATGTGCCCATACTCTACCCGCAGGAACCCGCGAGCGTTGCCTTAAAGGGCAGAGGACTCTGCGCCTGTGGCTAAGCGTTGGAGGTGACCCCCTAGAGAAAGACTGAGGGGGCGGAGGTCTTCAGCTCTCTCAGAGGAGAGCACCCCAAACCCCAAACTCTGAACTCTGAAGTGCTCACAATCTGAAACCTTTTTTTTAAAAAAATATGATTTTGATTTATTGTGCCAATCTATATAGTTTGATTGGAAGTTGATTTATTCACAATTAATATGATTACAGACAGCGAAGAATTTCCATTTGCTGTTCTTCTTTCTTTTGCTGTCTTATGTCTTTTTTTAGTTTAATTAATTAATTAATTTTAATCAGGCATATATGACAGCAGAATGCCTTTTGGTCTTTGTACTCGATTGCAGCACAACTTTTCATTTCTCTGGTTGTACACAATGTAGCGTGGCACCCTATGCGCAGTCACACATGTGCCTAGGGTAATGATGTCCATCTCATCCCACCATCTTTCCTGCCCCATGCCCCTCCCTTCCTCCCTCCTCTTTGCCCAATCAAAGTTCCTCCATTTTTCCCACGCCCTCCCCCATTTTTCCCATGCCTTCCCCATAGGGACCAGCATCCTTTTATCAGAGAGAACATTAGGCCTTTGGTTTTTTGGGATCAGCTTACTTCGCTTAGCATGATACACCCCAACTCCATTCATTTACCTCTGAAACCTTTTGTTAAGAAATATTTTATTTTTTAGTTGTAGTTGGACACAATACTTATATTTTATTTGTTTACTTTATGTGGTACTGAAGATCAAGCCCAGAACCCAGATCGAACCTAGCACGTGCTAGGCGAGCGCTCTACCGCTGAGCCACAACCCCAGCTCCACCTCTGAAACCTTTTGATCACAGACACGGCACCACAAGTAGAAAATTCCACACTGTGGAACTTTTGTTTGATGCACAAAATTATTTTAAGAATCATATAAAATTGGGCTGTGGCTGTGGCTCAGTGGTAGAGCACTTGCCTGGCACGTGTGAGGCACTGGGTTTGATCCTCAGCACCACATAAAAATAAAATAAAGGTATTGTGCCCACCTACAACTAAAAAAGTACATATTTTAAGAAATCATATGAAATTATTTTCACGCAGTGTGTCTGAGGTGTATGTGGAACAACTGGCTCTTGGGTGTGGACTCAGGCACATCCCAAGACAGCTCATTTTGTATATGCACATATTCCAAAATCCAAGAGCGCCCCAAATCTGAAGCCCTTCTGGTCCTGAGCATTCAGATGAAGGGAGTGCACCTATGGTGCATCCTTTCCTGTTCAGTGAGGGGATTTGCGAGGCCTCCCACCATCCTGTGAGACCCACCGTTCAGGGAGCAGAGGGGTCCAAGAGATGGACTGGTCCCTCCTGTGGGCACCTGCTTTGAAGGAAGGGGTTGGTTTGCTGATGGGGCTCGACCAGGCTGGGGCTCTGGGTGTCTCCAGAGGGAACCCCACTGGAATTCTAGAACCAGCAGTGGGAGGGAGCAGGGGGGCCAGGCCTCACCTAGATGAGCCGTTTTGGGACATAGGATCATCCTTGGAGAAGGTCCTCCTCCTCCTCCTCCTCCTGTCTCCCCTGGTGGCACCTGCAGCTGTTCTGAGCAGGGGCACAAGCACTTAGAAGGAAACTCAGAGAGATGACAGCCTTGCTGGGCTCCTGCTGCCGCATGGCCTTTCAGCACCCAGGGTGACGGCTTCCTGCAGAGCCCAGGGCCAAATGTCAGGGAGTGACTGCCAGAGGGCCACGGCCCGAGCAAAGCCCGACCAACACCTCCCCCCCGGGACTGTGACAGAGGAGGCACAGGAGACTCCCCTTCTCTCCGGGACAAGCGTCACCAGGGCAGCTGGGGAGGTCAGGCAGTCCAGGCTGTAGGTGGCCTGCTCACGGTCGGCTTTCTTGGCGCCCACAAGGGAACCTGGTCTGCCTTCCGAATTCATGTGACTGTGAAGTGGAGGACACACCCAGAAGTGGGCTTCCCAGCCCCTCTCGGTGCGGCCAAGTTGACAGTTAGGACCAGCCACGCCTGTGCTGCCGGCTCTCTAGCCTCCGTCCTGCAGCAGGTGGAGGAGGGACGTCCTCCTACTGACCCTGGTGTGCCTGCCATGACCCAGGCCCAGGTCCTCTGGCCTGCTGAGTCAGGCTGATCCTCCCTCAACCCAGACCCACACCTGACCCTGGGCAGCCCCCGGCTACTCCCATGAGGCCTTGGGAGCACCAGGCTCCTTATGCAAATGGGCTGCCTCAAAGGGCCTGTTTCAGCAGCCACTGTGTGCCAGGGAATCGAGCACTAGTAACTACCGTTTATTAAGAGCTTATGATAATTAAAAAGATGACTCTATTTTCTATACAAAAAATAAAACAAAAAACACAACTGACAAGGAATGATTTGTCCAAGGCCAAACCCATCAAGGTGCGGACGTGAGCTGAGGCCGCGGGTTCCTGAGTGCGGGCACCCGCACTTGGCTGTGACACCCTCGGAACCCCGATTGCTTTAGTGCTCCCCCAGGCTGTGGGAGGCCAGATGTGGCCGCAGCAGTCGGTTGCTCCCGAAGGGGACCTCAGCTTGGCAGTGGCTGCCCGCGACCTCGAGCCCAGGGCCACCACTCTCCTGGCCACCCTGCCTGCCTGTCAGGCCTGTCATCGGGTTGCCCACGCCGTGGGCGTACCCAGGAGCACTGCACAGGGAGTTTCCCAAGACCCACGACTTCTGTCTGGCGTCTGGGGTTTTGTGAGCGGCACATCTGTCTTGCTGAAAGCCACCCACGCTGGTCAGGTGCTGAGGCCTCCTCAGGTCCCCCAGGGCCTTCCTACCAGAGCAGAGGAGGTGGGGACTTGATGAGAAGGGGACGTGGGCTCTGGCGCAGGACTTTCTTGCTCCTTCGAATGGCTTCCTTTATTATTCACTGTTTGGCCACCTCTGTGGTTTGACTAAGTGTCCCCCTGAGGTCCCTGAGTCAAAGGCTGGTCCCCAGGGTGGTGTTAGTAGCAGGGGTGGGCTGCTGAGACGTGGGGATGCCTTGGAGGGGACTGGGGGGCCTGGCTCCTTCCTCTCACTCCCTCTTGCTTCCTGACCGCGAGGGAAGCAGTTTGCTCCGCCTGGGGCCCCTGCCATCACCGTCTGCGCCCAGAGGCCCACAGACAACAGGTCTACCCGATCAAGGACCGGAACCTCGGTTATTTCTCAAGGACTGAAATCTGACTAACACAACCGCTAAAATCAGTCACATCCAAAGCCACAGGACCCGAGAATCCAGCCTCCGGGCGGAGCCCTTGAGAGACACCTACTCTGTGTCTGACCTTGGACGAGACCTGGGGAGGGCCGAGCACCGTCCCCAACCCCACCACACACACACACACACACACACACACACACACACGGAGCTCCCGTTCTCAGAGAGGAAGGCAAGCAGCCACCTGTCACTGGGTGTGACAATAAGGAGGCGTGATTGAAGTCAGTGTGGGCGCCACTGACTTAAGGAACGGTTCAAGGAGTGGGTGCGCGTCAGCCCTGCCGCGGGGAGGGAGATTGATCAATCACCCACCTTCTGCTCGCCAATTAGTGCTGACCTCTGCGCGATCCCTGGCACTCTTGCTTTAAATACTGCCCTCAAGTAATGGATTCTAGAAAGAAAGAGTCCCCTCCCCAACCTCAGAGGGAAAAAGCAGAACAGAGCCCCAAGACCTCCCTCAGCTTTCCCTCCTAACTGGGGCCTCCGAGTCGACCCGAGGCATTAACTGGACCCTCGGGCGGGGCTGCAGTTTTGGCTGGGTAACGGGATGTGCTGGGCGCAGAGGAAGCCTCTTGGCCTAGGCCTCAGGACGACGCGACAGAGCTGTGGTGGGCTTGAAGGAGAAGGCGGGCTCCAGCCGTCTGCTCCGGGAAGCGCGTCCAGACGGGCCTGTGGGCCCCGAGTTCCTGCCTCCGGGGGCAGGGGAGTGGTAGGGAGTTGGTGGGGGGCGGGGTGGCAGGTTGTGGGTCTGAGGCAGGGCTGCACTTTGGGAGACAGGGACACACCTACTGCCCCCACCCAACTAACTCCCTACCGGCAGCCGCTGCCCCGGAGGGAGGCAGGAACAGCGCCCAGGAAGCCTGGTCCTGCAGACTCCCGGCACTCCCGTTGCCATGGAGATGGAGGGTCCCACCTCTCCAGGCACGTGTACATACTTCCCAGTCTCGGGGACTGGGGACCTGGGTTCCATCCTACCTATGCCATTTTCAAGTCTTTGCCTCTATAGGCCCAGCTGAAATCATTCCCAACACGTGGATGATGATAATGGAGACATGTTAATAAGACAAAAATAGCAAAAGGTATCCAGATTTGATACACTGTATCTGACATTGCAAAAGTTCAAAGATAACACCCCCCCCCCCCCCCGCACACACACCCCTGCACTCTTGGACGGCCGGTTGTTCACCGTAGCAGCGACTTACAACGTCTGGGAATGGAAATAATAAAATGCTCATCAATAGAAGGCCATTAAAAGTTGTTTCCGCGTTATGCACCTGTTGGAAAGAACAAGGTAGTCCTGTGTGTTCCGACAGGGAAAGATCTCGGAGGCATACTGTGAACTTGGGAAAGCAGGATTGATAGATCGGTAGATCCCAGATCGATACCTGTGACCCCACTTCATTACGAAAGTGAAAGCTGAGCTGCGAGCCAGCCAGGCCCACGCAGGGCGGCCCGCGGCTGCTCTCCGTCGCCACCGCGTGTAGACAGGCTGCCGGTGCTCCCCAGTCTCTGCCCGGTCCCCTGGCCCTGCACGCAGGCTGAGGGCAGCGGTGGCCCACCTGAGCCGGACAGGGCTGAAGAGCGGCATGCCGGGCTGTGGAGGTGCCGTGCAGGCTGCGTGGGGCTCGGTGTCACCAGGGCTCCTTGGCACTGGAGCTTGCCCCCTGCGGGGACACTGGACTCTCCCTGTGAGGACAGAGCTCCTGCAGGGTTGGGGGGGTCCAGGCCTGTGGCGGGGTTTGGCTTGTGCCCCGGCTCTCCCAGCCCCGCTGTGATCCCTCCCCTCACCGCGGTCACCCTCTCTCCTCTCCTCTCCCGTGTCCCCGTGGTGCAGTGACGGCAGCAGTGGCCGAGCTGCTCCGGTGCTGCATCCTTATCTGTTGGGGTCTGCAGTAGGGCGAGGGCTTTGGGCCCCTGAAAGCCAGGTTGGGGTACATTTGTCCCTGTCATGTTGAGGTGACCTGCACTGGGGATACGAGTGTGAATGAGGTGAAGGGGAGATGGTCGCCTCGTGACAGAGGGGCACTCCTGGCACAAAATCGGGATTTCATCACCACCACGGCTCGTCACCAGGTTCTCCAGACGGGAGCAGCGAGCCCACGTCTTCCGCCCCCTGGTGGTGACCCCAGCACAGTGCCGCGCCCCCACCCTGCCTGCACTGTCCCTTCTGTTCCCAGCTTTCCAGCACAGCCCTCCAGGGCTCTCCCGAGGAGGCTCCGCTGGCTCCCGCGCCTGCCCAGAGAGGAGCAGCGGGCTAAGCCCAGCTGCCGGGCTTCGCGTCGTCCCTGTCTGAGTCTGTGTTCCCTGTGTGGCGGAAGATCTGAGACTGGGTCGTTTACAGTGGAAAAGAACTCTGTGGAGTGCCAGTGCCGGAGGCTGGAAGTCCAAGGTGGAGAAGCAGGCATCTGGCCAGGGCCTTCCCACTGTCATTCCATGGCGGAAGGCGGAATGGCAAGCGCAGGCGAGAGGGGGAGGAGGACGGGTCGAAAGAGGGAGGGGCAGGCCAAACGCATGTTGTCTGCTTTCTTGGGGTTCTGGGATTGAACACAGGGGTGCTCTACCACAAGGTGATATCCCCAACCCTCTTTTATTATCATTATCGATTTTGTGGCAAGATGTCAATAAGATGCTCTGGCCTCCAACTTGTGGTCCTTGTTGGATTCTAGGCAGAGGCCGCGCCTCCCAGGCAGAAGGCCACACCTTTCCAGGTGCCTTGTGAAAAACTACGGCTCCCGAGATCCTCAGCGTGACCAAAACCTGACCAGCAAGACCCTTGTCCACTACCACTACCTCCCCCCATGACCTCTGCTGGCCTATAGGACAAGGACTCACTCCAAGGGGGTTTTATGGCCCCTACTCTATTTAAGCCAGCCCCGGACTGAACTCTGCCCCCTTTCTTGTTCCTGCCGCCTTTTGTTCTTGCTCTCTGTTCCTGCCTGCCTCGGTTCCCCTCCATCCCTTCCCTACCCCCCCTTCCCTTCCCTTCCCTACCCTTGCCCACGTGGCACCCCAATAAATCCTTTTATTTCACTAACACGGTGTTCCCAGCTAAGTTAACTATGTTTCAGCAGTTTTCTAACATTTGGTTCCCTGACCGGGAAAGGAGAAGAGCATCTCTAATCAAAGAACAGAATTTTCCGGGAACACCTTTTCATCCATTATCCGCCCCTCCGCCCCAGAGCAGCAAGTAACAAAGTTTCCTGGTAACAGCTTTTCATCGGTCGGTAAGCCTCCCTCCGGTTCTAGGGCTTTTAACCAGCCCGCGCGCGCTTCTCCATTTACACGCGCCCCCCCCCAGCGCGTCTTTGCGCCTCTCCGCTCGCCCTCCAGTCCACTCTGACCCCCGCGAGTTCGCGCACTTCTCTGGCTGCGCCCGCCCCTCGGTTCGCTCCCACGCATGTCCCACTCCCGCACGTGTCTGTCCCGGTCTGACCCCGGGGACTCCCCCCCCCCCCCACCTTTATCCGTTCGCTTTAAAAATTCCCAGCTGTAGGAAAGTTCCCCTCCGCACTCCGGGCTTAAGCTTCCGTTTTTCCGTTCGGTTCGGAACGGAAAAAATCCGAAACACGCCTCTCAATTGCCGTACCTCCCCCATACCAGCAGCCTCGGAGGCTGCTCCAGACCCCTCCCCCCAGCCTCCCCAGTGAGCCCCACACCTCTCCTGCAGTTATCCCCGCCCCCAGCTTCCGCCGCTTGGTTCTCCACGGCTCCCCCGCCCTCTTCGGCCATACGGGCGTTACTGGACGCATTGCCCCAGACTTTAGCCCCCACTTCTACGGATTCTGCGACGTGTCCTTTACCAGACACGCCGCCTCTGGCTTTGGCCCCCTCCCCGCGCTTCTTCCTCAGCGTCTTCCATCCTTAACTCTGCGCGCTTTCCCCCTCCCACGCCAGGGGTGCGCTCCTGGTCCGCGCTCTCAGCCCCGCTCAGCGGCGCGTTCCCGGTCTGCGCTCACAGCCTGCGCACATCCCTGTCCCCGTTCTTAGCCCGCTCCGCGGCGCGCCCCAGCCCGCTGCCAATGCGGCTGCGACGCACCCCTTGCTCGCTTCTTTTGCTCTCTTATAGGTCCAGCTCTGACTGGCGCTGTCCCGCTCGCTCCCTGCGGGCTGCTACCCTCCGGTAGCCGATAGCGAGCGCTTCTTCGCGCGCACGGACCAAAACCCCACCCCCCACCCCCATGTGTCCTCCGCGCCGGGGCCGTGCGCCGCACCCGCGGCTCCCCCGGGCGCCCCAACCAACGGCCGCTCGCCCGCCGGCCCATGCCGCCGAGCCCTGGGCCGGCCCCGCATACGGCGACCCGGCGACCCGGCGACCCGGCGACCCGGCCCGCCCCCAAGTGAGGCTGCCTGGTGCCGCTGCCGCCGCCGCCGCCGCCGCCACCTCCGCCACCGCTTGGCTGCCACAGTACAGTGCTCAGGAGCTAAACCCGCGCTCTCTGCCCAAGCGAGGCTGCCCGAGCTGCCACAGCGAGTCTAAACAGGCTCCACGTGCAGCCCCGACTCAGCTCCCTCCCCCTTCCTCTGATCCGCCATGTCCTTCCGCCCAAATCTGTCTCCACTTCCGCTCCACGTTCCGCCCTTCTTTGATCCGCCATCTTATCCCTACCCACGTGATTCCCTCCGACTGCCTTCCAGGACCGTGCCCTGCCTTATAGCAGCAGCAAGGGTGACAACCGCGAAACTCCACCCACACTCCCCCAGCCTCCCAGAGCCGCCTGCTTAGTTCTCCCTAAATCCTCCGACCCCGCCATTCCATTCCAAGCAGACACTGCCTTGCGCGACCCTCCCTCTGGCTTCTTGCCCGAGCACAGCTGGCCTTATCTTTCACCATTTATTCCCTCTGTCCTCTGCTCTCTCTCTCTCTTTCTCATTCACGTAAGACACAGTCCCTCAGTTCCCATTCAGAATGGGAAATTCAATCAATCCGCTCTTTTCATCCCCTGCTAAAATCATCTTTGCCTCTTTAGCTCCTCGCTTCCCCTTCCAAAGTGCGCAATAAATAAGGGTACCTTCAAACTTCAAACTTAATTCGCAAGTTTTTTCCAAGAAACGTCTAATTAATTTACAAGGTTAAAATGCTAACTGTTAAATGTACTTTAATTTCCTTCCTTTTAAACAAGTAATCTTAAGAGGAATTAAAAATTGTATAGCTATGGTTAAACAACAATTATTTCAAAATATCATGTCCTTTCTTTAAGAGCTAAACTTGATTTATAGAAACATCAATATGTAAAAACATTTTGCCATTTTTCCAAAAGGGTTAAATACTCTCAAAATTTCTTTAATCTGTTCTAATTGTAATATTTTGTCAGCTAAATGCTCCCAGCCTTTCTTTAACAGAAATCAACTTCAAAACTTAAATACCTGACCTTCAAAAACCGTCAAGACAGATAGGTACCACAGACCCCGGCTACTGTAAGTTTATAAGTTAAAGCCCAATGTTCTCAATTTAAGATTAACTTACTGGATGGCTAAGATCAAAACTTTTAAATTAATCAAAAAGGGCCAAGAAGACCAGTATTTGGTTCTTGTCCCAGAGTCTGCCTGTGAGACAAGAGGAAACATTTCTACAGAGCTTTACATCTCTGGGCCACATAACTTCCCGATCAGAGAGGTTGTGAGACCTATGGAAGAGACAAAGAAGCCAATCAGTGCACTTGCTAAAAGGAGGGTCCATAAAAAAGGGAAAAACATCCCTAATGCTTCTGAGGAAAGCCACAAGGTCAAGCAAGACCTGGACCCATCCTTACAGAAGGCACCAAGCACAAAAGCTGCTCTCAAGTTTCCCCAAGATTCCCATCAGAAACAGCTGACTCTTACCAATGGTCAAAACAGAAGTCAGTTTGACAAATTTCATCCTAGACATCCAGTAACAGTTAAAACAGATGCACAACCATTTCTGAACATTTTAGAAGCAAAGGTAACTTCAGCCCTAAGTGAAGTGTTGTGTTTACATTCCCGATAACTCTGTACATGCTAAAGCTTTAAATTATCATCTTCATGGTATACATTGACGTTTCAGATGCTGCAACATTTCTTCGGTACTCATGTTTTTTGTTCCTCCAATAGAAGCTTCCGTTCCTGTTGACGTTACAACCTTCCCCAGGCTTCAATCTGACCTAACTTCTACAAAAGGAACTCCAAACTACTGCCCCCATCACTTCGCCCCCGTTCAGCCTGAAGAAGCCAGACTCGGTCATCGACCCATTCCCTTACAGTAGTAAGGAGGTTCCTAAGGTTAGAAGGGAAGTAAAGCCAAAATCTCATAGACAACATATGTAGATAAATCGTGTCAGGTCGAAAGCCAATTTGAGTGAGCCAATTTTGGAAGTTGGGAAACTGTCCCCCTGAGGGATTAAAATGCTGATTCCCTCAGAGCCCTTCTTCCACCCTTAACAACCTGCCCCAACATGTTGCCAAGGTAACCCATCTCAGGAATTGCCCCTCCCTACAGGGAGCTATCTCAGATCTTCTGCAGAAAACGTTTTCTCAGATCCACCCATTCCCTTATAATATCACCTTCTCTGCAATCCCTCCTTTCCACAGCTCGTGAGTACTCTTGCACTCTTTTAAACTTTCTTTCCTCTCCTCTCATGGGTATCGTGTTTCCTCCCCGTCTACCTTTCTAAACAGCTTGACCCCACCGTTCATTGATGAGCCCCCTGTCTTCGGGCTCTGGCCGCTGCTTACCTACTTCTACAAAAAATCTAAAAAGCTAAATTTGGTGCTCATGTCACTATTGCCTCTCCTCACCATTTAAAGTCTAATGTATAAGCGCCTTCAAACTCTCCTGCCCTTTCGCACTCAGCTCCTCAACCTCATTCCAGTCCTGCTTCTCTTTACAACCCAGTTTTTCCTTCTCCCAGTCTCCCCAGAGTCCCCAGAACATGATTCTATAGAGACGCTTCAGGCTTAAACTCCTGCAAGCCTCTCTTCTGCCCAAACTAATAGGGATCTCCCATTGTCCTTCACAACAAAGGTGGAAGACTCTCCCATAGTTCAGGGAAACATGAAGGCTGAAGCAAGCACTGTCTTCCTCCTTCTCTTCTGGCTTCAGTCCAATCTACTACCCAGGCCCCCACATTCCCCTGCCATACAATCAATCCTCTCCTATCTCCATTCACTTTCCATCCCATTCCAAGGGCATAAACCTTCTGGAATCGCCTGACTCAGCCTCCGCTCATCTTTTCGACCGCAATATCATTAAATTTGGTGTCATTTCCGGCAACATTTGCCCTCTCAGCTGGAGACGGATACAGAGGTTCCTTTCCGGCCCTTTGGCCTACTCCGGACTTGAGTCTTTCTCTTTCCTGTCCGGGACAGGACACGGGAAAAACCCTTGCGCAGGTGGCTCTGTCCTCCGATATCTTGAGCGGCTCTTGATAACCCACGTCTGCCTGGCTCCGGTGACGACCGAGTCACAGACCTGGAATCTCCCTCTAATACTTACTTTGAAAAGGACGCTTTTCAAGTATCGTATTAGTCGTTGGAACTTCTTAATCCATCCCGCTGACACCCCTCTAGAAAATTTGTTTTCAATTTTCTACTAACGGTCGAAAGTATGGGCAAAGATTCTTTTGTATCCAAGCTTTCTTCTTCCTCTATCAAACCCGATTCCGTTGTGCTCGTTGCACTAGTTACCCAAAATATATTCTACTTCCCTTAACATTCCTCGGCATTTTTACATCCCGTATCACCCCATGTCTTCAGGGAAGGTAGAGAGTAATAGAACTCTTACTTCCCCCCTCGCCCTCTTTAGGCTCAGAGTCCTCCCCAAAAAGCCCTCCTTACTATCCCCTTTTGAGGTTATGTTTGGGCGACCAGCCCCTTCACCCGGAGTTTCCCCAACTCAGAGACCCTTACCCAAAGATCTCTCTTCTCCTCTCTTATCCTTCAGCAGACATCAGATATGAAAGTGCCAAGATTTCATTCTGCCTGACCCAGGTAGACTCACTGCTTCATTCCCATTAACACCTGGTTCTTGGGTATATTTCTCCCTTCCCCAGGACACAGGAACAATCTCCTTTGTCCCAAGTGGACAAGACCTTTCCACGTTGTGCTGTGCACACCCACAGTTGCTAAACTTCGTGAAACCTCAGAACTTCTTAGATTTGTTGGATTCTAGGCAGAGGCCGCGCCTCCCAGGCAGAAGGCCACACCTTTCCAGGTGCCTTGTGAAAAACTACGGCTCCCGAGATCCTCAGCGTGACCAAAACCTGACCAGCAAGACCCTTGTCCACTACCACTACCTCCCCCCATGACCTCTGCTGGCCTATAGGACAAGGACTCACTCCAAGGGGGTTTTATGGCCCCTACTCTATTTAAGCCAGCCCCGGACTGAACTCTGCCCCCTTTCTTGTTCCTGCCGCCTTTTGTTCTTGCTCTCTGTTCCTGCCTGCCTCGGTTCCCCTCCATCCCTTCCCTACCCCCCCTTCCCTTCCCTTCCCTACCCTTGCCCACGTGGCACCCCAATAAATCCTTTTATTTCACTAACACGGTGTTCCCAGCTAAGTTAACTATGTTTCAGCAGTTTTCTAACATTTGGTTCCCTGACCGGGAAAGGAGAAGCGCATCTCTAATCAAAGAACAGAATTTTCCGGGAACACCTTTCATCCATTATCCGCCCCTCCGCCCCAGAGCAGCAAGTAACAAAGTTTCCTGGTAACAGCTTTTCATCGGTCGGTAAGCCTCCCTCCGGTTCTAGGGCTTTTAACCAGCCCGCGCGCGCTTCTCCATTTACACGCGCCCCCCCCCCAGCGCGTCTTTGCGCCTCTCCGCTCGCCCTCCAGTCCACTCTGACCCCCGCGAGTTCGCGCACATTCTCTGGCTGCGCCCGCCCCCTCGGTTCGCTCCCACGCATGTCCCACTCCCGCACGTGTCTGTCCCGGTCTGACCCGGGGACTCCCCCCCCCCCCCCCCCCCCCCACCTTTATCCGTTCGCTTTAAAAATTCCCAGCTGTAGGAAAGTTCCCCTCCGCACTCCGGGCTTAAGCTTCCGTTTTTTCCGTTCGGTTCGGAACGGAAAAAATCCGAAACACGCCTCTCAATTGCCGTACCTCCCCCATACCAGCAGCCTCGGAGGCTGCTCCAGACCCCTCCCCCCAGCCTCCCAGTGAGCCCCACACCTCTCCTGCAGTTATCCCCGCCCCCAGCTTCCGCCGCTTGGTTCTCCACGGCTCCCCCGCCCTCTTCGGCCATACGGGCGTTACTGGACGCATTGCCCCAGACTTTAGCCCCCACTTCTACGGATTCTGCGACGTGTCCTTTACCAGACACGCCGCCTCTGGCTTTGGCCCCCTCCCCGCGCTTCTTCCTCAGCGTCTTCCATCCTTAACTCTGCGCGCTTTCCCCCTCCCACGCCAGGGGTGCGCTCCTGGTCCGCGCTCTCAGCCCCGCTCAGCGGCGCGTTCCCGGTCTGCGCTCACAGCCTGCGCACATCCCTGTCCCCGTTCTTAGCCCGCTCCGCGGCGCGCCCCCAGCCCGCTGCCAATGCGGCTGCGACGCACCCCTTGCTCGCTTCTTTTGCTCTCTTATAGGTCCAGCTCTGACTGGCGCTGTCCCGCTCGCTCCCTGCGGGCTGCTACCCTCCGGTAGCCGATAGCGAGCGCTTCTTCGCGCACGGACCAAAACCCCACCCCCCACCCCCATGTGTCCTCCGCGCCGGGGCCGTGCGCCGCACCCGCGGCTCCCCCGGGCGCCCCAACCAACGGCCGCTCGCCGCCGGCCCATGCCGCCGAGCCCTGGGCCGGCCCCGCATACGGCGACCCGGCGACCCGGCGACCCGGCGACCCGGCCCGCCCCCAAGTGAGGCTGCCTGGTGCCGCTGAGCCCGCCGCCGCCGCCGCCGCCGCCGCCGCCACCCTCCTCCGCCACCGCTTGGCTGCCACAGTACAGTGCTCAGGAGCTAAACCCGCGCTCTGCCCAAGCGAGGCTGCCCGAGCTGCCACAGCGAGTCTAAACAGGCTCCACGTGCAGCCCCGACTCAGCTCCCTCCCCCTTCCTCTGATCCGCCATGTCCTTCCGCCCAAATCTGTCTCCACTTCCGCTCCACGTTCCGCCCTTCTTTGATCCGCCATCTTATCCCTACCCACGTGATTCCCTCCGACTGCCTTCCAGGACCGTGCCCTGCCTTATAGCAGCAGCAAGGGTGACAACCGCGAAACTCCACCCACACTCCCCCAGCCTCCCAGAGCCGCCTGCTTAGTTCTCCCTAAATCCTCCGACCCCGCCATTCCATTCCAAGCAGACACTGCCTTGCGCGACCCTCCCTCTGGCTTCTTGCCCGAGCACAGCTGGCCTTATCTTTCACCATTTATTCCCTCTGTCCTCTGCTCTCTCTCTCTCTTTCTCATTCACGTAAGACACAGTCCCTCAGTTCCCATTCAGAATGGGAAATTCAATCAATCCGCTCTTTTCATCCCCTGCTAAAAATCATCTTTGCCTCTTTAGCTCCTCGCTTCCCCTTCCAAAGTGCGCAATAAATAAGGGTACCTTCAAACTTCAAACTTAATTCGCAAGTTTTTTCCAAGAAACGTCTAATTAATTTACAAGGTTAAAATGCTAACTGTTAAATGTACTTTAATTTCCTTCCTTTTAAACAAGTAATCTTAAGAGGAATTAAAAATTGTATAGCTATGGTTAAACAACAATTATTTCAAAATATCATGTCCTTTCTTTAAGAGCTAAACTTGATTTATAGAAACATCAATATGTAAAAACATTTTGCCATTTTTCCAAAAGGGTTAAATACTCTCAAAATTTCTTTAATCTGTTCTAATTGTAATATTTTGTCAGCTAAATGCTCCCAGCCTTTCTTTAACAGAAATCAACTTCAAAACTTAAATACCTGACCTTCAAAAACCGTCAAGACAGATAGGTACCACAGACCCCGGCTACTGTAAGTTTATAAGTTAAAGCCCAATGTTCTCAATTTAAGATTAACTTACTGGATGGCTAAGATCAAAACTTTTAAATTAATCAAAAAGGGCCAAGAAGACCAGTATTTGGTTCTTGTCCCAGAGTCTGCCTGTGAGACAAGAGGAAACATTTCTACAGAGCTTTACATCTCTGGGCCACATAACTTCCCGATCAGAGAGGTTGTGAGACCTATGGAAGAGACAAAGAAGCCAATCAGTGCACTTGCTAAAAGGAGGGTCCAAAAAAAAGGGAAAAACATCCCTAATGCTTCTGAGGAAAGCCACAAGGTCAAGCAAGACCTGGACCCATCCTTACAGAAGGCACCAAGCACAAAAGCTGCTCTCAAGTTTCCCCAAGATTCCCATCAGAAACAGCTGACTCTTACCAATGGTCAAAACAGAAGTCAGTTTGACAAATTTCATCCTAGACATCCAGTAACAGTTAAAACAGATGCACAACCATTTCTGAACATTTTAGAAGCAAAGGTAACTTCAGCCCTAAGTGAAGTGTTGTGTGTTTACATTCCCGATAACTCTGTACATGCTAAAGCTTTAAATTATCATCTTCATGGTATACATTGACGTTTCAGATGCTGCAACATTTCTTCGGTACTCATGTTTTTTGTTCCTCCAATAGAAGCTTCCGTTCCTGTTGACGTTACAACCTTCCCCAGGCTTCAATCTGACCTAACTTCTACAAAAGGAACTCCAAACTACTGCCCCCATCACTTCGCCCCCGTTCAGCCTGAAGAAGCCAGACTCGGTCATCGACCCATTCCCTTACAGTAGTAAGGAGGTTCCTAAGGTTAGAAGGGAAGTAAAGCCAAAATCTCATAGACAACATATGTAGATAAATCGTGTCAGGTCGAAAGCCAATTTGAGTGAGCCAATTTTGGGAAGTTGGGAAACTGTCCCCTGAGGGATTAAAATGCTGATTCCCTCAGAGCCCTTCTTCCACCCTTAACAACCTGCCCCAACATGTTGCCAAGGTAACCCATCTCAGGAATTGCCCCTCCCTACAGGGAGCTATCTCAGATCTTCTGCAGAAACGTTTTCTCAGATCCACCCATTCCCTTATAATATCACCTTCTCTGCAATCCCTCCTTTCCACAGCTCGTGAGTACTCTTGCACTCTTTTAAACTTTCTTTCCTCTCCTCTCATGGGTATCGTGTTTCCCCGTCTACCTTTCTAAACAGCTTGACCCCACCGTTCATTGATGAGCCCCCTGTCTTCGGGCTCTGGCCGCTGCTTACCTACTTCTACAAAAAATCTAAAAAGCTAAATTTGGTGCTCATGTCACTATTGCCTCTCCTCACCATTTAAAGTCTAATGTATAAGCGCCTTCAAACTCTCCTGCCCTTTCGCACTCAGCTCCTCAACCTCATTCCAGTCCTGCTTCTCTTTACACCCAGTTTTCCTTCTCCCAGTCTCCCCAGAGTCCCCAGAACATGATTCTATAGAGACGCTTCAGGCTTAAACTCCTGCAAGCCTCTCTTCTGCCCAAACTAATAGGGATCTCCCATTGTCCTTCACAACAAAGTGGAGACTCTCCCATAGTTCAGGGAAACATGAAGGCTGAAGCAGCACTGTCTTCTCCTTCTCTTCTGGCTTCAGTCCAATCTACTACCCAGGCCCCCACATTCCCTGCCATACAATCAATCCTCTCCTATCTCCATTCACTTTTCCATCCCATTCCAAGGGCATAAACCTTCTGGAATCGCCTGACTCAGCCTCCGCTCATCTTTTCGACCGCAATATCATTAAATTTGGTGTCATTCCGGCAACATTTGCCTCTCAGCTGGAGACGGATACAGAGGTTCCTTTCCGGCCCTTTGGCCTACTCCGGACTTGAGTCTTTCTCTTTCCTGTCCGGGACAGGACACGGAAAACCCTTGCGCAAGGTGGCTCATGTCCTCCGATATCTTGAGCGGCTCTTGATATCCCACGTCTGCCTGGCTCCGGTGACGACCGAGTCACAGACCTGGATCTCCCTCTAATACTTACTTTGAAAAGGACGCTTTTCAAAGTATCGTATTAGTCGTTGGAACTTCTTAATCCATCCCGCTGACACCCTCTAGAAAATTTGTTTTCAATTTCTACTAACGGTCGAAAGTATGGGCAAAGATTCTTTTGTATCCAAGCTTTCTTCTTCCTCTGATCAAACCCGATTCCGTTGTGCTCGTTGCACTAGTTACCCAAAATATATCTACTTCCCTTAACATTCCTCGGCATTTTTTTACATCCCGTATCACCCCATGTCTTCAGGGAAGGTAGAGAGTAATAGAACTCTTACTTCCCCTCGCCCTCTTTAGGCTCAGAGTCCTCCCAAAAAGCCCTCCTTACTATCCCCTTTTGAGGTTATGTTTGGGCGACCAGCCCTTCCACCCGGAGTTTCCCCAACTCAGAGACCCTTACCCAAAGATCTCTCTTCTCCTCTCTTATCCTTCAGCAGACATCAGATATGAAAGTGCCAAGATTTCATTCTGCCTGACCCAGGTAGACTCACTGCTTCATTCCCATTAACACCTGGTTCTTGGGTATATTTCTCCCTTCCCCAGGACACAGGAACAATCTCCTTTGTCCCAAAGTGGACAAGACCTTTCCACGTTGTGCTGTGCACACCCACAGTTGCTAAACTTCGTGAAACCTCAGAACTTCTTAGATTCGTATTTCCAGACTGAAACCAGCTGATCAACCAACTGAAGATCCACAAAAGACAACTACTTCAGTGTACTTGTTCTCCCATTCCCACCGGTCCCCTAAAAATTCATTTCTCTTGTGTTCCTGATACTGACTCAAAATAATCTTTTCTGTTTTTCTCGTTTTGAACCTTTAACCAGTTTTTCCCAGGAACTATCAACTGTTAAGAAAAAACCAACAAATGACCTTCCAACCAGAGACCCCTGCTGAGTCCTGCCCTTATGCTGCCACCAGACACTCATTATGATGTGCTTCACACTCTCCATTGGCCTCCTCACCGTAAGTCCCACCTGGTGGAACACAGGCCTATGGAAAATAATCCATCTCACCTTCTTTCCCTTTGTTGCTTCCATAGTAGTGTTACCTGCAAACTCGCAAGACCCACAATTTCTACATGCTCTCCGGCTGACTCCCTCAGTGACCTTCTTCAGAAGCCTGGTTTGACACCCTCACCGACATATGGCTTCAAAGGAACTTCATCCATCCCATAACTGGACAGATTCATCTTTTCCACGCCTACCTCCTGGGAATTTTTCCACCCTCCAGCTGGACCTGCCTGCCCACATCTCCCCCCCCCCAAAACTATCCCACGTCGCCCCATTTCAGCTCCGAAGCAGCCAGATCGAAGCACGACGCCCCACTTCCTAAGAAATCAAAAAGGGGGGAATGTTGGATTCTAGGCAGAGGCCGCGCCTCCCAGGCAGAAGGCCACACCTTTCCAGGTGCCTTGTGAAAAACTACGGCTCCCGAGATCCTCAGCGTGACCAAAACCTGACCAGCAAGACCCTTGTCCACTACCACTACCTCCCCCCATGACCTCTGCTGGCCTATAGGACAAGGACTCACTCCAAGGGGGTTTTATGGCCCCTACTCTATTTAAGCCAGCCCCGGACTGAACTCTGCCCCCTTTCTTGTTCCTGCCGCCTTTTGTTCTTGCTCTCTGTTCCTGCCTGCCTCGGTTCCCCTCCATCCCTTCTCTACCCCCCCTTCCCTTCCCTTCCCTACCCTTGCCCACGTGGCACCCCAATAAATCCTTTTATTTCACTAACACGGTGTTCCCAGCTAAGTTAACTATGTTTCAGCAGTTTTCTAACAGTCCTCCTGCCTCAGCCTCTGGAGTCACTGGGTTCTAGGTGTGGCCGCCACACCCCCTACACTCATTCTTGGTTCCAAAGCCCACTCTGGAGATGGGGATCCCGCTCCTGGAACAGAGCATTCCTCATTCAGGAGGGCACAGCCCAGTCCTCGTGGGCTGATCACCCCTTGAAGGTGCCACCTCTAACTCTGTCACAATGGCAGTTGAATTTCAATACGAGCTCTAGAGGGGACTTTCAAACCGTGGCGCCCCCGCGCCCCCTACTCCTTCACGTACACCCCTCTCACCTCCTGCCCCTCCCCTGCAGCTTCTTCCCAGAGTCCCCTGAGCACGAGATCCTGGGACTTCTACCAACTCTCGTTGGCCCTATATCTTGGGGACCCTGCGGGTCTCCAGCTCACGCCTACCCTCCCCAGATGGCTCTCGCTCCCCTGAGACAGCCAGGCTGTCTCCACGCGGGCTTTCTTGGTGCAAGGACCTGGGGTCACCTTCACCTTGGCACCTGGTGCTCCTCTCCAACTAGCGAATGCCCGTATTCGGTCTCTTTCCGCGGTTCTCAGGCTCTGCCCAAGCAGTGGAAGCCCTGGGCCTGCGGTGGCCGGGCCAGCTCAGGCTGGTAGCTCAGCCGTTGGAATGTGGGCCCCGGGGCAGGGCGGCGGCCTCAGAGGGTGTGGTTTTATTGTGGTGGAGAGTTTTCTGTGTCCCTGCAGCCCTCAAACCTCTCTGAGCAAGGAAACAGCCACTGGTAGCCTTGGGGGATGGTGGCATCTCTGAGGCACGGCCAGGGTGGCTGGGACACACACGCCTTCTGCCGGGCTCCCCCAGGACCTGCGGTGGCTGCGATGGCTGCTCGCGGCCTGCAGACTGAGCGGGGCCCTGGTGGCTGGCAGCCTCCTCTCCACGCCCACAGCCTGGAGTGGCTCCGCAGCTGGCTTGTGCTTTCGCTGCCCAGGTCCAGGCCACCAGACCCACCTGGCAAGCCAGAGAGGTCCCCACGCTCACCCAAGTTTCCTTGTGCTAGGAGGTTCCTCTGCACTGGACCCCTCCCCCGGAGAACCCCACTGTGCTGCCCCCGAGTGGCCGCCCACCTTGTCTGGGCACTTGGCACAGTCTGCAGCCACTCCTCGCACGAGAGCAGCTGGCGCCTGTCCTGCGCCGGGCTGAGAGCATCCCGGGGCGCTGGGCTTGGCACAGCGTGGCCCCGGGGGGCTCTCTGACCTCTGCTGACGGGTGAGAGGGTGAGTGGGCCTGGACCACGCCTTCCAGGCTGGGTCACCTGCGCCGCTCCCAGCCTCGGCCCTTCACCTGTCCAGCGGCCACTGGTTCCTGCCTCACTGGGCACCGTGAACACGGGGTCTGGTCACTCGCCCCATCTCGGGCTTCCCGGCAAACTGGCCAAGTCCAGCTTCCAAGAGCCCGTGTTGAGCCCCCCGCCCCGTCCCAGGCCAGGGACTGCCCTGCCTGGGCTGCGGTCTTCCCCGGGAGTCCTCGACCTGACCCACAGCCTGCGTTCCTGCCCCCGCGCAGAGGGGCCGTCTCAACCGTGCTCCTGCCAGGCCTGCTTGGACAGACAGGTGTCCTCGACAATGACAAGACCCCGTTACTAACCTCTGACTGCACCTGCGCCGAAGCCCACTCTTCTGCTCCCCGGCGATGACAGGATGTCCTTCTCCTGTCTTCAGGGAGCACGGGATGAGGGCCTGAGGGAGTCCTCCTGGGTCCATGGCTGGTGAATGCCCAGGGGACACCCAGGTCCAGTCTGCAGCCTGCCCGTCCCTCGAGGGCCCAGGCTGTGTCCGATTCTCCGCTGCACTTAAGTATCCGAGAATCACAGGCGCGGAGACGCGGTGCCGGCCACAGCGGGGTGCGAGAGTGGAGGGCGGCGCTGCGCTGCCAGGACACAGTGGGGACACGCTGCCCAGTCCTGCCCGGGGAGGCCTGGCTTGCAGAATCTGAACAGGCCTCCCTCAGAGTCTGCAGGTCCTTCCCTGGGGCTGGGGTCGCAGACTCTGCTTCTGCCCACAGTGGGAAGGAAGGATGTCACCGTGTCCCTGCAGGGCCCCCTGTCCGTGGGAGTGTGTCCCGAGACCCGGGGCTCTGAGCCCTGTGGTACTGCGCCTTCCCTGCCCCCCCCCATGGCACACCGAGTCTGTAAAGGGGCACACAGAGGCCACCAACAGCCGGTCATGAACTAGACCAGCTGTGGCCCTACGCTGTAGGGAAAGTCACGTGGGCGTGGCCTTTCTTTCTTGCTCTCTCTAAATATGAGATTTTCTTTGAGTGTTTCCAGACCCTGGTCGATCATGACAGCTGAGGCAGAGCCAGCAGACCGGGGCCGGAGGAGGCGCTCCTGCCCTTCGGGTTAATTGAAGTGACACTTTGAAGCCACCAAGTGAAAGGTCCTGCAGAGTCTTCAGGTCCTTTTTCATATAGGTTCTTTTTCATGACTGTCAACATTTGGGGGCCCACACATAACTGAAAAGCTGTGTTCACATTAGAGTCTCCCTTCTGTGGCCCACGTCTCCGTGCGTGGCCTCCAGCCCTGCTCCTGCCCCGGCCCCACGCAGGTCCCCACGGAGGGGCAGGCGTGGGTGTGCTCAGTGCCCAAACCTCACGACCCTCCAGCACTCCACAGAGCCCCCAGGTGGTCTCAGCACCTGCAGGAGCCCTGTTTGGGGAGATGGATGAGATTGCGGTTGGCTGCGGGCCAAGGAGAAGTTTGGGCATTGCCACCTTCCATAGTCTCACGGGACTTGGCCCGAGATCTCACGAGACTTGAGCCGAGATCGGGCAGGCGCCATTCCTGCTCGGGTGCATGAGATGAGACTGAGAGAGAACGGACGGGGTTAACGCTATTGTGTACATATATTGTAGTTTCTTGTAAGAGTAGGTGCCTTGGTTTCTTGTGAGAGTGTGTATGTGGTGTTAGAAATTACAAGAGACGGGGAGAGAGAGAGATAAAAGAATTTTTTCATTTCCATCCTGTCTCCGGGCTCCTTCCCGCGGCGCTGCTGTTCCGGGCTGCAAATCCCTTTCCGGCGGCAACAAGCACCTCCGTTCTATTTGCTTTTTCTTGGATGCATTTTAGAGAATGGAAAGGAACTCTTCATTATGGGATTAAAGTTGTGATTTCATTGAAAAGCTAAAACTCCTAAATGAGTGGGCCAAGAGGCCCTGTGTCTGCCACTGTGTCGATCCATTTTTCATTACTGTCAAAAAACACCTGAGGCAGGCTGACGTTATAAAGACAAAAGGCCTATGTGGATCGCTGTTTTTGAAGTTGAAAGTCCGAAGAGCATGGTGCAGGCTCTGTGAGGGCTCCCCTTGGCTGCAGCACCCCCTGGCTGATGGCAACGCCAGGAGCAGGTCAGAAGGAGAAACTGCATGGCCAAACCAGAGCCCAGAGGGACGGCAACCCCACAGCCCCTTCTGAGGGCACCCCTAGTGGCCGGGGACCTCCCCCAGGCCCCACCTCCTAAGGTCCCACCCCAACCTCGCCACCCTGAGGACCGGCTTCCGCTTGGGGGTCTTCAGGGCTAGCAGCGCCCGCCCAGCCAGCTCCTCTCCTTTTGGCCTCAGGGACGTGGTGTCCCTCCCCGAGCAGGGGTTCTGAGAGGGGCCACTCCCACCCCAGCCCCTGGGAGCTGACAAAGGCCTCTGCACCCAGGGGCTCCCCAGGCTCCTCCGAGCGAGGCTCCCGGCTAAACCAGCTTCCTGTCTGCAGCGGCAGATCTGCCAGGTAGGCTCGGACCCTCGGCCTCCATCCCAGCTGCCCGGGGGCCGTGCTGGGCTCTGATCTGCTCTGCTGTTCTCCAGCCAAGGGTCTCCTGGGTGTCCTCCCTGCAGCACTCGGGGGCCCGGGGCAGGGCAGAAGCCTGGGGAGTGCCAGCAGGACCAGAGCAGAGAACCGTCCTTGGCCTGGCCACCCCCGCCCGTGCTGGCGTGTGCCTGAGAGCGCGTGGGCAGTCCCAGTGACCGCCTCGAGGCCATGCGCGCGCTGTGAGAGCCGCACTCACCTGCGGCCTTGGCCAGTCCCAGGGCCTCAGGCTGAACCTCACTGGCGGGAGGCTCTGGGGGCAAGTGGAGGTGGGGTAGGAGCTTGGGGACACAGAGAGAGGAAGGTGCGCTGAGCCTCAAAGCGGAAGCGCCCAGGAACCCTTGGAATGCAAGAGGCACCGTGATCACTGGGCTGCAAGCCAGCTGCTCTCCAGCGGCTCCCAGCCCCTCGTGCCTCTCTGGCACAGACGGATCTTCAACAGAGAACAAGGAAGCGCAGGAGCCACAGGACAAAGAGCAGTGAGCGGCTTGCAGAGGCGGAGCACGGAAGGTGACTCTGGGGAACGGAGGGAGCGGCTGGCAGCCGTGCGGGCTGCCTGGGCTCCTCCAGCGCTGCCGCAGGGATGTGGGACTGCAGCTGCCTCCAAGGAGGGCGCTGCCCTTCCAGGCAGCCGTGCAGATGGGCACAAGCCCTCCTCCTTGCAGGGAGGGGAGGGCAGAGAACTCTCTGCCTCTGCTTCTGCCTCTGCTTGGTGGTCTTTGGCTCCACGACCCATCCTATGCTGGGGGGCCTGTTCCATCCTCCAGGCCGCGAATGTGGCCGAGGGCAGCGGCGATAGTGCCCAGTGCAGCGGAGGTCAGGGAAGGACAGCCAGGAAGGGGCTTCCCATGCTCTGTCCTTTGCGTATTGGCCTTGGTTTAATTTGGATTCATTAAATGAGAATAAAATTAATTGAATTTATTTGGGAAATTATTGAAAGACTCAAGCCCTGCCCAGAGGAATAGGCCACAAAATAAGCCTGTAGCCTGCTGGCAAGAATCTTCTTTGTAATTGTCTATCTATATTTTTTTTAGATTATTTATTTACTTATTCATAATGCACAAGTATATCATCTTTTTACATAATTGTCTATATTTTAAAATAGGGAATTCCTGCATGCAAAACAGACTTCCAAATACGCTTTCTCTGCCCTTTCCCCCTCCTCTTCCTGAACCCCTGGTGCTCTGTCTGTCTACAAGTATATAAAGATATTAGGTTTCTGCACAAATGGTAGCTTATTTTTATTTTGGTTTACTTTGTGCTTTTTCTCTTCCTCTTTTCTGTTCATATTGCCTCATAAATAATTTTCTTCTTTTTAAAAATCATGTTTCATTGTATGACCCTTACCATGATTTATTTAAGCAGTCTCCCATTGATGGACACATAGGTCATTTTGAGTCTTTTTCTTTTTTTTTTTTTTTTTTCCTTCCAGGGATGCAGCCCGGGCATGGTGCAGCTAGGCAGGACTGGACCACCGAGCTGCACCAGCCCCTGTTTTGAATCTTTTGATATTACAGTACTGTGATACAGAACTGCGTACTTGTCTTAGTCAGTCTTCTGCTGCTATAGGTGAGTGCCACAGCCTGGGTAAGTTATGGGCCACCGAGGTTCATTTCATGTTGGTTCTGGAGGAGCGCAGTGCCTGCCTCCGGAAGGGCTGTCAGACTCCATCACAGGGTGAAGAAACAAGCCTGCGTGAGTCAGAGAGAGGGGTGGGCCTGATGCACCCTTCATTCTGGAAGCCCCTCCCTCCATGGTGAGCCCACTGCCTCAGGAGTGGCAGGAATCCCCTCCTTGGCCTAGCCACCTCCTGGAGGTCCCCTCTCAATACCACCGCAGTGGCAATCGGTCTCAACACAAGTTCAGGAGGGCTGTGGGACTCGGCAGCACCCACAGGAGCCAGCAAGGTGGGCTCCAAGGTGCATGATAGATACCCCGGGGTGCGGCTTCTTGGGGTTTCGGCAGGCCTGGCCGCACACGGCTCCCTGAGTGCGTCCTGTGTCCTGGTCCCACTCTGACAGGGGAGGGCGCTGGCTTCCCCACAGCTCCCTCAGCACCACGTGCGCTCCCTTCTTTCCTGTTGCCGCTGGAAGAACCGGACAACAGCTCCTTCCAGCAGCTTTGATTTTCCTGTCCTTCGCGGTGAGGGAGAGGGGCAGGGCGCCGCCACTGCCCCGGGGCCCTCTCGGTGGCTTTCCTGCGGGGTCTCTTATCGATGCTGAGCTTGGAGGGCTCCAGCTGGAGCTGGGCACCCCTCCCTCTGCTTCCGGTGGAGACGGTCGGGTCTGCTCCTGACTCGGCAGAGGAGGCTGCTGAAGACCAGCAAATGGCCTTGGCGTTGCCAGAGAGGGGTGGGCTGTGAGGGGCCACCCAGGCTCTCCACGTTCACACCCCAGGCCCCCGGTGTCAGCTCTGTGGCTGTTAAGCGCTGAGTCGCATCCCCCCAGTCCACAGGTTGAGGTCCTGGCCCCAGCGTCCCAGACGGTGGCCTCTTTGGAGACAGGATCTTCACCGAGGTTAATGAGTGAAGAAGGAGCCTGATCCAGTATTCCGAGTCCTTCCGTAAGTGGGAAGTTGAGACGTGCACGGAGGAGAGGCCATGTGAG
Source organism: Tamias sibiricus (assembly GCA_025594165.1). Taxonomy (NCBI): domain Eukaryota; kingdom Metazoa; phylum Chordata; class Mammalia; order Rodentia; family Sciuridae; genus Tamias; species Tamias sibiricus. The sequence goes on along the minus strand of CM046662.1, from coordinate 7,301,861 downwards.
GACACGGGGGGGCGGGGAGGTGTCTACAACCCTGGCTTCGGCTGGGAGGGGTTTCACTGCTTCAGGAGGGACCCCCGCTGACGTCTTGAACCTGGGCTTCGGGCTCTGAACTGTGGGGTGATGGACTTCCCTTGCTTTGGCCGACTGCTCTCCGGGTCTTGGTGGCTGCAGCCCATGCAGACTGATGCCTGGCTGAGGGGCCGGTGTCCTGGGCCAGGGGCTTCACCCCTCAGAGGGTGTCTCCTCACCTACTATACGGTGATGACCCCTCCCATGCGGGGCTCACAAGGCTGGTTCATGTCCCTGGCCCCGGGCTTCAGGTGGGAAGGACAGCATCCTTCTGCTCGGGTGCACTTAGAGAGCCTCGGGTCAGGTCCCCCGGAGAGATCTGTACACTTACGGCCGACGCCATGCAGCGGAGTGGACGCCCCCACTCTGTCGTCCCACGGAGGCCTCTTGCGTCTCTGGGCCTTGCCTTCCCCGTCTGTGCAATGGGGAACTCTGATTCTAGTGTTCCGTAATCTGCTTTAAGGAAGCTTGCAGACAAATGCATTCATTCTCTGCAAACGAGGCCAATAAATAAGCCCGTAGCATTTCCAGTCTCTTCTCTGAAAAGAGGCTCCTGAGGAGGGGCGTGGAGGGAGGGCCTAGGCACTGACCCATCCGAGCGTCCAGACACTCTGCCTGCAGGAGGCCCCCAGGAGGCTGTGCTTCCGAAGACCGTCCCCTGGTCTGCACACCTGGCACCAGGCCCCACCGGGCAAGGTCCTTAATACCACCACTTGGGAACCCCTGGGGGCGAACCACACCCAGCCCTCGTGCCACCCAGTGCCCCTGGCTTCTACCAGGGTCCCTCTGGTTGGCGATGGACCAAGCCCACCTCCGGAGCAGCTAGGCCTGTGGGTTCCCTCCCGTCTCAAGATCCAATAACATAACTCCAAATTCGTCTTCTACACTGTGTCTGAATGTTCTGCCGAGGAGCTTTAGGATATTTCCATTGCTTTGTGGACATTACCCCCAACCTCTCCAGAAGTCTCCTCTTGCCAACTGCCCCGGGGAGGGACAGCTGCCCCCACCCCGACTCCGACCAGCCAGCCCCGCCGCTCAACCTAGCTCGCCCCTCTAGGCACCTCACGCAGTGCCACCACGTGACACTGTCCTCTGGGCTCTGGGTGTCGGCCTCGCCGTGATGTCCTGGACTTCTCCCCTCGTGGACTCCCTGAAGGCTTGATGAGGTCATTGTGCATGTAAGAACCATAGTTCCGTCCACTCAGCTTGTCTGTCAGTGATGGACACTTGGGCTGTCTCCATCCAAGTGGTGGCTGTCACCTGTAATGTGGCTGTGGGCACGGGGGCTTCGTGCCTGCTCTGCATCTCTTTGTGCGTGTCCCGGGAGTGGAGCCGCAGGACCACGGGCTGGTTCTGTTGGAACTTTGGGTCAGCGGCCACGTTGTCCACAGGGGCACCGTTTTCTGTCCCACCACGGTTCCCAGGGTTCCATTTGTCCACATCCCTGCCAGTGTTCTGGTAGAAGACACCCTGGCACGTGAGGTGGACATCTGGGCTGTTACTCTGCTGGTTCTGTGGGAACACAAACACCTCCTTGGGTAGAACCCCCAGGCCCCCGGCTCACACGCGAAGTCAGCATGGCGTCCACGCGTCACCCCTCGCCAGGGGTGGGACGGAAGTGGCAGACTGTTCGGTGGCCCTCGCTGGTGTTGAAGTTGGGTGTGGCTTCCGCAGAGCTGACCCTGCAAGGTGGGGGTTGAGGCCGGGGTGACGAGTGCTCTGGCCCCCGCGGTCCTCCTACACCTGCTTCTGTGCTGAGCACGGGTTGCTGCTGGGCCCTGGGGTCAGCCAACTGGCTCGGGAGGACAGAATCCACGCTCGCAGTTAAGCCTAGCGGGATTTATCAGAAGGTGTGAGGTTGGAGGAGAGAGGGCAGGGCCTCGCCTGTAGGACAGCCAGCCAGGAGAGATGCCCACCACTCCCTCTGCCCCAGGTGGGTCCCAGCAGCACTCCCTCTGCCCCGTGGGGTCCCAGCGCCACTCCCTCTGCCCCTGTGGGGTCCCAGCTCCACTCCCTCTGCCCCAGTGGGGTCCCAGCGCCACTCCCTCTGCCCCAGTGGGGTCCCAGCGCCACTCCCTCTGCCCCAGTGGGGTCCCAGCGCCACTCCCCTCTGCCCCAGTGGGGTCCCAGCGCCACTCCCTCTTCCCAGGTGGGTCCCAGCGCCACTCCCTCTGCCCCAGTGGGGTCCCAGCGCCACTCCCTCTGCCCCAGTGGGGTCCCAGCGCCACTCCCTCTTCCCAGGTGGGTCCCAGCGCCACTCCCTCTGCCCCAGTGGGGTCCCAGCACCACTCCCTCTGCCCAGGTGGGTCCCAGCGCCACTCCCTCTCCCCAGGTGGGTCCCAGCGCCACTCCCTCTGCCCCTGTGGGGTCCCAGTGCCACTCCCTCTGCCCCGTGGGGTCCCAGCGCCACTCCCTCTGCCCAGGTGGGTCCCAGCGCCACTCCCTCTGCCCAGGTGGGTCCCAGCGCCACTCCCTCTGCCCAGGTGGGTCCCAGCTCCACTCCCTCTGCCCCAGTGGGGTCCCAGCGCCACTCCCTCTGCCCCAGTGGGGTCCCAGCGCCACTCCCTCTGCCCCAGTGGGGTCCCAGCGCCACTCCCTCTGCCCCAGTGGGGTCCCAGCGCCACTCCCTCTGCCCAGGTGGGTTCCAGCTCCACTCCCTCTGCCCCAGTGGGGTCCCAGCGCCACTCCCTCTGCCCCAGTGGGGTCCCAGCGCCACTCCCTCTGCCCCAGGTGGGTCCCAGCGCCACTCCCTCTGCCCCAGGTGGGTCCCAGCGCCACTCCCTCTGCCCCAGGTGGGTCCCAGCGCCACTCCCTCTTCCCAGGTGGGTCCCAGCGCCACTCCCTCTTCCCAGGTGGGTCCCAGCGCCACTCCCTCTGCCCAAGGTGGGTCCCAGCGCCACTCCCTCTGCCCCAGTGGGGTCCCAGCGCCACTCCCTCTGCCCCAGGTGGGTCCCAGCGCCACTCCCTCTTCCCAGGTGGGTCCCAGGGCCACTCCCTCTGCCCAGGTGGGTCCCAGCGCCACTCCCTCTGCCCAGGTGGGTCCCAGTGCCACTCCCTCTTCCCAGGTGGGTCCCAGCGCCACTCCCTCTTCCCAGGTGGGTCCCAGGGCCACTCCCTCTGCCCAGGTGGGTCCCAGCGCCACTCCCTCTGCCCAGGTGGGTCCCAGTGCCACTCCCTCTTCCCAGGTGGGTCCCAGCGCCACTCCCTCTTCCCAGGTGGGTCCCAGGGCCACTCCCTCTGCCCAGGTGGGTCCCAGGGCCACTCCCTCTGCCCCTGTGGGGTCCCAGCGCCACTCCCTCTTCCCAGGTGGGTCCCAGCGCCACTCCCTCTGCCCCAGGTGGGTCCCAGCGCCACTCCCTCTGCCCAAGGTGGGTCCCAGCGCCACTCCCTCTGCCCCAGGTGGGTCCCAGCGCCACTCCCTCTGCCCCAGGTGGGTCCCAGCGCCACTCCCTCTGCCCAGGTGGGTCCCAGCGCCACTCCCTCTGCCCAAGGTGGGTCCCAGCGCCACTCCCTCTGCCCAGGTGGGTCCCAGCGCCACTCCCTCTTCCCAGGTGGGTCCCAGCGCCACTCCCTCTGCCCAGGTGGGTCCCAGCGCCACTCCCTCTGCCCAGGTGGGTCCCAGCGCCACTCCCTCTGCCCCAGTGGAGTCCCAGCGCCACTCCCTCTGCCCAGGTGGGTCCCAGCGCCACTCCCTCTGCCCAGGTGGGTCCCAGCGCCACTCCCTCTTCCCAGGTGGGTCCCAGCGCCACTCCCTCTTCCCAGGTGGGTCCCAGCGCCACTCCCTCTGCCCAAGGTGGGTCCCAGCGCCACTCCCTCTGCCCAGGTGGGTCCCAGCGCCACTCCCTCTTCCCAGGTGGGTCCCAGCGCCACTCCCTCTGCCCAGGTGGGTCCCAGCGCCACTCCCTCTGCCCAGGTGGGTCCCAGCGCCACTCCCTCTTCCCAGGTGGGTCCCAGCGCCACTCCCTCTGCCCAGGTGGGTCCCAGCGCCACTCCCTCTGCCCAGGTGGGTCCCAGCGCCACTCCCTCTTCCCAGGTGGGTCCCAGCGCCACTCCAAACTCCCTCTGCCCAGGTGGGTCCCAGCGCCACTCCCTCTGCCCAGGTGGGTCCCAGCGCCACTCCCTCTTCCCAGGTGGGTCCCAGCGCCACTCCCTCTGCCCAGGTGGGTCCCAGCGCCACTCCCTCTTCCCAGGTGGGTCCCAGCGCCACTCCCCTCTGCCCAGGTGGGTCCCAGCGCCACTCCCTCTGCCCAGGTGGGTCCCAGCGCCACTCCCTCTGCCCAGGTGGGTCCCAGCACCACTCCCTCTGCCCCAGTGGAGTCCCAGCGCCACTCGCTCTGCCCCAGGTGGGTCCCAGCGCCACTCCCTCTGCCCAGGTGGGTCCCAGTGCCACTCCCTCTTCCCAGGTGGGTCCCAGCGCCACTCCCTCTGCCCCAGTGGGGTCCCAGTGCCACTCCCTCTGCCCAGGTGGGTCCCAGCGCCACTCCCTCTGCCCAGGTGGGTCCCAGCGCCACTCCCTCTGCCCAGGTGGGTCCCAGCGCCACTCCCTCTGCCCCAGGTGGGTCCCAGCGCCACTCCCTCTGCCCAGGTGGGTCCCAGCGCCACTCCCTCTGCCCAGGTGGGTCCCAGCGCCACTCCCTCTGCCCAGGTGGGTCCCAGTGCCACTCCCTCTGCCCAGGTGGGTCCCAGCGCCACTCCCTCTCCCCAGGTGGGTCCCAGCGCCACTTCCTCTGCCCCCGTGGGGTCCCAGCGCCACTCCCTCTTCCCAGGTGGGTCCCAGGGCCACTCCCTCTGCCCAGGTGGGTCCCAGGGCCACTCCCTCTGCCCCTGTGGGGTCCCAGCGCCACTCCCTCTTCCCAGGTGGGTCCCAGCGCCACTCCCTCTGCCCCAGGTGGGTCCCAGCGCCACTCCCTCTGCCCAAGGTGGGTCCCAGCGCCACTCCCTCTGCCCAGGTGGGTCCCAGTGCCACTCCCTCTTCCCAGGTGGGTCCCAGCGCCACTCCCTCTGCCCCTGTGGGGTCCCAGCGCCACTCCCTCTTCCCAGGTGGGTCCCAGCGCCACTCCCTCTGCCCAGGTGGGTCCCAGCGCCACTCCCTCTGCCCCAGTGGGGTCCCAGCGCCACTCCCTCTGCCCCAGTGGGGTCCCAGCGCCACTCCCTCTGCCCAGGTGGGTCCCAGGGCCACTCCCTCTGCCCCAGTGGGGTGCCAGCGCCACTCCCTCTGCCCCAGCTGGGTCCCAGCGCCACTCCCTCTGCCCCAGTGGGGTCCCAGCACCACTCCCTCTGCCCCAGTGGGGTCCCAGCGCCACTCCCTCTGCCCAGGTGGGTCCCAGCGCCACTCCCTCTGCCCCTGTGGGGTCCCAGCGCCACTCCCTCTGCCCCTGTGGGGTCCCAGCGCCACTCCCTCTGCCCAGGTGGGTCCCAGCACCACTCCCTCTGCCCCTGTGGGGTCCCAGCGCCACTCCCTCTGCCCCTGTGGGGTCCCAGTGCCACTTCCTCTGCCCCAGTGGGTGCCAGTGCCACTTCCTCTGCCCCCGTAGGGTCACAGCGCCACTCCCTCTGCCCCGTGGGGTCCCAGCGCCACTCCCTCTTCCCAGGTGGGTCCCAGCGCCACTCCCTCTGCCCCTGTGGGGTCCCAACGCCACTCCCTCTGCCCCAGGTGGGTCCCAGCGCCACTCCCTCTGCCCAGGTGGGTCCGAGTGCCACTCCCTCTTCCCAGGTGGGTCCCAGCGCCACTCCCTCTGCCCAGGTGGGTCCCAGGGCCACTCCCTCTGCCCCTGTGGGGTCCCAGCGCCACTCCCTCTTCCCAGGTGGGTCCCAGCGCCACTCCCTCTGCCCCAGGTGGGTCCCAGCGCCACTCCCTCTGCCCAAGGTGGGTCCCAGCGCCACTCCCTCTGCCCAGGTGGGTCCCAGTGCCACTCCCTCTTCCCAGGTGGGTCCCAGCGCCACTCCCTCTGCCCCAGTGGGGTCCCAGCACCACTCCCTCTGCCCAGGTGGGTCCCAGCGCCACTCCCTCTCCCCAGGTGGGTCCCAGCGCCACTTCCTCTGCCCCCGTGGGGTCCCAGCGCCACTCCCTCTGCCCCGTGGGGTCGCAGCGCCACTCCCTCTTCCCAGGTGGGTCCCAGCGCCACTCCCTCTGCCCAGGTGGGTCCCAGTGCCACTCCCTCTTCCCAGGTGGGTCCCAGCGCCACTCCCTCTGCCCAGGTGGGTCCCAGTGCCACTCCCTCTGCCCCAGTGGGGTCCCAGTGCCACTCCCTCTGCCCCAGTGGGGTCCCAGCGCCACTCCCTCTGCCCAGGTGGGTCCCAGCGCCACTCCCTCTTCCCAGGTGGGTCCCAGCGCCACTCCCTCTGCCCCAGTGGGGTCCCAGCACCACTCCCTCTGCCCAGGTGGGTCCCAGCGCCACTCCCTCTCCCCAGGTGGGTCCCAGCACCACTCCCTCTGCCCCAGTGGGGTCCCAGCACCACTCCCTCTGCCCCAGTGGGGTCCCAGCGCCACTCCCTCTGTCCCTGTGGGGTCCCAGCGCCACTCCCTCTGCCCAGGTGGGTCCCAGCGCCACTCCCTCTGCCCAGGTGGGTCCCAGCGCCACTCCCTCTGCCCCAGTGGGGACCCAGCGCCACTCCCTCTGCCCCAGTGGGGTCCCAGCGCCACTCCCTCTGCCCAGGTGGGTCCCAGCGCCACTCCCTCTGCCCCAGTGGGGTCCCAGCGCCACTCCCTCTGCCCCAGGTGGGTCCCAGCGCCACTCCCTCTGCCCCAGTGGGGTCCCAGCGCCACTCCCTCTGCCCCTGTGGGGTCCCAGCGCCACTCCCTCTTCCCAGGTGGGTCCCAGCGCCACTCCCTCTGCCCAGGTGGGTCCCAGCGCCACTCCCTCTGCCCCAGTGGGGTGCCAGCGCCACTCCCTCTGCCCCAGTGGGGTCCCAGCGCCACTCCCTCTGCCCCAGTGGGGTCCCAGCGCCACTCCCTCTGCCCCAGTGGGGTCCCAGCGCCACTCCCTCTGCCCAGGTGGGTCCCAGCTCCACTCCCTCTTCCCAGGTGGGTCCCAGCGCCACTCCCTCTGCCCCAGGTGGGTCCCAGCGCCACTCCCTCTGCCCCAGTGGGGTCCCAGCGCCACTCCCTCTGCCCCTGTGGGGTCCCAGCGCCACTCCCTCTTCCCAGGTGGGTCCCAGTGCCACTCCCTCTGCCCAGGTGGGTCCCAGCGCCACTCCCTCTGCCCCAGTGGGGTGCCAGCGCCACTCCCTCTGCCCCAGTGGGGTCCCAGCGCCACTCCCTCTTCCCAGGTGGGTCCCAGCGCCACTCCCTCTTCCCAGGTGGGTCCCAGCTCCACTCCCTCTGCCCCAGTGGGGTCCCAGCGCCACTCCCTCTGCCCCAGTGGGGTCCCAGCGCCACTCCCTCTGCCCCAGTGGGGTCCCAGCGCCACTCCCTCTGCCCCAGTGGGGTCCCAGCGCCACTCCCTCTGCCCAGGTGGGTTCCAGCTCCACTCCCTCTGCCCCAGTGGGGTCCCAGCGCCACTCCCTCTGCCCCAGTGGGGTCCCAGCGCCACTCCCTCTGCCCCAGTGGGGTCCCAGCGCCACTCCCTCTGCCCCAGTGGGGTCCCAGCGCCACTCCCTCTGCCCAGGTGGGTCCCAGCGCCACTCCCTCTGCCCCAGGTGGGTCCCAGCGCCACTCCCTCTGCCCCAGGTGGGTCCCAGCGCCCACTCCCTCTGCCCCAGGTGGGTCCCAGCGCCACTCCCTCTGCCCCAGTGGGGTCCCAGCACCACTCCCTCTGCCCAGGTGGGTCCCAGCGCCACTCCCTCTGCCCCAGTGGGTCCCAGCACCACTCCCTCTGCCCAGGTGGGTCCCAGGGCCACTCCCTCTCCCCAGGTGGGTCCCAGCGCCACTCCCTCTGCCCCTGTGGGGTCCCAGCGCCACTCCCTCTTCCCAGGTGGGTCCCAGCTCCACTCCCTCTGCCCAGGTGGGTCCCAGCGCCACTCCCTCTGCCCCAGTGGGGTCCCAGCGCCACTCCCTCTGCCCCAGTGGGGTCCCAGCGCCACTCCCTCTGCCCAGGTGGGTCCCAGCGCCACTCCCTCTGCCCCTGTGGGGTCCCAGCGCCACTCCCTCTGCCCCTGTGGGGTCCCAGCGCCACTCCCTCTGCCCCTGTGGGGTCCCAGCGCCACTCCCTCTTCCCAGGTGGGTCCCAGTGCCACTCCCCTCTGCCCAGGTGGGTCCTAGCGCCACTCCCTCTGCCCCAGTGGGGTGCCAGCGCCACTCCCTCTGCCCCAGTGGGGTCCCAGCGCCACTCCCTCTGCCCCTGTGGGGTCCCAGCGCCACTCCCTCTTCCCAGGTGGGTCCCAGCGCCACTCCCTCTGCCCAGGTGGGTCCCAGCTCCACTCCCTCTGCCCCAGTGGGGTCCCAGCGCCACTCCCTCTGCCCCAGTGGGGTCCCAGCGCCACTCCCTCTGCCCCAGTGGGGTCCCAGCGCCACTCCCTCTGCCCCAGTGGGGTCCCAGCGCCACTCCCTCTGCCCAGGTGGGTTCCAGCTCCACTCCCTCTGCCCCAGTGGGGTCCCAGCGCCACTCCCTCTGCCCCAGTGGGGTCCCAGCGCCACTCCCTCTGCCCCAGTGGGGTCCCAGCGCCACTCCCTCTGCCCAGGTGGGTCCCAGCGCCACTCCCTCTGCCCCAGGTGGGTCCCAGCGCCACTCCCTCTGCCCCAGGTGGGTCCCAGTGCCACTTCCTCTGCCCCAGTGGGGTCCCAGCACCACTCTCTCTGCCCAGGTGGGTCCCAGCGCCACTCCCTCTGCCCAGGTGGGTCCCAGCGCCACTCCCTCTTCCCAGGTGGGTCCCAGCGCCACTCCCTCTGCCCCAGTGGGGTCCCAGCACCACTCCCTCTGCCCAGGTGGGTCCCAGCGCCACTCCCTCTCCCCAGGTGGGTCCCAGCGCCACTCCCTCTGCCCCTGTGGGGTCCCAGCGCCACTCCCTCTTCCCAGGTGGGTCCCAGCTCCACTCCCTCTGCCCAGGTGGGTCCCAGCGCCACTCCCTCTGCCCCAGTGGGGTCCCAGCGCCACTCCCTCTGCCCCAGTGGGGTCCCAGCGCCACTCCCTCTGCCCAGGTGGGTCCCAGCGCCACTCCCTCTGCCCCTGTGGGGTCCAGCGCCACTCCCCTCTGCCCCTGTGGGGTCCCAGCGCCACTCCCTCTGCCCAGGTGGGTCCCAGCGCCACTCCCTCTGCCCCTGTGGGGTCCCAGCGCCACTCCCTCTGCCCCTGTGGGTCCCAGCGCCACTTCCTCTGCCCCCGTGGGGTCCCAGCGCCACTTCCTCTGCCCCATGGGGTCCCAGCGCCACTCCCTCTTCCCAGGTGGGTCCCAGCGCCACTCCCTCTGCCCCTGTGGGGTCCCAGCGCCACTCCCTCTTCCCAGGTGGGTCCCAGCGCCACTCCCTCTGCCCCAGGTGGGTCCCAGCGCCACTCCCTCTGCCCCAGGTGGGTCCCAGCGCCACTCCCTCTGCCCAGGTGGGTCCCAGCGCCACTCCCTCTGCCCAGGTGGGTCCCAGCGCCACTCCCTCTGCCCAGGTGGGTCCCAGCGCCACTCCCTCTGCCCAGGTGGGTCCCAGCGCCACTCCCTCTGCCCCTGTGGGGTCCCAGCGCCACTCCCTCTTCCCAGGTGGGTCCCAGCGCCACTCCCTCTGCCCCAGGTGGGTCCCAGCGCCACTCCCTCTGCCCAGGTGGGTCCCAGCGCCACTCCCTCTGCCCAGGTGGGTCCCAGCGCCACTCCCTCTGCCCAGGTGGGTCCCAGCGCCACTCCCTCTGCCCCTGTGGGGTCCCAGCGCCACTCCCTCTGCCCCAGGTGGGTCCCAGCGCCACTCCCTCTGCCCAGGTGGGTCCCAGTGCCACTCCCTCTGCCCAGGTGGGTCCCAGTGCCACTCCCTCTTCCCAGGTGGGTCCCAGCGCCACTCCCTCTGCCCCAGTGGGGTCCCAGCACCACTCCCTCTCCCCAGGTGGGTCCCAGCGCCACTCCCTCTGCCCCTGTGGGGTCCCAGCGCTACTCCCTCTGCCCCTGTGGGGTCCCAGAGCCACTCCCTCTTCCCAGGTGGGTCCCAGCGCCACTCCCTCTGCCCCAGTGGGGTCCCAGCGCCACTCCCCTCTGCCCCAGTGGGGTCCCAGCGCCACTCCCTCTGCCCCTGTGGGGTCCCAGCGCCACTCCCTCTTCCCAGGTGGGTCCCAGCGCCACTCCCTCTGCCCAGGTGGGTCCCAGCTCCACTCCCTCTGCCCAGGTGGGTCCCAGCGCCACTCCCTCTGCCCCAGTGGGGTCCCAGCGCCACTCCCTCTGCCCCAGTGGGGTCCCAGCGCCACTCCCTCTGCCCAGGTGGGTCCCAGTGCCACTCCCTCTGCCCCAGTGGGGTCCCAGTGCCACTCCCTCTGCCCCAGGTGGGTCCCAGTGCCACTCCCTCTGCCCCAGGTGGGTCCCAGCGCCACTCCCTCTGCCCCTGTGGGGTCCCATCGCCACTCCCTCTGCCCCTGTGGGGTCCCAGCGCCACTCCCTCTGCCCAGGTGGGTCCCAGCGCCACTCCCTCTGCCCCTGTGGGGTCCCAGCGCCACTCCCTCTGCCCCTGTGGGGTCCCAGCGCCACTTCCTCTGCCCCCGTGGGGTCCCAGCGCCACTTCCTCTGCCCGTGGGGGTCCCAGCACCACTCCCTCTTCCCAGGTGGGTCCCAGCGCCACTCCCTCTGCCCCTGTGGGGTCCCAGCGCCACTCCCTCTGCCCCAGGTGGGTCCCAGCGCCACTCCCTCTGCCCCAGGTGGGTCCCAGCGCCACTCCCTCTGCCCCAGGTGGGTCCCAGCGCCACTCCCTCTGCCCAGGTGGGTCCCAGCGCCACTCCCTCTGCCCAGGTGGGTCCCAGCGCCACTCCCTCTGCCCAGGTGGGTCCCAGCGCCACTCCCTCTGCCCAGGTGGGTCCCAGCGCCACTCCCTCTGCCCCTGTGGGGTCCCAGCGCCACTCCCTCTTCCCAGGTGGGTCCCAGCGCCACTCCCTCTGCCCCAGGTGGGTCCCAGCGCCACTCCCTCTGCCCAGGTGGGTCCCAGCGCCACTCCCTCTGCCCAGGTGGGTCCCAGTGCCACTCCCTCTTCCCAGGTGGGTCCCAGCGCCACTCCCTCTGCCCCAGTGGGGTCCCAGCACCACTCCCTCTCCCCAGGTGGGTCCCAGCGCCACTCCCTCTGCCCAGGTGGGTCCCAGCGCCACTCCCTCTGCCCCTGTGGGGTCCCAGCGCCACTCCCTCTTCCCAGGTAGGTCCCAGCGCCACTCCCTCTGCCCAGGTGGGTCCCAGCGCCACTCCCTCTGCCCCAGTGGGGTCCCAGCGCCACTCCCTCTGCCCCAGTGGGGTCCCAGCGCCACTCCCTCTGCCCCAGTGGGGTCCCAGCGCCACTCCCTCTGCCCAGGTGGGTCCCAGCGCCACTCCCTCTTCCCAGGTGGGTCCCAGCGCCACTCCCTCTGCCCCAGGTGGGTCCCAGCGCCACTCCCTCTGCCCCTGTGGGGTCCCAGCGCCACTCCCTCTTCCCAGGTGGGTCCCAGCGCCACTCCCTCTGCCCCAGTGGGGTCCCAGCGCCACTCCCTCTGCCCCTGTGGGGTCCCAGCGCCACTCCCTCTGCCCCAGTGGGGTCCCAGCGCCACTCCCTCTGCCCCAGTGGGGTCCCAGCGCCACTCCCTCTGCCCCAGTGGGGTCCCAGCGCCACTCCCTCTGCCCCAGTGGGGTCCCAGCGCCACTCCCTCTGCCCCTGTGGGGTCCCAGCGCCAGTCCCTCTGCCCCAGGTGGGTCCCAGCGCCACTCCCTCTGCCCCAGTGGGGTCCCAGCGCCACTCCCTCTGCCCCTGTGGGGTCCCAGCGCCACTCCCTCTGCCCCTGTGGGGTCCCAGCGCCACTCCCTCTGCCCCTGTGGGGTCCCAGCGCCACTCCCTCTGCCCCAGTGGGGTCCCAGCGCCACTCCCTCTGCCCCTGTGGGGTCCCAGCGCCACTCCCTCTGCCCCAGGTGGGTCCCAGCGCCACTCCCTCTGCCCCAGTGGGGTCCCAGCGCCACTCCCTCTGCCCCAGGTGGGTCCCAGCGCCACTCCCTCTGCCCCTGTGGGGTCCCAGCGCCACTCCCTCTGCCCCAGTGGGTGCCAGCGCCACTTCCTCTGCCCCCGTGGGTGCCAGCACTGGTGGCACCTCCTGTGGGCATGCTGGTGGTGCTGGGTGGGAGGCTGTCACAGTTGTGCGTCCCTTGCCTGGGGCGTTTGGGATCAGAAGAGCTTCAGACTTGGGTTTTTTCTGATTTTGGATCTTTGCGCACACAGGCGCGCCGTGGGGAAGGCGCTGCGTCAGGACACCGAGGTCATCCAGGATTCAGGGCACCTTGTGCACAGCGGGGGACACTGTACACCACATTTTGTGGAGACAAAGTCTCGGGACTTGACTTTCCCCTATGGTGTGGAAGCACGCTGGGTTGGAGCGTTTGGGTCTCGGTGCTGGGGGGCGCTCAGCTGGCACCGGCAGAGCCACCCCAGGGGAAGCTGGCCTCCATGCCTTCTCTCCACAGGGCACAGGCCCTGGAGCCACCTGCCCCCCCCCCCCAGCGTGGGGCAACTTGGTCACATGGGGTCCCGAGAGGCAAGAGGACCTGGGGCAGCGAGGTGCTCTTGGTGACCCTGAGCGAGTCGCGGCTGTGGGAGCTCAGCGGGCAGTGGGGGCCTGAGGCTGCACCCCAGGGTCCTGGCGGCAGGCCCTCCGCACAGCCGGAGGCTCCTCTCCAGGGACTCCAGGTCCTGCGTCCCCTCAGCCCCCGTGGCTGCTCCTCTCTGAGGCTGTCACCTCCCAGCGCTCTCCCAGAAAAGCCACTTGGTGCCCACTGAGGTCAGACCCGGAGCTCCCAGCTCCCCAGCACCCAGGTCAGGGCCTCTGGGGAGCTCGGGGCTCAGCCTCCGAGGCCCCCACCGCTGTGCGCCCATGAGCCTTCCCTCAGCCGCTCGCTCAGGCCTCACCGTGGGGCGGGGGCTGCCCAGCGCCTTCCTCACCCGCTGTGTCCTGGCCCAGCGGAGCCTGGCTTGGCCACATCCTCTCCCCTGCCCTGCGCTCCCCTTCTGCCGCTGGCCCGTCAGTTCCTCCCCGGGGCGCATGCCTGGCCCTCCCCGCCCTGTGGGCCCTCCATCTCCTGCCTCCCGGGATCCAGCCTTCCTGTGACATGAGGCGGGTCTGGCCCCCGGAAGAGGGTGCAGGGGACATCCTTAGACCAGGGGCTTCTCCAGTGTCTGCTCTTTTCCTAGGTAGACTTGCTGTTGGTGGCTGTTGACGTTCAGGGGACTCCACCCATGTCTTCAGTGTGCGGTCCTCACTGCCGTGAGCCTGGCCACGGTACCACGTTCAAGGATGGACGTGTAACTCGAGTCGGGCCAATCAGAGCCAACGAGGCTCAGCATGAGGTCATCGGCTCGTGTGACTTAGTGAGGCAGATTTTCCTTTTCACTCCTAGACTTGACTCTGAATGCACGTGACCCAGGATGTTGCTGGCAAACACCTCGCAACTACGAGCTTGTGAGACTGGAACCATTCTCGGGGAGCAGGAGTGTAGGGTTCTAGGTCCATCCAGGGATGGCTGGATCACACCTCTCCTGAAGCCAGCACAGACATGTTCAGCCGGGCAAACCACTCAACCGTTCTTTTGATGACTCCCAAATCCAATGTTCCTGGACTTCTAGAAAGGAGGTACACCTTTCTCCTTTGATGTCACACTAAGTGTTGGCTTTAGGTTCCCAGGATATGTGAAGATCAAGTCCCTGAGAAATGTCACCTTCCCATGCCATTTCTCTTGGGACACAAAAATCCACGAAGAGGGCGGTAAAAAGGAGTTCAGTCTACGAACAGGCACACAACAAGACGTTGTTCTACATTCATAATCACAACTCCTTTCAAGGGACAATTCAAGAAAAAAAAAAAAAAGATCCTGTTCAATGAAGCAAGAGGTGGAAAGAAGTGAATTACCCTGCTTAATGGAGGGAGAAGGATCTTGAGTTTTCAGAGCAGGTAAGGAGGAAGAGAGAGCAAGGCTATGAAGACTCAGTGGTGCAGGACCGGACCTGTCGTCTGGGACTCTCGTGGATGCTCAGCAGGGGTAGGGGAGGAGAGTCCCTGGCTGTGCCAGGACCTTGGTGGCCGCAGTTGGTGCTCCCCGTCTTGAATGCAGTCTCTGCTAGTAGATACTAAGTAAACGAATGCAGGCACAAGTGAGTGGCGGCACACCAAGGAAGATAACCCCGGGCTCTGGCGAATTTCCAGGCAATAAAGCTTGAAGGTGTCATTTTCAGTAAGTGAGCTGGGGTGGAATCCCACACGTGTCGTTCCTGAAGTCTGCCTAGAGTCACTCCCTTGTCCCTTCTGCCCCGGTGGCGGGAAGACAGAACGAGAGAAACGCAGCAGAAGCTGGCAGAGCCCACAACTCCACGGGTCCGTCCCCACCTGGGATGACTGGCAGGCAACCTGCAGCCCCAGGTGGGACCTGGGGAGGGGTCTCGATGCGTAAAGAGCACAGAGCTGCAGAGGGGCAGACGCTTTTTGCAAAACCCAGATTGCCTCGGCCATTCGTCCATGTGTTCCCTCCATCAGACTCAGCCGAACCCCAGGAGCTCCCGACATCTGCGACCAGGAAGGGTGGAGGGTGTGGGTCACTGTGAGTGATTCTAAAAATACATGTAAGTATGAGAACATTATGGTAAAAACAGATAATAAATGTAAGTGGATTACTCAGCTTTAAAGAAGAGTGAAATCATGGCATTTGCCTGTAAATGGCTGGAGTTGGAGAATATCACGCTAAGTGAAGTAAGCCAACCCCACAAAACCAAAGGCCGAATGTTTTCTCTAATATGTGGGTGCTAATTCACAATAAGCTGGGGGGGGCACTAGGGAAAAATAGTGTCACCTTAGGTTAGGTAGAGGGAAGTGAAGGGAGGGGTTAGAGGGGATGTGGGGATGGGAAAGATGGTGGAATGGAACAGACATTATTACTGTATGTATATATGTGACTGCATGACCAATGTGATTCTGCAACATGTACACTCAGAAAAATGAGAAATTACATCCCGTCTATGTATGATATACCACAGTGCATAAATGCATTCTACTGTCATGTATAACTAATTAAAACAAATAAAAAAATTAAAGAAATAAAATATTAAAAAAGTATAAATGTGTAAATAGAGCCAGGCATGGTGGCGCACGCCTCTAATCCCAGCACTTGGGAGGCTGAGGCAGGAGGATCGTGAGTTCAAAGCCAGCCTCAGCAAGTGACACCAAGTGGAGTGGTCCCACAGCCTGAAGACCCTCCGCGCCCTGCCTGCTCCCCCCCACCTTCCCTCCTGACTGCTGATCTTTGCACTGTCTCATGGTTTCGCCTTTTCCAGAATGTCACACGTCAGGAAGCCCTTCTGGGTTGGCTTCGTTCACGTCAAGGTCCCCGTGTCTTTTTGTGGCTCTATAGCCAGGTGGTTTTTAGCACTGAGGACATTCTGTGGCCCCTGTGGGCCACAGCCTCTCATCCGCTGGCCTCTGGAGGCCCTCTCGGCCGTCTCCAGGTTTGGGCAGTCATGCAGAAGCCGCAGTCAGTACCTGGGTGTGCTTTCTGAGTTCAGCACCTTTGGGTGGACACTGGCACGGGGTGTGCACGGCTGGAGGAGGGGGCGGAGCTGTCCTCCAAAGCGCCCGGGCCATTTGCATTCTCACCAGCAATGAACGGGGGATCCTGATGCGCCACACCCTGGCCAGCGATGGACATGGTCAGCACTCCGGGATTTGGCTGTTCTAGTCAGTGTGGACTGAGTTGATGGAATCCCCACTTACGTGGCCGCCCAATTCAGAAACTGGGGAGTTGCTCCAGACTCTTTCTTGTCCTCGCCTTCTAGGGCAGTAGTGATGTTCTGGGCTTTCTTTGCTCACTGCCAGACACATTTCCCACACTTCCTTGCAGCTAGGTGTGGTCATATGACTGAGTCCTGGCCAATGAGATGTGGTCAGAGATGAAGTCACCACTTCCCGGCCTAGTGCATGAAATTCTCTGCCCTGGAATCCTTTCTCATTATTCTCATTCACACTGGGAACAGAAGGACTCTGAGGGTATTGGGAATCCCAGAGTCCTGAAGAGGAGCCTGGATCCCCGAGTCACTGCATGGAATATAGTCATCCACTGATTCTACATGAATGAAAGCTGAGACTTTGGTGTTTATTGGTCACCACAGCTGGTGTGACTATAACTAATGTGTTTTCAAGGTGATTTGCTCTCGCTATATCTTCATCTGAAAAATACTGTTGGTGTATATCATAGAGATTAAATGAGGTTTTGCCCACAGAGTGCTTTGCACTGGCCTTTGGTAGGTGCTCAGTAGGTGTTGGGGTCATTGTGAGACTTCCCGGGGGCAAGGGACTATTCAGTTGAGTGACGGAGGTGCTGAGGCAGGCCTAGGAACAGTGGGCCTCCTTTCTCACCATCTGCTGCATCCAGCACTCTCCAAGGGCGGGGAGCTAGACCCGGTCTCTCTGGAGTACAAAAGTAACCCTTTCTATCTTGCTGTTTTTGTGTTTTAATACAGAAAACATTGCCTGTTTGGTTCTTTTGAGTTCATTTCAGGGTCTTTGTTCAGGGTAGGAGCTGAGGAATCCCTGGAGAAAACACATGACGTGTGAACAGTGCCGGCGAGAACTCACAGACAAGGTGCAGACACCTTACTGTGCGAGAGGATGAGAGACCCCGGATGGCAGCTCAGCCGAATCCCAGGACACAGGGCTCAAATGGTGAGAACAGACGGCACTGCTTCACTATGCTCTAAGACACAGGGGCTCGAGCCACAGTGCTTTCGTTTCCCTAGAATCAGGCGCAACTCAGAGGAGCACAAACCAGTTCCACCGTGGCCCCCCACTCTGCTCTGTGGGAAACTCAGCCGGGGCTAGTGTATCAGTTTCCTGTTGCTGCTATAACAAAAGAACACAGACGTGGCTGCAAACAACATGGATTCATTCTCTAACAGTTCTGGAGGTCAGAAGCCCAAATGTGTCCTGGGAGGCTGGCATCAAGGTACTGGCCGGGCTGACTCCTGGAAGTCAAGGGGGATGATCCTTGTTATTATTTCCGTGCCTCTTCCAGCATCTAGGGGTTGCCCACCTTCACGGCTCCCGGCCACATCACTGCCCCTCGGCAACCCTTCCGCAGAGCCTTCTCCCTGCTCTCACCTCCAGCTTCTCTCTGATAAGGACTCCTGTGATTCCAGCAGGCCCATCAGGGAAGCCCAGGTGACCTCTACAACTCAGGGTCCTAACGCAGTCACGCCTGCGCAGTACCACATAAGGTCACACTCACAGGTTTCTGGGGGCACGGTCAGGACCTTGTTGGGGACGTGTATTCAGGCTCACACAGCAGGATGGACACCCAGCCTGGGCGACTTGCCGAGCAGGTGCGAGGTCCTCTCCAGGGATTTCAGGAGGGGCCTTGGCCTGGGTGGGGGCTAGTAGGGGAGACAGGACTTGTGGGAACCAGAGAAGTTCACCAGGGGCCAGGCCGTGCTGTGAGCTGGTGGCTCGGCCTGTGCCCTGCTCTCAGCTCACGGGGCAGGAGACTTTCCAGGTCTCAGAGTAACGGGGAAAGAGGAAGGTGGTCGCCTCCGTGCAAGCCACCACGTGTGCAGAGGGCCGGCGGCCCCCTGAGCAAGGCGCACTGAGCTGCTAAGTCACCTCCAGACCAGCCCCTGTCTGAGGCCCCTGGAGCCCTGCACGAGCCATGGAACCAGTTACGTAGAGAAAGTGGTCCCCGCTCGCCTTCTCTTCCTAGAGAGAAGACAAGGGGATTCCTGGGATTCCTGCCGCGAAGGAGACAGCCTGTTTGCGCTGTCCCAGGAGCGGCCACGGTCTTGCTGAGCACAGCGGATCTTCTCACCTCTCACTGGGTGTGACTCCACGGCCTGATGGCGAGCTCGGTTTGTGAGTGGGAGCGAGGACGGCCGGGGACAGTGGTACAGAGACAAAGGCCACCCACACTCCCAGAGTGAGGTCAAGCCTCCCCCTCAGGGGACAGAGGGCCTTTGGGGGACACTAATACAGGATAGGAATCTGACTCTGGAAGCCTGATCTTCCTGGAACCGCAGCTGCTGGTGGCTGAGGAATGAGGGGCCACTTGCTACCCAGCACATTTCCCCCTGTGTTAACAGCTCCTTATTCTATCCTGGGGACCCCTCCTGCCCCCACTCTTAGGGACCAGTTTTCCGGGGCTCATGTCAGCCCCCTGAGAGGAACTTGCCTGGGCTGGTGAGTATTGTCCCCTCCTCTGGCCCTGGGCCAGTGAGTGGCTCAAGGACTGGGCACAAACCTCGGGCCCAGGCAGTCAAGTTGGATCAGAGCAAAGGCAGGGGCCGCGTCAGGGCCTGGGAGTGGCCCTTGGAGGGGCCTTTGCACGCGTCCCCTGGAGTTGGAAATGGCGGGCGCTGTGCTTCGAACGTGCCTTCAAAGTTCATGTGTGAGCAACTTCGTCCCCAACGCGACAGTGAAAGAGGTGGTTAGGTCCCAAGGACTTTGCCCTGGTGAATGGATTCTCGCTGTCATCGTGAGCTGGTGACGGAGGGACAGGGTCCTGAAGGAGGGCGAGCCCCAGCCACCTGCACTCACGCGCGGGCCCACTCTTGCTCCAGCCCTCTGCCCGACCTTCTGCCTCCAAGGACGGCAGGAAGGCCATGTGCGTGCGACCCTCGACCTTGGGCTTGCGGCTCCCAGACCTGAAAGAGAAGCCGCTGCTCCTCACAAAGCACCCCGTCTCCGGCCCTGTCTGGAAGCACCAGGTGGCCTGCAGCAGGGTGCTGCTGCCCTCTTGCTGCCACCAGGGGAGCCTGGGGCTGAGCCCAGAGCAAGGAGAGCCCCGCCCGGGTGCTGAAGCCCTGGTGAGCACCCCGAAGCCTGGACCCCCACACTTTTCAATTACAAGGAAAATTAATTCTTTTATTGGGGGGAGTTTTTAAGCCAGTGTGGGGTGCCCTTCCATTTCCTTAGGATAGGATCCATCTGGTAAAATCCTGCTGCTCCCCTGGGTCGGGTCCGGGGCCAGCGCTGGAGTGCTGCGGACGTGGCCGGCATTGCGAGCCGTCAGTGGGCGAGGCTGGGGCGCCGTGTGCAGCCCAGCAGGAGCAGACGGAGCGGTGCCAGGCTCCGACACCTCGTCATACTGGGCACTCTGCTCTCAGACAGAGGCTGCCCCGGACCCCGGGACCAGCCCGCACCACCTCACTCCTCTGGAGGCTCTGCCTGGCCCAGACACCTGTCCCTGCAAAGCCAGAGCAGAGCAGGCTCACAGTGACGGTCACTGGGTGCCCACTCCCGCCGGGAGCCCTCGGGGGACTCTGCGCCCTCCCTGTGAGCAGGAGCAGCGGGGCAGGCCTGGCTCGCGGCGTCTCAGCTGCAGAAGGTCCTGCGGGACTTGGCTGTCCACCTGGTGGCCGGTCGGCGGTGCCGCTGCCCGGCTGGACAGCAGGAGGCTGGGCCGGGTGGAGGTGGATTCCGGCACTGGAGCCCTGGGCTGGACAGACGCCCCACGCCCACTGGGATCCCTTGCTTAGCTGATGGCACTGACTTCCCCTGGCCTGGTCCCTGGCCTGGAGCAGGGGCAGGAGGCCAGACTCCGACATGCCCTAGGTCACCACCTCAGAGCTGGGCTCGGGCTTCTGTCACGGGCTGGGTCCTGTCCGAGGGCTGAAAGCCTCCTGGAGCCCCCGTGGCCACAGCAAGAGCAAAGGCGCTCACCAGCTCCGCACCTGGTCCCCCCAACCCCGTGGCTGGCACCCATGCCCTGTGACAGATGAAGAGACTGCAGACAGGTGACGGGCCTGCCCCGAGCACCCTGCTTGCAGCCAGGGGCAGAGCCCACAGCCAGGCCTCCCCTGCGGCTCCACCCGCCCACCTGCCCGGGACGCCCCTGCAGGAGGAGAGCTGCACCCCAGGGAGGAGGGCACCCTTCCCGCCTCCTCCCCAGCCCGGCTGCCAAGGTGAGAATCCAGGTGCTCCGAGGCGTGACCCCTGGGGCGCAGGTGAGCATGGAAGCCAGCCCCTGGAGCCAGAGACGCCCCCGGGCGCCCTGTCGCCTTCTCCTGCGCGGGAGGAGCAGAGCCTTCCCAAGAGCGGGCGGCAGGGACCTGGCGATCCCCCAGCTCCTGTCCCAGGAGGACGCGCCCACCAGGCTCTGCTAAGAACGCTGGCCAGCTCTCTGGGGCTGCACTTGGTGGCCAAATAAGTGGCTGGAGCACCCGTCACACGCGCTGGGGAGTCTTGAGCGTTCCCAAGGGAGGGCCTCACATGCTCCCCCCAGGACCCCCTTGCGGCCATTCCTGCTCCTAGCTGGATGAGTCACCCCATTAGTGTCTCTGCCCAAGGCTGCTGTCCCCTTCCCACCCTCTCCTTTCTGTCCCCAGCTCCTCTAATGCAGAACGTGAGGGTGACCAATGTGTCACAAAGCAGGGCTTCGGGCTCAGAGCAGGGCTGGAACCCAGTCACCGCTGGCGGAAGGGGGCAGACTTTGGTGGTGGGACAAATGCGTTCTGGCTGTCGCGGGCGAGCCACGAAACACGCTGCACTGTGAGGTCTGCCAGGACAGTGGCCCCAAGTGTCCCCCCACCACACACACCTGGCTGTGGGGCGATGGGCGTGTCGTCAGCTTGCTCAATGGAACCACTGCAGGGCTCACCCAGCAGGAGGCCGGGCCGGGCAGAGGCAGGAGAGTGACGTGAAGGCCCCAGGGAAGAGGGGGAGTCCCAGGAGAGGAGAAGGAAGCTGGGTTCTGCTGCAGAGAAAGCCAGGAGGACCCCACAGATCGGCTCGGGAGGGCTGGCCAGGAAGGTCCAGGTTGGTTGTCCACTGTTTGTTTGTTCTGGAGCACAGACAGGCCCGCCCTGTGGACAGGGGGAGAGAAAGGACCCAGCCCGCCCTGGAGGCCGCTGCAGAATGTGGGGATCAGGGCAGCCGGCACTGACTCGCTGCTCGCCTTCCTGGAAAAGTGACAGAAGATAAAACCCACAGCCCGCCTTTAAAAGCCGAATCAGAGATGAAATCTGTTGAAAGCAGGGGCCTCAGGAGTCAGCCAGGGGACCTGCAGCCCCTGGAAGGCGACAGGGCTGCTGGGCGGGCAGGCATCTCTGGCTCCCCTCCCTCCCCTCCTCCCCTCCCTCCCCCTCCTCCCCTCCCTGCCCTCCTCCCCTCCCTGCCCTCCTCCCCTCCCCTCCCCTCTCCTCCCCTCCCTCACCTCCTTTCCCTCCTTCCCCTCTTCTCCTCCCTCCCCTCCTTCTCCTCCCTGCCCTCCTCCCCTCCCTGCCCTCCTCCCCTCCCTCCCCTCCTCCCCTCCCTGCCCTCCTCCCCTCTCCTCCCCTCCCTCACCTCCTTTCCCTCCTTCCCCTCTTTTCCTCCCTCCCCTCCTCCCCTCCCTCCCCTCCCCTCCTCCCCTCCTTCTCCTCCCTCCCCTCCCTCCCCTCCTCCCCTCCTTCTCCTCCCTCCCCTCCCCTCCCCCCCCCTCCCCTCCTCCCCTCCCTCCCCTCCTCCCCTCCCTCCCCTCCTCCCCTCCCTGCCCTCCTCCCCTCCCTTCCTCCCCTCCCTCCCCTCCCTCCCCCCCTCCTCCCCTCCCTCCCCTCCTCCCCTCACCCTCACCCACCCTCCCTTTCTTCATTCCCCTCTTTCTTTTTTCTTTCTTCCTTCCTCTCTTCCTCTTTTCTGCAGTGCTGGGGATGAACCCAGGGCCTGGTGCCTGCCAGGCATGGGCTCTACCACCCACGGAGCCCACCCAGCCCCGGGCACGTCCACTCTGATACACAATTTCTGATTTGGGAATTCACTGCTGGGAGACTCCATCAGTGCCTGCATTTGGTCGCATTCAGGTGGCCACTCCCTTCACCCCAGGCCTGTCGTGGCCCAGGAGTCGGCAGCAGACCTGCAGGGCACCCCAGTTCAGGGCTGGGTGCTGGGGCACAGTCCTAACCCCCACTCCTCAGAGGGGCAGCCGCAGCGAGGACGTGGAGTTGGTGGGAAGGAGACCGACACTGGAGCTCCCGGAGTCTCGGGTCAGTGTCTCCCGCTGTCTGAGGGTCAAGCCCTGCTCTGCTTGGCCTTGACCTTCATGCCTGCACAGCACGGGCAGTTAATGCCCCACTCAGGGTCTGCAGGTGTCAAATATGACGAAGGGCACGGTGGCATTCAAGGGCACGGCTGCTGTGGGTGGAAGGCAGAGGGAACGTGGCTGAGCCTGAGCCAGAGGGAGCGGTCCCAGGGGTCTGGGTAAGCAGAACCCCGACTTCCCGCTGCCCGAGACCAGCTGACCTCACGGCCTCCCCCACCCGGAGGTGGCCTGGCCTGGCCATGGGGTGTGAGTGGTTGTGCTGGCAGCAGCTGGGCGGGCCCCCCTCCTTCCACACGTCCGCCCCCTCTGCTGCCCCCCCCCCCCCCGGTACTGGCCATGCTCCAGCACCCCCCGAAGACCACCATGCAGCAGAGAAGAGCGACAGGCAGGTCCCTGGGGACCCCGGCCCACGCCAGCTCCACCGCGCTCACGCGTGGGAGGACCTGACCTCTGCCTTTCCAAGTCCTTCTGCTCTCCGGGGTGGGAGCCAGCTGCACGGGACCCTAACAGGCTGAATGGGCGCGTTCCCTGCCCGCCACCCCTGCCTCCTTCTCCAAACCCCCTCCCGAGTTTCCGTCATGGACCGCCCACTCTCCCCTCCAGCCTCGTACATCTGGCAGAGCTGACGGACCTAGGACGGCGCCATCAAAATGCCATTTACTCGGTGATAGTGACGGTAGACCCGGGGATGGGCGCGGGTCCTAAGATCTCCCACCAGAACACAGGTCAGGATCTCCTGGGAATGCTGGCTTAGCAAGGGTCCCCGTTTTGTGCTGCGTTAGACCTAGACACCTGAGCTGGGAGCTCACGTCAGTCATCTGGGACAGCACGGGGAGAGCCTGCAGGGGGGAAGCAGCACCGAAGAAAGAGAGCAAGTAAATGGAGAGAAAAATCCACCCTGGTCACAAGTGACAAGGACAGCTGCCAGCATTCAGTTCTTTCCATGCACAAACATTCAAGCGCTTAGCAGCACAGCCCAAGCCCAGGAGGCGTTTACTGAATGATGGTGTGTGGGGTCTGCAGAAACGAGCTAGCTGTAGGACTTACAGCAGAGTAGCTGGCCAGGGAGGCACATGCGTGTTTTCCTGATAAAATCCGGGAAGTCTTCTCCATGGAAATGACTCCAGAGGGTCATTTGGGTTGGGTATTGAGGGGTGAATAGGAGTGTGCTGTGTGAGGACTGAGGATAGGGGTGTTCTAGGCCTGGAGGAAACTTAGGCAACATATCCTAGAGTCGGAGACTGAGGTCACGTGGCTGGTGAGGGGCGGAAGGTGACTTAAACCCAGGCTTGGGTGACTCAGGCGCCCAGGCCGATGCTGAGGAGTTACAGTGACACTCTGAGGATGAGCACCTGACCCAGGCTCCATGGTAGGCCCCTGGAGTGTGCGGCAGAGCCTGCCTGGGCTGCCCCCCACCCCTGCCTCTGTAGAGTGGGACCCCAGCCTTCTGTGGGGCCTGGCATGAGACTGCGCGGCCCAGCTCCCGGGAAGCAGTGTGGCGTGACCTGAGTCTGCACGAGGGTGGAGGGGCAGGCAGCCTGGAAGACCGCCTGGAGATGAGGCCGGCCTTGTCATCTGTGCCCCTTCCCCGGCTCCTCACCGTCCTGCTGTCGGGATGTGGGTGTGATGGCTGGAGCTCCATCGCGGGCCACGAGGAAGAGCCCGGTTCCCAGCAGTGGTGGAGGGAAGCCCAGGCAGGCTGAGCCAAGGGCACCCCTGCACCTGAGTGGCTGCTCTGCGTGCTGCACGCGAGAGGGACATGGCAGTCTGTGGCAGCTCCAGCCACGGGGTGGGGCTGGCAGAACACCCGTCTTCCTGACTGCTGGCCATTGACCTTGGAATCATCCTTGACCTCTCTTCTCTCCGCCCCCATCTGTCAAGACCCACCCAGATCCAGCCTCTTCGGCTCATCTGCAGCCTCGCCCAGGGATGGGCCACCATCGGCCCCCAGGGGACCCTCCTGGGGCTTCCTGCTGCCACCGCCACCCCTGCAGCCTGTGCGCATCGCAGCAGCCACAGTGACCCTCCTCTGCTGTGACCTGTTGCTTCCCACACCAGCCAGGAACAAGCCAGAGTGCTGAAGAGGGTCTGTGGGGCCACGCGAGGCCATTGCCACCCTCTCAGCTCCTGCTCTGCACGGCTCTGCTGCCGCCACACTGGGCTCCTTGCTGTGGCTCCAACGTAGCAGGCGCTCCCTGCCACAGGACATTAGCACTGGCTCCTCCTGCTCCCAGGTGTGCCCTTCCCCCAGAGACTCGTGTGACGAAGTCCCTCCTCTCCATCAACCCTGCACAGATGTCCCTACCTCCAGTTGGCACTGGCAACTCACTCCCCGTCTGCCTTCCGAGTGTTACTGACCCCAGTTTTCCCGAAGCACCCCTAACACGCTGTATCCCGGGCTGATCATCCACAGCCTGTCCCTCCTCCTCTAATTGGAAGGTCCATGAGGTCAGGACCTCTGCCGGTTTCGTGGCTGGTGTATTCCAAGCCCCTGGAACAGTGCGCAACACGGGTCAGATGCTGAAATCCATTTGTCAACGAATTCTGTCCAAGACTCTATTTTTCAAAGTTTTGAAAGAGCATGGCCACTACCAAACGGGCACAACAAGTAGGGGGAGCGTGAGAGCTGCCCCAGGCCCCCGCCATCCATGTCTGACACTGTGAGTGAGCT
This sequence comes from Tamias sibiricus, assembly GCA_025594165.1. NCBI lineage: Eukaryota > Metazoa > Chordata > Mammalia > Rodentia > Sciuridae > Tamias > Tamias sibiricus. Next base: position 7,277,014 of record CM046662.1, on the reverse strand, counting down.
GCACCCTGGCCCTGCTTCCCTCTGCAGCCGATGGCTTTGCAAGCGATGCTGCAGGTTCCGGAAGGGGCCCGCGCGCCCGCCGCCCGCCGCACACTGAGGCCGCGAGGCTTCCGCCCCCTGCCCACCCGCGCTCCAGGCTGAGCCATGCCCCGCCCGGGGTCTCATGCGTGAGCATTTCAGCATGCGGCCCCCAAAGCAAGCCCCCCTTAAACCATCCCAACAGCATCACCACTGCCCGAAAGGGCCACTAGAGAGCCTTGAGGTCACCAACACGCACTCATTGCTTGACTTCCAAACCACCTTCCAGACGTGCTTCCTTGAGGTCACCGAGCCTTTGGATCGGGGACCCAGAGCTGCCCATCTCAGGATGCGCTCCCGGTCCCCAAGTTGCCGCGGGTCTGCGAGCTCTCGCTCCCTTATCTGCTGCCCGCTGCACAAGGTGCTGGCCCTGCGTCCACAGGCCCCGCGGTCTTGGTGTGGCATTCCTCGGTGGCAGTGGACGTGTCACCCTGTCTTCACTATTTCTAAGGCAGTAGGTGGCCGGCTCTGGATGCTCCACAGACCCGGCTGCTCCCCAGCCTCCTGCACCCGCCATGGCGGAATGGTCCCTTTTCCTAAAGCCAGTGACCCCTCGCGCTACCATCCACCACTTCACTGGGGGTGTGAAGTGGCCACCGTCCACTCACAGCTGCCGTCACTGCCTAGAGACAAAGACGAACTTTCCCCGCACCCGCTATGTGGTCACCCTGGGATGTAGAACAGGCGTGCGTCACTTAAGGACAGGCTGTGTCAAGGGAGGTGCCCTGTCAGGGGTCGCGGTTGGGCAAACACCACAGAGGGAAGAACTGATCAGGATTTTTTCTTGTCTTCTAATCATACCCAATCCCCTAGAGGGTGTTGCCACCTCAGACCCTTTGAGGAAAACAGGTTGGGGATGGAGGAGGACACAGGGATAGGATCAGGCTGTGTCACAGCGGAGCTCAGTGCGGAGCATGGCAAGGCCCCCGAGGAGGCGCTGTGTCTGTACTGTCAGTCCCTGATCGCAGGAAGCCAGTATGTCAGCTAGATTTCCGTTGCTGTGACAAAATACCTGAGATAATCAACTTAAAAGGAGGAGAGGGTTATTTTTGCTCAGGGTTTCAGAGGTTTCAATCCATGGTCAGTTGGCCCACGGCTCTTGGGGTTGTGGTGAGGCAGGAGATCGTGGTGTGAGGGCATGAGCAGGCAGCCTGTTCACCTCACAGCCAGGATGAAGAGAGAGAGGGAGAGGAGGGGCAAGCTCACAATATTCCCTTTGAGGTCATACCCCAGTGACCTAACTTCCTCCCACTGGCCCAGCACCTAAAGGTTCCATCACCTCCCAATAGCATCACAAGCTGGGTACCAAGACTCCAACACAGGGGCTTTGGGGACACTTATCCAAACCACAGTAGTCAGGGATGTGGATGGCCCTTCCCCGGAGCTCCGAGCACAGCCTGGCCCAGGGCAGGTGCCTCCTGTTGATGGGGAGAGGCTGGATGGATGGATGGGTGGGTGGGTGGGTGGATGGGTGGGTTGATGGATGGGTTGATGGATGGATGGATGGATGGATGGATGGACGGACGGATGGATGGATGGATGGATGGGTGATGGGATGGATGGATGGGTGGGTGGATGGATGGATGGATGGATGGATGGATGGGTTGATGGATGGATGGGTGGGTGGATGGATGGATGGATGGGTGGGTGGATGGGTGGGTGGATGGGTGGATGGGTGGGTGGATGGATGGATGGGTGGGTGGATGGATGGATGGGTTGATGGATGGATGGGTGGGTGGATGGATGGATGGATGGATGGATGGATGGGTTGATGGATGGATGGGTGGGTGGATGGATGGATGGATGGATGGGTGGGTGGATGGGTGGGTGGATGGATGGATGGGTGGGTGGATGGATGGATGGGTGGATGGGTGGGTGGATGGGTGGATGGGTTGATGGATGGGTGGATGGATGGATGGGTGGGTGGATGGGTGGATGGGTGGATGGGTTGATGGATGGGTGGATGGATGGATGGGTGGGTGGATGGATGGATGGATGGGTGGGTGGATGCAGGAGCCCTGTTTGGGGATTGGCTTGAATTGCGGTTGACTATGAGCCGTGGAGATTTGGCCTTTGTCGCCACCCGTAGTCTCACGGGATTGTTGCGTGATCTCGAGTGACTTGGCCGAAATTGCTGATCGAGTCAGCGCCATTTTTAGGGTATGTTTTTGGCGTTTGTTAGTCGTTATTAGAACCAGAGAGAAAAGTTATCAGAATAAAAAGCTGTTTGTCTCCAGTTTGCTTCTGAAGTTCTTCCCGCGGCTCCGTTGCTTCAAGCGCTTCAGGCAGCAACAGGTGGCGGCCCGTACGGGGAACTTCGGAGCGGACAGGTAAGAACTGAAAGGTCTCTAAAGATGGGTTCGAATATAACTGAATCCCAAGTGATAGAGGCTATGCAAAGACTCCTTGATATACCTGACTCTGTTCTCAGTGAGGAGTATATAGACAAAAGTGAAAGTGATCAAAAAAGTGTAGATTCCACTGGGCCAACTGAGACCAGTAAAGAGAGTTTTAGAAGAGACCCAAAAATGACAAAAATCCAAGCTATTAAAGCTATTCGGAAGTTATTGGCGAAAGCTGAAGGATACTTGCTCTCACTGGAACCTGGGCCTCAGGATATTGCTGTCAGTGAAATTAGCAGTGGTGAGGAATCTAGTAAAAGTGATCCTGAGAAAATGAGGAAAAAAGAAATTTAAAAAGACCGAGAAAAAGGTCCGTCAGGCAGAGGAGTCACTTGTGGAAGTGACTACTCCCCATGGGTGGAATCCATTACAGAAAATATGAAGGGTATTACTAGGCATTTGCATACCCTAGAAACAGAAATAAAAAGTCTTTCTGATCGCTTATGCGCCCTCGAGGACAACTCACAGATACATTGGGAACCGCCAGCATTTGAAAAGAAAAATGGACAGAGTGTCCATCAGTCAGTAGATTTCAAAACTATAAAAAATCTCAAAGAGGCAGTAATGACTTATGGGCCCCAAGCTCCTTTCACGTTGAGTATGCTGGAGTCCCTTAACACCTTTAGCTTAACCCCCTCAGACTGGAAAAGTCTATGTAAAGCAACATTAAGCGGGGGGCAATTCTTGGTTTGGCGATCGCAATTCCAAGAACTTTGTATAGAAACGGCTAAAAGAAACGCGGCTGCAGGGTTTGAAAACTATAATATAGACATGCTCACAGGAGAAGGGCAATTCGCAGACTTACAGGCTCAAACAGATTATGACTCAGATATATATGCTCAGATAAATGCAGCTGCCTTAGAGGCATGGAAAACTGTACAAGGACCTGGGGATCTACAAGGTAGCTTGTCAAAAGTGATTCAAGGACCTAATGAGCCGTATGCCGACTTTGCTGATCGACTTTTGAGAACTGCAGGTAGTGTGTTTGCAGATGTTGACCAAGCTATGCCTTTAGTTGTTCAATTAGCTTATGAAAATGCAAATAAATGGTGCCAAGCAGCCATCAGGCCATGGAGAACTAAAAAGGATCTTTCCGTATATATACAACTATGTAAAGATATAAATGGCGCCTTTGTCACAGGAAATGTGATTGCAGCCTCAATGAGAGGTGCTTCCTCTCGAAATTTCACAAAGGCTAAACGTAGACATTATAATCAATCAGGATATTCCAGGCAAAATTATCATAATCAATCAGGCAATTCTAGGCAAAATCCCAAAAGAGAAATAAGATCAAGCTCATACCGTGCCCCAGGCCGCTGCCCCAGGTGTAAAAAGGGAAATCATTGGGCCAATAAATGCTATTCAAAATTTGACATCCATGGAAATCCTTTGTTCAGGAATTCAAAAAACGGGGCACGGGGCCCAGTACCCCGGGGCCCACAAATGTACGGGGCATTGCAGAAGGAGTATCCTCAAGCATCCACTCAGATGCTTCCCCGACACAATCCCTACTACCCATCCACTCCCTCGCCAGAGGAACAAGAGGAAATGCAGGATTAGACCTCTGTTCCACCGCCCGAATAGTGTTAACACCTGAAATGGGGGTTCAACTGATTCCCACAGGAGTCAGGGGACCTCTTCCCTCAGGGACTGTAGGACTTATTATCGGGCGTAGTCCTAAAAGCTTATTAGGTTTGCAAGTGACCCCAGGTGTAATAAACTCAGACTACAAAGGGGAAATAAAAATAATGCTTAGCTCACCCCAAAGTGTAAGTTCTGTTAATCAAGGAGATAGAATTGCTCAGTTGCTTCTCCTTCCCAATTTACATAATTCATTTAAAATGGGTATGCCTCAAGAAGGGAACAATAGAGGATTTTGTTCCACTGACTCAAGTCCCATGGCTTGCTGGGTTCGAGACTGTTCAAGGAGGCCTATGTGTAAAATAAAAATCCAAGGAATAGAAATGGAGGGATTAATAGATACTGGAGCTGACTCTTCCATTATTAATTTACGCCAATGGCCCAAGCACTGGCCTCTGCAAAAAGCTTCAACCAGTTTAAGAGGCTTGGGATATAATAACCTCCCAGATAAGAGTGCAGTAATTTTAAAATGGGAGGATGATGAAGGCCATAAAGGAACATTTCAGCCTTATGTTTTACCTAATCTACCGGTTACTTTATGGGGAAGAGATATTTTGCAACAAATGGGAGTACACCTTGCAACCAAGCCTGCAGATGTTAAATGTGAAAACCTACAGGGTAATCTTAACCATAAAAGAACTCATTATCAAAAAGTACAGAGTAATCTCAACCCTAAAAGTAATCATTGTCATAAAGGAAAAAGATATTTTTTTTCGGGGCCACTGAGAAAATAATTTTGAAAATACCATGGCTTTCTGATAAGCCAGTGTGGGTCCCTCAGTGGCCCCTATCTAAAGAAAAATTACAAGCGGCCCACCAATTAGTTCAGGAACAATTAGAAGCAGGTCATATAGAACCTTCCACCTCTCCCTGGAATTCCCCCATATTTGTGATCAAGAAAAAGTCAGGAAAATGGCGATTGTTACATGATCTTAGACAAATCAATAAAACCATGCAAGTTATGGGGCCTACTCAACCTGGACTTCCTAGTCCCGTAGCTATTCCAAAAAATTTCCATCTTATTACTCTTGATATAAAGGATTGCTTCTTTTCTATTCCCCTACATCCTCTGGATGCCCCCAGGTTTGCTTTTTTCCGTTCCTTCTATGAACAATAATGGCCCTGATCAGAGATATCAATGGAAGGTTTTACCACAGGGAATGGCTAATAGCCCCACCATATGCCAAATATATGTGGACAAGGCTATCCAACCCATTAAAAATAAATATCCAAATCTCATGTGTCTACATTACATGGATGATATTTTATTGGCCCACCCTAATCAAAAAATCTTATTTAATATATTCAGTGATGTGGTAGAAAATTTAAAAAAATATGGATTATATATAGCAGAAGAAAAAGTTCAAACCAGATCTCCCATATTATATTTAGGATTTAAAATCATGGATACTTTTGTTAGACCCCAAAAAATTTTAATAAATAAAGAACATCTGACCACCCTCAATGATTTCCAAAAACTACTGGGAGACATTAATTGGCTTCGCCCTACACTAAATCTCACTACTGGCCAACTAAAACCTTTATTTGACATCCTTCGTGGAGATCCTGATCCATCTTCACCACGAACATTGACTCCTGATGCTAGGAAAGCCTTAAAATTAGTAGAAAAATCCATCGAAGGAGCTCATTGTGATAGATTTGATTTAACTCAACCGCTGATGTTGATTATTATTTCTTCACAATATACACCCACAGGAGTATTTTGGCAACAAGGGCCTTTATTATGGATACATTTGCCCGTCTCTCCTAAAAGTATAATTGAATCTTATACCTCCATGGTGGCTAAACTTATTCTTCAAGGACTTAAGACTTCTACTAAAATATTTGGCATTCACCCTGCTACTATTATTACTCCCTATTCATCATCACAGATTGAATACTTATGCTTCAATGATAATGATTGGGCTATAGCTAAATGCTCTACTTCTGCAAATTTTGATAATCATCTTCCTAAGTCCCCTATATTATCTTTTTGTATTAATCATCCTATTATATTTCCACAGGTAATAAAAAATCAACCTATTCCTAAGGCATTTAATGTATTTACAGATGGGTCCTCAAATGGTACTGCTACAGTAGTCACTAAAAAAGAAAATATGACTTACATAACTGCACACAAATCAGCTCAACTAGTGGAACTGGAAGCTGTGGTAAGAGCTCTGGAAAATTTTAGGGACCAGCCCGTAAACATTTTTTCAGATAGCCACTATATTGTACAAGCCGTCCCAAAATTAGAGTTAGCAGGACCAATAGCACCTCATACTCCAGCCTTTAAATTGTTTTATCAAATACAAAAACTTTTGTGGGCAAGAAAAGAACCTCTATTCGTAGGCCATATTAGAGCACATACTAATTTGCCTGGTCCCCTCCATGAAGGTAATCAAAAGGCTGATGAACTTACAAAAACAGTATTTATACTTTCAGCGCTACAACAAGCTACTTTATTTCATTCCCAGTTTCACGTCAACAGCACCACCTTGCAACGTAGGTTTAAAATCACAAAGGAGCAAGCCAGAACAATTGTAAAAGATTGTAAATCTTGTATGACACATTTGCCCAATCCTCATTTCGGAGTTAACCCTAGAGGATTAATGCCCAATCATTTGTGGCAGATGGATGTTACTCATGAGCCAAGTTTTGGAAAATTGCGATTTATTCATGTGACTATAGATACATGCTCAGGCATGATTTTTGCTTCCTTACATTCTGGAGAAAAAGTTAAAGATGTTACATCTCATTGTTTGCAAGCTTTTGCTGCATTGGGCATCCCCAAAATGCTTAAAACAGATAATGGCCCCGCATATACGTCCTCATCTTTCAAGCAGTTTTGCGCAAAATTCAATATATCCCATAAAACAGGCATCCCATACAATCCTCAGGGTCAGGGCATTATTGAAAGAGCAAACCGAACACTGAAAATTATGTTATTAAAACAAAAAGAAGGAAATTGGAAAAGTCCTAAGGACAGATTGGCAGTTGCCCTGTTTACCTTAAATTTTCTAACTTTAGACTCTAATGGTTATTCTGCTGGAGACAGACATTGGAATCCACACCAACAACATAAACCTTTGGTTTACTGGAAGGATGTTCTTTCAGGTACATGGAAGGGTCCAGATCCAGTATTAATTTGGGGAAGAGGATCTGTTTGTGTTTTTCCAAAAGACGAATCCTCTCCAATATGGATACCATCTAGATTAATAAAACAGGTACCACATCAAAATGATCAAGATGAAGTTATTGAAGAATCAAGATTAATAAAAAAGGTACAAAATCAAGAGGACCAAGATGAAGGTACAGAATGATTCCCTCAAAAGAGTCTTTCAAAATATTTCACAACTTAAGTGTCATTTCTCCCGGCCGGGACAAGGAGATCTCTCTTTAGTGTGCACACAATTGTTTTTTTTTTTTTTTCTTTTTATACATGTCTTTATGTCTGTACATTTGTCTACATTTCATGTTAATGTGATGTCACAAATATATGTTTGTATGCTTGTTCGTCTGTCCAGTGTGACGTCACAAAGAACAAAGGGCTTATGAAAAAGAAAATATATATATATATGGATCCAAATAACTTTAATTCATTTTAGGTTAAGAGTATTCATTTTAGGTAAATAATTTTATAAATGAAGGTACTTTCAATTTTGATTTATAGGTGTCCCTGGGACTTCTCTTTAGCAAACAAATATGACTAGTGCTATATAACCTGATATTTTGGTGTTTTGACTTAAGATTGTTTATTTGTTATTAACTTCATTTGTTTAATAGCTCATTAATTTCAATTATCTCAACAGGTAAAAAATTGCTCTGTATACAGAGACTCAAGGGTTCCAGCTAACAAATTATTTCTCTCAAGTGCCTTTACCTTTTCTTTAATCTATCTTTAATGCAGTAATTACCCTCAGTCTTTCTTTGTTTTGTTCTAAATATGACATTTTTCCAACTTATGTTTGTAAAAGCTCAACCAGCGATGTATGTGAACAAAAATCAACTTTAATTTTCTAATCTAATTATTCTATTTTGTAGTTTGACAACTCGCCTCTTGACTCAGTGCTGCAATAGCACTGCCTTTCCTTTAATAATTGATGCTTGAGTTTCTAGGTAGCGGGCCCTGAAGATTTGCCGGTGGCATTGTCTAAACATAAAAAAAGACGTCTGCTGCTCAAACATCAAACAACCTCACCAACAGTGTGGCCTCTGCTCTACATGCATGGGGCCTCCTACATCAACATGTTATAACAAATGGACATTTTGATCTTTCATTGTTTGGGACTTTACGGGACAATGCCTTGCGGGTATTTGTCTAGAGAATTCAGTGTGTTACTTGATGGAACTTAGGGCAGCTGATTTGTTTAAACAATTTGATATGCTATGCAATTTGGCTCATCACCAAAAGGCTTGTTGCCTTAAAGCCGCAACATCTCCTCACAATTTGGACGGCTGTTAGTCATCATATATAGTCGATCCTAAAGGGCTCCATTGGATGGCTGGTTAGCCAATGACGGGTAAGATCCCCAGAGGGGGACAACCTAAGACAGGCACAGTCGCACGGGACAGTCTCATGTGGCCGACATATCAACCTAAGACAGGAGTCAAGGGCACAGCCTTGATTATCCAATGACGGGTAAGAATGTTGGTTGCACATAGACGTCCTAGAGCATTACCTCTTTTAAAACAAAAAGGGGGAAATGCAGGAGCCCTGTTTGGGGATTGGCTTGAATTGCGGTTGACTATGAGCCGTGGAGATTTGGCCTTTGTCGCCACCCGTAGTCTCACGGGATTGTTGCGTGATCTCGAGTGACTTGGCCGAAATTGCTGATCGAGTCAGCGCCATTTTTAGGGTATGTTTTTGGCGTGTGTTAGTCGTTATTAGAACCAGAGAGAAAAGTTATCAGAATAAAAAGCTGTTTGTCTCCAGTTTGCTTCTGAAGTTCTTCCCGCGGCTCCGTTGCTTCAAGCGCTTCAGGCAGCAACAGGTGGATGGATGGATGGATGGGTGGGTGGATGGATGGATGGGTGGGGTGGATGGATGGGTTGATGGATGGATGGGTGGGTGGATGGATGGATGGATGGATGGATGGATGGGTTGATGGATGGATGGGTGGGTGGATGGATGGATGGATGGATGGGTGGGTGGATGGGTGGGTGGATGGATGGATGGGTGGGTGGATGGATGGATGGGTGGATGGGTGGGTGGATGGGTGGATGGGTGGGTGGATGGGTGGATGGGTTGATGGATGGGTGGATGGATGGATGGGTGGTGGATGGGTGGATGGGTGGGTGGATGGGTGGATGGGTGGGTGGATGGGTGGGTGGGTGGATGGGTGGGTGGATGGGTGGGTGGATGGGTGGATGGGTAGGTGGATGGGTTGATGGGTGGATGGGTGGGTGGATATGTGGATATACCTGGGGGTTGTTGTCATGTACAAGTTAGTTATAATCAAAAGATTGCCCAGGACAAAAGCATACAGAAAAGTCCTTATCATTACAGTCAAACTTTAATCTTCTTTTCAGCTTAGCAGAAAAATGGCAATAACCTTTGGTCTAGAATGTTTCCACTCAGAAACTCAGTATATTTTAGTCAATTTTATTTTATCTTATTTAAATTGTTTTTTCATTTGGAGGAAAAACATCCATTGCATTTCCCTTTAAAGGGGTGTTTAAATCCCCAGGGCCGTGAGGGCCCCCTCGGCCTGTGTGGGAGCTTCTGCTCTTGGCTGCAGGCCCTGCCCTCTTGGGGGCTCAGGTCTCTGTAACGGGGGTGGACGCTGGCCACAGCCCTGGAGGCTAAGTCCTAGAAGGTCGATAGCTCTGAGGAGCAACTCAGCAGATCTGCAGACAGCCCGACCTGCAGGGGGGCAGGGAGAGAGGTTTAGGTCACGTGATGAGCAGAGGCCGCGCTCTCCTAGCTAGCCACCTCTATCAAATGAAAGCCCGCCCCGCTGCATCCTGAGGGACCGGCTTCCTTGGCATGCTGATGCGTGCCGGCCATTGAGTGTTGGGGTGATAACAGTAAGAACTTCCCCCACCCCCTGCTGTGTGCCACTCTGCATGCATTGGAAGCCACGTGGCCTGGCGGATGGGGTCCGCCCTTGAATGCACCAGCTGCACCCAGAGCCGGCCACCCGTTGCCTGTGTGAGCCTCCAGCAGGAGCCCTGCTCCCAGAGCCTCCCCTCTCTCTCTCTCTCTCTCTCTCTCTCTCTCTCTCTCTCTCTCTTTAAGAAGATCAACTAAGAAGATGCAGCCCAGCACCTAACTTAGTCAATGTATAGCAGTTACTCGAGCCATTGTCACCAATCCTAAATTACGCCTGTCACGGTGGAGGGACTGGGCATCCCCTCAGGGGACTTAGAAGGTCCTTGGATTCACAGGGTAAAGCTTTTCCTGGAAGTTTTTTCTTTTTCTTTCGTTTTGTTTGATTGCTGTGTGTTCTGTGACTCCTGTCCCACTGAGCGTGAGGGACAGCTCTCCAACAATGGGCTCAGCAGGTGGCACAGAGACCCCGTTCTGCAGATAGGGGGTCTCAGAAATCCAACACTGTCATCAGGGCCAGAAGCCAGGCCTTCTTCACGTGCTCTTGTCCCTCATACCATCACATGGGCACCGAGAAGAACGGTGTGACAAGCCAAGCGGGGCGCACGCCTGTAACCCCGGCGGCTCAGGAGGCTGAGGCAGGAGGATCACAGGTTCAAGGCCAGCCTCGGCAGCAGCCAGGCAGGCGTCAAGCAGCTCAGCGAGACCCTGTGTCTGAATAAAACGCAGCAAAGGGCTGTGGGTGTGGCTCAGTGGTGGCGTGCCCCTGAGGTCGATCCGCAGCACCCAAAAGAAAAAGAGCAGCGGACACCACGAGGACACCCACACCGTCTCCGGCATCCCTTGGCCTGAGTCTCAGCGGAGCAGCCCTAGCCACTCGTGGTCGATCCTCGGACCCGGGACTCAGCCTCTGGTGTGCTGTGGTCTCGGCCTGTCTGCATCTTGGCCTCCTGGGGGCCCACCGTGGCAGGTGAGGCTCGCACTGAGGCTGCCAGGTGACCGTCTGGCAGAGGAGAGGAGCTGACCCGGTGAGGGCAGTTGAACGGAGTCGACCCCACTGGTGGAGACTTCTGGGACACAGTGTCCACACAGCCCGTCACGATGTTCCAAGAGACCAAACGTCTTAGTCCATTTTCTGTTGCTATAACAAAATACCTGAGACTGTGAGATTTTTTTTCTGGGGGGGCATTGGGGATTGAACTCAAGGTCACTCAGACACTGAGCCCCGTCCCCAGCCCTATTTTTGTGCTTTATTTAGAGACAGGGTCTCACTGAGTTGCTTAGCGCTTTGCTTTTGCGAGGCTGGCTTTGAACTCACGATCCTCCTGCTTCAGCCTCCCGAGCCGCTGGGATTACAGGCGTGCGCCACCACACCCGCTGAGACTGTGAAATTTATAAAGAAAAGGGATTGATTTCGGCTCACGGTTATGGAGGCCTGGAAGTCCAAGGTTGGGCAGCTGCTGCTTCAACTCCCGGGGAGGAGTGCCAGGGCAGGCAGACGCTGGACCAAGAGGCGGGGGCCGTGCTGGCCTACGACAGCACAGTCCTGTCCTGAAAGAGCAAGAGCTCGCTCCCACGAGAAAGGCACGGACCCCGTCACAGGGCCCGGTGCCCATGACCCAAGCACTGCCCACGAGCTCCACCCCAGCTGTGTCACCGTCCCGCACATGAGCCTGGGGATGGGCTCAGCCCACAGTGCTAGGTGACCCGCCTGCTCCCTGGGGCAGCGGCGCAGCTGGGGTCAGGCCAGCTGGCCCCTCCCTGGTCACTTCCCTTCATCCAGCTTTGTGTTCTTCCTTGATGTGGGCGGCTGGCCTCCGCGCCCCCAAAGTGCTAGCAGCTGACCAGGCTGTGTCCAGGGGACTCACGGCCACACGAGGCTTTCGTGCCCACCTGCAGGCCCTCAGGCTGCTCCAGGTCTCCTGAGACCCCCAGTGGTCCCCACACTTCTGTGAGATTGGAACATGCCTGAAATGAGGTGGCAGTCTGGGGTGGGCTGCATCTGTCCTCTGTCCGTCACTTTCGACCTGTGTGACTCTGTCCACTGGGTTCCCTGCCCCTGTGGCTGTGGCAGCCACCAGCAGCAGGTGGAGAAAGAGCGTGGCTTTGGAGTTGACATAGGGACAAAGAGGGACGCTTCCCAGCCGCGTGCCCCATTCATTTCCTCCTTTACAGAAAACGCGCAGACGCCAGTCTCCGAGCTTGCCTGGAAACCAGCCGAAACGATGCCCGGCAGAGGGCACGCGCCCATCAACGGGAGGCGTCGGGGCGGGGGCTCGGGCGCTCAAGCTCTTCGCGGGCGATTCCTCCAGGATGTCTCCACCACATACGTGAAGACTCCTCCCACAAAATAAAAACTGCCTACCAGGATGGGTCGCTTCATGTCACAGCACGGGTCGCTTCATGTCACAGGACGGGTCGCTTCATGTCACAGGACGGGTCGCTTCATGTCACAGGACGGGTCGCTTCATGTCACAGCACGGGTCGCTTCATGTCACAGGACGGGTCGCTTCATGTGACAGCACGGGTCGCTTCATGTGACAGCACGGGTCGCTTCATGTCACAGCACGGGTCGCTTCATGTCACAGGACGGGTCGCTTCATGTGACAGGACGGGTCGCTTCATGTCACAGCACGGGTCGCTTCATGTCACAGCACGGGTCGCTTCATGTCACAGGACGGGTCGCTTCATGTCACAGCACGGGTCGCTTCATGTCACAGGACGGGTCGCTTCATGTCACAGCACGGGTCGCTTCATATGACAGCACGGGTCGCTTCATGTCACAGCACGGGTCGCTTCATGTCACAGGACGGGTCACTTCATGTCACAGCACGGGTCGCTTCATGTCACAGGACGGGTCGCTTCATGTGACAGCACGGGTCGCTTCATGTCACAGCACGGGTCACTTCATGTCACAGGACGGGTCACTTCATGTCACAGCACGGGTCGCTTCATGTCACAGGACGGGTCGCTTCATGTGACAGCACGGGTCGCTTCATGTGACAGCACGGGTCACTTCATGTCACAGCACGGGTCGCTTCATGTCACAGCACGGGTCGCTTCATGTCACAGGACGGGTCGCTTCATGTCACAGCACGGGTCGCTTCATGTCACAGGACGGGTCGCTTCATGTCACAGCACGGGTCGCTTCATGTGACAGCACGGGTCGCTTCATGTCACAGCACGGGTCGCTTCATGTCACAGGACGGGTCGCTTCATGTCACAGCACGGGTCGCTTCATGTCACAGGACGGGTCGCTTCATGTGACAGCACGGGTCGCTTCATGTCACAGGACGGGTCGCTTCATGTGACAGCACGGGTCGCTTCATGTCACAGGACGGGTCGCTTCATGTGACAGGACGGGTCGCTTCATGTCACAGGACGGGTCACTTCATGTGACAGGACGGGTCACTTCATGTCACAGCACGGGTCACTTCATGTCACAGCACGGGTCACTTCATGTGACAGGACGGGTCGCTTCATGTCATAGCACGGGTCGCTTCATGTCACAGCACGGGTCGCTTCATGTCACAGGACGGGTCGCTTCATGTCACAGGACGGGTCGCTTCATGTCACAGCACGGGTCGCTTCATGTCACAGCACGGGTCGCTTCATGTCACAGGACGGGTCGCTTCATGTGACAGGACGGGTCACTTCATGTGACAGGACGGGTCACTTCATGTCACAGCACGGGTCACTTCATGTCACAGGACGGGTCGCTTCATGTCACAGGACGGGTCGCTTCATGTCACAGCACGGGTCACTTCATGTGACAGGACGGGTCACTTCATGTCACAGCACGGGTCGCTTCATGTGACAGGACGGGTCGCTTCATGTCACAGCACGGGTCGCTTCATGTCACAGGACGGGACGCTTCATGTCACAGCACGGGTCGCTTCATGTCACAGGACGGGTCGCTTCATGTCACAGCACGGGTCGCTTCATGTGACAGGACGGGTCGCTTCATGTGACAGCACGGGTCGCTTCATGTCACAGGACGGGTCGCTTCATGTCACAGCACGGGTCGCTTCATGTCACAGGACGGGTCACGGGTCGCTTCATGTCACAGCACGGGTCGCTTCATGTCACAGGACGGGTCGCTTCATGTCATAGGACGGGTCGCTTCATGTCACAGCACGGGTCGCTTCATGTCACAGGACGGGTCGCTTCATGTGACAGCACGGGTCGCTTCATGTCACAGCACGGGTCGCTTCATGTCACAGGACGGGTCGCTTCATGTGACAGGACGGGTCGCTTCATGTCACAGCACGGGTCGCTTCATGTCACAGCACGGGTCGCTTCATGTCACAGGACGGGTCGCTTCATGTCACAGCACGGGTCGCTTCATGTCACAGGACGGGTCGCTTCATGTCACAGCACGGGTCGCTTCATGTCACAGCACGGGTCCCTTCATGTCACAGCACGGGTCGCTTCATGTGACAGGACGGGTTGCTTCATGTCACAGGATGGGTCGCTTCATGTGACAGGACGGGTCGCTTCATGTCACATGACGGGTCGCTTCATGTCACAGGACGGGTCGCTTCATGTCACAGCACGGGTCGCTTCATGTGACAGGACGGGTCACTTCATGTCACAGGACGGGTCGCTTCATGTCACAGCACGGGTCGCTTCATGTCACAGGACGGGTCGCTTCATGTCACAGGACGGGTCGCTTCATGTGACAGGACGGGTCGCTTCATGTCACAGGACGGGTCGCTTCATGTGACAGGACGGGTCGCTTCATGTCACAGCACGGGTCACTTCATGTGACAGGACGGGTCGCTTCATGTCACAGGACGGGTCGCTTCATGTCACAGGACGGGTCGCTTCATGTGACAGGACGGGTCACTTCATGTCACAGCACGGGTCACTTCATGTCACAGCACGGGTCACTTCATGTGACAGGACGGGTCACTTCATGTCACAGCACGGGTCACTTCATGTGACAGGACGGGTCACTTCATGTCACAGCACGGGTCGCTTCATGTCACAGCACGGGTCGCTTCATGTCACAGGACGCGTCGCTTCGTGTCACAGCACGGGTCGCTTCAATCACAGGACGGGTTGCTTCATGTCACAGGACGGGTCGCTTCATGTCACAGGACGGGTCGCTTCATGTCACAGCACGGGTCGCTTCATGTCACAGGACGGGTCGCTTCATGTCACAGCACGGGTCGCTTCATGTCACAGCACGGGTCGCTTCATGTCACAGGACGGGTCGCTTTATGTTTTAAATAAGTGGCTTTGCCTGCGTGACAGCCCAGGGCCCTGGGCCACGGCGAGGAGCTCTTCCTCCTCCATCCCTTCCTCACAGGTGTCACGGAGCCCGCAGGTGTGCTGGGCATTTGCAGGACCCTGAGGATACTGGGAGGGGCCAGGGAAGGTGTGGTCCTGGCTGCCGTGGGGCGTGGCGTCCAGCACAGACCTAGATGCCCATCAAATGATATGCAAATAAAACTGTCACAGGGCCATGCAGGTGTGGCAGCAGACTCAAGAGACACTGGAAGCCACAGACCTGAGAGAGTCCCAGAGGTAGCAGGGCTGGACAACAAAGAAATGGGGACACTGTCTAGAAAGAGGGAACAGCATGAGCAAAGGCCCTGTGGTGGCGGATGGGAAGCAGCGTGACTGGACCACAGGGAGCTGGGGGCCGTGTGGGGAGCGATGCGGCTTCATCAGTGTCAGGCCGTGTTAAGGACTGTCTCTTCATCGTCAGGTGAGAGGACCTTAAGGTGACAGGTGGCGGAACAACATGGTCTGAGGGTGAAGAGCTGATCAGCGGGGTGCAGGAGTGGGTGGAGGAGGAGCAGCAGCAGAGGTCGGGTGGGGGCTCTGCGGCGTCCACGCAGGTGGGTTTTGGAGCAGGTGATGCAGGAGGAACAGGAGGGTGAGAGCCCAGCAGAGGCATGGAGGGTGAGTGGAGGGGACGGGACAGAGGTGACGGGCCGGTGTGCCCAAGGAGGGGCGGGGCCTTGTCAAGGAGGACTCCAGGCGCACCGCCTGAGGCTGCGGGAGAGCGCAGGGGCAGGGGACAGGAGGGGCTGTCCCTGAGCACGAGGCGCCCAGGCTCCTGAGAGGAGCTGTGCCTGGACAGGCCCTGCTCAGGTTGGGAATCTGGAAAAGCCCGAGCTGGTGACTGTCTGTGACTGATGTGCTGGGGGGGGGCACGGCTGGACATCTAGGGAGCGCCCGGCAAGCGGGAGGCTCCAGGAGGCTTTGTCAGCAGGCTGCGACCCACGGCCCCCCTCGCCCCACCACTTCAGGAACCTGCAAGTTTCCGCGAGGCCAGGCCCGAAGCCCAAGGCCCGTCTGGCTGTCCAGTGGGCAGTGGGCGTGGACCTTGAGTCCTTCACTCCCAGAACGAGCCCAGAAAACAACGAACCCCGCCAGGTCACAGACCAACAGGCCTCGCGGCAGAGCTGGGGGAGCAGGCTCCCAGCCTGCGGGGCTCCACCACCCAGGAACCTCCCCGGACCCCACGCAGACAGCTCGGAACCTGGCCGGCTGCTTCCACTCCGAGGCGGCGGGTCTCTCCGAGGGTCCCGGGGGTGCGCTGAGCATCATCACAGCCCCACGGTGGCGCTCAAGGAACCCGGGACCGCATCAGAACTCTGGGCCCTCCTGGCAAACGTCGATCCTCTCTGAACTTCAAACACTTCGAAGACTTCCAGCAGACACAGCTCCACACGCCCGGCTTGCACAGAGGAGGCCATTTAGGAGCCCGGCTCTTGCTGCTCGAGCGACTTTGGCAGTGAGGGCCTGTGGGGCTTCCCGCGTGGCCCCTCGTTAAGGAAACGCAGCTGGACCGTCAGCGGAACTGAGGGCGTGTGGAGGGGACTGCTCAGTGGCCAGACTCGTTCTGCGAAGACAGAGATGTGGAGGGTGCAGGAGCAGCGAGGGGTTCTGGAAGGCGGAGGGAAGGTGGCGTTCCGGAGATTGCTGGTGCTAAACTCCTCCATCTGCTGTATCAATAACCAATCAGCCCGGGGGGCTGGGAAAGTGGGTAATTGAAGCATACGGCACCTATTAGGACCTGTCTGCACATATGTGACTGCTCGTTTCGTCTGTACAAATGACTGCTTGCTTATGCAAATGGCAGCTCCGAGCGCCCGTGTGTTGGCAGATTCTGCCAGGCGGGCATTTCCTTGGGAAAGGCTGTGTTCAGCCCCTCCATGTGCTGAAAAGCCTGGGACCACCTTCCCAGGTGCACGAAAGACCGAGCAGCCAGCAAAATGGAAGAGGGAAGTTGCACTGGACGCACGTGAGGGTCAGGGTCGGATGCTTTTCCAAAAGGGTCAGGTGAGCATGGCGTGCATTGGTCAGGAGCGGGGCGGAGTCCCAGGTGGTGACAGGGCTCAGGGTGAATCCATGATGGACGAGGGTCCAAACTGTGGGAGAGGCTGCACAAGATGGCCCAGTGTGATCTGTGACAGAGAAATAGCAGGATGGTGATGTGCCTACCGTGACATCGGGAGCCTGTAGCCCAGATCTAACAGGGTGCTCCCTGCCACTCAGGCCCCCAAACCAAAGTCTAGTGAGAACCCACGGTCTCTTCTGATGGGGGGGGGAGTCACTCCGACGTCCTCAGCAGGCAAAGCTTGTGAGGGTTCATTCTGCCTTCATACCTTTGCTTCCGAGAGTGAAATTCATTTTCCCCCACGACTCCCCAAATAGGCTCTGACACTGGATTTGACCAGTGGTCCAGTTTTATGATTTTTAGAATCTGCCTTAGAGTGGGGGTATGGGGAATGTGCGGGGGTCCATTTGACCCCACGTGCCCTAGTTTTCTGCCATCTCCAGGATCCCTTCCCTGTCTTTTCCATCTTATTTCACCCTCTGCTTCCTTCCAAGGAACAAATGATATCCTCTATTTAAAAAAAAACTCTGCTCACGCTTAATGCTTCACATTCCCTGCGATGACTCAAACACTTATCTGATAGATAGGCTTGGGCCATGGGCCACCTCCCCCATGGGAATTTCCATGAGGAGCAACCTGGTTTCATTTTCCCCAGGCAGGAACCAATCGGCTTAAAGGTCGCCCTGTTCCCTGGAAAAGAGCCAATAGTGTTAAAGGTCACTCTGGTACACCCCCCACCAGAAATCCCTACTTAAAGCTCCTGCCTGCCGGAGCTCAGACACAACAGCTCGTCCCTGCTGAGAGGAGGCAGCTGCTATAACAGCTCCAGACCCACCGTCTCCAGCCCGACGGCAGCTGCCCAGCAGACAGCTCCAGAGACCACAGCTGGAACGACCAGGCACCCACCTCCGTCCAGAGCTTGCACACTCCCCTCTCCCTGACTCCTCTCTCCCCATACTTCTTCTACCTCTGACCAGCCATAAAGGCTGGTGAATAAATCTCTTGGCTGCACGGTTGTCTCCGGTGTGATTTTTGCCCTTCATTATCAAACTATTTTTTTCCCACTGAAACAACTGTCACTTCCTAGGAGAACTTGGTGAGTTCACTCCTATCCCACTGGTTACATAAAGATGGATTCCAATGCAAAAACAAATATCATCCACAGTGGGCTTGCCTAAGCAATCCCCTGTTCTAGGACAGAGGGGACTTACAGTACTTTGGGCTCCAACGTAAATGGCCTTGAGCCATGAAGGGATTTGTCACCTCCCATAGCAGGAACTCTGGAATGAGGAGACTCTAGCAATTCAGTGACCTTTTAAAGACCCGCCTCCTCCCACGTTTCAGTCCGCTGTTTTCGGCAGGTCAACTCTGTGCTCGCCTTGGCTGACGGGACTCACCTTGACGGCCAAGACTAGTCAGAACCCAACCTCCCCAGCTGGTGGAGGAGCCTGCCCCAAAGCCCAAGGCCCTCGAAGGAAGGTCTGAAGAAGGTATGGGTTTATTGGAGAAGGAGAGAATGGAGGGCTAGTCCTTGGATAGACAGTGATTTCATCTGCCCCAGGGCACGGGAGCTTAATGGAAAACAGAAGAATGTCTCCGTGGTATGGGAACCTGGGGGTGCGGTCCCGGCTGCTGCACTAGGGTCTGCACAGACGCGCAGGAAGCAGGAGAGGGGCCTTTCTGTCTCTGCGGACCTGAGTGCTGAGCCGGAGCCCAGCTTCTCTCCCACCCTGTCTGCTGGACACACCGCGTGCTGCTGGCCGACCCGCCTGGCACCTCGTCAGGGACCATTCCCCTTCCACCCCACCCAGCCTGGGTGTGAGCTCGCGTGGAGCCCGCGCAGCCCAGCACACGAGCTTGACCGTGATGGACGTGGCCAGGATGCAGCATGGAGGGAAGGCCAGGGGGGCCACTGAAAAATGCCCCTCCCCAAAGAAGAAACCGTCCAAGTCCGTGAATCCTCTGTGATTGAGTGCCTAGTGCAGGCCGTGCTGCCGTAACAGAATGCCCGAGCTTGGGCACTTGTGAGGAACAGACTCATTTCCGACAGATTGGGGCCTGGCGAGTCCAAGGCTGAGGGCTGGCATTTGGCGTGTGCCCTACACGTGTCCTCTCATGGTGGAGGAGGAAGGGCCGGAGAGCACCGGGGGACGAGGGCTCTCAGTGTGCAGCCCCACCCTGCTGTCCCTGGCACTGACCGTTCTGAGGGTGGAGCCCTCGTGGCCTGAGTGCCCACCAGGCCCGTGTCCCGTCACGACTGTGCTGGGGATTCAGTTTCCAGCACACTGTTTTGGGGGTAACATGTGAGTCAGCTTCCTGTCACTGTGGCAAAATGCCTGAGGAAAATCAAGGTGTAAGGAGGGAAGACTTAGTTTGGCGAATGGCGTCAGAGGTTTCAGGCCTGGTGGCCTGGTCCTTTCACCTTGGGCCTGTGGCAACAGTGGGAAGCGCCTCACAGAGGAGGCTGCACACCTCAAGGGGGCCAGGAAGCAGAGAGAGGAAGGCTCAGGGCCCCAGCGTGTCCTCCAAGGGCACCTCCAGTGATCTCACCTCCTCCCACTAGGCCACACCTCCTCCCACTAGGCCACACCTCCTCCCACTAGGCCACACCCCCTCCCACTAGGCCACACCCCTCCAACTAGGCCACACCCCCTTCCACTAGGCCACACCCCTTACACTAGGCCACACCCTCCCGCTAGGCCACACCTCCTCCCACTAAGCCACACCCTCCCGCTAGGCCACACCCCCTTCCACTAGGCCACACCTCCTCCCACTAGGCCACACCTCCTCAAGTGCCCATGTCTCCCACAGTGCCACAGGCTGGTGATCGAGTCTCCAACATGTGGCCTTTGGGGGCACTTAACATCTAGTCCATTACAGGGAACACTCAATCCACAACAGTGGCAAAGTGAGCGTCACCTTCCTGGAGAAAGTCGTGATGAGGTTAAGGAGCTTGGGATGGGGATTACCTTGGATCATGCGGGTGGCCCCTACATGCAATCCCACGCACCCTGTGGGAGAAACCAAGGGCCATTTGAGACGGGAGGGGTGACATGACCATGGAGCAGAAAGAGATTTGAAGGCGCTGCTCCGGAAGGTTGGGGTGATGGAGCCACAGGCCACGGGGCGCCATCCTCCGGGAGGAGCTGCAGGGGAGGAAGGGCTCCGCTCCGAGCTCTCTCAGGAGGGCCCGCGGGTCTCCTGCTTCCAGCTGGCGAAGCTGTGGTAGACTTCCGTGCCCAGGACCCAGAGGTGCCTCTCCACAGTCCTGAGCCCCTGGACGGTGTGTCCGGGCAGTGCCATGAGCCCACACCCCAGGAGCTGAGGACAGGTAGCCCTACCTTGGTTCTGTTCAGGACACCACGAACAGACCAGCCGGGCCCAGTGGACGGAATCCTGTCACACGTGGATGTGTGACATGCGGTCACATTCCAGAATGAATAGAAGAAAACAGAGGAGATGTTGAGCTCTGCTTCCATTACCTGAGCCAGAGGACGGGCAGGTAGCTAAGGAGACAGACCCTCTCGGCACTCCGGGGACACGCCCTGTGCCACCAGGAGTCATAGAAGAGCAGGGAGGGGTGTGTGGCAGTCCAGCAGGTGAGAGGGCCAGGAATGGCCTCTGCAAGGGATCCAGGCTACTTCCCAGGTGGGTGGGGCTGCTGAGGGGCTCTGTTTCCTGGGTACGTGGGGAAGGGACTGGACTCACCCACGCGCCACGCTGGGATGACAGTGGCTGCTCGGTGCTCATGGAGGAGTCCTGAGAAAGATGGCCGTCTCAGTTCATTTCTGTTGTTATAACAAATACCCGAGGCTGGTTCCTTTGTAAAGAAAAGAGGCTTGGTCATCCCACAGCTTTGAAGGTAGAAAGTCCACGGTCATGTGGCCACACCTGTGCCATCTCTGGTGACTCCTGCTGTGTCACAACATGGCAGACGGCATCATGGTGGACATTCATGTGTGACAGAAAGATCATGAGGTCAGATGACACTCAGGGGCTGGGGTCAACTCGCTCTCACGGGAGCTCTCTGGGATTCTGGGAAAACCACATCAATCCCTCCCAGGACAGTACCTCCAGTGACCTAATGACCTTAGATGAGCCCACTTCTTGAAAGTACCACCATGTCCCAGAAACCACACTGGGCACCAAGCTTATAGCTCATGAACCTTTGGGGACAAACTGCGTTCAACCACAGCAAAGGTCATGAAGGATCGGCAAGGCCCACTGTAGCTCTGGAGGGAAGTGGCAGCCTTCTCAGGAGGGCTGTGACCCGCCTCCGGCATTCCTGGACCTCTCTCAGGACACCTTACTTTCCTTTGGATCAAAAATCACATTCCAGCCGGGCGCGGTGGCGAGCGCCTGTAATCCCAGCACTTGGGAGGCTGAGGCAGGAGGATCGTGAGTTCAAAGCCAGCCTCAGCCATGGCGAGGCACTCAGCAACTCAGTGAGACCCTGTCTCTAAATAAATACAAAAAGGGCTGGGGATGTGGCCCAGGGGTCGAGTGGCCCTGAGTTCAATCCCCGGCACCAAAAATAAATAAATAAATAAATAAAGAGCCCTCCCAGCTAAAGGCCACGCCGTGGCTCAATCTCTGCAGAGCCTCCTGTTCACAGGTGTCGCACCTCGACAGCTTTGGGGACACGGCTCAGCCCTGAGAGGAGCCACTGTGTGTCCAGCCCTGCGTCTTTCCCGTGTGTCTGTCACCCACCCAGCAGTGGAAGGCCCTCGGAGAGCTCTGCGCATCCTGGGGCTGACGCGGCGTGCTGCGTGACGCAGGCCTGGAGCAGGGCTGGAGACGGTGGCCCCGTGGAGGGCTCGCGACCTGGTGCCTGCCATGCAGGTTCCCTGCTGTGAGACAATGACTGTGATCCTGGGGTCCCGAGAGCAGCGCCCTCTCCCCCATTTCTGTCTCCTGGTCTCAACGACGGAGGACGACGGGCAGGGCATCAACCCCAGGGAGAGGCCGTTCCCCTGGGCCAGTCGAGATGGGGACTCTGGTGAGCTCGGTGCTCAGGACCCCTCCTCTCCTGGGCGCATCTGTGAGCTTCCCAGGAGGCTGGGGGTGGAGGCTGCACTCCCCTGGGAGGAGGCCTCCAGCCCAGGCTCACTGCCCCCCTTTCTCACACAGCTTTCAAAGCGTCCACGTCTGGTGACCAGGTCCCCCGGCAGCCTGCGAGGTGCCTGCGTCAGGCACTGCTGTGGAGTGGAGAGTCCCCGGGTTCACGGGAAGCCACGCCCACTGCCGCAGAACGGGGAGGTGGGCCTCAAGAGGCCCTGAGGGGAGGGCTCAGCCCTTCTGAATAGGCCAGCGTCATTCGGAGGTTAGTGGTCAGGACAGTGGCCTTGTTAGAAAAGCGAGTGTGCTTCTTATCACGTGGGGTGGACGATGCAGCAAGAAGACCCTGGCTGGGCACGGGCCTCTCTCCGGCTTCCTAGAGGAAGAGAACCAACAGGAAGAGCATGTGTGACCACACACACACACACACACACACACACACCTATCACAACAGGGGATTTATGGGCTGGCTCACAGGATCGGAGGCTGGCGAGCCCCCACACAGCCGTCTGCAGGCTGACGAGGGGACACCAGCAGCTGCTGAGTCCAAGGACAATCAGAGGGACCCGTGAGCAGCTCCGGCCCGAGGCTGGGTCCTGGGAGCTCCTGGAGAGTCGCTGGGGCGTGTCCCGAGAAGCTGGGCTCTGCCATCCATGGCCGTGGCACCCGCTCGGGACAAACCCGCCTCCACTGGCCGCCAGCCTCCTCCTGGTGTCCCATCTGGGCTTCAGCCCGCTGGACAGTGCTGTCCCCAGTCAGGCGGGTCATTCGCTGTCTGCCCCCTCACTCGCTGCCCCACAGGCCCCGTCTCTGAAACGCCCTTGCAGACACACCCGGAGTGTTCACTAATTTCCTAGTGTCTCTCTCCGTCCTCGCAAGGGGTCAGTCGGGCGGGCAAGGCCCCTCGACCTGGGGGCCAGCTTCTGAGCCGCAGAAACGAGTCTGGTCTCCCTCTGTTACCCAGTCGGCCGGGCTTTGTACCTGAGCGGCAGAAAGCAGGCTAAGAGAAGCCGAGAACCAGGGAGACGCGCTGGCCAGGGCTCTTTCTGGAGCCCAGGTGGCTGCCCGCTGGGCACCTCCTGGTAGCAGCAGGGAGGCCATCCAGACAGCACCTTGGTGACACGGGGCACTAGGCGTGGGAGACGTCCTGAGACCACGTCTGCTCCTGGTTTTCCTGCTGAATTCTCTCTCGGGGACCAGCCCGGTGAGAAATAGGAGCAGCTGGGAGACGCCCTTGGCGACCGACCATCTCTCTGCCATCACAGCCCCACATGACCTGCCCGGCCGCAGCCAGCCCCTCCCCGTTCTCCACCTTCTCTTGGAAGACACATTGTCGCTGGCCCTTATTTCTAAATTACAGCCTCTGCTTTACCGAAAGCACTCTTGCAAGTTGCCTCTATTCCTCTGTGAACTGAAATAGGGTGTCAGGAAATAAAATATTTTCTTTTCCTTTTTTTTTTTTTTTTTTTCCCCAGAAAAAGAACATTTTGGAAATAAAAGTCCGTTTTTTGTGCATTTTGTTTTGTGACAGAAGCAGCAGGGTCGGGAGCTGTCTGATTTCCTAGACTTGAGGCCTGGAGTTCACAGGCTGCGTGCGCTGTCGAGTGCACTTCTGTAGCTGGAGTAACTCTGCTGAGGTTGTTTTCACTGCGGGAAGTCTAACTGGGGATTAAACCCGGGCGCTTCACCACTGAGCTACATCCCCAGACTTTTTATCATTTAATTTCAAGATGGGGTCTTACAAAGCTACTGAGGGGCTTGCTAATTTGCAGAGGCTGGCCTTGAACTTGGGATCCTTCACCTCGGGTTTTCATTATCGCTTTTATATATTATTGTTATGCGGAGCAGGAAAGAGCGGACTGTGAATTCTCTCCTTCCTGTTGGTCGAGGTTGGTTTCACTGATAATTTACGAGAGAGTAAAATCATCCTTCTGAAGCGGCCAGTTCAGTGCAGGTTGACAACAGCTTCGCCCTGTGACGGCCATCGTTCCGCCGTAGGACCTGTGGTCACGTTGGACGGCTCCCCAGGACCCTTGTAGTCAGCAACCTCCCAACCCCAGTCCTGCCCCCCCCCACTCACCAGGTTTCTTTCCCCATGCCTCTGTGGTTTTTCTCCAGATGATCATATTCCAAACACCACACGGCACGCAGCCTTTCCCGTCTGGCTTTGTCCAGCAGAACGCTTGAGGGTGCTCCACGTGAGTGCACAGATTGTATCACACACTTCCCTCCTCCAGGAACATCCCATCCTGCGGACACGGCTCATCTCTTGGTTAGCTGAAGAATGAGTGGGTCGTTTCTGATCCGGGAGGTCATGGACAAAGCTACCATGAACATTTGCACGCAGGTCTGTCTGTGCACATCCGTGATCGTCCCGAGGTCCTTAACACAGTCACATCTTCCAAGTCCCTTTAGCACGTGTGCTGTAATATGAAGCATGTCTGGTCTTTGCCCCTGGTTCCTGTAGTGGGGAGCACGTGGTATCTGAGGGGCATCCTGAGTGATAAGACCACCTTGTGCTACCTTAAGGAGGCTCTCTGGGTCACACTTGAGTTGACGCCAGTGAAATCACTTCCAGATAGGGCTTCTAGATGGCCTCAGGGTGGGGCCGTCACCAGAGAGACCAAGTGAGGAGTAGGTTAGATGGTTGGACCTTCAGCCCTACCCACCGACCTCCAGGAAGAGACCGGGGCTGGAGGTGAAGCTCTCTGGAGTGAACCCCTTTAACAGGATCGCAGCTGGACATTTAACTACGGCGTGTGAGAAGGGCGAACCCCCTTCCCCAGAGGCTGGCAGCACCACCGTGCTTCCCAGTGGTGGTGACGAGAGTTCTAGTTGCCCGGTGCCCCCACTGCCCTCAGGACTGATGGTGTCTGCTTTTGCCGTGGTGACAGGCGTGCAGAGGCCTCTCCCTGTGGCTTTAGCTTGCATTCATCTAATAGCTAACAGCTGAGCCCTTCTTCATGTCATTATTCATCATCTCTATCTTGACTTGAATAAGTATTCGTTCAGGTCTCTCACTCATTTTTAGATGGTGTCTGTTTCTAATCATTGAGTTGAGAATTCCTTATATATTTTAGATACAAGCTCTTTCTTAGCTATGTTTCACATTTTCTCCCAGTCTTTAGCTCCCTGCCTATTGTCTTAACAGTGTTTTTCTCTCCTTTCTTTTTTCTTTCCTTCCTTCCTTTTTTCCCTCCTTCCTTCCTTCCTTCCATCTCCTTCTTTCCCTCCCTCCTTCCTTCCTCCTTTCCCCTTTGGTGCTGGGGATTTCACAGAGGATCTTGTCATGCTAAGTTTGGGCTCTGCCACTAAGCTATACTCCCAGCCTTAAGAACATTTTTTGAAGAGCAATTTTTAATTTCAGTGAAGTCCACGTTACCAATCCTTTTTCTTTTGTGGCTTATGCTTTTTGTGACCTATCTTTGAAAATCTTTGCATAGCCCAAGATCACAGAAACTGTCTTCTAGGCTTTTTATATTTTTAAGCTTTGCATTTAATACTAGAACCAATTTTGAGTTGATCTTTGTGTATGGTAAAAGCTACATGTTGATGCTCATTTTCTTGTGTGTAGCCTGTGGAACTGCCCCATCCCTGCGTGTTGGAAAGCCTCACCTGGCCCTTTGGCTTACCCCCGCCCCTCGGTGAGTTCTCATCAGAATGAGGTGCTGCCGTGCACCTCCCTCAACTTCCCCAGTCGCAGCCTGGCGTGGAGCCTGGATGAGGACTTTTGGTGCGATAGGCGACCATCTGTAAGGGGAAATGCTTGCTGTAAGTGACTAATAAAAAAGCCTCCGAGAGCCTGATGAATTGGCCTTGACAGCTAACCGCTTTCCCCAGGTTTTAAAAGAGAAACTGAAAGACATCCAGCCTCACGTGCTCAAAGGAGATTCCACGTCCTCTGATCGGAGGGCCGTACAATCTGCTTTTACCTGCTGCCCTTCCTTTTCTGAAAGCGATCCAATTTAGCAAGTGGAATATAGAGTCATTCCAGCTGATGAATCCATGCTGGTCGAAGCCCTGGTGGCCCAGCACCTTGACACCTGCGGGTTTGCAGAGATGGAGTGGTGGTGACCGAGTCCTCAGCAGGCCCGTCGTCCTGGGACCACTTGGAGCCATCTGTGGCTGTTGCAATGGGACCTGCAGCGTCCAGGGGAGAGCAGGGGGCTTGAGGGTCACCAGTTCTGTCACCAATGGATTATCTGGTATTGGTGAGCTCAGTTCCCTCAGCCTAAGCTGGAGACAGGAGTGCAGTTGGCCCTTTGTCAACCAATTGTGCATCAAAAGCATTTAAAAATTTGTGTCTTTCCTGAAGGTGCACAGGTTTTTCTGGTCATTAGTGCATCAACAATGGAGTATAACCACTAGGTGCATAGCACTTAACTAGAGGTGATTAGAAGCGTGTGAGAAGAGGTGCATAGGTTGTATGTGAATACTGTGCCGTTTCATAACACACCAAGCTCCTGCAGCTGGTGGAGGGCAGGGCGCAGGTCCTGGAACCAGCGACAGCAGGCCTGGACAACTGTACCCTGCGTCAGGATGAAGAGAGGAGGAGATGCAAGTAAAAGAAGGCTTCTGAGATGTCCTGAAGTTAATCCTAAGGATGGCGGAGGGAAGAGATAAGCTGGTTGGCTAACAGCTATGGACTGAAATATATATATATATATTCCTCCACAGTCCTGAGCGTGCACTGAAACCTTGACTCACAATCCCTGGCACGGCCCCCGGGCACTGTCCTCACTGCTCATGGCTGGGCAGCCAACCCCGCGGCTCCTGGGCCACCCGAGCTGCTCACGGACGGTCATGGAGCGCCCTCCTCTCCTGGGCCTCCTGCTCATCCGCCGCCAGTCCTTCTTTTGTGGGTTCCATGCAAACAAGTTTTGCTTCCCTTTCCCACGTTTTGTCCTAAAGATGCTCCGACTCAGTTCCAGTGGACGCTTTCCCGAGTGGCTGTCTAGACTTGCTGCTGGCACATGGGGAGCGGGTCCCAGGACCTGGTCCTGTCGTGGGTAGCGCCTGTGACGGCTTCACGAGCCCTCCTGTCCAGACTGCCCCCGGTTTCAAGAGTTCCGTGCGGGGACCAGTCCAGTGCGGCCACTTGGGAAGTTCCCAGGATGACAAGTGCTTCCAGCAATCCAGGGCACTTTGCAGAGAGCTTCCTGGGTCCAGCTGTGGGACCTCCCTCAAGTGTGACCACGGGTCACTGTTTTCTCTGACACTGCTCTGCAGTGACCAAGAGGGTCAGCAGTGACGCTGTGACTGCCCCGGCCCAGTGTTCTCCGCAGTGTAGCACTTGACGAAGAGAAGGCGTCAAGTCCACTCCTGGTGGACTAAGAGACACGCCGACCCCTCCCAAAGTGGCCATGCCCTCGCCCCGGCACATGCGACTCTGTGGACCCACATGGTCTGAAGCAAAAGTGAAGCTTTCCTCCTTTTCCTGTCACTCAGCACGGGACAAGTTCACGACCAGATGTGGGGGTGACCCCCAGACCACCAGCCCCATCAAGCATTCTCTGGCGGGTACTAACCGGGTGTCCTGTGATCCAGTTCAGCCTGACACTGTCCACCCTGAGGTGGTGTCTTGCATCCCACAGGCTGAGAGCCTATTTCTGCAAGCCTGTCCCCCACTTCAGACACCAACCACAAGTAGTAGGCTGTCGCTTTTCTTTGAGCAACTGGGTATAAATCGGAGTTCCCGGGCTTAGATCAATTTGCTAGGACAGATCACGGAACTCAGGCGAACACGTGTGTGTGTGTTTACTGGCCCAACATAAAGCACGTTGCAAAGGGTATGGTCGAGAGGCCAGATGACGAGATGGGTAGGGCAAGGGACCAGAGGAGGTGCAGGGCTTCATGCCACCTCTGGATACACCATCCTCCGAGCGTCTCCACACTGGCAGCAACCTGGGAGCTCACCAAAGCTCGTTGTTCAAGAATTTTTATATAACAGAACTTGACAGAGTCTCACCTCGAGCCCCGGTCTCTTCCTGGAGGTCGGTGGGTAGGGCTGAAGGTCCAACCATCTAACCTACTCCTCACTTGGTCTCTCTGGTGACGGCCCCCACCCTGAGGCCATCTAGAAGCCCTATCAGAAGTCACCTCACTGGCGTCAACTCAAGTGTGACCCAGAGAGCCTCCTTAAGGTAGCACAAGGTGGTCTTATCACTCAGGATGTCCCTCAGATACCACGTGCTCCCCACTACAGGAACCAGGGGCAAAAGACCAGACATGCTTCATATTACAGCACACGTGCTAAAGGGACTTGGAAGATGTGACTGTGTTAAGGCCCTCGGGACAATCATCCTGGAGTATCTGGGGAGACAGGGTAACCACAAGGGACCGTGTGAGCCACAGGCAAGGAGCGTCACAACCAGGAAAGGTGAGATGATAATGGAGCTGGAGAGAGGGCCAGGCCGCTGCTGCGCTCTAGTGCTGAGGCTGGAGGAGGAGCATCGAGCCCCGGACAGAGACAGCGGCCAGCAGCCCGAGAGGCAAGGACCGGGGTTCTCCCAGAGCTGCGGGAAGAACGCAGCTTTGCCACCACCTTGCTTTAGGAGTTCTGACCTCTAGAACTTCAGAACAACTTAGCACTTCGTAAATCACGATACTCCGGTAATGTGTTATAATAGCAAGGCACACTGTTAGGGGCTGGATGAGGGGTCCCCCAGATCTCCTGTGCGAATGCAGGACTCCTCGGAGGTAAAATGACTGACTACAAGAGCTGTGACCCATCACTCCACCCTGGCTGGGATGGACTGACTGGGTGCAGGCAGGTGGGTGAGGCTGGAGGAGGGGGCACGAGGACAGACCCTGGAAGGTTGGCCCCGTCCCTCTGTCTGCCCTCTGGATGCCACCAGGGGGACAGATTCCCTCCGTCATGCTCTTTGCCATGACATTCCGCCACACCCAGGGCCCAGGGCAATGGAGTTGACTGTCTATGGACCGAGACCTCCGATACCATGAGCCCAAACGAACGTGTTCTCCTCTGAGTTGTTCTTGTTGGATATTTTCGCCACCGTGATGCAAAACGGACTAAGACAGATATTAATACAACTGATGCAATAACATTTTATTATGTATGTAGAAATTCTCTAATGTGCTCTTTGACTTGAAATATTGCCCCTGTCTCCAGAAACCATCTCTCTCTCTCTCTCTCTCTCTAACTCTCACACTCTGGGCTTTCTATCTTGAATTTGTATGTCACCATAAAATAATCGACTGTTCACGTGGCATAGACATAGGTCTATGGCTTGTCACTAGTTTAAGTAATTCAAGTGGGGACTGAGATGGCAGGGGTGCCTTAGGTCTTCCCATTCAAGTGGTTTTGCTCCCACTGGCACCCCGGCCACGTGGCAGAGCAAAAAGAAGTGTGGGAGCCAGGCCTGGTGCTGAGCCATTCTACCACGGCAACCTGGCCAGTTTACCTGACTTCTCTGAGCCTCGTCTGCCCCTCCGTCCACTGTATGACAGCACACAGTAGGTGCAAAGCCGTGGGCAGCTTCCTTCTGTCTGTGTCCCCTTGAGCTGCAGCCCGCCGTGTGAGGGCTTGGCCCTTGCAGACCCGGGTTGCAGAGCCCGCCCTGCGGGTCCTCTGCCCTCTCCTTGCTTGAAGCAGGGTGGTCACCTCTGGGACTGTTGGTCAAGACCCCAATGCTCAGTAGCACTTTCTGTGATGGTGGACATGTCCTCCACCCGTGCCGCCGATGCGCTGGTGAAGACGCTGTAGCCACGAGAGGGTAGAGAGCACTTGCAGCAAGGCCGGCGCATCTCCGGGGCTGGATTCTTGGTGTTGCTGAACTGAATAGGCCAAGACTTGGAAACTTATGGTGGTTTTAAAGGGCAGCACCTCAGGGCAGGTCACGTGTAGAAAATGACACAGATGGCAGGGGACAGCAGGGAGGAGAGGGTCCTTTTTCTATAAGAACATGTCCAGCATCCATATGCAAAGAAGAAAGCCTTCGTTAACTGTCCCTAACCACACCAAGCACCTGGGATGATCGGACTGTTAAAAGAAGAGGCTTATTCTGACTCAGCTTTAGAGGTTCTGTCCCTGATGGGTTGGTCCCATTGTCCTTGGCCTCTGGTGGGGCAGCACGGCACAGCAGGAGCCATGGAGCAAGACGGCTGGCCTCAGGGCCAGGGAGAAGAGGAGGAAGGGGAAGTACCTGCGTCCCACAGTCTCCTTAGGACACACCCCAAGGACCTGAGGACCTCCCCAGGCTCCGCCTCCTACAGGCCACACACCCTCCCACAGGCCTCCCCGGGGACCAAGCCTTTCACACATGGACCTTGGGTAGCTTTTAAGATCTGATCCATAGCAGGGTCTTTAAATGTGACTTTAATTGAGTAAAATAAAACAGAACCAAACATTCCATTTCTCACTTGTACGAAGCAAATTTCATGACCAGTAGCCACGGGTGGGAGATGACCAGCAGCCACACGTGGAAGATGACCAGCAGCTACGTGTGGAAGATGGCCAGTAGCCACATGTGGAAGATGACCAGCAGCTACGTGTGGAAGATGGCCAGTAGCCACTCATAGAAGATGGCCAGTAGCCACTCATAGAAGATGGCCAGTAGCCACGTGGAAGATGACCAGTAGCCACGGGTGGGAGATGATCAGCATTCATGCATGGGAGATGACCAGTAGCCACGTGTGGAAGATGGCCAGTGGCCATGCGTGGAAGATGACCAGTAGCCACGTGTGGGAGATGACCAGTAGCATGCATGGAAGATGACCAGTAGCCACGGGTGGGAGATGACCAGCAGCCACATGTGGAAGATGACCAGCAGCTACGTGTGGAAGATGGCCAGTAGCCACTCATAGAAG
Organism: Tamias sibiricus; assembly: GCA_025594165.1. Taxonomy (NCBI): domain Eukaryota; kingdom Metazoa; phylum Chordata; class Mammalia; order Rodentia; family Sciuridae; genus Tamias; species Tamias sibiricus. The sequence continues at coordinate 7,245,597 of CM046662.1, read as the reverse complement.
ATGGCCAGTAGCCACATGTGGAAGATGACCAGTACCACGGGTGGGAGATGATCAGCATTCATGCATGGGAGATGACCAGTAGCCACGTGTGGAAGATGGCCAGTGGCCATGCATGGAAGATGACCAGTAGCCACGTGTGGGAGATGACCAGTAGCATGCGTGGAAGATGACCAGTAGCCACGGGTGGGAGATGACCAGTAGCCACATGTGGAAGATGACCAGTAGCCACGCATGGAAGATGGCCAGTAGCCATGCGTGGAAGATGACCAGTAGCCACGTGTGGAAGATGACCAGTAGCCACATGTGGAAGATGACCAGTAGCCACGGGTGGGAGATGACCAGCAGCCACATGTGGGAGATGACCAGCAGCCATGCGTGGAAGATGATCAGCAGCTATGTGTGGAAGATGGCCAGTAGCCACTCATGGAAGATAGCCAGTAGCCACGTGTGGAAGATGACCAGTAGCCACACGTGGAAGATAGCCAGTAGTCACACATGGAAGATAGCCAGTAGCCACACGTGGGAGATGGCCAGCAGCCATGTGTGGAATATGGCCAGTAGCTATGTGTGGGAGATGGCCAGTAGCCATGTGTGGAAGATGACCAACAGCCATGCGTGGAAGATGGCCAGCAGCCATGCGTGGAAGATGACCAGCAGCCATGCGTGGAAGATGGCCAGCAGCCATGCATGGAAGATGACCAGTAGCCATTCGTGGATGATGACCAGATGACCAGAGCCAAGCGTGGAGATGACCAGCCCCCACACGTGGGGGACGCTGCTGCACTCGCCGACCTCCCCACGGCGTGGCTCCCCCTCCTCACGTTCTACTGGAAGCGCTGCTCAGGCTTCCCGGTGTACAGAGGCGAGCTTTCCCCAGGGCTGACTTGGGTGGATGGTCATCACTGGTGGGCTCGGCTGAGAAAGCTTTTGAGTCCGAGTCTGGGCTGAGCAGGAAGGAGCCCCGGAGAGGTCAGCAAACTCACCTGGGCATGGGATTAAAGAACTGCAGTCAGTTCCCCTCCTGTTGGCAGGGGCGAGGGCTCCTCCCTGACCAGCCCATTCCTTTCCTGCCTGGCCACATCCCTGAACGTTCTAGTCCCCAGCCAGAGCCACCAGCCTCCCACCCAGTGTAAGTCTCGCGCTGGGCCAGCCTGCACGTGGGACTGCTAATCCCCTCAGAAGTGGTCTCCAGCAAGCAGCTTTCTTCGGAATACGAGTGTGTCTTCTGTCATTGGTCAGGGTGGGAACCACTCCCTGCGACCTGTGAGTCCAGGAGCTTCGAGGGCTCAGCCATTTCCAAGTCAAGCAGCCTCTCTGGGCTCTGCCTGTGAAACTGCACAAGGCTTTGCTCAGGGCCAGAGTGCCTCCCTGCGGGCTCCCTGGACCTGAGCTCACAGTCTAGCTGTCACGACGTCAGCCGGTTCCTGTTTGCTTTCTTTCCCTCTTCCTTCGCCTCCTCCTTTCGTCCTTCCTCCCTTCTCGTCTCTCTTTAAGACTGATCAGTCCACTTCACGTGCTAAGGAACTGAAGACGTGGGGGAGCCGAGACTCCAGCCAGGACTAGTCACAGCGCACCTGCGTGCTGCTCCTGCCTCCATTCGCTGGACGCCCCGCTGGGCGAGGCAGGCCAGCTGAGCATGCCCGGGAGCTCAGAGCTGTGGGGTGTTCTGGAGGCAGATTTGGAAAATCGCTGACCCATTACTGCACGCCGCGGTTGGAGCTTCTGTTTCACAGCGGTTTTCAGAGTGAGCGCCCGGGCCAGCAGCACCGGGGTCACGTTGTCGAGTTGGAGCTTGTGAGGAGAGCACGCAGCTAGGCTTCAGCCCAGAGCCGCTGACCAGAACCCCGGGGGAGCCCAGCCGTTCGCGAGTCCCCACGCCCTCCATGCTCCCCAAAGTTGCAGAACCACTTGGATGACGCGTGGGATGATGTGGCAGAGAGGGAGTGCCCCTTCCTGGTGAAGGAGAGACGCTCCTCTGGTACTCGGGCAGGACCCTGAGAGACAGCAGAGCGCAGAAGCGTGTTCCATAGCTCCAGCGCCATGGCGTGGGGGTGGCTTGAGTGTCCCCTGAGGATGCACGTGTTGACGTTTGATCCTCACTGTGAGGTGTTGAGATGGAAACTTAGTCCGACCGTGGTGGTTAGAGAGGGGTCTTTGGGAGGTGACCAGGATTAGCAAGGGTCGTGAGGGTGAGGTCCCATGATCGAATCCTGGTGGCTTTGTAAGAAGAGGGAGGGACCGGAAAAGACACGCACATGGTCCCTGTCTCTTGCCAGGCGATGCCCTGTCCCATCTCAGCACTCTGCCAGCAAGAAGGCCGTCACCAGAGGCAGCGCTTTGACCTTGCAGAACCGGGAGCCAAAGCAACCCTCTTTTCTTTATAACTCACCCGCTCCTCAGTGCTCACTTATTAGCAGGAAGAAAGCAGACTGTGGCAGAGAGTTAAAAACAGGGCAGCAACACTGTGAGATAAAGGTTCCTAATGCTCCAGGGTCCTTGAGTGACAAAGTGACCTAGGTGCCAGGTGGGCAATGGGGGAAGTGAGTTTGACAAAATAAGCTGGTACCAGAGCTTGGAGGATCTGGAAGCCAGACAGGTGGAGACTGCTTTTGTAACACTGGTCACCTTTAGCAGGGAAGTGGCATCGTCATGTGTGAATCTAAAAAGTGTCATATGGGGGAGGGGTGGCTTGAGAAAAGAGACAAGAGGCATATAAACCCACGAGTCCAACAGTCCATCAGTAGGCCAGAAAGGGGAGAGAGAAAGAGAAGATAAAAACACGACTCTAACTGGAGAATCAGGGCTACCTTACTTTTGAACTGGGATTTTGTTCCTCTCTTAGTCTGTTGGGCTTCTACAAGAAAATCCTATCATATAAACTGGCTTAGAAGCACCAGAAACACATTTCTCTGAGTTCCAGGGGCTGGAGTCTGGAAAGTCTGAGACAAGGTGCGGGGGATTTGGTGGCTGGTCAGGTCTCACTCCCCTGCTTTCACAGCTGGTGGCTTCTTGCTGGGTCCGCACGTGGTGGCCAGGTTCAGAGCGGTCCTTGGGTCCATTTGAACAGGGCTCTGCCCTCGTGACCAGGCTCCTCCCTGTGACCCCACCTCATACTGTCACGTAGGTGTCCGAGGCAGTTTCTCCAGAGGCAGAAGAGACCTCGACTTGGACCTGCCAGGCTCTTGACACATCACAGAAGGACTCTGGGGACACATGGGAGCAAGACGTCTATTATCAAGGGCAGCACGCACCTGAGAAGGGAGTGCAGGCCCTGGCAGAGGGAGGAGCGAGCGCTCACCTTGCCCCACCTGCGCTCTGCCCCAGCAGGTGGCCCCTGGAGAGGGCGTTCCGGTAGGCCCCTGCAGTTCTGGCTGCTTGAGCCTGCGCTCAGTTCCTCCTGAGGCCTCCTTGGTCTCTGGCAGTCCCATTGCCTTGTTTGCGGCCCGTGGGGGTTGTGGCAAGGCTTGGGCTGGGCTTGCAGGTAGGTTGGTTGGCATTCCGGAGGTTTCTGAGAGCTTCCCTTTTGAGACTCAGCGCTTGGCATATCAAATTCCTCCCCCAGTGCCACCACCTTGGGCACTGTGATTTATTTCCACGCATGGATTTCAGGAATACCCAAACATCCAGGACACACCCCTTCCCCAAGGACAGGCCGGTCTTTTGAGAAGATGAATAAATGTGCACGTTGCCTAGATCTACAGGGTTATGCCTGTACAATTAGAGAACAGGTCGTAAATGGAAAAAAAAAATCTGGTGCTTTGTAAAACTCTTAAAATTTAGTGTCCATAAAAATCATCCGAGACTCTGGTGGAATGCAGTGGGCACAGGGAGAACCCAGGAATTCGCATTTCCCAGGAGCTCCCAGGTAAGCAGATGCTCTTGGTCCGGGGGTCGCGTTCTGATGAGCCACACCAAGGCCCAATCTCACCAGCTACTACAATGATGGTGTAGCGTTCTTTTTTCCCAGCTAGGACAGACCCACTGGTATTTGACGATACACCCCTGGGTTCTTACCTTACATTTCTCTATACGTGCACGGAAACAGAAGTGTCCCAGGCTATATAAACAGGTACCTTTATGCTAAAAGAAGATGGAGTCCCACAGAATGAGTTCAAGTCTCAGTCCTGTGAGTTAAAGGCGAGAGGCCCTGCATCACACTCTCTGGGCCTCCTGCCTCTGTTGGTAAGCCGGGAATACTAACGCTTGTTCCAATAATTCAAGATGAAGTGGGGTAAAAGGACTAAGTCATGTATGTGCTGGTCGCAGCCGGGGGCTGGGCAGTGCGAACGGCAGACTAACACATGCCGGTGTGGATCTAAGAGCCTGACCCCAGCGCAGACTGGACCTGCCACCGTGCACAGTCCTGACCCACGAGGAGCAAGACCAGGAAGGCCTGTCTGCACCACACAGGCCCCCGGAGAAGAGCGCTCAGCCAGCAGAACACATTTGTTCAAAGCCGTGAAGCTGCAAGATAAGCACTTGCTTCATGGCCCAAAGCATCCCGAAGAGACAGGGAAACAGCCCCCAGAGCAAGCCTTTAAGTCAACCAGCCTTCGTGTAATTCCGGGCTTGAGGACTGGAGAGCCTTCTGCAGCTGGGCAGTGCAGCGGCTGCCTTTCCGTCAGCCCCCACCCGCTCTCCAGTCTCTGGGCGTGAGGACGAATGGGAGGCAGAGAGAGGAAATGAAATAAGACTTTGTAATCTTTTCCAGGGAGGCCGCCAAGCCCTACGGCCAGGCCACGAGGCTTTGGACTTCAGCTCTAATCCTCGCTGGGCGCGAATGAGCAGCTTCATTTCTCTAAGTCTTGTTTCATTATCTGGAAGCAGAGATAGCACCAGCTGGCTCCCGTCGCTGGGAAATGAGATGGCACACGTGGCGCGGCGCCAGGCGCGCTCTGTCTCCACGGAAGGCTCCGAGGTAAAGCCTTCACATTGCCAGCCGAGCGTCGCTCTCCGAGGGTGACCTGAGTCTTATTCCTTGTTTACAGCCCACTGCCTTGGACACAGTAGGTGCTCAGTAGACGCCTTTACGGTCAGATTGATGCATCCCTATCCTGAGACTTAAAATAAACTGCTCGGGGTTGGGGAAGATTGGCATGTCCCACTGTCTCTAGATCGGGGTGATTTTCCTTCAGCTCAGAGACGGACCTGGCAGCTCCTGCACACAGGCCCCAAAGTCTCCCCACAGCCCACAACAGGGATGTTCAGCAGCCTCATCTTGTCACCTTATCTCCAATCGATTGGCAATGGCTGCCTAGAGTGCGCTCTGGAGGTGGCTTCTAGGCTCTGTGGGAAAGACACTGGGGTCAACTTATGATGCCAGGCACTGGTGTGGAAGGAGAAAGTGACAGCATCTGTGCAGAATGCGAGTCCCCAGATGTATTAGTTCATCTTTCTGTTGCTTTGATGAAATGCCTGAGGTTGGCTACTTATAAAGAAAAAAGGTTTATTTGACTCGCAGTGTTGGAGACTGAAAATCCAAAGGGCACAGCTCCACCTCTGGCAAGAGCCCCCTGACTTCTGACAGATGGCCCCACAGGTGTGTGAGCAAGTGATCACGTGATGAGGCAGGAAGCCGGAGATGCCGAGGAGGGCCAGGCTTGCGGTTTAACAGCCCTCTCACGAGAACGGACCCAGGGTTTCCTAAGGACTGTTGTAATCCCTTCTGAGGACCGTCCCCAATGACTAGGGCCTGTCACGAGGCTCCACCTCTCAAAGGTCCTGCTGTGTGTGGGCCCGTCTTCTCCCACAGGAACCCTGGACCTTACCCAAGCGTGGCATCAGCCTGCAAGAGAAACTCCGCACCAGCTCATGGACTGAAGACAGATTGACAAAGAGTTTCAAAATGCTCCAAATGAGCGGTAATGAAAATGCCATGTAACAGAATGTGAAATGCAATTAGATTGCTTTTTTTAAAGGATTTTTATGTTCTTCAATGGTGATATTAGAAAAGAAGAAAATAAGATGGGGGAAAAAAGCTTCCAGCTTAAGAAGCCAGAAAAAGACAAGCAAATAAGCCCAGAGCAATTAGATGGAATGGAAAGATAAAAATAAAGACAAGCATAAAATAAGGCAAGATTAAAACAAAGATATAGAGGATCGTAAAACCCAAAGCTGGTTTTTTTTTTTTTTTTTTGAAACCTCTAAAATCAACACACTTCCAGAAATATTGGCAAACCTCAAATAAGATAGCAGACTCTAATTTTAAGAACTATTCGAAATGGAAAAATAGATATACATGCAGATTCAACATAGATTTAAAAAGCTAGTGAGGGGCCGTATGAATAATTGTGTGCCAATACACTTAAAAGCAGAAATAATGGACAAGTACCATAATAAAATATAAGTTATTAAAACTGATTTATTAAAAAATAGAAAACTTGAAAGGTTCAATAGCTGTTATGGAAATTGATTACAAAATCAATGTTTTTTTTCTTATAAATGAAACACCAAATTCTGCTTAACATTGAAGGAACAAATAATCTCAGGCTTCTCACAGATTCAGAGGAAAGGAAAGGACACACTCTCAACTCAGTTCTGAAATTGCTATGAACTAGATCTAGAACTACGCCAGAAAGGACAATATTAAGAAGCAAAATCCCATAATAAGGGTCCCAATCTTATTCAAGAATGTAGCCAAATATTAAAAACTGGCTTCAACTATAGCTTAAAAATTAATAATTTAACATAATTAAATTGATTTAATTTCAAAAAAGGTAGGTTGACTCCATGGTAAAAAAAAAAAAAATCTTTTTATATAACTGAAAAGATTATCAGATTGAAAGAGCAAACATCATTTGATTATTGTGTTTGATAGGGGAGAAGGATTTGGCAAAACTAAGCCATACTTCGTGATTAAAAACACAACCAAACTTTTATAGTAGAAATAAAAGGTAAGTCCCTTTGACTGATAAAGTTCATACAAAACAAAATGAACAAACAACAGTGATAAAAATCTACTGGAAACCATCCCAGCAGCATTGAAATGGTGAGCTCGTTCCTTTTGAATCTGGAATAAAGCAGGAAAGGCTGTTGCCCCCACCTGTATCCAGTCTTGTCCTGAAGGTCTCAGCCAGAACACAGCAAGGAGAAGAAATGGCAGTTGTAAGAAATAAAACAAACAATAACAACAACAAAACTAACAAAGAAAGAAATAAAAGAAAGAAAGAGAAAAAGGAAGTTAATTATGCATAGATGATATAAACACCCACTTAGAAAACTTAAAAGAATTTATGATCAAATTATTAATGAACATTCACCCAGATTGTCTTACACATCATCAAAATATATAATCAACTACATTTACATCTATCAGCAATAATCAGAAATTTTACATAAAAATAATACATAAAATAACAAATTTATATAAAGACCTTCCAAGTGTTTATGTAAAACAATGTGTACAACTAGCTGGGCGCATGGACGCATACCAAAAATCCCAGTGCCTCAGGAGGCTGAGGCAGGAGGATTGAGAGTTCAAAGCCAGCCTCAGCAATGGTGAGGCCCTAAGTAACTCAGTGAGACCCTGTCTCTAAATAAAATACAAAATAGGGGTGGGGATGTGGCCCAGTGGTCGGGTGCCCCTGAGTTCAATCCCCAGTACAAATTTTTTTTTAAAAAAAGCATACAATTGTACTTTATTGAGAGATATTTTTAAAAGAACCAAATGATTAGGAAGACATACTATGTTGATGGATAGGAAGAACTAATGTTATGAAGATATCAATCCATTCTTTTCAGAGTGATGTCTGGATCCAGGGATTTGCTCACCAAAATGGTATTTTCATGGACATTGACGAGCTGATTCTAAAATGGTAAACAGAGGGCCAAGAAGAGTCAAGAAATTTCTGAGGGAAAATAGCAGGTTAAGAATTCTTGCCCTACCAGGTAGTGAGACAGTCTGATGTTACACAGGATGGACAAACAGACCAGTGAGGGGGAACTCAGAGACCCACGTGCAGGTCACACCTTGCATGTGACAGATGTGGCATTGCAGAATAATCCCATGATTTATCCAGGATCAGTTTATGATCTACACAGGAAAAATGAAATCAGGTACCTCTTGCATAGAAAAATGGATTTTGTATGAATTAAACATCTAAATGTAAAAGGAAAAACTTTAAGACTTTTAGAATTAATTTACAGATTGGCATGAATACTTTGAGAAATTTCTTCCATTATCTAGTAAGCTTCAATATGTGCTTGAAGCATAAGCCAATCATTCCATTTTTCTGTCTGTGGACTAAAGCAAATGTACATTGTCTAGTGGCCTACAGTAGCAAAATATTAAAAATAGTTCAAATGTTCATTTAAAATAGAGTGGATAGACAGATTGTAAAATACTGTGTAGCAGTGAAAATGGACCATAGATATCTACACTGATAAATATGAAAAACAAAATACTGATTAAAGGAAAATGTCACAGTATATTCCATGCCTGGTAGGCTTTCATCTACATCAATGTCAAAAACATCAAAAGCAGATCAATACATAAAATATGGATTTGGGGTGCATGCACAGGTGTATAATAAACCTATAAAGACATATCAGTGAATCATCAGCACGATATTAGAGATTTGGATGACCTCTAGGTGTTTGGAAAATAATAGGGAGGGGCACATTGACATTCCTAATGTGCCGGCAATGCTTCATTTGTTTACTCTGGGAAGTTTGGGCACGAATATTTATTATTATTCTTTAAACTATACATATTATGTTCTTTACTATGTGCAATATATGTCACCATCCCACCCTCCATAATGGCATTTCGATCAATGATGCACTATGTATACTACTGTGGTCCCATAAGATTATAACAGAGCTGAAAAGTTCTTATTGTCTAGTGATGTGATAGCTCCTGTATGGTGGGATTAGAAGGCTTGTAAGGAGGCGGGTGTAGGCAAACCCGCTGCAAAGCTAGTCATGTAAAAGTCCAAAACACAGTGACATCCAAGAGGTGTGTACCGACTGTACCATGCAGCTCCACGCAAGTGCACGCTATGATATTCACGTGATGATGAACCTCCTCACAATGTGTTTCTCAGAACACATTCCCATTGTTAAATGCTGCATGACTATACATGTATGGGATCTATCTCATAATTTTAAAGCTTAGCATGAGCAAGTTTAGAGGTACCACATGCACTGAATTTCCACTTTTTCCTCTCCAATGTGCCATCTAACCACTACCCACCTGTTCTGATTTTGGTTCAATATAATTGGTTATTTTTTTATGTCCCAAGGAAACTACTGGATTTTCTTGCCTCCTCCTTCCATTTCTCTCTTTCATACTTAGACCAGACCTACAAATATATTTTCTACACCAATATAAATGTTGTGTGAATGATAAGAGAACTGCACCTTCTCCAAGCAGGGTTGTTTATAACAATGTCCTTACCTGTTTCATGATTTGATTGGGAATTGGCAGTCAGCTTTCCATCGCTGTGACAACATGCCTGAGATAAACAACTTAAAAAGAAGAAAGATTTGTTTTGGCTCATGGTTTCAGAGGTTTGGGCCATGGTCATGGGCCTGTGGTGAGGCAGAACATCATGGCAGAGCAAAACTGCCTACCTCATGGTGTCCCAGAAGGAGAGAGAGAGAGAGGAGAGAGAGAGCGAGCGAGCTATTTTCTCCACTTAGGCCCGCCTCCTGCAGTCTCACCACCTCCTACTACTCGCTGTGGTAGGAGTCCATCAGTGGGTTAATCCATTCATGAGGTCAGAGCCCTGTGATCAGATCCCCTCCAAGAGGCCCCTCCTCTGAATACTGCAGCATCTGGGAGCCAGGCCTGCAACACGTGAGCTTTGGGGATCCCAAGCATAATGGGAATAAGCCAAAAGGGTGAATTCCAAAAGGGTGACTTAAAGTAGAAATGTTGAATTTTGAAGGAAACAAAAAAAAATATGCATTTTTTTGATGAAGGGTGGTTTGTGTGAGCTAGAGAGATGTAGCATCCAACCCCACCACGGTTGGAGGGTTGGAGGTGCAGCCGACTCCCAAGACCAAGACCTTTGTCCCTAGCCCATAATTACTAAAATGAACTCTTCGCTCTGAGTCTGTTCTTCATCTGTAAGCTGGTGCCTGACTTCTCCCTCTCTTCATCACGATCCCTGTCCCACGGGGTTGTAGTGAGAATAACGTGCGTATTTCAAAGGGTCTGGCGGTGCCGCAGAAAATTTAAAATATAATGATCATATGATCCAGAAATCCCAGCTTCCCATCCAAATGCACGGGAAGCAGGGTCTTGAAAGACGGTCACAGCAGCATTACCCACATGACCAAAAGGGACAAGCCACAGGAGAGCGTCATGGATGGATGAACGGGTAAGCAAACATGGCAGAGACACAGGGTAGAGCATCATTCAGTCTTAAAGAGGAGGGAGATTCTGACACACGCTACCACGTGGACGGACCGTGGGACGTGGTGGCAAATGAAATAAACAGCTATAAAAAGACAGCAGCTCCATCTCTACGAGGTACCGAGAACTCAAATTCATAAACACAGAAAGCAGTGGTCAGAAGTCGGGGGCAAGGTGGGGAAGGGGAGTTTAATGGGTAGTGAGTTTCAGTTTTGCAATATGGAAAGAGTTCTGAGATTGGTTGCACAACTATGTAAATATACTTAGCACTACCATGCCGTATACTTAAAGTGACCAAGAGGGTAAATTTTGTTATGTATTTACAACCATTAAAAATGAACGTACACCAGTGCTCAGCCCACAGTGAGAATTCATTACTCTCTCTCTCTCTCTGTTCTTGTCCATACCAGCTACTTCTGTCCAGGGTATGAGCTGGAGTTCTCTCTATCTTGAAGGGGATGTGGTCATTTTCACTGTAGAAGTTCCATTATCAGGTGACCTGTCTTCTCCCATGGTGACCATCAAGGTCAGGGGAAATGACAGGACGTGATGCTAAAGTGTTCCTCTCACGGCCGTGACTAGCACGTGTTCACACCGTAGGAGCAGTCGTGGCTCTTGCCACATTAGAGGACCTCTACTCATCACTGACGGGTAGAGAATGAATGAAAAATCAATCCAAAGGCTCTGAAGGGAGGGAGGTGGAGCTGAAGTTGTGGTCTGGCTGTCACCGTCATCGCTCGGGTCCAGTGCCCCTGCTCGTCCTGGCTCAGCTGTCTGGCTCAGAAACCTCCCGGAGTCCTGCCCACCACTGGACCACCGAATTCTCTTCACGCTTAGAGGAGGATGGGGACGGAATTCCCACAAAACAACTCATCTGATTACACTTAGGAATTGCTTATTTTCAGAAAGCCTTTAGAAGATAGTTTAGAAGCCAAGCAAGATTCCCTGCTACGGGTTGAACATTCTGGTCTTCCAAAATGCTGTGGACAAGAAGTGTTTTGGATCTGTTGTTGTTGTTGTTGTTGTGTTTTTATTTTCCAGGTCTTGGAATATATATATATATATATATATATATGTATATATATATATATATATATATATATATATATATACCTATGCGAGGTATCTGTGGGGATGGGACCCAAGTCTGAACACAAAACTCACTTATGTCTCATAGACACCGTGTGCTTATAGCCTGAAAGTTATTTTTTTCCCATCAGCCAAAGAATGAATTTTTATTATCTTTAGGTACAGAAAAACTCAGCAGGGCACTGTGATGGCTTAGCCAGGAGGTGTCCTCCAAAAGCTCACGTAGGGAACAGTTCAGGAATGCTCAGAGGGGACGTGATTGGGTTGGAGAGCCTTAACCAAGCCAGTGGACTAGTCCACTGGTGGGGGTGACCTGGGGAGTGGCGCAGGCAGGCAGGCTGTGGCTGCAGGAGGGAGGTCCCTGGCGTGCCCCTGGGGTTTGTGTTCTGTCCCTGGTGAGCGGGCCTCTCTGCCTCCTGGTTGCCAGGTCCTCAGCCGCTTTCCCCCTCTGGGCCCTCCCGCCATGACGTCCTGCAACAGAGCTGGCCATCGATGCCCTGGGACCTCTGATCCGTCCGCCAAGGTGAACCTGTCCTCCTCTGCCTGCTCTCGCCAGGCTGTGGTCACAGTGGTGAGGGGCAGACCCCAAGGTGAACCTGCCCTCCTCTGCCTGCTCTCGCCAGGCTGTGGTCACAGTGGTGAGGGGCAGACCCCAAGGTGAACCTGTCCTCCTCTGCCTGCTCTCGCCAGGCTGTGGTCACAGTGGTGAGGGGCAGACCCCAAGGTGAACCTGCCCTCCTCTGCCTGCTCTCGCCAGGCTGTGGTCACAGTGGTGAGGGGCAGACCCCAAGGTGAACCTGCCCTCCTCTGCCTGCTCTCGCCAGGCTGTGGTCACAGTGGTGAGGGGCAGACCCCAAGGTGAACCTGCCCTCCTCTGCCTGCTCTCGCCAGGCTGTGGTCACAGTGGTGAGGGGCAGACCCCAAGCTGAACCTGCCCTCCTCTGCCTGCTCTCGCCAGGCTGTGGTCACAGTGGTGAGGGGCAGACCCCAAGCTGAACCTGCCCTCCTCTGCCTGCTCTCGCCAGGCTGTGGTCACAGTGGTGAGGGGCAGACCCCAAGGTGAACCTGTCCTCCTCTGCCTGCTCTCGCCAGGCTGTGGTCACAGTGGTGAGGGGCAGACCCCAAGGTGAACCTGTCCTCCTCTGCCTGCTCTCGCCAGGCTGTGGTCACAGTGGTGAGGGAGCAGACCCCAAGGTGAACCTGTCCTCCTCTGCCTGCTCTCGCCAGGCTGTGGTCACAGTGGTGAGGGGCAGACCCCAAGGTGAACCTGTCCTCCTCTGCCTGCTCTCGCCAGGCTGTGGTCACAGTGGTGAGGGGCAGACCCCAAGGTGAACCTGCCCTCCTCTGCCTGCTCTCGCCAGGCTGTGGTCACAGTGGTGAGGGGCAGACCCCAAGGTGAACCTGCCCTCCTCTGCCTGCTCTCGCCAGGCTGTGGTCACAGTGGTGAGGGGCAGACCCCAAGGTGAACCTGCCCTCCTCTGCCTGCTCTCGCCAGGCTGTGGTCACAGTGGTGAGGGGCAGACCCCAAGGTGAACCTGCCCTCCTCTGCCTGCTCTCGCCAGGCTGTGGTCACAGTGGTGAGGGGCAGACCCGCGCAGAGTTCTCTCCTTCTTGCCTTTCCCAGCGTGGCAACGGGGGCCACAGACTCTGGACAGGGGACACCGCTTCGGCGGTGAGGACAGGCAGGTCTCATCACATCTGGTCCCGGAGTGCCCACCAGCTGGGCTGGAGCTCCTCCGTCTCCAGGTGTACCCGTGTGAGGGCGGTGCTGGGTTCCTGGGCACCAGAGTCCCCACCTGGGGGGACACAGGCAGGCAGGAAGACAACCACATCAACGGGACCCTCACGTCAACGGAAGACCCCACCTGTTAGGCGCTGTCACCGCCAGCCAAGTCTTCTTGCTGCTCCCCACCGAGGCGGTGACAATGTCAACCCCTGCTTAAGGACAGACCGTCTCTTGGTGGGGACGCCCCTCCCCCAGCTTCTTTCCTTTCAGCCGTGCCAGCAGCCCTTGCTTGTCCTCCGGCCTTGTCTGTACCTGGGGGCCAGCTGAAGCGGGGGGCAGCTGCGTGGTGGCCCAAGGACTGGCCAGCGTCACAAGGCACTTTCTGCTGCTCCTAAGGATGATCCGTGGCCCCTGCACCTGGATGTAGCAGGGTCATTTGACAAAGATGATGAAGTCCCTTTTGGACTTGTGTCCTGTCTAATGCCAAAATTCTGAGGCCTTTTCTCAAGTAGATGTGCCTTCTTGGCCCCCTGTTGCTCCATGACCCTGGGGCCAGGGCCACCGTCTTCCCTGGGCGTCTCTCCTTAGCGCATGGGGGTGCGGACAGTTATCTGATCACGTGCAATAGCTTTAGTGCACCTGTGTTTTGACTGTGGCTGTCACATGGGTGCGACTTTTCCCTGGTGGTGGGACATCAGTGTTGGGTTTTGTAGCGTTTTGGATTTCAGAGTTCTGGATTAGGAACGCTCAACCTGGACAGACTGCCCTGTCAGACAGCTGCCTTTGCTCACATAGGTGACCCTGACAGGTTAGTGTGAAGCTGCATCCCAACAGCCCAGTGACAGCAGAAGGTCCTGATCCTGCCCTGCCTCCTGCCTGCCTGTCCCCGTCCACAGGAAGAGGGTGAAGAGCCTCGCCTGAAGCCGGGCGCTGCCCTGGGGGGCAACGGCTCCCCTGAGCTCTCCTTCAAGCTGATCCAGCTCCGCCGGCCCCAGTCACGTGGCCGCGCTTCTCGTCCTCCCTGCCTGTGTGCCCAAGTATAATGGCCACTGTCACATTCCTGTGCCAGGCGTCTGTTCCTGTGTCTCATGACATAATGACCACATTATAGAGTTCATTTACCTAAGGAAGATTACAACTTAAGGAAGAATACAACTAGCGATGCTAGGCTACCTATGCCAACCAGTCTGACCAGGAGCCCAAACAGTGACAAGGTGACACTTTGGCTCTTCTTGGCTGTCCTTATGAAAACCACTCCCTCTGCAGCCCTGTGGAATGAGGGTAGATTGGCCAGGCTGTACCCAGGCATGCGTAGATGTAGTGGCACCCCTGCTCCACAGAAAATCTTAACTCAGCTTCTCCAGGAATTGTCACCATGGCTGACTTGAGGACTGTCAGCAAAAGAGTCTCTACAGAAGAGGTCAGTGTAGGTGAACTTCCCTTTTCCTGTTGCTCTATCACCTGGCCACTGGCCTGGAAGAAATCAGCACCCCAGGTGCTGGACGCCCCTTTACTTGTTGTTCACAAACACGTATCCAGTATAGCAGTTTGTAGAAATGTGTTTGCAAATGCAAAGTGTGGTAATAAAAGGACAAGCTCTTTAACAAGGCCTCTGGCCTTGAGCTGGAGCTCACAGAGATGTCTACATTTCTAAGAGAAGAGAAGTTACCAGGTGGGCTCCATGGAAGCAGCTGGCAGGAGGAGGAAAGAAAGGGGAGAAGAAGACCCCCCCCCTCAGGTGCTGTCCTTGAAGGGTTAACTCGCCCAGAACAGTGAAGGAAAAAGCTGCTTTTATGTGAACTTCTGCAGACGGTGAACTTCTGAGCCCATCCCCTTACATGCTGGGTATAAAGTTCTGGAACTCCCTGAACTCGGGGTTCAGGGGATTGATTGACACAGCGAGAGCTGTGCCCTCTGGACCCGGCTGCAGCCAAATAGAGCTGTTTCCTGCTGTCTTCGGTGCCCTGCCTCCCCTGTCCCGGCAACATAGACACTCAGGAAATCAGCGTCCCCCCATGGGGATCCCCAACAGAAAATGTAGGTGATTCCAAAGTGCGTCGAGAGGAGATGCTCCAGGTTCCTGGTGTCCCGGGGCTCAGGAGGGCGTGTGGTACTGTGCCGAGAGTCGCGTGGAACCCAGACAGCCCTGAGTTCAAACTTGGACTCTGCTTCTCCATGAAACCACAGAGAAGTCACTTCACCTCCACGACCGGTTTTGTTACATTGTACGAAGGTAAAACCACAGAACAGGTCTTGAATCCTTGCTGGGAACGCCAGTTAGGCAAGCAGGCTTAGGAAGAACTTACTGAGTCTTCATCAAGCGAGAGCACTGTGGGCGCTCTGGCCCACCGTACATCTTAGCTCTCGGGTGACCCACCAGGGTGAATGTCCTGGCTCCTGCTGACCCCCTGGCTGGGGGCGTGTCTCTCTGTTCCCAGAGGAGTGGCTAGGCCCTGCCTGCAGGAGCCCTGTTTGGGGAGATGGCTTAAACTGCGGTTAACTATGGGCCATGGAGATTTGGGCATTGCCGCCTTCCGTAGTCTCTCGAGACTTGGCCCCGGATCTTGCGGGACTTGAGCCGAGATTGCTGATCGGGTCTGCGCCATTTTTTTGGTGGTGTGTGTGGTGCATGTTATAGTCCAAGAGCCAGAGAGAAAAGTTATCAGAATAAAAAGCTGTTTGTTTCCAGTTCGCCTCTGAACTTCTTCCCACGGCTTCGTTGCTCCAAGCAGCCATCGCTTCAGGCGGCAACACCTGCCCGCACTGCTCTGAGAGTCCCCTGCACTGTCTCATCTCCAGCTGTCCAGAGAGAAGGGACGCTGGGGCAGGGGCTGGCGGAACTCGGCCTCCTCAGCCCCTCCTGCTGCTCCACCACCTGCGCCTGCTCCTGCACAGCGCTGCATTGGGGTGCGCCTGTGATTGGGATGGAGAAAGGGGGAGTTTTGGCAGCATTTGCTTCATTAAAATGAAGCATCTGGTTAAAAGCAAAAAATAAACGCCAGCTCTAACTCTGATTTTTTTGGAAATTATGTCTTCATTTTTTTTTTTGTTTTAGTATTATTATTACCTAGGAGCAGATGTTCATGGCAGGATATTAAATTAAAAATAAAAGAGAAAAAGGAAAGATTAAAACATGTATATTTTTATCATTCAGAAATAATAATTGCTAATATTTTGACAGTCCTTTCAGATATTTTTGCTATTTATCTATCATCTATCCATTCACCCGTCCTTTGAGAAAAAAAAAACTGAGGGTGCTTCTATATAAACCATTTTGTTTCTTTTTATTTTTACTTAAAATGGGCATTTTCCCACAGAAATAGGTATGGGTCTGTGTAATAACTACTTGCAATGACCACCAAGCGTTCCGTTTTGTAGACAGAACTAATTTCACTTGTCTAGGATAGTTCCACTTATTGTGGTTGCTCCTCGGTCGCCCACCCAGAGTGCCTGTGATTTTTTTATGGGTTGTCTGATTCTCATTTGGAAGACCACACCCCTCTCCACATAGTCAGGGGAAACTCGTGGGGAAACTCGGGCTCGGCCCCCACTTTCCGTTCCCCTGGACGCGGTCCTCGGGGTTGCCCTGATACCTCAGCTGGTCTAGTTAATGGCTCACCTCACCACCACTCCTGCTTGGAATGGCAGTGCAGACCTTGCCTCCTCTCACCCTTCACGGAGGACAAGTGGCGGCCCTGGGAGAGGTTAGCAACCAACTCACAACAACAAGTGCAGCAGGTTTAAAATGTCCTGCCCTGCTCGACTCCAACACCTGGAAATCGTGTTTTTGTGGTCACTTCAAGTAGGAGGCTAAAGAGCCGGGCATGGTGGCGCACGCCTGTAATCCCAGCACTTGGGAGGCTGAGGCAGGAGGATCGCGAGTTCAAAGCCAGCCTCAGCAATGGCGAGGCACTGAGCAACTCAGTGAGACCCTGTCTAATAAAATACAAAAAAGGGCTGGGGATGTGGCCCAGTGGTCAAGGGCCCCTGAGTTCAATCCCTGGTACCAAAAAAAAAAAAAAAAAAGTAGGAGGCTACTTTGCTCCATGCCACTCCATGTTGTCTGGAGGTGGGAATAAAAATCTTCAGAATCTGAAGTGGAGGACAAAATGCTCATGGTCCCTGACAGATCCCTGGTGCTGTCTTGTGATGGGGACCAGACACTGGGGAGGCTCTCCAAGGCCCCTGCACAGAGGGCTGAGTGGCATTCACTTGCCAAAGGAGGGAAGATCCAGCAAACCATTCCCCTGTTGCTGGATCTTGCAAGGATTCAGTCAGAGCTTCTGTGAACAGCGAAGCTTGTCGTGAGGATGCAGCAAACTGCTCGTGATTATTATCACAGAAGAAAAGCAGAGTGTGAGCCGGACGTGGTGCGCACGCCTGTAATCCCAGCACTTTGGGAGGCTGAGACAGGAGGATCATGAGTTCAAAGCCAGCCTCAGCCATGGTGAGGCACTTAGCAACTCAGTGAGACCCTGTCTCTAATAAAATACAAAAAAAGGGCTGGGGATGTGGCCCAGTGGTCGAGTGCCTCTGAGTTCAATCCCCGGTACCAAAAAAAAAAAAAAAAAAAAAAAAAAAGAAAAGCCAAGTGAGGCTGAAGGGCACACAGGAGCTGGTCAGAAAGTGGCTGTGAGACCGAGAGGCCGGGGTGAAGGAGCATATGTCTCTATACTGGGAAGTGTTGCTTGTTGGCTCGGGGAAGTCACATCTCTAGGAACAGGGAGAATCTGCTCGTAAGGGGTGCATCACCATCGAAACAAAAGCGTGTTTCTTCTCATAGATCTGAAAATGTCACGTAAAGGAAGTTGGGGATTCGGTGGGCTGTCGGTCTCGTTTGTCCTCCAAGGGTCCATGTGTGGGAAGCGTGGTCCCCAGTGTGATGTGGGAGCTGGTGGCACCTGTAAGAGGTGGAGCCTAGTGAGAGGTCCCAAGGGAACTGGGGTTGTGCCCTCAGAGGCAGCAAGGTATTTCTCTGGAGACCCTAGCAGGTCCCATGAGAGGTAATTCCTTGCTCAAACACACACACAACACACACACACACACTCACTCACCATTGCTATTGGCCATGATGTGATGCAGCTGGGAGGGCTCTTACCAGAGCTGAGCCCAAGCAGGTGCCATGCCTTAAACCTCCTAAACTGGGAGTGAAATAAACCGCTCTTCTTTATAATGCTAGCGTGTTTCAGGCATTTCGCTATGGTAATGGAAAACCAATTCATACAGGGAGACCAGAGAGATGTCTGATATATCCAGGGGATCAGCAGAGGGAAAAGGATGCCTGCAAATTGAGCTACTATGCCCTGCCCAAGGTCACTCAGCTATTTGGTGGCAGAGGGAGAACCGATTTATCTGATTTTTAGTCTACTGCTTTTTCAGAGCCTTTTTAGCAAGTAGAATGATTTCACAGGGGAACAGGTAAATTCCTTGTATAACAAGAGAATCCCTTGTTCCTGGGTGTGCTGAAGCAGAAGCTGAAGGGAAATCCACCGCAAATGTCACAGAGAGGCTCGATGCAGCAGGCAGCAGGCTGGATGCGCTGTCCTGGGGTCACTTCCAACCCCGAGAGTCTGAAGCTTTCTCCAAGATGGGGCTCTTTATTGGACTCCTGGTTCCGCACAAAGCAAAACATGCAGCGTGCCTTTGCTTGTGGGCACGCCCAGTGAAGTGGACCAATACATATTTTTGCTGAATTCAGCTGTTCGGACTTCCAGAATACGTTTCCTTCCAGACTTCAATGGGGAATCAAAGTGACTGGTCTCAGGAAGAGTCTAGGCAGATGTCCCCAGCGATTCCATCAGCTCTGAAAGGGTTTCTAAGTTCTCCAGAGATGGGAAGAATTAGTTTTGGAGATTTGTGGTGTTGTTCTTTAGCTTTATCTGGGATTCATAAAGATGTCAATTTTGTCATTGAAGTCATACACAAAGCATGTTTTACTCTGGAGTGATTCCTCTCTCTGGAGGAGAAAGGGGGAAATGATACAGTTGTATGGTGCTGGCCTTGGAATCTCACAGTGAAGTCTTAGCTCTGCCTCTTTTCCCCTTTATGACTCCAAACAAGTCATTCTTTCTCTCTGAGCTTTAGTTTCCTCCTCTACTCAGTGGAAAGAATCCCTGTTTCACAGGATATCAGGAAGTGAAATGAGCCAACACATTAAAAGTGCCTGCTACACACTAACTTCCATTTCTGAGTGGCCCACTATTCCCTCTCCACACTGAAAGCCCTGAGGTGCAGGTGCAGTGACAGTCCTCTCTGTAACTGTAGGGCGCGGTGCCAGGCTGGCTCAGAAGGAGAAGAGCACATCTCGCAGAATGTGAATCCCCTAGAGAGAACCCCGTCTTGAAAAGCTGACCCAGGTAAGGCTGGGAAAAGATCTCAGAGAGCACTTTTATCTGTACATTGAAAAAAATAAACCAAAATATGGGGCATGTTAGGAAAAGCATGTTAAAGACAAGCCACACTTCCTTGTAATTTCCTTGTAATCAGCACTTCCTTCCCCATTTCTAGTTACCATTCTTTGCCTTGAAGTCTCAGTGGAAGACTTCTGAATAAGTTGGGAGTGAATCATGATACTATCTTCCTGCTATAATAGAATGGAACTAGAAATCAGCAGAAGGAAAACTGGAAAATTCAAAAATGGGAAAATTAAGCAACACTCTTGAACAACCCATGAATCAAAGAAGAAATGACAAAGGAAAAGAGAAAAAGCATCTTAAGACAAATGACGAAGAAGAGGGGGCTTCTGGGGAGAGGGTGATGGAGCAGACCCATAGGATATTCTACGACCCATAGGACAACTATGGTGGACCACAATTTATCATATAAATAAAGGTCAGGGCAGAATAGAAGAAATAAAGAATAGGAAAGCAATGGAAAAATCAAAGACTGAGATTAATGCAGGAGCCCTGTTTGGGGATATGGCTATGATTGCGGTTGACTTTGGGCCATGGAGTTTTGGACATTGCCGCCTTCCGTAGTCTCACGAGACTTGGCCCGGGATCTCGAGAGACTTGGGCCGAGCGCGGAGCGGGTTTGGGCCATTTTGGTTGTTGGTTGTTTGCTGGTGTGTGGTACGTGTTAGAGTTGGTAGAGCCAGAGAGAGAAACTGGCAGAATAAAGATCCTGTTTGTTTCCAGTCTGCCTCTGAACTTATTCCCGCGGCTTTGCTGCTCCAAGCGGCCATCGCTTCAGGCGGCAACAGATTAACAAAACTGACAAGGAAAAAAGATCTAAATAAACATGATCAGAAATGAATGACGTTCCACAGACGCCACAGAAATATCTAAAGGGTGAGAAGAGATTCTTATGAACAACTGTGTGTGTCAAAAAAATTGGAAAACCTGGGAGAAACATAAACTTTTGGAAACATGCAACCACCCAAAAGTGAACCATGGGGGAAACAAACAAACAAACAAACAAACAAACAAACAAAACCCGAACAGGTCTAAAAGATTAAGTAGTAATCAAAACTGTCCAACCAGGAAAGCCCAGGACCTGGTGGCTTTACCGGAGAATTCAACTAAACACTGGAGAAGCCAATCCTTCTCAACGTTAAAAAAAAAAAAAATCAAGGACAAGGAAGACTTCCAAGCTTATTTTATGAGGCTAGTATTGTCCTAAGTCAGACAAAGATACTACAAGAAAAGTTGATTACAGATCGACTTTCTTGATGGTTACTGATGTAAAAATTCTCAACAAAACAGTAGCAAACCAAAGTGAACAAAATTTTAAAAAGCATTATGCACTATGGTCCAGTAGGATGTATCCTTGGGATCCAAGGATCATCCAGTATACAGAAAGTAGTCAAGATCATACACCCCAGTAATGGAAGGAAGGATAAAAATCACAAGAGTATTTCAATTGACGCAAGCAAGACCTTTGACAAGATTCAATGCCTTTCATGATAAACATTAAAAAGCTATCATCAGGGTAGGACTGGAAGGAAATTCACCCCCATGTAATAAAGTCCACATGTGGAAAGTCCACTGTGACAATCACACTCAGTTAATACAACTGAAGCATGATACATGCATGTATAGAAATGTCACAGTGAAACCCATCAGTTTTGTACCATCAACATGAGTTAATATTTGTAATAAGTAAACAATCATTTCCTCCAACTAAAATAACAAACTGGTAACTTCCTCTACAATGAGGTCAGCACAAAGGCATTTACCCTCTATTTCTATTCAACATCATACGATTGCCTAGCCAGAGCAAGAAAATAATTCAAGCAGGAAAAATAAATAAAAGCATCAAAATTAGAAAGAAAAAGTATCTCTGCATGCAGATGATATGATTTTTATATGTTAAAAACCCAAAAGATAAAAAAAAAAGACAACTTAGAAGTAACAAATTCAGCAAAGTTGCTGGATAGAGAATTAGAGAATCAGCAAACAGGAAAACCGGTAATGTGTAAATATTAACAATGAACACTCTTTAAAGAACAGTAAGAAAAACAATATCACAATGACATCGAGAAGAATAAAAAATGTAGGAAAAAGCTAAATTAAGGAGGTGAAAAACTTGTATACTAAAAACTACAACGAAAGCTGGGAGATATGAAGAAGATAGAAATAAATGGGAGAACTCCCTGTATTAAGTAAGGATTGGAAGACTTAATGGTGTTAAAATGTCCACACTATTCAAAGCAATCTGCAGATTCAATGCCACCGCAAAATACCAAAGCCATTTTTTGGAAGAAATAGGAGAAGTTAAAAATAAAAATTTTAAAAAGCCCAAAGTTCATGTGGAATCTCAAGAGACCTGAATAACTAAACGATCCTGAGAGAGAAGTAGGAAGGTTTTTCACTCCCGTTTTATGAGGCCATGGCTCTATCCCCAGTGCCAAAACAAAACCCTGAACTTAACAAACTTTCGGAAGTAAATACACGAGAAAACTCCTTGACGTTGGATTTGGCCGGAATTTCTTGGTTATGACCCCACAGGCACAGAAAACAGAAGCAACTAGAGGCACCTCTAGGACAACGTGAAACTTCAGAACTCCTCAACAGCAGAGGAAACAATCCGTGGAGCAAGGAGGCAGCTTAAGAAGTGGGAGAAAAGACTCCCAAACATCTCTCTGATAAGGGGTAGTCTCCAGGTGTACAAAGACACCTGCAGCTCAACAGAAAGATAACTTGATTTTAAAAAGGGCAAAGGATTCCCACAGAGCGTTCTCCAAAGACGAAGATCCCCCAAGTGGGCACGGACACAGGAGGAGCTGGTCCGCATCCCTCGTCATCAGGGAATGTCATCAGGCCCCCAGTGAGGCGTCGTCCCACACCTGTTAGGATGGCCACTGTCAGAAGTCAAAAAAAAAACGACAAAGAGGACGCGTGGACGAGGATTTGGAGATGAGGACGTGGCGAGGTGGGGACCTCTGTGAGCTGCTGATGGCTTGGCCTCTGTGGAGGACAGCGTGGAGGCGCATCAGAAAATCACGAGCAGAGCCACCATCGGATCCAGCTACCCCACTTCTTGGCATGTGTTTAAAAGAACTGACCGCGTCCAGTGGTTGAAGAGCTGCTCCCGGGCTGATGTTGACAGCAGTGTTCCCCACAGTGGCCATGAAGGGGACGCTACCTAACTGTGCCCCGGCAGACGGAGCACGTGGCGTGAACTGCAGACGGTGGACCACCCAGCAGGAAGCAGGAAATCCTGTCCCACGGTGATCCTCGTGGGCGTCACGCCCGTCACAGGAGCACTACTGTGGTGCCGCGGCGTTCCGTGGACACGAGAGCTCTGCGGAGTGTCACGGGGCTGCCAGGCGCTGGGGTGGGCAGAGGAGAGGAGCTCTTTGCAGCGGTGCAGGCAGGGCTTGGGGTGCGTGCTGGGGTCCCAATGCACACTGTGCCTGAGGTTGACCACCTGGGACCACCTGCTTGGAAATTGCCGGAAGGATGAAGCCTATGTTATGGGGTTTCAAGGGCATAGTAAAAAGTGAAGCGCATTCACCTTCTTCTAGCTGAGTTTCTGCTCCGTCATCTGTCCTGCCAGACTGTACCAACATATGTGTGGTTTGGGTTTCAGGGACCCATTTTACGGGCGTGGAGAGATGGCTTGACGTGGCCGAGGTCACGAGCCGGGTGTTGATCTCAGTGTGCAAACCGAGAGCCTTTTGATCTGGGCTCACCTCTCCATCCAGACGCCCTCCACGGTTCCATTTTCTGCCTCAGCCTTAAGCCAGGGTTTCTCTGGAGCAGTCTGCTCAGCGTGGGCACCCTCGACGTTCCGGCTGGATGACCCCTGTGACTGCTGGGACATGCCACGTGCCACATCCTTTCCGACTGTGACAGCCAAAGTTGTCTCCAGACCTTGCCAAGTGTCCTGGGGGGCACGTCTGCCCTTGTGGATAACTCCTGCCATAGAATCATGAAGTCTCGGTCTGGGGTTGTGGCTCAGCGGTGGAGTGCTCGCCTAGCATGCGCTCGCCCCGGGTTCGATCCTCAGCACCACATACAAATAAACGCATTGTGTGTACAACTAAAGCAAATAAATAAAATATTTAAAAAAAAAAGAATCATGAAGTCTCTTCTGCTGGAAAGATTGGCAGGTGGAAATTCCTCTCAACAGGATTTAGGGAAAGGCAAATTGGGGTTGGGGAGAGAATACTGCATGAGGAAAGATGTCCTGGACCTTCCGGGGTTTGGGGCCCAGGGCTGGATTCCGCAGGGCTGCCCAGCTCCCCGCGCCCCCGAGCCTTTGCACCTCCTGTCCTCCAGCACCCAGAGGGACCCGGCCTGGGGCAGGCGCAACAGCTATTTTTGCAACAAATCCGTCTGTCAGTTGATCGTCGATTTCTTGTAACTCTTTTATTCACAGTTTTATTCCTTTCTTAGTTTCCAAGCCCTTTTTGGAGCTGAAAATGATGTCAGGTCCTGGGGAATGAAAATGTGGGTGAGATAGTGTCCCCAACCTCGGAAACTCATGGCTTTGTGATGGGGACAGTCAGGAGAGTGACAAGACTCTGGGATCAGACTTGCGAGCAGCTCGGCCCGGCTGGGAGTCTTGCCCAGGAATCTGGAGTGGGGTTCCAGTAAGCAGTTGAGGCCACAGCCTTGCTCCCCAGGCCCCGGAGCTGGGCATTCACCACACAAGGACGCAGGGGCGTGGAGATGTGTCTTCTGCAGCTCAGCAGCCTCTGCCAAGGCCCTGGGCCAATCCCGGAGTGTGACCATCAAAAGAGCAATGCCCTGGTCTCCACGGCTCCATGGAGGACGGGATCCTGACCTCGATGACCCCAGCTAGCAAACGCAGCTGGTCTCTGCTCGTGGACGTTACCCAACCCTTGGTACCGCTGACTTCTGGGACTCCGAGGCCCCTGTTCCCCCTTGATCACCTGCTCTCAGAGGCTGTAGGAATCGCTGCTTCTAGAGGTCCAGCCGCGAGCTGTGTGCGGAGGCCTTCTACGCTTGCTGGTGGGTAGCGCTGTGACCCGTGGCTTAAGATGATACCGGTTGCCTAGGTTACTTACTGCTCAGGGACTTACAGGCTGTTTTTATCCAAACCACTGACTCTTCACTTGGGCCTGCTCAGGTGTCCAGTGAGTGACCACTGACGTCAGGAGACTGGAAACTCCACCCTCAGACCATGCTAAAGCCATTTTCTGAAGGTGTCTCCCGAAGAGCCCTGGAGACTGACCCAGCGTGGGCAGACCCCCGCCCCTTCCCCTGCTGTTAGTCACCCAGCTCTGTCCTCCACAAATCCCCAAATCCCACCCTTGGGAGGCAGACCTGAGCCTGGGGTCTCCCCTTCCCCCGCCAAGCTTTGGAAAACCTCATTGTCCCGGTGATTGGCAGCTGTGGGGCAGGCCAAGGCCTGGTTCCATGGCACATTATCACATCAACGGAAAATGGGAGGTGGGGTGAAATAGTGCCACCTTCTTCTTTTTTTTTTTTTTTTTCTTTTCCTTTTCACAAACAGAAACAAAACAAAACCAAACCCGGCTGGCTATGCTTACGCCTGCAGCTCTCCTAATCCTTATCCTGCTCTCTCCTGTGCACAGTGCAGTCACCGTGGGCTTCTACTGAGGGAAGAGACGAGGGGGGGTTGTTCATTGCTAAGTCTCTCTCTCAGATGGAGGCGCCAGGGAAAAAACAAAGGCCGAAAACACAGCCGTGAATAATTCACTCTGCTCAATTTCACAGTTTCTTTTTTTTTTTTTTTTTTATGAATTACTAATTAGCACATATGGGTTATTTAAGAAATGGAAAATAGCTCTTTCAAATCAAGTAAAAGAAATGTGTATACTATCATTGGCAAAAAAAATAAAATAAAATAAAATACAGCCCCCTCCCAAAACAAGACAAAACAAAACAAAACCAAAACCCACAAACCAAAGCCTGAAGGAGCTGCCCTGTGTTCTCGGGCCCCGCAGCCTCGTGAGCATCTCAGGGATGCAGCTTCTCTGGGGAGAAGAAAGGGATTCTGGGTATAGGCACCGTGGTGGCTTCCAGTACAGTGGCCACTGTGGGAGCCAGAATGTCAACACTGCTGTGAGGTTCAAGCAATGGGCGAGACTGCAGGCAACTGCTTTGAAAAGCCCCGATATTTTTACTGGACCAAGTGGTCATGGGCTCCATGATTTGGGACCATGTGCATAAAGCCAAATTAAGAAGTCTGTGGTCTGGGTGGCCATCCCGGAGCTGGGCCCTGTGTCCTTTTTCAGGGAGACCACTCTAAGAGGTGGCTGGGCAGGGAAGTGACCCAAGCAGACCTGATGGGCAGTACCTGCTAGAGATTTCTTACCTATAAAGTAGGGATTCCAATAGCACCTACCGCACAGGACTGTGGTGAGGGTCTGTGAAATGATCAGTGTCAAGAACGTGGCCCTTCACTCCTAGAAAGTGCTGCCATCGTTACGCTAGTGTGGGTGTCCGAGTCCGGTTTCTGTGGCTGTCACACACAACCTGAAACTGGGAGTCTGTTTGGCTCTTGGTTTCGGAGGCTGGGATGCCCAACGGTGTGGCACCAGCACCTGCTGGGCATCCTGTGCGCCCTTCTGGGTGGAGGCAGCACAGGGTGAGAAAGAACAGGCGTGCGAGCTCAGCTCTCTTCTTCCAAAGCCACTGACACCACCCTGAGCCCCATCCCATGACCTCATCTATCTTTATCATCTCCCCAGACCCCTACCTCCAACCAACGGCCATTAACATGAAGACTGGGGGAGTGTTTCCAACACAAACTTTTTTATTCTTTTAGTTTTTTAAATTAGTGCACTTTAGATAGACATCAAGGTGAAGTTCACCGTGGTGTATTCACAGGTGCACGTAGGACGGTTTGGAGGTGTCATTCCACTGTTCTCCCCTTCTCCTGGCCCTCCTCCCTCCTCCTTAATCCACTTTCTTTGCTCCACTGAACTCCCTTCTATTTTCATGGGAAACCCCTCCCCCCACTTTTCCTCCCTTATTTTGCTCTGGCTTTTGCGTATGAGAGAAAAGATTTGACCAATGACTTCCAGAATCTGGCTTATGTCACTTAGCATGACACCCTCCAGTTCCATCCATTTACCGGCAAATGACATAATTTCATTCTTCTTTATGGCTGAATAGAACTCCATTGTGTACTGCTATAAACACCGATGTGGCTACATCAGTATAACATGCTGATTTTAGGAGTTTTGGGTGAATATCAAGAAGTGGGGTAGCTGGTCACATGGTGGTTCCATTCCTAGTCTTTTGAGGGATCTCCAAACTGCTTTCCAGAGTGGTCACATCAATTTGCAGTCCCACCCACAATGTATGAGTGTACCTTTTTCCCATGCTCATCAGCATTTATTACTATTTGTGTTCTTGATGGTTGCTATTCTGACTGGAGCAAGACGAAATCTCAATGTAGTTTTGATCCACATTTCCCTGATTGCTACAGATGTTGAATGCTTGTTTTATACATTCTCACACACGAGCTTTTGATGGGCACATTCAAACTGTAGACGTGGCGGAGGTCCTTGGAGCTTCGCATGCTGAGGAGGCACAGTAATATGGAAAGTGAAGGCCGCTGGACTAGCTAATTCTCTTCCGGACCCCACCCACACCTTCTCCTTGCTCTCAGCCCACATATCTGTGGCCAGGTCACTGGGGGGGTCCTTCAGTTTCTTGGGGGTTCAGATAAGGGAAGGCTCTGGCAGGAGCAGTGGGAGGCCCAGGAAGAAAGAGGGGCTGGGGTCTCTGGCCCCCTCCCTGGCTTCCTTACCCGTGTGACAGTGATGGCCCCTGTCCGACACCCTGTCTCTGAGCCCACAGCGGTCTCCAGGCCCTGGGAACCCAGTCCCCTCACCCTTTTGGCCTAGGCGGATTCAGCTTTGAGTGGTGGGCCCGGGATCTCCAGGGTGGCCCTGGTACGATAGCTCATCCAGGGTTGATTCGCAAGCGACCCTGCACCTGGGGGCCAAGCCAGACTGCTGCTTAAGGAGTTGGTTGATCAGGTCGGAAGTAGATGTGCCCCTGAGGAGGAGCAGTCCGAAGTCTGGGACACTGATGAGGCCGGAGCTCCCGACAGAGACAGCCGTCTCCCCTCTGTAGCTTTGAGAATCGATGACCTTGTAGCTTTCTGTCTAGAGGAGAGAAGAATCTTCAACGGCCACTTACCTGTCATCTAAAACTCTTCTTCCCAAGGCCACCTTGTGATTCTCCATGTTTAGTTCTGACCACTAACTTGGAGGTCTGAGCCCTCCGCTGTGCAAAGAAGCACATGGTGGTTCAAAGGGAGCAGCCTCAGTCCATCCGCCTGTCCATCACCCATCTACCAATCAACTCGGTCACCTACACATGCACGCATACACACACTCACTCACTGATCGAAAAATCCACCCACCCACCCACCCACCCACTCATCCATCAACTAATTCATTCACCTATAAATTACATACATTTGTTGATTGAAAATTTCACCCATCCATCATCCAAGCACCTACTATTTGCCTATCAGTCAACTCACTCACTTCTAAATGCATTCATTGAATGAAAACTCCACCCATCCTTTCATTCACACACATCCACCAGCCTGCTCACCTCCCACCTACACGTCCATCCATCCACTAAAACACGCATTCACTCTCATTCAGTCAGCATTTACCGTGAACTAACAGCCACGAGAGTGCTTGGTTAAGGTCTTAAACTAGGCCAGGCACTGACAAGTCCTTGAACAGGGGCTTACCTCGTTGAATTCTCAGAGCAAGATCGTTCAGACAGATGTTTTATTATCCCCACTTTGGAGATGAGAAATCTGGGTTTCAGAGAGGTACACAGCTAGTAGGTGACAGAGCCATGTCCTTTCCCATCCTGTACCTCTAGGACCCCGCTGGGCACCGGGAATGAAGAAAGGATAAAAACAAGGGCACGGAACTCAAGGTGCTCACAGTCCAGGAAGCTGGTCGGCCACTGGGGACCCAAGTTCAGAGTGACTGTCTTTCCCAAACTCAGGCAAAAGCCGTTAGGAAGAGTCTTGGCATTCTAATCCAGCATTACCTTATTCTGATGCAATTTTCCATTCAACCAGTATTGCCTACTCTTCAATTTTGCGGATTAGACATCTGCAGTTTTTCCCATTTTTGTAGCTCCAAGTACTATTTTTTTGTTTAATATTTTCCTTAAACTCAGATATATCCTTAATATGTCCTGTGGACCAAATTTTTTGATGCGCTAATTACCTATTTTTTTCCTGGTACACATTAGATTCATTTTCTAGAGCTGCCACAACTACATACCATAGGCAGGATGGCTTAAAAAGCAGAAATTTAGGCCGGGCGCGGTGGCGCACGCCTGTCATCCCAGCACTTTGGGAGGCTGAGGCAGGAGGATCGCGAGTTCAAAGCCAGCCTCAGCAATGGCGAGGCACTTAGCAACTCAGTGAGACCCTGTCTCTAAATAAAATACAAAAAAAGGGCCAGGGATGTGGCCCAGTGGTCGAGTGCCCCTGAGTTCAATCCCTGGTACCACAAAAAAAAAAAAAAAAAAAAAAAAAAAAAAGCAGAAATTTATTTCCTGACAGTTCTGAAGGCTGGAAGTCCAAGATCACGGCGCTGACTAGGTTGGCTTCTGGTGAAGCCTCCATCCTTGGCTGAGTCATAGAAAAGATGGCTGCCCTCCTTCCATGACTTATGTTTCTGTGCACACATTCCTGCTCTCTTCTTCCTCTTGTGAGAACACCAATCTGATTGAATTAGAGCTGTCTTTATCGGTTTTCTGTTGCTATAACAAAATACCTGATGCTGGGTAATGTGTAAAGAAAAGAGGCTTACTTGACTCACTGATCTGAAGGTTCAAGAGCATGGCCTCCTCTTGGTCCTGATGAGGGCCTCATGGTCAATGAAAGCACAACAGTGAGACTATGTGAAAGAGTATCATGCAGTGCACAGGAAGAGGGACCCAGGACACGTGCCAGGCTCCCTTCTCACAACCCATTCTCACAGGAACTAACCTAGTTCTGAAGGTGGTGCTGGTGGCCCAGTTACCTTCCACTAGGCCAGGCTTCTTCAAGGTTCCACCATCTTTTTTTTTTTTTTTTTTTTTTTGGTACTGGGGATTGAACTCAGCGGCACTCAAGCCCTGGGCCACATCCCCAGCCCTTTTTTGTATTTTATTAGAGACAGGGTCTCACTGAGTTGCTAAGTGCCTCGCCATTGCTGAGGCTGGCTTTGAACTCACGATCCTCCTGCCTCAGCCTCCCAAAGTGCTGGGATGACAGGCGTGCGCCACCGCGCCCCGGCTCCACCATCTTAACATTGTCACAGGTAAGGACCAAACTTCCTGCTCCTGAGCTTCTGAGGGACCAACACACGCAGCCTACAGGGGCCCCACCCTGGCACCTTCATCCAGCCTCTCTCCTCCTCAGAGGTCTTGTCTCACACACAGTCACGCTGGGCTAGCTTGTGCCTGAGTTTGGGGGAGGACTTGAGCAGCCCATCACACACACTGAAGCAAGCACCAACCTCCAGTGCTCATCTCACTAGCCTGCTTTGCACACCACCCTGCAGGGAACCCTGCTTTGCACACCACCCTGCAGGGAACGCTGCACTCCCAACTGTGCTGCTGCTAGCAAGGCAGCGCTGGAGCAGCTGGTGGGGGGCACTGGGGGTACAGACACAACCCAGATGGGAGAAAAGCCAGGCTCGGGAGGAGAAAAAAACCCCGGTGTGGCATCGAAGCCAAAATCGCTGCACTGCTCCCCAGGGACGCTGATTAGGAGGAGATGGAGGGAAGCAGGTGCTGGGAAGATGGAGCCCAGCAAAGCAGCCACATCTGGCTCCGTCCGAAGTGCGCTCATTTGCTGGAAATTCGCTCCCAGCCTGCTCTGCCTGTTGCAAAGTGAGCTATAGGTCTCTGCTGCAGGCTGCAGGCTGGCTCGCAGCTGTGGCCCCTGTGCCCAGAGAGGTCATCCCAGCTCCCTGCTGAGGAGCTGTGGCTGCAGCTTGGGGTCCTCTAGGACACCTCGCTTGTGTCTCTGATGTTGCACAAGGAGGAGACCGGGCCAGGAAGGCTGGGACATGACAGACACCGTGTTTCTCTTGTCCTGAGTGCCTGCTGGTGGAGAACCTAGTATTTTTGAGGCGCTGGGACGGGAATTTGTATGCCCTGGGGACAGGCAGCTGCTACTGCAATCGATGAAGAAAGTCAGAGGAGGTAAGCTGGAGGAAAATGCCTGGTCCAAATGGGATCTGGCCCACACAGCTCCAGGAAAACATGTGGGCATGGTGGCCTGTGGACCCTTGTAGCTATAAATTTTCATTTGGGGGAAAGATCAAGAATTTGCATCTTTCTTGGATAGCTTAATTTTTAAAAAATTGTTGGCATTTATATTTTTAAAATATGAAAACACGGTGACCCAACATCTGTGGGTCATATCAGCTCCTCAGGGGCAATTGGAACTCTCTGGGGTACAGTGGTCCCTGCATCTACAGGAGATTAGTTCCTGAACCCAGCCAGATATGCAAATCAACAGACCTTCGATTCCCTTTTATAAAATGGTGCATATTTCCATGTAACCTCCGTGCGCGCTTTTGTATGCTTTAAATCATCTCTAGATTATTAACAATACTTAATAGAATGCAAATGCTATGTAAATAGTTGGTATGCTGTATAATGCCAAGAAAAATGTCGGTACCTGTGTCGCCGTCTGCAGCAATTGCCGCTCGCAGCAACGATACTGCGGGAGAAAACTCGGAGGCAGACTGGAAATGAAAAAGTTCTTTTATTCTTCTTTCTTCTAACTTCTCTCTCCGCTCCAACAACCTCTCCAACTCCAACCATACCTCTAACTAACCTCACCCGGTTAAATGCATTTTGCCTTAACAAGGACAAGTGCTAACAGCTCGAGCTTGCAGGTGCGTCACACAGTGTTCACGGGCATACAAAGATTCTTAGATAAATGCATGAATATCAGGTGAAAATACTTGAACACCTTTGTGGCTCTCAGCTAACCGCCATCTTAGCTATCCTCAATTAGGGCTCTTACATACCTGTTCAACACAGACACCATTATTTTTTCCAACATTTTTATCAGAGGTTGGCTGGATCCACAGCCCTGGAACCCGTGTTGACCAGGACTGGCTGTTCTGGTCAGAACCACTCGTGCCAGCCCCAGCTCTGCCCCTGAAGCCCCACTTGCACCGGGGCATCTGTTACTTGGTGTTTCCTAACAGGCTGGAGTGGAGAGTCAGGGTCATTTAGAAAACTACACAGTGATGTGATGTACAAACAGAGGGTTGGATGTGGCAGGGGCTCTGCTGGGGGACTGCATCTCACGATGGTCACAGCAGACTGCAGAACCAGGGGAGCTGGGGCGTGATCCAGCCCAAGTTCCAAGGCATCAGAACCGGGGTGGACTGTATGACCTCAGACTGAAGCCAGAGGCCTGAGAACCTGGGCTGTTGCTACAAGTCCCGCGTCTGGAGGCCCGAGGACCCAGAGTTCTTCCGTCCAAAGTCGGAGACGTGGGAAGCCAGGAGACGTGGGTGACCGGCCCAGAAGAGAGGGGGCGTGCATCTGCCCTCCTCCGCAGCGGGCTCTGGCCGCTCTCAGTGGTTGCACGGGGCCGCCCACTGGGTGGGGCGCACGTTCCTTCCAGGACTCAACGCCACTCTCCTGGGGAAACGCACTCACAGACGGACCCAGATATGCCTTGCCAGCTCTGGCCCTGAACGCAGGAGCAGCCTGAGGGCCGAGGCCGTGTCCTGCCACTCCTGTGTTCTCTGTCCACTGAGCTCCAGGCACAGAGGGCCACCAAGGAGCATTTTTGCTTCTAACTGGATTAAAGTTAAACCCACGATCTGATGCCACAGTGGAGTCGCAGGCTCTTGCTGGCTGGGAGCTTTCTATGAAGGGTCACCCTGGCCGCTCTTCACCTCGCCTGTAACTGGGTGTCGTACCTTAGATCCAGATGTCCCCCAAGGACATCACGAGGGCTCTGACCTCACGGATGGATTGTCCATGGACTGCTGGGAGGTGGTAGGAACGCAGGGTGGGGCCTTGCTGGAGGGAGTGGGTCCTTGGGAGGACGCCCTTGAGGACCTCATCTTGTCCCGGCCATCTCTTTATTTTCTTTCCAAGTGCCACAAGACCAGCAGCTCCATTCCGCCATGACCTTCTGCCTCACTGCAGACCCAGCAATGGGAGCTCCGAGCTGCGAGCTGAAACCCGTCTCCTCCTCTGAGTCAAGCTTCTTGGGCATCTTGTCACAGCCATGGAAGGGGGACCGTGTGCTCCGTCTGCTGGTGGGAGAGAAACTCCTGACCGGGCCTGGCCAGTGCGGCGCCCCCGAGTCGCGTGACCCTGAGCCTCTACTGGGGTCGCTCCTTGTGCTGGAGACACCCTCCCCCTCCCTGCCTCCCTCACTGGCCAGCTTCCCGCGGTTCTTAGAACACAGCCTAGGCACGACCTCACTTAAGAAGTGCTTTATCTCCCCATGGACAAACTGACCGCACCTTCTCCTGTGGGGAGTGACCCCTGGAGTCATTCTTCAGTTCTCTGTCCCTCTAGGAGACCATGATCCTTGAGGGCAGGGACTCACCTCTGAATAAAGAGCCAAGTTGTGTCCACACACCTGTGTGGCCTTGGTCATCAGCCTCAGCGTGGATGTCCCAGGAAGCGGAGGCCTGCACTTCTAAAGCACCTGGGCCCTTGTGCCTGTGATCGGACTCTCATCCACGTGGGCAAGAGGAAGGGACGGCTCCCACCATCGAGGTCGATTCTGCACACACCCAACTCTGGTCGGAGCTCAACCCTTACTTTTTAATGGGACTCAATAAGGATGAAAAGATCAAGCATGTCTTAAGGTAGAGAGAATTAATATCCCGTGTCGCTTTTTTTTTTTTTTTTTTAAATGAAGCTCTCCTCAGGGTTGTTTGCTTGCTAACATAGCATGTTCCCGCCCCCACCCCACCCCCGCACCCCTTTATCATCTCTCAGGGTTGCTATTGTGCTTTGGCTTGTGGCTTTATGGTACATTTGATCTTCTTGGCCTGGACTTAAGGGTCATTGTCCTCACAACAAAATAAATAAGCAGAACACAAGGGCTTTGTAATGGCTGCTACCCACAGACAGACTGTGGAGACTTTGGGCAACTAGTCACCACCTCACAGGGTAGATGGAGCAACTCCGACCCCTTCCGGAACAAATCCGATGTGACTCCTCCCGGGGGAAACGGAAGGGCGTGGCTGCTGGCTGCAGACCTACAGTTGTCCAGGCACCTTCCCCACATCCCACCGAGTTCTCTCCATCACCCCCTGGTGGCAGCATCCCTCCCACATCTAACGCCTGCTACTCCGAGAGGCCCTTGCTGACCCCAACCGGGTGGCCTCCGACAAAGCAGCATCAAGATTTGCCATCAGACGTGGCGCGGTGAGTAGGATCTGTAGGTGGCCAGGTCTGCTCTCCACCTGGGAGCCACGGCTGGCAGGGGTAGGTGGCCAGGTCTGCTCTCCACCTGGGAGCCACGGCTGGCAGGGGTAGGTGGCCAGGTCTGCTCTCCGCCTGGGAGCCACGGCTGGCAGGGGTAGGTGGCCAGGTCTGCTCTCCACCTGGGAGCCACGGCTGGCAGGGGACATGTGTCTTCTCTGTGGCAATTGTGGTGGTGGTGCTAGTGTCTGATCCCAAGCTACGTGGACTCGGGGCTGTCACCTGGCGAGTACACGTGCGGATCTGGAGCTGGGGTGCAGCTCTCCTGACCTGGGAAGGCGCTTCCTGATCTCCTTCTCACCCTGGTGCCGGCAGCGCTTCCGCGGCGGCCCAGCCCCACCAGGCGTTTGGGAAGAACACTAGATCTCATTCCCAGCCTCTTACAGGTGTTCTGAGTCTATGAAGGGTGGCAAGGTGGATTCCATTTTCTGCACCTCAACCCTGCTTCCGCGTTCCATGGAGGGGATGATTTTGGAGTCTCAGAGTGAAGAAGTGACTGTTCCAAGGTCTCCGGCTGTTGACGGAGGAGAGAGCCTGCCTGAGCTGTCACTGAGGGGGCGTGGCCTGCGCCGAGGGGCGTGGCCAGCGCTGAGGGGCGTGGCCAGCGCCGAGGGGTGTGGCCGGCGCTGAGGGCGTGGCCAGCACTGAGGGGGTGTGGCCAGCGCTGAGGGGCGTGGCCGGCGCTGAGGGGGGTGTGGCCGGCGCTGAGGGGGTGTGGCCGGCGCTGAGGGGGTGTGGCCAGCACTGAGGGGCGTGGCCTGCACTGAGGGGGCGTGGCCAGCGCTGAGGGGTGTGGCCAGCGCTGAGGGGTGTGGCCGGCGCTGAGGGCGTGGCCGGCGCTGAGGGGGTGTGGCCAGCGCTGAGGGGTGTGGCCGGCGCTGAGGGGCGTGGCCGGCGCTGAGGGGGTGTGGCCGGCGCTGAGCGGGTGTGGCCGGCGCTCTGACGGGTTCCCTGGAGGGTTTGTCCTGGCGCGGGGAAGGCCTGCGTGCAGCACTGAGCTAGTCACAGCGTCTGGTCTGTGGCTGCTGGGCGTCGTGGCACCCTTGTCTTTCCACGTCCTGTTCCTGTTCTCAGAAACGGAAGGCAGAGCTCTCCTTCTCCGTGTGCCCCGGGTGAGTTCCTGCCTTACTCTCCTTCTGTGGGTGTTTCTTCACCCCGCCACCACCTTCAACACCAGGGGACCAGCCCTGCCCTGGAGAGGGCTCCCTGGCCTGCACCAGCACTGTGAAATCCCACCACTAGGACGGGCACGGGAAATGCCACCTCTGCCCCTCCCCACCAGCAGTCTTGGAGGGAGCTGCATTTCAGAGGCCTCTGAGGAAGCCCAGTTGGGCTGACCATTCATGGTGGACCAAGCGCGATCACTCTGGTCATCCTCCGTCTTGAAATAGAGGCATTCTGACCAAAGCCGCGTGGTCATGTGACATCTAGGCCTTGGGAAGAATGGCCAAGGCCCAGGCCTTTATTTACGAGGGGCGGGGTACGGTTAGGGTGGCTTCCCTCAGTGGAAGTCTTGGGGGCCGTCACTGCTGAGAGCTGCTCATCCTGACCCCGCTGGCTCCGTGCACGCGGCCACCACCCTATCTCCAGTGCTACCCTCCACCCAGAATGGCCGCGGTGCCCCAGGGAGGCCAAATCCTATCAGACGTAGGGTGGGAGCCTGGCATCTCAGGTCCTGCCACCATCGCCCTGTGGCTCCTCAGGATGGAGACCACACTTGGCCATCGCCACTGCCCAGAACCAACTGCAGTTCTTGGCCTTGAGTTTGGCTCCACGAGCGCTCACCAAGGTAGACCACACGGCTTCCTTCAAAGTACAAAATCACAACAATTTAGTTTAATGGTGTTAATTGGCTTTATTTTGTGATTCTAGGATCAGGCAAATACTTCATTCTATAAAATAGAGTAAGTGTGTCAGTGTCACAAGGAGCAGGTGTTGGTGTTGCAGACAGAGAAAGTCTGAAGACAGCAGAAAACACAGCGTTAAAAGCAGACGGTCACATCAAAGTTACCCTGTTAGGTCAGGGACGGGCACAAAGAGCCATGGACTGGCCCTGCCGGTCACTTCAGGTCACTTCTCTTCTGCAAGGAGTCCAGTAGAGGGAACTCCATTATCATGTCAACTGGTGCTGGCTGTTGGGACGTCAGCTGTTATTTCTCTAATCTTGGTTTCTCAGGACATTAGCCTGAGTGATTCCATTTTAATTTTTTAGCCTGGTCTGTTGGGGCCTAGTAGAGGAGCTGAGTCTCAGGCAGTGGCCAGCCGTCATTTCCACCTGACCCTTCCGAAATCCCAGAATGTGGCGTCCCCGCTCTCCCGGGCCCCATGCTGCAGAACAAGCGGAAGGCATGGCCGCCACAAGGCCTCCATTTCCCCCGCGCCTTCTCCGCCAGCCTCCTCGGAGCCTGTGCAGAGGCACTGGGATGCCAACAGAGCAGGTGGAAATTAACGAGAGGACACGGGGACGGCTCGCGGGGCTGCATTTGCCCACTCCTTTCAAACGCCGGTACGTTTCACAGTCCCCGAATGCAGCTATAGTTAAGGCTCACAAGTGACATCAACGAAGCAGTCCTGTGGCTGCCACGCGCACTCCTGGTCCAGCTGTCACTTCATAGAGGGCTCTGTGCAGGCTGGTGACCTGCAGGGCCTCCACCACCCAAACCAGCAGAGGCCCTGCTCCCTGAGGCCATCCTGCCCTTCCACTTCCTGAACACACACACACACACACACACACACACGCACACACACACACCCCACAGATATTTTATGATATTCCTGTAGACTGTTTTTGAGTAGACGCCTGTGCTGAGACTATGACTAGCTTTCCTGATACGATTGATGGCTTTAGGAGATGGTGGAAATCTTGCTGTCCAAGAAGATGCAGCTCTTCTCCTTGGAGGCTGTGGGATCCTGCCGGGACCAGTGCACAAAATGGCCAAATCCCAAAATATATGTGGTTGCCCTCAGGGAAGGCTGCACTTCCCTCTCGGAGTCTAGGATTCACAGGAACTTAGAAGGCTGTTCGTGTGCTTTCGCTCAATGAAGCACATAGTGTTTATCAATCCCCGATTCAAAAACGCACCCTTTCCTGCTGGCCCCATCGTTAACCTTCATGTCTGTTGGGAGCCTCCCACCTGCAGTCCCCCTGGGCAGTCTCACCTGACTGCAGGTCCTCTCCATCCAGGGTCTCTTCAGCTAAGCCACAGGTTCCACGATCCCCCATCCTGTCCAATGTCCAGGTTCTGGGATGGGGGATTCATGCAGGGGCACAGCGTCATGGGGAGGGGGCCATTAGTTCCTAGGCTGTGCTAGGTCCACCGTGACGTTCCTCGAGCATCCACCACCCCACATCATCCTCGGTCAGTCTGGTGTCAGCTTTCTGGAACTGTGACAAACACTTGAGACCATCAACTTATTAAGACAAAAGGCTTAGTTTGAGTCGTAGTGTTGGAGGTTTTAGTCTGTGGTTGGTTGTCCCTGTGTGTCGTGGCAGAGGACATGTGTCGGAGCAAAACCATCTACTGCATGGCCAGGGCACTCAAACATTGATCAATAATAATAACTGAATAACAATTAAAAATAAAAGAAAGAAAGAAGAAAGGGCCAGGGTCCCATAATCCACTTTGGGGGCATGACCCTGGTTACCTAAGACCTCACACTAGGCCCCACCTCTGAAATTCTGCCGCCTCCAGTTGCACCATGGATGGGGATGAAGCCTTCAGCACCTGGGCCTTGGAGGAACATTGCAGATGCAGCCATCTCAGTCACCCCGCGGCCTGGGTCAGTGTGTCCCCTTCTCCCATCTCCCACCCATACCAGGTCCCGCTCGGTGTCGCCCTGCCCCTCTCTCGTGGGCTTGGGGAAGCCTCTGGGCTTGGGTGGTGAGCACTTGTGGAGGCAGGACAGCCTAGGGCCCTGTCCAGGCCCACCTCACCTCCATCAGAGAGGGACGTGAGCCTCAGGACCCCTCCCATCCCGCCCTGCTGCTGCTGTCAGAGGAGCTCCAAAGTACGAACAGCAAACACTTCTTTCAGAAAATCGCCCAGGCATCCTGAAGAGCCTGCTCAGAGACCCCCGGGTGTGACCTGCAGTAACTGAGGAGGGAGAGACCCCCGGGTGTGACCTGCAGTAACTAAGGAGGGAGAGCCCCTGAGAGACCCCCGGGTGTGACCTGCAGTAACTGAGGAGGGAGAGCCCCTGAGAGACCCCCAGGTGTGACCTGCAGTAACTAAGGAGGGAGAGCCCCTGAGAGACCCCCGGGTGTGACCTGCAGTAACTGAGGAGGGAGAGCCCCTGAGAGACCCCCGGGTGTGACCTGCAGTAACTGAGGAGGGAGAGCCCCTGAGAGACCCCCGGGTGTGACCTGCAGTAACTGAGGAGGGAGAGCCCCTGAGAGACCCCCGGGTGTGACCTGCAGTGACTGAGGAGGGAGAGCCCCTGAGAGACCCCCAGGTGTGACCTGCAGTGACTGAGGAGGGAGAGCCCCTGAGAGACCCCCGGGTGTGACCTGCAGTGACTGAGGAGGGAGAGCCCCTGAGAGACCCCCGGGTGTGACCTGCAGTGACTGAGGAGGGAGAGCCCCTGAGAGACCCCCGGGTGTGACCTGCAGTAACTGAGGAGGGAGAGCCCCTGAGAGACCCCCGGGTGTGACCTGCAGTGACTGAGGAGGGAGAGCCCCTGAGATCCCACAGGCCCCACTCGCGTCTCATGCATCTTGCAAAACCCGGGGAGGAGCACTCAGGGCCTGTGCAGTGAGCCTCACGGCATGGCACAGGGTTCTGTCAATCACCCCGTGTTTAGCAAGCCTAGCAGAGAGCCTGCCGAAGGCCTACAAAGTGCACACGATCCAGACGCCCTCCGAGCCCGTGGGCACAGGTCTTTGTCTTGTCCCTGCTGCACCTTCACAGAGGACCGTCCTGCAGTACGCTCTGACTGCTTCTCTCTGTCTTGGTGAATTCTCACTGCCTGTGCACCAGCCAGCATCCAGGCCCAGGACATCTTTGTCAAGATGTGGTACATCTCCTTTTATCCTACTAAGCCTGGGGGGCTAGGAGTCACACAAATTAGCCACCTCCCTGAGCCCAACCCAGAAAGCAGGGACAGATCTTGCCCTCTCTTAGCCTCAGCCAGCACCAGGCTCCACACCCTCCTGCCTGTTCCCTCCCCCAGGGCTGGGGACAGGTACCTGTCGCACCAACTAGAGCACCAGCATCCTTGGCTCTGACCCTTCTGCTACCCACACAATTTCTCATCTCCCATATT
This sequence comes from Tamias sibiricus, assembly GCA_025594165.1. Classification (NCBI taxonomy): domain Eukaryota; kingdom Metazoa; phylum Chordata; class Mammalia; order Rodentia; family Sciuridae; genus Tamias; species Tamias sibiricus. The sequence continues at coordinate 7,206,266 of CM046662.1, read as the reverse complement.
TATCTAGAGTCCATTTGGGCAAAAGAGGACAAGAAAAATGTAGATTTGACCTGATCGTGTGTTCTTCCAATTTTTTTTTTTTTTAATCTGCCTCCAGGACTTTAGGCTTTTGAAAATCTAAAGATCCGACTCCTCTGTTTCATGGCTCTGTTGTGAGAGTCTTCTGAGACGCTCGCGGTCGGCTGCCTGCGTGGATGGAGCCTTTAGAAAAATCGCATCTGTGGAAATATCACATCCCGTCCCACCGTGGCTTCATTTGTAGGGCAGCGACTGGCGCGAGGAGAGCCGGGCTCCGACAGTTCCCATTGTCTCGCTCACTTTCCCCGGTCCTGAGTGGCAGCAGAGCGGCAGGCGCCACTGCGTTTGCCAGGGGGTGCTGCGTGCGCCATTCAGACCTGGCACGGTGGAGCTGGAGCTGGAATCGGGGTGGGGTGGGGGATGAGCTCCTGCCTTCTGCACCCGGGGCTGTATTGCCACACCATCTGGAGCCAAAAGGGAAGAATGGGCTGAATAAATATAAGGTGTAAATGCAGAGAGCGTAAATGCATGAAATTGGCAATGACTAATTCATCATCTCACAAATCTGTCTTTACAAAGCAAAATAAAACTCCAGTCAGCAAGCAGAGCCGTGTGGAGGGGGTGCAGTTTTTCCAAGACTAGCTGATTGAAGGGGGGAGGGGAAAGAGGAACTGTTATGAAGATATGCAAATTACGAAGCTGGCAGATTGGGATGACACTTGGGGTGACTGGCATGCTGATTGGTGTGCTTCGGGGAGCACTGAGGAAGCATCATATTGTTTTCCTAAAAAAATAATAATAATAATAATGAAACAGGATAAAAGAGCCCAATGCTTCCTCCCAGAGGCTGGAGTCTGCAGCGTCAGCTGTGCCTTTGTGAATGGCGCGAAGAGCCCCGCGTGAACGCCGTCCACACCCAGGAGCCGTCTTGGACGCAGCCTGGCATACGCGATCTGATGGATTCAGTCGTTCATTCAACAAAGGCACGAGAGCACCAACGTGGACGCGCAGCCAGTGCCGAGCTGGCTGCTGAGGATGCAGAGCAGAGTCAGGCGGGTCCTCTGACCTTGAGGAGGTCAGGTCCACCCAGGCAGAGCAGTGCCAGGCAGGAGGGACCTGGGTCCCCACAGCAGCCGGCTGGGGGCGGGAGCTGCAGCGGCTCCTGCCGCGTGGCATTGAGCTCACCGGGAAGACCCTTCCAGAGGGAGGAGCGGGCGAAGGGCACCAGGGCGGAAGTGCTCAGGTGTCCCCTGGAGCTGGAGGGCAGTTCTTCCTGAGCCCCCCTGAGTGACTGCCAGGCGGGCGGGTGGGGCCGGTGCTGGGCTCCCCGGAGCTGGGACCCACTGGCAGGCTGAGAAATCCCCCGCCCCCTGGGTTCCCGGGCTCCTGGGAGAAGGTGGCGACCGGCCTACATGTGACTCTTGCCACTTGCCCCGACACTCCCGACGCCCAACTGCAAGAGAAGGCGACACACCCGGTCTACAGCTACAGCAGCTCACAGAGCAAGGGAACCCGGACACCCCAGCTTACAGGAGGGATGGGCTGACGGGAGCCGGAGCTGGACCCGGCCAGGCAATGGCAGGGGCTGGTGAGGGCAGAGCGTGAGGGACAAGGACAAGGACAGGCCTCTCTCGGGCATCACTGAGAGCAGGTGTGGGAGGTGGAGGGAGAGGGAGCGCCTGGAACGCATGCAGGACCAGAGGGACAGGCTGGGACCCCGCGGGGGGGGGGTGCTGGGGGAAGCCATGTCCTCCTGGCTCCAGGAGGTGACAAAGGAAGTGGCTGGTGAGGAGAGCGTCCTGAAAGGCTGGTGGCCAGACGACCTCATGTCGCCCAGGATTACCTCAGTTTTCATATTGGACGTCCCCACCAGGGCAGCCGCCGGGGAGATGGATGGCGGCTTCTGCAGAGAGAGCAACCGCGGAGAGGAAGCTGGCGCTCGGCGGCGGGGAGGAGGGTCAGGTCTTCAAGGGCTGGCTCTCACCGTAGGCACAGAGGGGACTGGGAAGTTCTGCACTGGAAAGCCACCCAAACCCCTCCTGCCACACCTCTGCCATGGGCACCACTGTTAATAGCTAGTTCAAGAAGGTTCGTCCCGCGCACAGCAGCCGTGGGAGGTCAGCTGCTCACGGTCACCAGGTCCCAGGCAGGTCTCCCACCTCTGAGACTACGGAGGGGAGCAAATAACGGACTTTCCATTGCTGTGTATTTGGGTCTACTCTCCCCCCATCATCACGTGGTCGCTGGCCTGTGGCCTGCAGCCTGACTTCCACCCAGGAGGTGACAGTAGAGCGGCGAGGTGAGGCACAAGTGCACCCCGTCCGCACTGGGCTCGCTCCTCTGAGCCACCCCGAGTGACAGTCCCTCTCTGCCTGACAGGTGATGAGACACGGCCATAGTTCAGCAAGGTGCTGGCATATTTAGTGACATAATGGAACACTTTATGAGCCATGCTCAGGGCAAAATCCTGTGTCGCCAACAATGAGAGTTAATTAAAAGTCCATCATGTTCAGTCAAGCTGCTATCCCTTTGGATAGAATCATCAAAGGTGTTAATTACCGAAACCTCGAAGAGACAGGTTTTAATCACTTGTGCAACAATAATAACTACAGCAGTGGAAGTTGGTATCCAGGACCTCCACACAAGCTTTGGAGAAGCAGCCGTACTCACGGTCAGGATCACGTGTGGGTGAGGCCTTCACAGACCACGGCATGTGCCCGTCACCTAGTCCAGGGGTGCAACTACAGAGGGAGAAATTTGAGACAGACACCTACACAGGACAGCAGCATGAGAAGAGGAGGGTGACCATCTACAGCCAGGAGGGGCCTGGATACGTCCTTGCCTCACAGCCCGGAGGAAGAAGCACCCATCTCAACACCTTGACTTTGGACTGCTAACATCAACTTCTATTGTTTAAGGCACAGAGTTTATGGTGTTTTGTTACAGCAGCCCTAGCAAACTCATACAGGGATACATTTCTTAATATACAAAATGGAGCTATATTTTATTCATTGGTATTTCTGTAGGAGAAAGCATTTAGGGGTTTGCATTTCGTTGAGCCACTTAGGACGCAGGGTGAGCACCCCTCCCCCACAAGACATTTTTAATCCACAAAAGATTCTTTCTTCACTGATGTGCATGAGAGGAGTGCAGGTGTCTCTCAAAATCAGAGAGGGATTGATCAAAATCAGAGAGGGATTGATTCCAGAGACCCCGCAGATAGGAAATGGTGTCGCATTTGCGTGGAATCTTTGTGTATTCACCTGAACACATTTTTTTTTTGTAGTACTAGAAATTGAATGCAGGAGCATTCTACCACTGAGATATTCTCCAAACCTTTTCAATTTTTATTTTGAAACAGGGTCCTGCTCATTAGTTGCCCAGTCTGGCCTCCAACTTGCGACCCTCCTGCATCAGCCTCCTGAGCAGCAGGAATATTGGCCAGCACCACCACGCCCAGCTCTCCTGCATGCTTTAAAACATTTCTAGAATATTCATAATTCCTTATACAATGCAAGTGCTACAAACAGTTGTCATGCTGCATTGCTATTTGCATTTTTATTATGGTATTGCTATGCTTATTTATTTTTTATGAATATTTTTGAAGCATAGCTGGTCGAGTCCTCAAACGCAGAACTCATGGGTGCTGAGGGCTGATGTTAGAGACATGTTTTGATCCTAAGTGGACGTGGAGGAGAACGTGGCCGGGAGAGAGGGCAGCGGTCACCCTCTCCCACATGCCACTGGGGACTCAGTCTTGCTTTTAGGTCTGCGTTGTTGCAGAAGCTGAGAGGAGGGAACGCTGGCGTACAAGCTGTCCTCCCCCAAAAAAATATTGGCAGAAATTTAGCGGGGGAGTCTCAAAACTACGGGATGGTGGCTCATGACATTGTCACCCACAGTTCCGGGGATGCCAGCTAACACGAGCTATGTGGAAAACGGCAATCGGCTCACGGCAGGGTGCAGCCGCCCCCCGGGACTCGCTCCCGGCTGGCTACACCTAAAACCTCTGTCTTTGTAGAACACTGCTGTGTACGTGCTGTGGTTTGGATGTAAGGTGTCCCCCAAACTCTTGTGTGAACGTGGAGGTGAAATGACCGAATTATTGGAGCTGTGACCTCACCCGTGGATCAATGCATTTGATGGCTTAGTAATTGGAGTGGAGCACTGGGTGGTGACGGTGGGCAGAGGGTCATGGCTGGAGCAGGTGGCCACTGGGACACGACGTGGATTTGTGTGTTTGTCCCTGGACCTTCACTCTCTCTGCGTCCGGGCCACCACGAGCTGTGTGACTTCCCTCTGGAACTCTTTCTGTCCGTGACGTTCTGCCTCACCTTAGGCCGGAGCGATGGAGCTGGGGGACCATGGACAGAACCTCTGAAACTGTGGGCCCCAAACAAACTTTTCCTTCTTTAAATTGATCTTGGCAGGTATGTTGGTCACTGGGATGAAAAGTGAGCCAGGACAGTGCGTTATTGTAACGCCCGGTAGTGGGGTTCACTGTGAGGTAACCGCGCAAACACGTAACATGATTCGATCCATTTCACCTCCCTTCCTCTGCCCTCTCTCCCCTCTTCCTCCGACACCCTTTGTCAACTCTACTGGTCTTCCTTCTATTTTCATGAGGTCTTACTTTTTGTTTTCTCTCTCTCTCTCTCTCTCTCTCTCTCTCTCCCACATATAAGACAGAACACACAACCCTTCACTTTCTGGGTCTAGATTATTTTCACTCAACATGACGTTTTCAGTTCCATCCATTTTCCTGCAAATGACATAATTTTATTCTTTTTGTGGCTGATCAAAATTCCACTGTGTATATATGCCACGTTTCCTTTATCCATTCATCTGTCCAGGACACTGGGCTGCTTCCACACCTTGGCTATTGTACAGAGCTGCTGTAACGTTGGTGTGCCTGTATCACTGCAGTGTGCTGGCGTTGACAGCTGAAGCCTAGGGTGGTTCCATTCCTACTCTTCTTTGGAGCCTGCATACTGATTTTCATAGTGGTTGTGCTAATTTACAGTCCCACCAACAGTGCAGTGCAAGAGTGTCCCTTTTTCTCCACATCCTCTCCAGCATTTATTATTGTACGTATCCTTGACAGCTGTCATTGCGACTGGTGAGAGATGAAATCTCGGTGTAGTTTTGATTTGCATTTCAAAGTGTTAAAGCTGTTGAACATTTTTTGCATGTATTTGTTGGCCATTAGAATTTCATCTTTTAGCCGGGCGCGGTGGCGCACGCCTGTAATCCCAGCACTTTGGGAGGCTGAGGCAGGAGGATCGCGAGTTCAAAGCCAGCCTCAGCAATGGAGAGGCACTTAGCAACTCAGTGAGACCCTGTCTCTAAATAAAATACAAAAAAGGGCTGGGGATGTGGCCCAGTGGTCGAGTGCCCCTGAGTTCAACCCCCGGTACCACTAAAAAAAAAAAAAAAAAAAAAAAAAAAAAATCGTCTTTTGATAATGCCTAGTAGTTCATTTTCCCATTAATTGATTAGGCTATTTGTGTGTGTGTGTGTGTGTGTGTGTGTGTGTGTGTGTGTGTGTGTGTGTTTTCTGGGTCTTTTTAAAAAATATATTCTGGATATTAGTTCTTTGTTGAAAGAATAGTTGGCAAGGATTTTCTCCCATTGTGTAGGCTTTCCCCCCACACTCTTGTTTCCTTTGCTGTGTGGAAGATGTTTGGTCTGATGCCAGCCATTTATTAATTCCTGGTACGACTGCCTGAGCTTTAGGAGCCCCGTGGAGGAGCAAGTCACCGCCTGTGCCTGTGCGTGGGAGAGCTCCCCTGTTTTCTACTAGCAGCTGCTAAGTTTCTGGTCTAATTCCTAAGTCTTTGATCTACCTTGAGTTGACTCCTGCCCCTGGCAGGAAGTAGGCAATCTGCTTCATTCTTCTACGCATGGATATCCACTTTCCTATCACCATTTGTTAAAGTCTGACTTTTCTCCAACATATGGTTTTGATGTCTTTGTCAAAGATCAGGTGGCTGCCTCTGTGTGGGTCTGTCCCTGTGTCTTCTCACTTAATACCACCGCTTCCCCTCTGTGAAGAATCACTGTCCTGAAGTCCATACTCCAGCAAGGTTTCTTTCTTTATTCCCTCCCCCCCAGGTTGACTACAACAAAACTGACAAATAAAAATGTATGTTGACAATGTACCAACTGATGTTTTGACATATCTGTATGCTGTGAAATAATCAAGTAGTTTACATATCTGATACCTCACATAGTTACCTTTTTGTGTGTGATGAGAACATTTAAGATCTGCTGTCTTTGCAATTTTCGAGTTTGTAACACATTATTATTAACTATAGTTACTGTAGATCTCTGCCATGCCCTAGATCTCCTGAACTTGTTTATCCTACAAAGCTAGAACTTTTTCCCTAGGACTGGCATCTCCCCTTTTCCCAACATCCCAGCCTCTGCGATGCCCATTCTACTCTCTGCTTCCACCGTTAACTTCTTTTAGATTCTACATGTAGGTGCTGCCTTAAGCTGTCCATCCCTCTGTGCCTTTTCTTTTTTCTTTTTTTTTTTCACTTAGCGCGATGTCTTCTGTGTTCATCCACATTGTTACAAACAATGAGATTCCCTTCATTTATAAGGCTGACTTGTGTTTGGCTGTGTGATATGCACCATGTGTTCCTTACTTGTCTGTCCATGGATGGGCGCTTGGATCAATCCTGTTTCTTGGCTGTTGTTGAGTGAACGTGGCTGTCTCTTGGACGTACTATCTTTGATAGATTTTTGAAGAATCTGCATTTTGTTTTCTTTCATGGCTGTATACAGTCCCACCAATTATGTGCACGGGTCCCTTGTCTCCACATTCACATAAACAGTTATTGTCTTTTGTCTTTTTGATGAAAGCCGTGTTAACAGATGTGAGGTAACATCTTGTTGTTTGTGGATTGGCATTTCCCTAGTGACTGGTGATGTTGTGCTTTCTTTTTGATAGATGGGCTTGGGCTGACAGGCCACCCACCCTCCCCACCCCCAGTCTGAGCAAACTTGTTTCATTTCCCCTGAGCAGGAGCCAATAGATTTAAAGGTCACTCTGGGACACCCCCCTCCAGAAATCCCTATTTACGCTGCGGCCTGTCTGTCCGACTGTCCGTCCCAAGCTCACAACACAACAGCTCTTCCCTGCTAGAGGAGGCAGCCTCTGCACCACCCTTAGGCGACCCACCACCTCGAGCCCCACAGTAGCCACCCTGGCTGACAGCGCCAGAGACCACAGCCGGTGCATCCGGGCACCCACCTCCCATCCAGAGCTCGCCTCGACTCCCTCTCTCCCTGCACCTCTTCAACCTCGGACCAGCCGTAGAGGCTGGTGAATAAATCTCTTGGCTGCACGGTTGTCTCGGGTGTGATTTTTGCCCTTCACTTTTCATATACCTGTTGGTGATTTGTCTGCCTTCTTTTGAGAAATACCTACTCAGGACCTTTGCTCATCCTTTTAATCAGGTCTTTTGTTTTCTCGCTGTTGAGCTGGTGGAGTTGCTCACACATTTGTGAAACCAGCCACTGGTCAGGTGTGTGGTCAGGTATTGCCTCCTCGTCTGCAGGTTTCCTTTGCTCCGTGGGCTGCTTCCTTTGCGGTGCAGAAAACTTTTATTTAGATGAAATCTCACTTTTCCATTTTTTATTTTGTAGCCTGTGTTTTTGTGGCCGTATTTAAAAAAAAAAAAAAGATCATTGCCCACACCAATGTCAGGAAAATCCCCCCTGTTTTCTCCTGGTAATTTTATGATTCCAAGTCTCAGGTTGGACTTTAGCCCATTTTAAGTCCGCCTTTGTATCTCCGCCGAGACGAGCCCCTCGTTTCATTCTTCAGCAGGATGTTTTCCGGCCCGTCTGTTGCAGGGCCCGCCCTGTCCCGGCTGCACTCCTGCATCTTTGTTGAGAGTCTACAGTAAACATGTGCATTGACTCCTGGGCGCTCGGTTCCCATGGCCCACTTGTCTGGTTTCATGTCACCCCGTGCTGTTTTAAGTCCCATAACTTTGTCGCACATTTGAAGATCAGGAACTCCGAGGCCTTTTGAGGCCTTCAGTGTGGAGCCCTCTCAAGATTCCCTTCGTGGTCTTACGTGGTTCACTTTAGGAGGTCTCCCCCTATTTCTGTGAAAAATTCCACAAGGGTTTTGGGAGGACCCGTGCTGAGCCCGCAGGGCCTTTGAGCAGGCGGCGGGCTCCACACTGGCCCTCCAGTCATTGCCCGCCATCTTGTTTGTGCGGCCTCCTCACCCCTGGCCTTCTCCCAGGGCGAGCCCGTGGACCTCCTCCCACTGAGCCCTGAGGAGGTGACCTCCTCCAGCCTCCCCAGTCAGAAAGCAAGGAGAAGGAGCCATCTCAGCGCCCCTGCTGTGTTCCATTAAAGGCGGCCAGGTTGTAGGACCCGTAAGCAAATGGGAAGCGTTTTGTGTCTGTCTCGCGCCTCGTGCCCTTGACAAGTCGTGTTCCCAGACGAATCAAGGCCGGCAGCAGGAACTGCCTTCCTTTCTGTCAGCCCGTCAGCCCGTCAGGCTCTCGGCTCTTGTTATCTGTGAGTCCCCTTCCCCACGAGGAATGAAAACAAACAAATAAACAAAGCAAAACAAAAATGTTGGAGACAAAACCGGAACCTGATAGAAAAGCCCCAGCAAGGAGAACCTGAAATGAGATCAAGAAAAAGTCCTGGAAGACCAAATGCATGTGAAACACAAAAAAGAATGGAAGGAAAAGAGAAGGAAGGGAACCACGGGGCAGGACCTCAGGCGAGGCCCTGGGGTGGCTTGCCCTGTGCCCACTGGAATCAGTGACCGCCCCGGGCGAGGGGGCATGGGTGGCTTCTCGGCTGTGCTGCCATCAGACGTAAAAACTGCCTTGCAGGGACCCTGGGGGCATGAGCCCTCTGAGGAGTCACCCACCTCGCGGGGAGCAGCTTCCTTGGCGACGCTCCTCTGCCCAAGCCCGCAGGGTTCCATTGCGAGCGATCCCAGGCCTGCATTTCCGGTCCTCCTTACCAAGATCCAGCCCAGGCACTTATTAGTCATCTTTTCCCTATTTCTATGGCAACGTGGGAAGGGCAGGCTTGCTTCCGCGTGGGCCGTGCTGTTTTTATCTGGCACCGCTTTAAAGCTATTCAGCTAGGGCTGGATTGGGGCTGCAGCTCACTGACGGGGTCGAGAAGGAAAATTCAGAACCAGCAAAACCCAATACAGACAGAAAGAAAAAGAGTTTATTTCCGTGTCAGTCCCCTGGTACCTGGCAAACTCAACAGGAGCATCTCTCTATTGTCTGCCCCTAAATTCTTTGAGATTCAGACAGTTGAGGGCCAAAGAAAGCAAGGTATTTGAGAAATGTCTCCAACCTTAGAAGTAAAGCAGTCACTCAGGGGAGATAGCCGGGAAGTGGTCAGAAATGACAAAAGTCAGCATCTTATTTTTGGAGCATTTATCTGCAGAGCACTGTGCTACAGAATCATGTATCAGTCAGTCATTGCCACGTAACAAGTTACTCCTAACATAACACTCACAACGACACAATTTCTCATCTCATGTATGGGGGTCAGGACTCTGCTTGTGGCATAGCTGGGTTCCCTACTTCAGGGTCACTGACAGCATTTGCTTAAAGGGTCATCCAGGGCTGTAGACACCTCAAGGCTCAGTTGGGAAATGCTTTGCTTTCAAACTCATTCATGTGACTGTTGGCAGGACTCCTTCCCTCTTGGGTTGCTGGATTGAGGGCCTGGCTTCCTCACTGGCTTTCGGCTGGAGGTAACCCTCAGGTCCTTGACATGTGGACCTGTGGGTCCCTCCACACCTGATGCTTGATCAGCCAGGGCAAGCATGAGGGGAGAGGGAGAGGGAGAGAGAGGAGGAGAGAGGTGTCATCGTCTCACGTCATCTTATGTTGGAAATAGTCCATCACTTTTGCTATCTTCTGGTTTTTTTTTTTTTTTTTTTTTTTTTTTTAGAAGAAAGTCAGTAGGTCCAGCCACACTAAAGGGGAGGAGATAACAAGAGATCATGAGCTTCAGGAGGTGGGAATCATAAGAACCATGTCAGAAATACCTCCCTCACCTTGGCATGTATTACAAAGTGTCTTCTAATACCACAGCATCTTCTGATACCCATAATTTATATTCATCCACCCTCTCCAGACAAATCTAGCTGCAGAAATAAGCCTCTCTCTGCACCATGAAACTAGTTCCTTAATACCAAGGTATCAGTGAGAATGAAAAAGGAACATTTGCTCCCCACTTGCATGGTTTCCCTGTGGAGGGAAAATCCCAGAGCACTCGCGGTCCCTCTGCCCGCCCTTCACGTTCTCTACCAGGTTAGAGTCCAGGGAGCGGATGCTGGGCCAGACCTGGTGCATCTCTCCCCCGTGCATCCACCTGCCTGTGGGGAGGCAGCCTCTTGGCCTGCTGGTGAGGGGTATTTTGAGTGGGAGAAATTCAACTGAGGAGAGGCGTAGGGGACTCTTATCTAAGGCCAGTGCTCCAACCAAGCAGCACCTTGATCCCGTAGGCCTGACTCTCATGTTTCTGTTCTGCTAGGTGGTGCCTCAGCGGAATCTGAGGCACACCGAAGTGGGCAGATCAGAAGCCAATGCCATTGGAAAGATGGCTTGTTACTCAGAGTTCCCAAGGGAAGGGGCATGACGTTCCTCAGGGAGTCACGGGGGACACCAGCATGGGTCACCAGGCAGAGGGAGGGGCGACCTGCGGATACAGCCTCGACTGAGGGTGGCGTGGGGACGAACGGGGAGGCAGGGCAAGCAGTCCCGGGTTGGCAGTCTGCGTCGTTTCAGTGAGCTCGGGGGAGTGGAGCTGTGCTAACCATCTGCACCTGGCCTTGGGGGGTGAGGGGAGATGAATAAGGCCCCCCAGAACATGAGTCCTGGTAGAGGTGGATGGGGCATGTGCATTAGATCGGGGAAGCGGGTCCCCAGGAAGACCCCTCCCCAGGGCAGGGCTGGATGAGGCAACAAGGGACACACAAGGCCAAGGCAGGGTGCCTCGGGTCTGTGACTGGGCTGTCCCAAACAAGGCACGTCTGGAACGTAGGACAGGGTGAGTGTCAAGGCCTCAAGTTCACAGAAGCCGGAGACATGGCTAATCCAGCGTCCCTTTCAGGAAGTTTCAAATCATACCAAGAAGGACGTGACTTGGCTTGCTTTCAGGAAGCCCTCTTTGTCTGCTCTGTTGAGAAAGGGACAAAGGGAGAAGCAAGCAGGCTGGAGGTGAGACCCTTGAAACCGTCCGGGCAAGCAGAGGCTGACGGGCCCAGGCCCACGAGAAGTGAGAGGATTCTGGATGGATGCTGAGGGTAGGCCAGAAAGGTCAGCTGGCTGACTGGAGGCCAGATGGGACAAGGAGGCCAAGTCCCTGCGACCTGCACAACTGCAGGCTGAATCTGCCGTCAGCTCGGGTCAGGGAAGCAGTAGGTGGAGAGGACTGTGGAGGGAGGAGAAGGAGCTCAGGTATAGACGTGTCAAGGGAGAGGCCATCACAGCAGACAGAATAACGCCCTCTAAGGCTGTCCTGCCCCTATCCTTGGAACCTCCGAATACATCACACGCAGAGGAGAATTAAGGTTGCAGATGTAATTAAGGTAACTAGCCAGTTGATTCTGAGAAAGGGAGATTATCCTGGATTATCCGGGTGGGTGAACCCCATATCACCACAAGCATCCCTGAAAGTCAGAAAGGGAGACAGAAGATTGGTGTCATGTCCAGGTGACATGAGGACTCAACGGGCCATTGCTCTCTTGGGAGACAGAGGAAGAGGCCATTCAAGGAGACAGACCCTCCAGTAGGGCCTCCCGAGGAACACAGCCCCACCGATTCCTGGCTCCTGACCTCCCGAGCAACGTGAAGAGAAATTTGGTTCATCCTAAAACACCACGGTTGGGGAAACTTGTTACAGCAGCAATTGGGAACTAGCACTGACCTTCAAGTTGCTGTTGGATAGACAAACAAGCAGTCCTACAAAGACGTAAATAGGTGCATTGAACGTGCAATGAGAAACAGAGCAGGAGATGAAAGAAAAAGGAAGAGAAGGAGAAGGAGAGTGCGTGAGGCATGTCCCTGGCCCAGGGCTAGACCTGAAGCATCGGTTCCTGTGGCCCCTCCAAGACATAACCAGCTGTTCTGCGTCAGCTAGGAGATTAATAGATCCTTTTTCCTGTTTAATATAGTTGGGATCAGGGTTCCTTAACTAGCCACCAAAGGAGTCCTGACTCTCTCAGGTGTCACGGCAGTCTAAATGACACCGCCTGTGATGTGCCCCTGGAAGATGCTCGGAGCTGCCCAGCAGTGCTGACCATTAGAAGCCCACTCGTGTCTCTAAAGGTCTGCGTCTCCACCTCTGACGGAAGTTCCATCTCCTCCCGTGCTTCTCTGCTTTCTGATTACTCGCCAGGCAAGAAGCTCAGGGAAATGAAACAAAAGGAGGCAAACTCTACTCTGATCCCTCCTTCTGCCCTGAGCTTACACTGCAGGGAGCCATTGTGATCTGTCTCCAAGACACTTCCTGCCTGCCCCTCTTCTGGTGTCAAGAAAGAGGAAGGTGAAGGATGAGGACAAATGCTCCAGCTCGTGGGTTGCTCTCGTCCTCTTCAACCTTGTCTGTGTTGCTTCTCTGGCCAGCACTGACGGGGCTGGGATGACTTCTGGGTGCAGGGGCAGGAAGGGCCCTCACGTGGGCTATCTTACCTCATTTCCTGTTGCTATGTCAAAATGCTTTAAACAGGGTGATTTATTAACAACAACAAAAAAAAGTAGGAGTTTATTTGCACTGGAGTAAACACTAATCAGTGCCTAGGAAAGCTTGTTTTCTAAAGACTGTGATAATGAAGGAAATGGAGAGGGAAACCGGGCCTCTTCCCTTTTCTCCACCTTTAGGTATGCAGAGTGAACTTGCTTGTTAAGTAAAAGACTGTACTAATAAGACATCTGGAGGAAACCTCTGAAGAAGGCTAGGCATGCAATCTGTCCTATGTACTCCCCGTCCTTGTAAGTGTGGTGTGGCCTCCATTTTGCCCCAGCCCCTGCCTTGAAGAGCACATCAATAGTAAAATGTGCAGAACCTTTCCACTGTGTCCTGCAGTGTCTGCTTTGGAATCGATTGTCAGGATCCTTGGGCTGTTTCCCAGCCTTGGTGTTGAACAATTTGGCTCATGGTTCTGGAGGCAGGGAAGTCTCAAAGCCTGAAGCTAGCGGCTTCTTGCTGCATCTCAGCTTGGCAGAGAGCAAGCTAGCTTGGATCTTTCCTGCTCCTGTAATTAGGCCACCGATACCATCATGGGGGCCCTATCCCCATGACCTCATCTAATCCTAATTACCTCCTAAAGGCCTCCCACCCAAGTGCCACCTATATTTGAACTTGGGGATTAGGTTTCCAATCTGTGATCTTTGGGGACACACATTTAAACCATAGCATGGGCATATGCTCAGGTTCTGGAAGAAAGAGGGCAAAGTCCTTGCGCTCTGCACTCAGTTAAGGCCTCAGAATTCCAAAGGCCTCCCTCCTTGCCTTCCTGTCCCTGCTTAGGTAGCACAGGACCTGGGGCAGGTGGCATGCTCGTGCAGTGCCGATTCTGCCCTTCTTCGTAAAGACTAGAGGGTGATCAGACCTTGCCCATCCGAGGGCTGTGGTAATTTGGCCTTGCACAATCACCCTCTAGACCCAGGGCTCCAGGGTGGCAGTAAGCCTGCCCACTTCATTTCTGTGCCCCATGGCATGGAGCAGATGCCAGGATGTATTTGTTCAGTGATGAAATGAGGGCACTCGGTGGCTTTACAAGGGAGAAAAATCAAAAGAAAATGAACTGGGTTGAATCCAGGGGAAGGGAATTAGCACGTATCCATCATGTGCCAGAGACGTTGACAGAGCATAGCAAAACAGGCTCGGCCGCACAGCCCAGAGCAGGACGGGAGGAGAACGGCATCTGTGTGCTCGTATCCCCGCTGAGTTCACAGATTCAAGAAAGCAGACGCCGCCTTCATCATCTCACGTCATCCTACATCCTCCCTCAGGGGCAGCTATTAGTCCCGTATGCTGATTTACAAACCAGAGCTCAAGAGGTAAAGGCCTTGCCCAAGGTCACTCACGTGGTAGGTCTGGTGACCCACTCACAGCTGCCCCTGACCTTCCACGGTCCCAAGATGTCGCCATCAGCAAGAATCACTGAAGTCACTTAGCCCACAGAGAAGACTCTCCCTGGCAGCTCTCCTCGGCCCTTCTAGAAAGTCAGACAAGGCCAGGGCAGCCGTGTCAGAAAGTATCTCTGCCTCAGGGTTTGAAGATCTAGGAGTTCTCTGACCCCAAACCATCAGAGCCTCCGATGTCTCTGAAAGAGACAGCTACAAGCATCGCCAACAGAGAGAAGAGGTTTCTTGGATGCTCTTTTTCCCTTTTAATCTTATACCCTTTTGGCCATCCCCTACCTCCTACCACTGCCCCTCAGTGTTTTCTCTTAAGAGCTTCTTAAAAGAATGGGAGAAAGGCTATTAAGGCCAAGTGATGGACAGGGGAAGCACTGGTAGTCTTTTTTGCATAGGTGTGCACATTTGCCTGGGCTGGGTCTTTATCGGAAGGTGGCTTGTGGGCTGTGACAGAGCGCAGCTTGACCACAGGATCCGCATGCAGTTGGAAAGTATCGTTTGTGAAGTTTGCAGATGATGGGTTAGTGGACCACTGTCTACAACTGGACGCCTATTTTATGGGAACACAGCCACACCCATTCACTTATATGTTGCCTGTGGGTTCAAAAGAGAGCTACAAAAACATGTGAGTAGTGATGACAGAGTACAAATGGCCAATCGGTTCTAAGATATTTACAACCTGGATCTTTAAGAAAATATCCAACTCCTGGTTTACAGCGATGATTATAGTTATGATGATGTTCACAATGATGTGGATGGTGGTGATGGTGGCCATGGTGATTTTAATGATGTTGATGATAATGGTGATGGTGAGGACAATGATTAGCTTGATGAGGATGGCAGTGGCAGTGATGAAGGTGGTAGTGGTTTGTGGTGATGGTGATCACAATGGTGGTGATGATGGTGATGGTGATGGTGATGGCATGATGATAGTGATGATGATGATGATGACAGTGATGGTGGGGATGATGGTGATGGCATGATGATAGTGATGATGATGATGATGATGACAATGGTGGTGGGGATGATGGTGATGGTGATGGTGATGGCATGATGATAGTGATGATGATGATGATGATGACAGTGATGGTGGGGATGATGGTGATGGCATGATGATAGTGATGATGATGATGATGATGATGACAATGGTGGTGGGGATGATGGTGATGGTGATGGTGATGGCATGATGATAGTGATGATGATGATGATGACAATGGTGGTGGGGATGATGGTGATGGCATGATGATAGTGATGATGATGGTGATGGTGAGGACAATGATTAAGAAGATAAGGATGGCAGTGGTGGTGATGGAGGTGGTAGTCGTGGTGATGGTGATCACAATGGTGGTGATGATGGTGATGGTGAAGGTGATGACAATGAAGATAATCATCATGGCAATGGTGGTGGTAATGATGATGATGATGGTAATTGTGATGATGGTGATGGTGGTGTTGATGATGGTGTTGATTCTGGTGATGACGGTAATGATGGTGGTGATGATGGTGGTTATGATAGTGATGATTGTGATGGTGAAGGTGATGACAATGATGATAGTGATGATATTGATGATGGTGATTGTGGTGGTGATAGTGATGATGGTGATGGCAATGGTGATGATGTTTGGTGGTGATGGTGGTGATGGTGGTGATGGTGATGATGTTGGTGATGATGGTGATGGTGGTGATGGTGATGATGTTGGTGGTGATGATGATGGTGATGGTGATGGTGTTGATGATGATGATGGTGATAGTGACTACAGTGGTGATGGGGATTGTGACGATTTTGTTGATGACAATGACAATGATGGACCTGACTCACCTTGGAGTAGACCAAGGATATGTGAGTGCTTCCTTGGACCACGTGAATCCAAGGGCAAAAGAGCCAGCGAGGAGTAGCTTTAATTTCTGTTTCAAGGATCCTCTGGATGTGAGCTAGTGAATGAAGGCATGGCCAAGGCCCCAGGCTGAGGAAGGGGGTCAGCTGAATGAGAACTACCACCATGGCAGGCACTAGAGCAGGGGACCAGCGTGGAGCCCCAGGAGCCCACAGACACACCTTGCTAGAGCAACCCAGGCTAACCACCTGCCCTGGTCAGAGAATGGTCAGCTCCCTGTTGAGACAGGCAGATGCTTCCCTGCCTGGCCCTCCCTCTGTGCCCAGGGGACGTCAGCAGTGGCTGGCAGACGCAGGGAGCGGCAGGCGTGGTGGCATCTGCCTCTTCACTGAGGGTGGGCAGAGCTGAGGGAGGGAGGGGGCAACTTGCCCTTGAGCGGGGAAGGAGCTGAGCGGTGTCAGGAGGAGCACTGTCGTGCCTGGGGGAGGCTGTGACGAGGGTGGGGGTGGCCCAGGAAGGAGGGGCGGGGGCAGCATGAACCTGCCCTCCAAGGCAGGGGCACAGAGAGAGCGGCTTGCTGACACTTGCCACAAGTCACCCTTGGTGAGTGTGAACATCGCAGCCACAGCTACGACAAGTTAATGGCCACGAGCACCACAGGGGACCCCACTGGCCGCCCCTTCTCCTCGCCACGAAGCCCAGGGTGCCGCCCACTCAGTCCTCCTCTGCCCTCTCCCCTAGATGCTGAGCTCCGGCCTGAAAATGGCCCTCGCCTGACCCTGACCTCCTGCCTGGCCTCTCCTCCGTACCTGCTGCTCCTGTGCCCAGAGCCACCCCTCCTTCACCTGGCTGCGCCTCCACAGGCGGCCTCTCTGACCCCCGAACGCCGCGGCCTCCTCTGTCCCCTGCATCACCCTGCCGGGCCCCATCAGCGCCGGCCAGTCTCCAGATTCATGCTCATGGTCCCTGGAGGTGGGGCCTTCGGGGGCGATTAGGATGGATGAGGTCATGGGGGTGGCCCTGGGATGGCCGTAGGGGCTCTGCAGGAAGAGGAGGGGGGCCAGAGCTGGCCGGCTGGCTCTGCCCCTCCACGTGCTGCCCCTGCCACATCAGGAGGCCCCACCAGACGCCACCGCCGCACTCTTGGACTTCTGGCCTCCAGACCAAGAGAAATGCATTTTTTTTTAGTTGCAAATGGCACAATTTATTTTATTTATGTGGTGCTGAGTGTCCCAGTGCCTCACGCGAGGGAGACAAGCTTGTCACTCCACCGCTGAGCCACAACCCCAGCCCAAGAAATGCTTGTCTTTTCCTTCCCAGTGCCCTGGTCCCTGGCCACTCTGCCATGCGCTGGCGGAGTTGGGCCCCCACCGCGGGCTAAGCCGTGTCCCCGTGAAGCCATCGCTGCGCATCCAGCGGGCGCCGCCGTCTCTCCAGGCCCGCGTCCTGTCCTGCCTGTCCCCGGCCTCAGGCCCGAGCCCCACGCACAGCTGCGCTCCTGGCGCACCATCTCCAGGTTTCAGGGCCTTGCTCTGTGTTTTTCAAAACGCCCTGCCACCAAACGAAAGTGGCGTCCAAGCCAGGTCCTCCCGCAGCTGCGAGCCACGGTGGCTTCTCGGGAGGTTCCCTGGGACCCTAAACAAGGGCGAGGACCCAGGGCTTCGGAGTCCAGGAGGCCACGGGGGAGGCTGGATGAGCGGAGGTGCCGGAGCCAGGGAGGGCTCAGGGACACCCCTGATGGCCCCCGCTGAGCGTCCCGGGCAATGGCACAGCCTCTCCACCTCCAAGGACAGTGGCCTCCTGGGCTCAGCTCCAGCTCAGGCCGGGATTTCTGCCTGTGGAAACAGCGTTACCAGTCTGGGTTTGTGATGCGAGACCAGGTCCCAGAACAGTGTCCCAGCCCGCCCCCTCCCAGGGCAAGGTCCTCCTGTCACTGTCCCCAGCCTGCTCTCACCGTGACTCCCTGTCTGCACCCTGCACCCCCTGGCCGACTCTCAGCAGGAAGCTGTGAACTCAATCCTAATTAAGTTCCCTGGCCGCCAGGAACAAGCACACACACACACTCACACTCACACTCACACACACACACACTCACACTCACACACACTCACACACACTCACACACACACACTCACACTCACACACTCACACTCACACACACTCACACACTCACACTCACACACACACACTCTCTCTCTCTGTGCAGCTGAAGGGAGAGGGAGGAGGGGTGCATACAGCCCCTCTCGTGCCTGTTTTCTGTCCTTGATCTTGTCTGGGTCACAACCACAGTCCAGGCAGGAGTGGCTTTGTCACAGACACTGGCCCTCTCCCTGCTCTGTTGTGCTTCCTTGCCCTCTGCCTGCCACCAGGGGACAGTGCTGCAAGAAGGACCTGGCTCCTTGGGCTGAGCCTTCTGGCCTCCAGCACCGGGAGCAGCTGCTGTCCGTTCTTTTTTTGGGGGGGGGTACCGGGGATTGAACTCAGGGCCACTCGACCACTGGGCCACATCCCCAGCCCTTTTTTGTATTTTATTAGAGACAGGGTCTCACTGAGTCGCTAAGTGCCTCGCCATTGCTGAGGCTGGCTTTGAACTCGCGATCCTCCTGCCTCAGCCTCCCGAGTGCTGGGATTACAGGCGTGGCCACCGCGCCCGGCCGCTGTCTGTTCTCAACAGCACCCAGTCGCAGGAGTTCTGAGGTAGCTTCGCCAAGTGGACTGAGACACTAAGCAAGGAGGGCTGTGTCCACGTGGTGCTAAGCAGCCCCCAGCGACGGGGCAGGGTTCCCGTGAGACGACCCTGCTGAGCCCCCGAGGAAGGCAAGGGCCTGGAGCAACTCGATAACCTGCCCAGCCACACAGCGCATGGGGACCTCAGGCTGCTCACAGCGCCCTCGTCTTACCAGAGCCTGATCCTGTCACTCAGCTGTCTGAGGTTCGTCAGTGACTCCCCTGTTTCAGGCTGGAGACCAAGACCTTTGCCAGGCTCCTGGTACTGGGTTCCTCCGCCCCGACACCTCCCCGAATCCCACCCCTGCCGTCCTCTCTATCATGGAAGGCCTCCGGTTCCTTCCCCTGCCCCAGGGCCTTGGCTAGTGCTCCTCTGCCTGGAGGCCCCTCCCACTGGCCACCTCCCTCTTCCCTCGCCCTCCCTCCTCTCCTGGTCAGCCCTGCCCTGCGCCTGCCTCACCTCTGTCTAGAGGAAGCTGGCCCAAGGCCCTGGGTACTTCTGGCACGCCCTTCTAATGCCCACCTTTGTAATTAAGCATGCCACCAAGTGTGCAGGGCACGGCAGACAGCTGTCCCTCACACCAGCCATGAACCTCACACTTCCTGTGCTCTTTGGCCCCCAGGTCCAGAGGCAGCAGACAGCTGTCAACAGAGGGAGGGACTGGCCGGTGGGAGGGACTGGCCGACTGGCCGGTGGGGAACGGAGGCCTCCTCCGCCCTCGGGAGGGGTGGGATCATCTGCCCGCTCCGTGGGGTGGCTCCCAGGCCCGCAGGTGGGCGCAGCAGGCAAGGTGAGGCAGGGACAGGACGCAGCTGCCTGCAGGGCGCGGCCTCTGTCAGGGGGTCCCGGATCTGTCCTGCCCGCGCCGCGTGCTGGGCCTTCTCCCCAGCTTCCTGCCGTCCTTCCCTGACACTGGCCCAGCTGCCCATGGCCCGCCCGCGGGGGGCAGCACGTGCGGGGGGGGGGGCAGGTTTTGTTGCTTTAGGAGCAAGGGGACCCCCCCCGGGTTTCCCTAAAACAAGCCACACCAGGGACGTCTTGGTGCCAGGTGGGATGAGGCCCCCGGGTGTCCGCGCTGGAGGCTGGAGGCTCCCCGCGGCGGCTCTTGCACAGCCGGGACCCTCTGCAGAGCTGGCTTCACTCCTGTCCCCTTTCCTCAGGTGGCTCCGTGCTCCTGGCTCTCGGCGTCCAGGCTGCAGAGTGCACTGTCCCTTGGTGACGCGCCCTCACCTGCCGCCTCCTCTGCCTCCACTCCCGACCTCTGCCCCACGGCCCTGCATGCTCGTCCTGTCCTCCCAGGGTCTGGTGTGCTGAGCGACTCTGAGCAAGTTCCCAAACCTCTCTGAGCCTGTCTTGGCCTCTAATCCCGAGGACAGGAGGAACGCGCTTCTTGCAGTTGGGCACGGGAGGCCAACGGAGCACACTGGTCCCTGTGCTGCCAGTAGTGACAGCAGGTGGGCGACACAGCAGATGTGCCCTTGCACGCGGGTCAGAGGCTGGAAACCAAGGGTCGGCAGGGTGGCCCTCTGGAGGCTGGGGTAGGAGCGCCCCTGCCTGCCTCCTCCTTCCTGCTGACTGCCCCGGCCCGCTGTCCCTGGGCACAGACACGGCCTCCAGCCTCCGCTCCAGCTCCCTCCCGTGGCTCTCACGATCACTCCGACTCCTGGGCGAGCTCCTCTCGCGCCCTTCACTCAGGACATCCGCCGCGTGCTGGGCGGGTGTGGATTCTGGGGACAGCGCTGACCCCGGCCAGCGCGAGGGCAGCCGTCAGCAGGGAGAGAGGTCAGCGGGTGCCAGGTCTGGAGCTGGCAGGAGCCTGGCGGTCAGGGGCGAGCTGGCAGAGCCCCAGGGCCTCATGGGACTGCTAGGCCAGGAGGTGTGGCGAGCCCTTGGGCCCTGCTGAAGGCCCCAGAGCCAGGCCACTTGCGGGGCGCCAGCGCAGAGAGGAGAGGCAGGCGGCCGGGAGGGGGCGTGGCCCGTCTCAATTTGTCTTAAAACAAGGAAAGCAAACGCCGCCCTGCCTGGGTCACTGCTGTCTCTTTTACCCAGCAGCCGGTAACAGGCGGAGGGGCCCAGGAGGCCTGGTCACACCAAGGCCCCGGGCACAAGCCCTCTGGCAATGCCGGGGGAGGCAGCAGCGGAGCCCAGTCGGCGGGCTGTCGCCGGGCACAGGCCTGGTCCCCGGCCCTGTGCTGTTGGGTGGCGTGGGGCGTGGCTGGAGCCTGCTGGTCTTATGGGCCTGCTCTTGCGGGGGCTACCAGGAGCCCAGCGCTGCCCCTTCCTCTCCCTTCCTCTGCCACGAGGTGAGCCGCTGCCTCTGGCACCTGCTCCTGCTGAGAAGTGCTGCCCGCCACAGGCCCAGAAGCAATGGGGCCAGTAGACCGTGGACAGGACCTTCCGAACTGGAAGCCAGAACAAACCTTTTCTCTTTTTAAGTTGGCAACCCAGGTATTTTGTTATAGTAACACGAAGCTGACCGACACAGCTAGCTTGGTTGGTAGGCTAGGTGAACTAAATGCTTACATTTTCAATTAATGTTGGGCTTACGGGTATATCATCCCGATAAATCCCATTGTAAGCGGAGAAATATTTGTATTTGGTTCACACATTTAATTCCAAAACAGGACGGGGAACCCTTTTTTTAGGCAAAGGTGTGGATGGATTGCTCCAAGGTACTGCAGGGTCCATTTGTGAAAGTTGGCAGCTGGTCTTGGCGCCTGGAGCAGCAGCCAGCGTGTCCTTCCCAGTCCTGTTCTTGCTCCCCTGAGGGCTGAGTCCTGGTGAGGAGGCCGCAGCAGGAACCAAGAGGCAGAGAGCCAGGTGGCTGTGGATGACGATGACGCCGTCCTTTATCTTAACCAAAGCCAGGCCCCGCCCCCAGCAGGCCGCTGATCTGCCGGAGCTGCCAAGTTGTTCCGTGTGAGCAGAGGCGGTTTTTCTTAACACGTACAAGGAGAGAATAATTAGCTCATCAGATCCATTGTTTTACATATAATGCTGCTAACGGGAGCTGGATTATAAGAAATGAGTCACTTAAAGCAAACACGACGTGTGAGTGGGGGTGGAAGGCGGCGCGGGCTGGCTGTGGGGCCCCGCGGGCAGCACCCCGGGCGCTGCTGGGGGGCCAGGGGTGTGGCCACTGCACAGCTGGACGTCTGTCTGACCGGTGGGGCACAGGTGACAAGTGCTGCTTTCTCAGGTACGGGGTGGATGTGGAGAGAGAGGCAGAGACGGGGCTCGGGGCGGCAGTGGCCGGGACCTGCCGGGCAGCCCTTCCCGTGGGCAGTACCGGGCGGGCTGTGCTGTGGCTCGGGACACTGCCCACCTTCCCCTGAGCTGTGGACTCGGGCACAGGAGGCTCCAGGCCTCTGGGGATCAGTCTCAGTTGCCACCATGGGTTGACAGAGAGGCCCTTCCTACCAGAAGGACTGGCACAGGGTGCCCAGGACAGAAATCCGTCTGCCCACTCACCCACTAAAGTAGTGCTAGTGACATCGGCAGCTCCTGGGGTCCCCGGCTGCAGGTGGCTGCTCCCTGCACTTTGGGACACCCGATGGGGAAGGGTAGGAAATTTTACCCTCCTTCTGACAGATGAGGAGACAGGGGCTCAGAGAGGTCAGGCAAGCTGCCCGAGGACACACAGCTGAGGCAGAGCAGCCCAAATCCGCTGACACCGAAACCTGCCTTCGCGTGGGCCGGCTGGAGCCCCCGGCCTGCTCGCCCCACGTTCACTTCCCAAACTGGTTGGCCACCGCCGAGGCCTGGAGATTTCACTTGAAAAACCGCGGTCCTGGTTTCTCTGAGCAGAGCTGGGTGACCAGCACTGGTGGCCCGGGTGGGGCTGTCCCCGCAGCTGAGTTCTCTGCACCTTTCCAAGGCCCCACCCATCCTCAGTCCCCTCACCCACGCCTCACTCAGAGCCCGGGGTGGACATCGGAGGGGCGGCCACTCTGCCTGACCTGCAGTGGCACCAGGAGGTCTGGCCTCCCGGCAGGAGAATGGCTCCACCACCAGGAAGCCGTCACCAGGACCCTGTCTCCAGCCCCCGCAGGGCCGCGCCCGGAGGGGACACTGAGCGAGAGGAGGGCGGGGTGCTGACCCGCGGGAGTTCCAGCGCGCCTGCTCTCTGGTCCTGAGGTCAGGAGGCCACAGCAGGACGCGCTGGCTGGAGCCGGCACGTCGGTGGCTGGGGCATTCCTGGCCTTGTCCAGCTGCTCGGGGCTGCGCCTTCCTGGGCCCCCTCGAGTCCCCCGCCTCCCTCCCACGGAGCCCCTCGTGACCGCGCTGGGCCCCTGGGTGACTCTGGCTCAAGAGGCTTCACCTGGCCTGGTGTCAGGAGGCCAGGACATGGACTCGCCCACTGCACTGTGTGCGCGTCGGGGCGAGGGACACCTGTGGGGACAGGGCAGCCGCACCCACGCCCGGCAGAGGTGGCACATGCCCCTGTCCAGCCCCAGCCCCAGCCCCCAGCCTCGTCTTGCCAAGGAGAAGGACCTTTCCTAAAGTGCACCAAGCCCTCCTTGTCATCGGGGTGACGTCCAAGTCAGCACTGGGCGGCTCCAGGACCCAGGTCCGCTGCCACCTGCACCTCTCTGCTCGGCAGAGACGCCCTGGCGTGGGGGCCGGGAGCCTGGTGGTCCTCTGGCCTGGCTCACGTCAGGCACGCTCCATTTCACATGCCGTTTCTCCTCCACTCAACACGGAAACTGTGAGTGGCAGACCCTGTTTGGTGAATGAGGCAAAGTGCCCAGAGACGTCAAGTAGTTTTCCCAACATCACACAGCGAGTCAGATGTGAGGTTTGGACCCAGCTTGGCTCATGGGGCAGGGGCTCGGGGACTGGCGCTGTGGGCTTGTGGAACGTGAGCGGAGGGAGCCAGGTCTGGGCTCTCCCCAGCACCTCCTGTCAGGAAGCGGCGCGAATGGAGAGGCTGCCCTGATGCGGGAGAGTCGTCCACAGCCTGGCGGGGCTTCAGACGGCAGAGCCCGGCAGGACCGGCTCCGGCCTGGCCAGGAAGCAGCTGCAGCCTGGCTGCGGGGGAGAGGCCAGGGTCTGGGTGCAGGCTGGCCCCCCGGCTGGGGGCCAAGGCAGACAGCTCCTCTTCCTCGGGCTCTCTGACTTCATCTCTCTCTGAGTGGGGACCAGCCAGATGGACAAGGTCACCCAACAGGACAGTGTACAAGAGGGTGGCACAGGGACCTGGGTACCCTGAGGGCTCCACACCCACTGGTCAACAGTCACTTCAAGTTCACGGCAAACTCCTGCCCTCCCCGGGCGGCTCGCAGGCCCAGCTGCCTGGCCTGACCGCCTCCTTCCCCTGCCCGCGGTTCCACTGGTTAGTTCCATGATCCCACGGGCAGGAGGAGGACGGCGGTCAGGGCGGCCTGCCTGGTGCCCGGGCACTTAAGGGGCAGCCTGGCCCTGACCTCCACTTGGTGGAACTCCGGCTGTGCCCGGCTCACCACCCCCAGCGACACAAGCCCCTCCGCAGCAGCTCCTCCCGGGCGCCGTCTTCATGCAGTTCACACGCGGGTCTGTGTCACGGAGTCAACCATTTCTGTCTATTCTGCTTCTGCCCCTTGTGCGGGCCGAGTGTGTGCAGCATGCATATCTGTGACTTCAGGACGTAAATTCTTGTATATTTTATGTTTGCAACAGCCACGGCTGCGAGTTCCTGACACGCACTGTGGATGACTTCGTGGTGACCTTGCATCGGAAGGTTGCCTCCTGGTCAGTGCCAGCTCTCGCGGAGCCGCAGAATCCTCTCTGAAACATGAGGACGGTGGGTCGACATTACATGTTCCGGAAGGTGTTTTGAATTTTCATTCACTCCACGCATTTTGCTGAACAGCTACTATGCCTCCTGCCGGAGCTGTGGTGGGGACAGGGTAGTGGACAAGATGGCCAGGCTCCTTCCTGGAGCTGGGTGAGAAGGCCTAGCAGCAGCAGCCGGAGTGACACAGTTGTCCGTTGGTTGGGGGGTTAGTCCTAGGACTCCTACAAACACCAAGATCCCAGGACACACAAGACTCTCACATAAAATGGCTCAGTATTTGCATAGAACCTGCACAGACCCCACATATCTATGTGGTTTGTACTGGTGGTTGAACCTGGTGATGCACCACTGGGCACATCCCAGCTCCTTTTCTTTTATTCTGAGACAGCGTCTGGCCAAGTTGCTGAACCTCCTGCCCCACCTCCCCAGTAGCTAGGACGACAGGGGTGCACCACCCAGGCTCTCTCGTCTACCTTTTAATCCTGGATAACTTACAACACCTAACACTGTGTAAGAAGTTGCTATATTGCATTATTTATGGAATAATGTCAAGAGAAAGGAATGTGGACATGTTCAATCTAGACTTTTCCCCCAAGTATTCTCCACCCAGAGCCAGGAGCTGGAGGCCAGCCGGAACCACACACTGTGCCAGTCATCTGAAGAGAGAGGGACAGAGCCCTAAAAGGGGGAGCTCACCCTTTAGCATTGGGGGCCAGGGAGGGGTAAAGGTGGGCAGGAGGCGGAGCCTGAGCGGTCCCTCCCCTGCCCGGGCTCAGTCTCATCCGTGGAATGGCCGTGGCCAGTTTGTAGCCCAGGGGCCCTTTGGGGCCGAAATCAGCACCGGATGCTGTCCAGCAGGGGCAGCTCGGCGCAGAGCCAGGCCGCAGGCTCTCCGTGAGCCAGTGCGTGCTGTGGGCGGGCGGGGGGCGCAGAGCAGCCCTGGGGAGACCTGCCTGGGTCCAGATCCCAGCTCTGTGGACCGCCAAGCCTGTGGGCATGGGAGGACTCAATGCCCCGTCCACTGGGCGAGGGGAGATGCCAGCTGCAGGAGGGCGAGCAGGCCTGGGGAGGGGTCCAGGGCACCCCCGGAGCCCACACGGGGCCTAACAGCAGGCCCCAAGCTGGAAACACGGGCCACAGACGTGGCCCCCATCCGGGCGGGTGGAGGAAGACCAGTAAGCAGCCTGACCTGCCCAGGGGCCAGCGTGGGCGGCCGCGGGCCCTGGCTGCTCTACTCGCCCAGGAGGCCCGGGGTCCCCGCGCTTGGAGGTCACGGGCAGCGGAACCCACGCGGGCGGGTCCCCGCGAGGACAGCACTTCCCGCGGTGGAGGCTGCCGGGGGAGGCTGCCGGAGGCCGTGGCCGGGGGAGGCTGCCGGAGGCCGTGGCCGGGGGCGGGCGCGCGGTGGACGCATTGGGGTGCGAGACAAGGCCGGCTCGCAGGGCTGGGAGCCGAGCCGGGCCCAGGATGGAAAGCCCCCCGCGTCTGGCGGGCCGGGAGGAGCGGGGCTGCGCCAGAGCCCAGGCCGCCGCGCCGGCGAGCGCGGACACGCGGCGCCCCCTGGCGGCCGGCCCTCGCGGCGCCCCGCGCGGCGCCTTTGTTCTGCCGAGGCTCCTGCGCAGGCGGCGGCTGCGACCCGGCCTCCAGGTGGGCGGCGCGCCACGGGACGGTGCGCGGGCCAGGCCCGAGGCGACTCGAGCGCCCCGCTCGCTGGCTGCCGGCGCTGGCGGGTCACGGGCCTCTCGGAGCCTGTTTCCCCGTGTGCAATGGGCAGGGGGACGCGCTGGCTCGCCGTGTCACCGTGCGATAGGAGTGGTGGGCCAGGCGTCGCCGCCCGCTCTGCCCACCCTGCCCACGGCCAGCTGCCCCGGGGTGGTGGGGTCTCTGTCCCACCCTGCCCTGGGTGGCACCG
The DNA here is from genome assembly GCA_025594165.1 of Tamias sibiricus. Lineage (NCBI taxonomy): Eukaryota > Metazoa > Chordata > Mammalia > Rodentia > Sciuridae > Tamias > Tamias sibiricus. Next base: position 7,179,841 of record CM046662.1, on the reverse strand, counting down.
GTCGAAGCCCACCGGCACCACCCTCATCAGTGAGCGCGGGGCGCACCTGCCACCAGCCCCCTGCCACCCGTTTAGAGAACATCTTGGGTGGCGCGGGTGTTGGGGGGGGAGTGTCCCCAGGCAAGGTCCACAGCCTCCGCAGAGGAAGCGTCTCCCCCGGCAGGTGGACTGTGCCCGGCTCTCCCTCCTGGAGCCCGGCTGCCGGGATGCGCCCCAAAGACGGCGTCTCCTTCTTTGATCTGACCCTTTGTGTCCGCCAGGCGCACCTCTGTCCCACTCCGGAGTCAGGATGGGGGTGCGGGGAGAATGAGAACCAGAGGAGGAAGAGACGGAAAAGGGGAAAAGAGGAAATAAAAAAGCAAAGACAAAAAGGACATTGGTTTGCCAGGGCTACCCTAACAAAATGCTACAGACCTGGTGACTTGAAGGACGGAACAGGTAGTGCCACGGCCCTGGAGACTGCAGTGGGCTCCATGGCTTCCTTTGGAGGCCCCCTCCCTGGCTTGCAGGTGGCCGCCTCCTCCCCTTGCCTTCACAGCCTGTCCTGTCTCCAGGTCTGTGACCTCGGCTCTCGTCCTCACGGGACCCCCATCTCGTGACCCTGGGCCCACCTAATGAGCTCACTTTACTTCTTTAAAGACCTGTCTCCAAATACTACAGCTGTGTCTCGGGGCACTGGGGATTAGGATCTCAACACATGGATTTTTTTTATAAATATTTATTTGCTTTAGTTGTACACAATGCCTTTGTTTGTACGTGGTGCTGAGGATTGAACCTGGGCTGCGCACGTGCTAGGCGAGCGCGCTACCGCTGAGCCACAATCCAGCCCCTCAACACCTGGATTTTGAGGGGACACAGGTCAGCCCAGGACAGAGAGGAGGAAGGAGGGACAGAAGGGAGGAGGGGGGGGTCAGTCTCGCCCCGCCCTTGCCAGGGTAAGTAGGGTAATGCCTAGGACACAGGCCAAGGTGGGGGCGAAAACCACCCGTGAACGTAACTGACCACCATCAAATGTCAGGACTTCCTGTGAAAATCTGGATTTCCACTTCCTCCTGAAAATGGCGCCCTGGGCCCACATTCTGGCCCAGTAGAGCGGATTCCTGGGGTGCTAGCTCTGCGGTCCTCAGCTGTCCCAGCCTCAGCCGCCAGGGACCTGCAGGGAGTTGAGCTAGATCCTGCTTTGGGAGCGAAGCTTGTGCCCCCCCCCCGGGTAGGGGGCTTGCTGGACATATCAGCCTCCCCTGGGGAGGAAAAGCTAGGGTCTGGGTAGACCTGGGTTCAAGTCCTAGCTCTCCTCCTATGAGCTGTGTGTGACTTTAGTGAAGTGGGAAATGGGCACGACAATGCCCACTACGCAGGGCTCTGTTCAGATTAAATCAAATGCAGGATTCCTGCCAAATGGCCTGGCACACGGCAGGCCTCAGTCAACCTGCTTCCACGCCCATCCCCCGCCGTGGGCACAGAGCTCACCTGGGCCCCGTGCCTTTCTTCACACCCCCCCATGCTCAACGGGGACTGTGGTTGCAGACAGCCTTTTACGAGTCAGCAGTCTCCGTGGGTGGCCGTGGGCGAGTTCCGGGCTCTGAGTCAGGAATCTGCCTGCGCCCGTGGGCTTCGCAGAGCGGTCTCCACAGCCCCAGCCCGGCGAGGGCGCTCCTCCTCCTGCCCTCCTCGCCCGCCAGGGAACGGAGCCAGTGGGGTGCTGCGGAGGGGTGGGGAGCTGGCACTTTCCAAGTGGCCCACACCCTGGGTGCTCCCAGCCTACGGCGCAGCGTCCCCCAAGGGACCCCGCCCCTGCATGAACATCGAGGCAGCCCCCACGCTGTGGTGAGGTCGTGTGGCTGAGCACAGTGAGGGACAGGCGCAGGCAGTGGGAGGTCACACGGTTGGGACAGACAACCTAGAACTCGAGCCCAGGACTGTCCCTGCAGAGTCTCCCGTTCTCCCTCCACAAGGTGCCTTTGGAGCGTAGGCAGAGCCTCCCTGAGAGCGCCTGGGGTCTGGGCCACTGGGCTCTTCAAGGAGGAGACGCTTGTGAAGCCAGAATTAGACAGGCAGGCAGTGTAGACAGGCAGGCAGTGTAGACAGGCAGATCAAGTCAGGTCAGATCTAGGAGGCCAATTTTGAGTGAGTGTGGGAAGTCAAGACTGTCCCCTGAGGGACTGAAATGTTAATTCCTTCAGAGCCCTTCCTCCACCCTTATCAAGAACCTGCCCCTGCGCCAACCCTTTGCCAAGGTGACCTGTCCCAGGAATTGTCCCTCCCTACAGGGAGCTATAAAGTTGTTGATTGATGTGTCCTGAGCTGCCCCATCCTGCCCTTCCCCCTTCAGCCCACCTGGTTCCCACCTTTTGGCCAGCCCACCAGGCTCTCCTGGGCCTAGTCGTGTAGGCAGGAAGGAGAAAGACAGGGGAAGAGGGCAGGAGAACCAAGGACGCCTAGGACATATGAAGGGCAGAACACCTCGCTTCTTGGGATTCCAGGACTCCAGCTGTTGCCCCTTCTCCCTCCCAGGAGAAGTCTACGTCACCCCTTTTGAATAAGCGCCGCTTTATCTGCTGGCCTCCGCCTGCTTCTCTGACGCTCACACTTCAACATGTGAGGGACGGGACTAGGACTCCCTGGGAACCGGCGGTGTCACCTGGACCCAACTCAAGCCTCCAGAGTTTGGGACGAGCTCAGGAGTGAGGATTCTGCATGTCCCTGAAGAGAGGGAGCCTGGTTTGGGAGGACCTGGGGCCAAAGGGGCCACGTGGGCATCTGACCAGTCCTCGGACTCTGGTCTGCTCCTGAGACGCTCACGCCGCGTGGTGGTGGGAGAGTCCCGTGCCTTCCCTCATCAAGCCCCTCGGCCTCCGCCCACCCTGTCACCTGCTCTGGACATGGTCGTTGAGTGTCCACCTCTAGTGCCAGGCAGAGGGCTGAGGACTGGGGGCCGAGAGGAGGACGGAGCCAAGCCCTGCCTTCTCGCCACTTCCAGATGTGCGGGGACACAGTAAAGACACACAGAAGTGTCGAACCTGTCACCAGGTTAGGAACAAAGAAAGCCACTGAGAGGATGGAGAGGTTCCAGGCAGAGGGACGACGGGCAGCTCCGTCACAGTGGCCCTTAGCAGGGACGGCAGTCAGTCAGGAGCTGGCCTGCGGCAGGGTGGGCGGACGCAGGAGGCAGCGGGCTGCGGGGCCTCGGCGTCGCTGACCAGGACCTGCAGGGGACAGGCCGGAGGGTCCAGGAGAGCGCTGACCCTCCCCCAGGGCATCCTTGGAACCTCAGCCAGGCCTGTACCATGTGACGCAGGGCTGGGGCCGTCCCGCTCACGGAGGGGAAAATGTAGAAACCGCGCGTGGCCACTGATGGTGAACCCGGGAGCTGTCACCTCGGCCCCGGGGGGAGGGGGCGGGCAGCACTGACCCTGGGCTTTGCTCAGGCACAGCACCCCCCAAGTCTGTCTGAGGCCCAGGGTGTCCTCCTGTGTCCCTGCTGCAGCAGGACATGGGACAGCCCCTCTCAGGGCCTCACCACGGTGGGGGGGGGCTGCTGTGGGCACCACCTGCTTGCTCCTGTCACTGAATCTCCGTGGCTACCAACTGGTGGCTCGAGGCTCCCTTCACAGGGCCCAGAGAGCCCCCTGCTGAGCCGAGAGGCAGGGTCGGGGTGCACGGGCGCCCCTCCTCCCTCTGCGGCTGCGCTGGACGAGGAAGACGAGGCAGCGCCTCCTGTAGACCCGGACCCAGGTCCCCGCTGGCCCCGCACTCGCCGGGTGCCTTGGAGCAGGCCCTGCCTCCCGCATCCTTCAGGGCTCACTCTGTGAAGTGGGAGGCGCAGCACGAGCCCAGAGGGGGCTCCAACGTGGAAAGAGACCATGAACACGGGGGGCTGTACCGGCAGTCGGAGCCCTCGTCTCCGGGGCTCCCCACGCACCAGGCACCCTCCTAAGCTTCGTGTGCATCATGCCACCCCGTGGCCACCAAGCCCCAGGAAGTGGGGACCGTCACCCTTCCTGATAGGCAGTGCAGGGTTCTCGTCAGTGTTGTCACAATGCCTGCAAGCAGCGGAACCCCTTGGCCTAAATGGTGACTTGCCGAGTGTCCCTTGCAGCTATTTTCATTTTTTTTTTTTGTACCAGGGATTGAACTCAGGGGCACTCGACCACTGGGTCACATCCCCAGCCCTTTTTTGTATTTTATTAGAGACAGGGTCTCACTGAGTTGCTAAGTGCCTGGCCATTGCTGAGGCTGGCTTTGAACTTGCGATCCTCCTGCCTCAGCCTCCCAAGTGCTGGGATCACAGGCGTGCGCCACCACGCCCGGCTTATTTATTTATTTTTACTTTGTGCTGAGAATCGAACCAGTACCTCACACATGCCAGGCAAGTGCGCTACCGCGGAGCCACAGTCCCAGCCCGCCAATTTATTGAAGAGACTGCTGCCCCTGTGTCCCCTGGTGCCTGGTCGGGTTAGTGGCTGTTTTTCTGGATGTCGGTTCTGCTCTGCCGTTGGCCTGTTGTTTCTTTCCCTGCCGGCGCCGTGCTGTCTTCATCGCTGTAGGGTTTTTTTTTTTTTTTTTGGTACTGGGGATTGAACTCAGGGGCCCTGGACCACTGGGCCACATCCCCAGCCCTTTTTTGTATTTTTTTAGAGACAGGGTCTCACTGAGTTGCTAAGTGCCTCGCCATTGCTGAGGCTGGCTTTGAATTCACAATCCTCCTGCCTCAGCCTCCCCAGTGCTGGGGTTACAGGCGTGCGCCACCGCGCCCGGCCTTATTTCCGGTTCTCACACTCAGTGCTCTGCTCTCGGTTTGGGTGCTGGCTTTGGAGCGGCCCCTCTTCCCCACCTCCACCATCAGAGCTCTGCTAAGGCTGCGGCTCTGCCCTGTTCCCGCTGGGCAGCCGCCGTGGCTGTGGCAACACTGCCCTCCAGTGGCCAGTGTGCAGCATAGCCCCTGCCGCGGGGCTGGGCTGGAGAAAAACAGGCACTGCCGGGTAATTAGAGCTGGATGGTCTCCCGTGAGCCCTAAAATTAGCCCACGTGCATGCAGTTCCCAGTGGGAGGAGTAAGCAGGTATTCCAGGGTGGCTTCTGGGGACAGCGCCTGTTCCCCTGAGTCGCATTTTCTGCCTTGGCAGCGAGGACGCGCTGGTAAAGTCTGCCAGCCTGGCTTTTCCAGGAGAGGATTCTTGATTTGCTGATTTCTGCCTATCCCTGATGTAAATCCTACCACCACGGCCAATTTCAAACAACCACGTGAGGGCGCTGTAGGCAGAGGACAGCGACGCGCCGTCGGCTTTTGAGTGCCGGTACCAGCTCGCTCCAAAGTGGGGCGCTCTCGGGGAACTCACCGCCGCTGGGCCTGCGGATGCCTCTGATCTGCCAGTCCTGGGGGGCACCTTCCCCGCTTTTGTGCTCACACCTTTTGGGGGCTTTGCATATTTATTGGGGATTTTGTTTTAGCAAATAATGAGATGAGGTCTTACACATTTTCTTGCACATGTCCATTTTCTTTGGGGTTGGGTCAGTTTCAGGCGCAGGACAGGCCGCTGGACCGCCTCCTCGACTGCTCACCCAGAGCCAGCCCCGGAGGTGCACTGGCTGACTTCCTTCTCCCTCGCCACATTCAGGCTGAAATACGCATCTCCATACTCGCATTTTTATATCTACATGATAGATTTTCCAGAGCTATATTCCTGGTCCAAAATGTTTATGCAACTATAATAAGTGTTTCCAGAATCCCTTCCAAAATGGTGACAGCGATCAACCCTCCCACCCCAGTGTGTGCAAAGGACTATTTTCCCACATCAGAAATGGATTTTTTGAGCTTTGCAAATCTAGTGTGTGTGTGTCGGGGGGGTGGGGTATTATTGCATTTTATTTTTGCATTTCTCTGATGACAAGTGAGATGGGCTTGTCTTTGCACATTGTTTGCACATTTTTAGACTGCGTTGTTTGCCTCCTATTTATCGACGTGTAGGAATTCTTCATATGCAGTCACGTGTCACATAACATCGTTTTGGTCATCGACCGATTGCATACGTGAGGATGGTCCCATAAGATTGAACAGAGCTGGAAGACTCCTGTTGCCTAGTGACATTGTAGCCACATGACGTACTGGAGAGGCACTCGCTCACATAGCTGTGGTGATGCTGGACATTCAAGTTGTGTAAACAGAGAGCATGTGCAATTCTGGTCAGGGCAGAGCCCTTGGCCGTGGTCATGAGTACCTGCTGCTGGCCCGTGCGTCTGCTCTGCAGACCTGTGAGCATGGTTTGGGGTACACTTGTAAACCCCACGACGGGTCACACCAGTGGCAGCCTCATCCATCTTGTGTTTAGTGCATCCTTTGGTCACATCAAGAGGCCACACGGAGCAACTGACCCAGTGCCCCTAAGTTGTCCTCACAATGACAAAATCTCCTAAGAGCACAGTTCTCCGGGTGCGTCTGTCATTAAGTGACACCGTTATGAAGCACTGACTCTTGCGGAATTTCTACTCTGTCCACATGCAATGCTCTCCCCAATCTTTTGTTTTGTTGGTGGCATCTCTTGCTACATAAAAATTTAAACAAATTGTGACATTTTTTCTTCCCCCAAGACATCCAGGTTTCCTGACTTATTTCAGGAGATCCTGGACACCTAGAGTTGGTTTTCTAAATCAATCTCCTGTTATTTTCACTTTGCGTTTTTTACACTTAGAGTCTTCGTGCACTTTAGATCTTTTAAAAATCTGGCATGACGAATGTGGCCAAGTTCTGGTTTTCTTCTGGAATCACAGCGCCGTTTGCTTCTCCCTGGAATGAAATGCCACCACGTGAGACACGCAGCTCCCGTGGGCGTGCTCCCAGACCCGCCACCCTGGCACCGCTCTCCCGCCCCTGTGCACTGCCCTCCCCGAGCTGAGTGCTGGTCCCCGGCCAACGCGCACCGTCCTTGCTGTGCTGTTGTAGTCGGGTAAATATCGTCCTTTTTGGACATTTTTCTCTCATAAGAACTATAAAATGTATTTTTTTTTCCTTTTTAAAAACAACTGAGATCCCAACTAGAATTGGATAGATGTGTGCTGGTTTCTCAAGAATTAATATTTTCATGTTTTTGCATCCTCCTATTCAGGACTCTAGAGCTTCTCTCCGCTTGCCACCTGCAGGCCTGTGTCTGCTGGGCCAGCTTGGTGTCGAGAATCTGTCGTTTATCTTTGAAGTCAACAATTTCATTTTCATTTTTTTTTTCTTTACTGTTTTCCCCCTAAGTGGTCAGTGAAGGTGCCAAGAGCAGCCGTCCACTGACTCCCCAGCACCGTTCAAGACGACACAACTCAGAGGCTGAGTCTTAGCTCAAGTCACCATGAAGACCGCTGGAGCTTCAGCCGGGAGGACAGGGCCCACAGGCTGCCCCGGCTCCTCAGCCTGCCAGCCCTCCACCTGCCTGGCCCTCTGGGGCAGGGCCCGCATAGAGTCTCAGGGGACAGGGTGAAAGAGAAAGGCCTCCGGGGAGCAGCCTCAGTCCTCCGTGTTAAAGGCTGCCTCTCATCTGCAGACCAGGGACAATGCCCGACTCACAGAACTTCACACCTCGTAGGAGCCCTGTGAAGTTCCCTTTCTCTGTCACCTCTTTTAATCAGAATAAGTCCAAGGTTCATTAACACCCACACCTGCCCTTCTGTGGTTTGCCCTCCCTGTAAATCAAAGCAGCCCAGGGCACCTGGAGGAGGCCTCGCCTCTGCCCTCGCCGAATCGCTGACGTCGCTGAGACCCGAGTCCCGCCGTGGCTCTGCCTTCGAAGAGTGCTGGCGCAGAGCGACTCCAGGCGAGGACCAGCCTCCCCCGGGCCCCCGAGACTCCAGCAGCAGCAACCTCTGGCTCTTCGTGCCAGACTGAGGGACATGAAGTCATCGCTGCGTCCGCTGTTGTCCCTGGAGAGCCACTCTCCCTGAGGAGACGTCTCACTTGTCTCTGTGGAACTCTGGGAAGCCCCGGCTCCCTGCAGAGTGGCCCCTCCTTCCAGCAGGATCAGAGTCTCAGCCCTTCTGGCTGCGGGTCCCGGGACCTTCTCCCTCTGCTCCTCCATCCGCTCATCCACGCAGAGCTGAACGACCCATTCTTTTGTTTACTGGTCATTTAGAGAGCACCACCTGGTCCTCTAGTCCCGAAGGGACAGGGAGATTGTATCAGAGAAGCAGAACCGGCACCAGGATAGCTAGTCACATGCACAAGGGACAGAGGCATGGACAGAGAGCAGACAGACAGACACCGAGGGAGATACATGGATGATGGATGGATGGATGGTGGATGGACGGACTGACTGATAGATACAAGAGGAGATTTGTTACAGGACTGGCCACGAGGTTGTGGGTGCTGGGAAGTCCCTCCCTGTGCCGTCTCCGAGCTGGAGGGCTAGGAGAACTGGTGATGTGATCCCATCTGAGTCTGAAGGGCTGAGAGGCTGGAGCACCAGTGTCCAAGAGAAGGTGCACAGCCCAGCTCAAAGAGGGAGCAGGAAGTCACCCCCTCCTGCCTCTTTCGTGCCCTCCTGCGGCTCAGTCTACTGGCTCAAATGCAGACTCTTCCAGAGACTCACTCAGCTACGTGGGCATCCCTAGCTCAGTCAAGTTGGCCCAGGAAGTTGGTCGTCATGGAGAAGGAACGTGGGGTGGTCCGTCACCATAAGTGTTTGTCAGCTGAGTGAGAGACTGGAGGGCCAGGGCGAGGCTCCCGCCCTCCACTGAGAGGAACACAGCCAGCGGCTGGCGGGCCCGCACCTGGCCTCTGCTGTCACAGGGGGAGCTGTGCGTGAGGAGGAGCAGGTCGCTGTGGAGAAGGCGGCACCGCGGGAGGTGGGCCGGCCTCACCCACACCGACATCGCTGTTTGCGGAAATCCTCTTATTCCTGGCGCTGTGGATCCTCTTACCTGTCTTCCCCTTGCTAATGTGGATTTTTCTGACTTTTTGCATTCACCATCCTTTTGCTTGGATTTTGGAAGGCTGTGGAAAGTCTCAGTAGCATTCCTGGCCAAGAGGACCCAGAGCTCCTTGGAGGGGTGCCTGCAGAGCTGGGCCCAGGTCCACAGCAGGAAATGCCCGAGCCGAGCCAATGTCACGTCTCCAGGAGAAACAACCTGAGGCTTCTAGGAGGGAGGGGCCGCCTGGAGGGACCCTGCCGCTGGCTGAGGATGGCGTCCCTGTGGCAGCAGGAGTAAGGGTGGTCATGGATGGACGCGGAGCAGAAGCTGTGGGTTCTTGACGTCGCCAGCTCATTCTGGAGGCTGCGAGGGGGCAGGTGGAATCAAAGCCAAGAATGCACATTCATCTTGCCTTTCCTCCAAAGACCACTTTTCTGGATGAGCAAATAGCCGCTGAGTGGGTCGCAGGGTGGGGCTGATAGAATTGGGAAATCAGCCTTTCAAGGTACCCAATAAAACATTGCAGCTCTGCAGTGACGGTGATGGTGATGGGGGACATCTACTCGGCCTCAAGGGACGAGCGGGGCAGCAAGTCACGCGTGGCACCTTGACCTTGGACGATGCCGACATCGCCCGAGGCGACGGTGCCAGGGGCTGCTCCCAGCCTGGTGCACCCCCGAGGCAGCAGCCCCGCCTGGCAGGTGTCCTTCCAAACACACTTCCTGAAGTGAGCTTCCAGGACGTCACGGAGAGGGGAACTTGTAAGACATCAGCCAGTCAGCCAAAACCATCATGTGAGAGATTCTACAGCAACCAGAGACCCACTCTTCAGAAATGGAACCAGCAGGCAGGTAACGGGGCAAGATTGGATATTTAAATTTTAATATGTTAAAGGAGAATTAAGAGACTGTGTTAGAAGAGATGGACATCATGACCCTAAGTGCACGTATGAAGTCACGAATGGTGTGAATGTACTTTGCATACAACCAGAGATGTGTAAAAATGTGCTCTTCAAGTATACTATGAAATGTAATACATTCTGCTGTCATTTCTAATAACTTAGAATAAAAAATAAATTTGAAAAACAAATAAAATTAAAAAAAAAAAGTCAAGCCGGGTGCCGTGGCACATGACTGTACTTCCAGCATTTGGGAGGCTGAGGCAGGAGGACCACAAGTTCAAAGCCAGCCTCAGCAATGGCAAGGCACTTAGCAACTCAGTGAGACCCTGTCTAATAAAATACAAAAAAGAAAAAAAGAAAGGCTGGGGATGTGGTCCAGTGGTCGAGTGCCCCTGAGTTCAATTCCTGGTACCAAAAAAAAAAAAAAAAAAAAAAAGATAAAAGTCAGATCCTATATTTGGATTCTGATTCCAAATGCAGAGTGACATTATTTAAGACAACTGGGGGAACCATGAACACAGACGGGGCTCCTGATGCCATCCAGTAAGTGGTGGGTCTTGTGGACCTGTGACAGCCCCGCTGCCCACGTGCCAGGGAGGCACAGAGTCTGAGCCCCTTCCTGCTCCTCCCTGCCCCAGGCCCACCCCTCCTCGCTTTCCCTGCCCTCCCAGGTCTGGACCTGACCTCCCCCGGGGGTGCAGGCCCTCCCGGGGTGCCACCCCCACCCCGCTGGCTCTTCTGCGCTCAGCAGCCAACCGGGTGCTTCCAGCCTTGGTCACCCGGGCGCTGTAACACACTAGAGTTCTGTGGGTACCCCAGGGTTCTGCTCTGTCTGCAGTGCCGGGTCTGCTGGGCGGGACCTCCTTCCCCAGGTCATGCCATCTGGGGGCTCCTTCCTCCTCGGGGGTCCTAACACCCTCTGCCTCCGGTACCTCCGGAGAGCCTTGCCCAGCTTCAGGGATGAGGACTCGCCCTGGGCCAGCTCCGGAAGCAAGGCCGGCTGGGAAATGCCCCCGGGGCTGGGCAGTGTCCCCCAGGAACAACCCCCAGAGGTGCCAGCGTGTCGAAAGAACTTAGGCCTTGCCTGGCACAGGGCGAAGGTGAGGAGGGCAGGCCTGCCAGCCGCAGGGGTCAGGGAGGCCCACGAGCCGCTGCAGCCGCCCAGCTTCCAAGACCACCACGCGCTCGGGGGACCGCGGCTTCCCTTTGGGGTCCAGTCACTTCACTCGAAAACACACCTGACAAACCATCCTAACTTGGGCATTGGGTAGACATTTTCTGGAGACTGAATGAGTTGAGCTTGTCACTTCAAGGGGAAGAAACAACGGCATCTGCTTTTAATGATGATAAAAATTCGATCTTTCAAGAGAAAATCAGAATTTGGGAAAATCAATCTCCACCACCAAGAGCGTGACCGTTCCCCAATCGTCAAACTCACTTGAGATGACAGGAGCGGTCAGGTTCACGGCTGGGGGCCTCCGGCACGACAGGGTGAAAGGCCCCGGCCTTTGAGAGCTCGCCGTGACTCCGTGAGCCCTGTACAGCCAGTGGGTTGTGCCACAAAGGGTCCACGCACCAGAGAACAGCGGACTTCCCGTGACAGTGGAAAACGAGTCAGTTTCGTCCGTTCAAGCTCTGTCCACTCTGCTTGTGCATAAGAACACGGAGCACGGCCGTCTGCAGGAGGCTCCTAGAGCACTCCTTCCTCCTACCAGGTCTTCTGGAACCCAGATGTTCCTCCCATACGTCAACCAATATGTCTCAGCAGGCAGAGAGAGCACGGCCCAGCGGTCACCACGGTCCAGATGTCAGAGGTTCGCACGCATGAAAACAAGGCCACGCTTCCAGTAAATTCTTTTGAAAAATACAGTTGTTTCTCATAAAAATAGGTAATGGATTAAAAAATGGGCTACAGTGAGTATTGTGCGACTTCATCGTTTTTAATTCCTAACTCAGTAAACAGGCACATTCGGTTCACAGAAGCAATGCTAACAAACCTAAATACGTATTATTACGGTATGAGCATAGATATATAATAGTAAACAAAATCATGAAATCAATAACTTAGGGGAATGAAGCCCAAAGCTTAAGAACTGTCCCCAGGGTGGTGTGTGGCATTTCCCAGCCCGCCCGTGCACCTGCTGATCGTGAGGACTGTCACATCCCTGTGTCAGGGCCTCCTCTCCAGTGGCTGATGACAACTGGCCTTGCAGGGACGAGTTCCAGGTCACCATGCAGGACACCTGGCACAGGGACAGCCAGGCCACTGCCCTGCCCCATGGGTAAGGTGCTTGCAGGGTGGACAGCGCCACACTCGTGCCTGCGGGGCGGAGGTGGAGAGCCAGTGTCCCGCGTGAGTGTGCTGAGCAGGTGCCCACGGCGGGCAGGGCTTTGTGCTCCTGGGACTTTATCAGACTCTGTGCCAGGCAGGCACCGGGAGGAGACGAGAGAGCCGTGAGCCACCTGCCACGTGCGCAGGTCCATAGAAGCTCACGGGTGTTTGGTGGCTAGGAGGGGACTTGCTACTTGCTGGCTAGGCCCACGCATACGCATAGCTGTAGATGCTGGGGGGGGGGTAGGTTCACCGATGTTGGTTCTGGCTCCCTGGGTTCCCATTCCTGTTCTGCCATGTGAACTTTACAGGCTGTTGAGTGTCTCTGGGCTTCGTTTCCTCCTCCTGAGAAGGTGATAATGGTGATGACCTTCTGAAGTTGCTGTGAGTGTTAAATGCTTTAACACATGTAAGCAATGTCACAGGTCAGGGCCCGGAAGCAGGAGTGTCATGAGTTTGCTCTGGGTCAATAATTCGTTTCCTGCCCATTTTTGTTTTGTTTTGCAGACAAATAAGAGCTCATATCTGTTCAGTGCTTGGCTCGGTGACTGGCATCCAGTGCTCCAGGGTGCCCTCTCTTTCTCCGCCTTGTTGTACAGAATTGTTGTACAGAATTGTCAGATATAGTGTACAGAATTACCTTGGTCTCTGGATAAGGTACAAATGCAACATAAATGAATTTTGTGTCTAGACTCGGGTCCCATCTCTGAGTTATCTCATTGTGTATGTGCGACTGTTCCCAAATTTTAAAAACTAAAGAAAAGAAGTCCAAAGCCTGACACACCCTGGCCTGAGCACTTCAGGGGAAGGGACGGGAGCTGCCTGGGTGCTTACTATTTGTTATGAGCCTGCACCAGAGGCCTCCCCGGAAGTGGTTCTTGTGCTGCCAGCAGAGGGCGCCGTTGCCTGACGCGGGACCCAGCAGCCTCTTTGGCCGTCACAACTACATTAATATATCTGGGCTTAAGGGTTTCTGCTAGGCCCAAGGGCACTGGGGAGGGGGCTGGGGTGTCCTCTGGGCCCCAGGTTTTAACTCAGGTATAATGTCTCAGACGGTGTCCCCTCCTTCCCAGTGGAGTGCCCCCCAGGGGTCTGCGTGGCCTGCTGTTCTGGGCCTTTGTCTAGCCAAGCCTTTCTGGATGGTTTCTGTTGCTGCTCGCCAACCCACGGCCGGATTTTCATAAAGTCCCTGTGGAGACTGTCAGTGAGCCTGCTGATCCCTCCTTCCAGGAGTCTGGGACCTGGGAGCGTCAGAGGCAGTAGGGTTTGACTCCTGGTCCTCACTGGCGTGTCCTGGGCGTGCCCGGCCACCCCTGCGCCTCAGCTTCCTCATCCGTAAGGAGGAGGTTTCCCCCGAGGCCTGGGGGAGCCAGCGCAAGTGAAGGTGCTTGCCGCGCCCGGGGACCCCGGCACGGGTGCGTCTTGGTGTCTCCTCCACAGCCAGGGACTCCTCTTCTGGAGTCCACGCAAGGAAGGCTCTAGCAGTCCAGCTCCACCTAGGGACAGGCTGGGGGTGGCACTATGGGACCAAACTTGTCGCAGTTTTCAAGGATTGGGTCACACTCCTTGGTGTTCGATCCCCACAAGAGCCCTGTGACCATAGGCAGTTTTCAGCCCTGGTACAGCAAAACTGTGGGGTTGGCCCCGAAGAGCTGGTCCTCAAATGAAGGATGATGGCAGGCCAAAGCTTTATGCTTCTGTCTGGATGTCACTGACTTGGGCCCATCCTGCGGCAGCTGAGGTCAGCAGCAGTCTCTGTGGGCGGAGCCTTGCCAGGCAATTCCTGAGGGACCTCCCATGCAGTCCTCCCGGCAGCCTCCAGAGGGCAGGAGGAGGCCCACGTCCCTGGCAGAGGCGGAAGCTCAGGCAGGGAAATCGGGGGTGGCTAAGCAGCCAGGGTTGGAAGGCAGGCTCCCTGACTGCTGGCCTCGAGGGGACGTCAAGGCGGGATGGACATCAGGAGTGGGGGCCAGGCTTCTGGAAGACCGGGATCTCGTGCCCACCCTGTTTGTACCTTGGAACTTTGGCATCTCCATTTGCAAAGGAGAAAGAATTCTTTCTTCTGCCAACTTCATCGGCCTGTGAGGAAGCGTGTTGGGGAGTCGATGGGAGATCTCCTGAGCCCTCGCTGGAATCTGGACATGCCTGGGCCTGTGTGGGACATGCCTGGGCAGGGCCCCAGGGGTCAGTCGGGGAGATCTTGTGTTTGCTTGACTGAAGGAGAACGCAGAAGTGCTCCTGCACACCAGGACTGGGGAAGGCGTGACCAGGACCCTGGGCCTGTCTTGGGAGTCCTCCCTGAGGCTCAGCTAAAGTGCTCCTGCCCAACAGTGGCCCTGTGGAGCCAGGAGGGAGCTGAGGGGCGAGTTTGACCAGGGGATTCCGAGCCAGATGGCACCCTCAGAGTGTGTAGAGCAGGGCACCAGGTAACTCGTGACAGGCTGAGTGGCTGGCGTCGTTGTCATTGCCAGGAGTAAATGCAGCTGTCGTCTGCCGGGGTCTACAGAAGACCCAACGCAGCATGCTCTTGGGGGAAGGCCCCAGCCCTGTGGTGGTGGGAGGGTGGAGAAGCGAGATCTGGAGTCCACCACTGGGAGTTCCAGCTTTGGCCCCAGGTCCACAAACACAGTGGTCTCGGGTCCCTGAGCCCCTATACTGGGCCCTGCAAAATGGAGGTCAAGATGGTTCTCAGACCCGGGGGCCGTGGAGTGAGGCACTGCCTGCCACAGCAGCTGCCGCCCGCCTCCCTCCCTCCCTTCCTTCCTCCTTCCTCCTTCCTCTTTCCTTATTCATTCAAAACAGCCTGGGATGTCTGAAGCGTCATGTGGGTGACGATCATGGCCAAAGTGCACACTCTTTGCTAAGCCGGCTGGCCACGCGGTGATTGGAAGCCGAGGTGCATTCAGGAAATCACCGCTTCGGTGCGTCTGGTGGCGGCAGCCTCGGTGCAGCTGGTGGCGGCAGCCTCGGTGCGGCTGGGCTGCCTCTTTCCAAGGCAGGCTAGGCAGGAAGCGCCCTGGACACAGCCACTGAGTTTCTCCATTCTGTTATCACCTTGTTCTTCGAGTCTGTAGCTTTCACACTCCCACGTCACGGAGAGGACCTGGGAAGACCTGAGCAAAGTGAAGTCAGAGTCTCCGACTGAATAAACCACCGCCTGGCGCGCCTGCTGGGGGAGGGGGACAGGACCTGCACAGGTGATGCCCAGCGAGAGGCCTACTGGGGAAGAGGGGACCCGGCCGGAGGAACTGGGCTCCAAGGTTTGCCAAAGCCACGGGCAGAGATGTTCATGTCCTCTGCTGCCAGTGGTCAGGAAGAAAAGGGCATTCTCTGCACAATCCGTTCCCTTTCCAAGAATGCAGTGAAGCACAGCCGTGGCCCACTGACCAAGTCAGACCCTCGGCCATGTGACGGCATCCGTGTCTGCATGAGGATCAGATCTAGGTGGCACTGGGACTGGGCAAGTGGTGTTCATTTTACAATGTTGCTTACTCTAGTTACACCCTGTGTGTGATTCAGAAAAATGATCTCAGTGCAGTGAAGGCAGTAGCATTTTGGCAAGGTCTTGATTTATTCTTTTGTTTCTCTTCAGCCATTTTTTGGTCCATTTTCTGTTTCTATAACAAAACATCAGACTGTGTAATTTTTTTTTTTTTTTTTTTTTTTTGGTACCGGGATGGAACTGAGGGGCACTCGACCACTGGGCCACATCCCCAGCCCTATCCTGTATTTTATTTAGAGACAGGGTCTCACTGAGTTGCTGAGTGCCTCGCCATTGCTGAGGCTGGCTTTGAACTCGCAATATTCCTGCCTCAGCCTCCCAAGTGCTGGGATTACAGGCCTGCACCACTGCGTGGGGCTAGAGAGACTGGGTAATTTATAAAGCATAGAAGTCACTTTGGCTCACTGTTCTGGAGGATGTGAAATCTAAGAACATGGCAGCAGCACCTGCTCGGCACCTGTAGGGCTTCTGGCTGCGTCCTAAGGAGGCCGGGGCCGCACGTGGTGAGATGGAGCAAGCATGCAGCCAGGGTCTCCCCTCCTCTTATAAAGCCACTGCTGCCATGGCGGGCCCTCCCTTGGGACCTCATCTCCTCACCTCCCAAAGGCCCCACCTCCATACACCATTAACACATGCATTCGGGGATTAGGGTTCCAATGGTGAACTTTGGGGGGACACATTCAAACCGCAGGAGGATGGGAGCTGGAGCAGCAGGCTGATCTTGTGAAAGAGAAAGGGAAAGAGGGAGGGTGGGGAGGAGCCCCAGACTGCAGCGAGACTCCGGGAAGCCTAGATCCGAAGACACCAGAGGGTAGGGATTCCCAAGGGACGGGTCCAGTTCCCCCAGGTGCACAGTCATTGGCTGGGGGCAGCGCAGGCCACAGTGGGAAGGGCAGCGGGGAGCGGAAGTGATGGAGCCCGCGGTGCGGCTGTCAGTCAACTGCTTCTACAGCAGGTCTGGGCCGCACCGGTCCATGGCCACCACGGGGAAGCCCGAGGACTCAGAGCCAGAGGGCCCCGCACCACAGTCTCCGGGCTTGCGGATGCCACCTCCGCATTGTTCCTCCAGGTTGTGGCTTTGCTTTCCACAGCTCGGGTGCCACTCCCAGTGGCGCTCTCCCCTGGTGGCAAGAGAGCCGTCACCAGCTCCAGGCTCCCGCCCTCGGGTTCCCACCTGGGGGAGAGCCCGCTTCTTCCTTTCCCGACCTCGGGAGCGACCGCCCCAGATGCTCTGATTGGCTTAGATGGAGTCACGTGCCCGCTTCTGAGCCAATCGTGTCCCGGGCCGCGTTGTGTCTGATTGGCCAGTCCCGGGCCAACTTCTCACCCCGGAAGGGGACGGGTAGGGACCCCAGGAGGGCACGGTGTCCCGCGAGGACGGCCGGCAGGCCCTGAGGCCCGCGGAGGAGCGGGACCTGGAGGGAGGGCTGGGGTGGCTCCGTGGGGAGCGCCTGCCTGGGCGCGGGCCTGGCTCCGTCCAGGGCTGGAACGGAGAGGCTGGGACGGCGGGGACGGCGGACTCCTCTCCGCAGCGCTCCATCTTAGTTGTTGATTGTGACAGAATACTACACGCCAGGTGTCCCCTCCTCACACGTTGTTAAACGCACAGCACAGTGCTGTCGATCACAGGCACGCCCCGCTAGAGCCCCTGCACCCTGCCTGGCTGAGCGGCGCCTCCCCTGTCCCCGAGACCCCTGCACTGTGCGCGGGCCGATGGCTAGAGCCCCTGCACCCTGCCCGGCTGAGCGGCACCTCCCCTGCCCCCGAGACCCCTGCACTGTGCGCGGGCCGATGGCTAGAGCCCCTGCACCCTGCCTGGCTGAGCGGCACCTCCCCTGCCCCCAAGACCCCTGCACTGTGCGCGGGCCGATGGCTAGAGCCCCTGCACCCTGCCTGGCTGAGCGGCACCTCCCCTGCCCCCGAGACCCCTGCACTGTGCGCGGGCCGATGGCTAGAGCCCCTGCACCCTGCCTGGCTGAGCGGCACCTCCCCTGTCCCCGAGACCCCTGCACTGTGCGCGGGCCGATGGCTAGAGCCCCTGCACCCTGCCTGGCTGAGCGGCACCTCCCCTGCCCCCGAGACCCCTGCACTGTGCGCGGGCCGATGGCTAGAGCCCCTGCACCCTGCCCGGCTGAGCGGCACCTCCCCTGTCCCCGAGACCCCTGCACTGTGCGCGGGCCGATGGCTAGAGCCCCTGCACCCCGCCTGGCTGAGCGGCGCCTCCCCTGTCCCCGAGACCCCTGCACTGTGCGCGGCCCGGATGGCTAGAGCCCCTGCACCCTGCCTGGCTGAGCGGCGCCTCCCCTGTCCCCGAGACCCCTGCACTGTGCGCGGCCCTGATGGCTAGAGCCCCTGCACCCTGCCTGGCTGAGCGGCACCTCCCCTGCCCCCGAGACCCCTGCACTGTGCGCGGCCCGGATGGCTAGAGCCCCTGCACCCCGCATGGCTGAGCGGCGCCTCCCCTGTCCCCGAGACCCCTGCACTGTGCGCGGCCCGGATGGCTAGAGCCCCTGCACCCTGCCTGGCTGAGCGGCACCTCCCCTGCCCCTGCCCCTGCCCCAGGCCCCCTGCACTCTGTGGGCCCTGATGGCTAGAGCCCCTGCACCCCGCAAGGCTGAAGCTCAACCTGCTGAGCGGCACCTCCCCTGCCCCCGACCCAGGCCCCCGCACTCTGCTCTAACCGTTGGGCTCTTTTGGACACCCTGGGTGAGTGGAATCCTGCAGTACCTGTCCCTGGCTCTCTTCCCTTATCACTGAGTCCTTCAGGCTACCCCGGTTGTCCCCCACGATGGAACCCCTGCGTGTTTAAGACTGAGTGATACTCTACCGCGGGTGCAGACCAACCCTTGGCTGTTCACTCGTCCATCGGACACTGGCGCTGTTTGGAAGCCTTGGCGCCTGTGCGTGGAGCAGGGGGGCGGCCCCTCCAGAGCCGGCTCCGTTCCCTGGTGTCTGCTCAGTCCCCGAGCACAGGCAGCCAGGTCTCGTCTTCCAGGAGCCTCCGGACCGCCTCCGAGGAGGGGATCTGCTTCCATCCCACGATGCGTCAGATCCCTGCGGACCCTCACCTGGTTTTTTCACATACATAGAGATATAGTGATGGCCATGGTGACAGGTGTGAGGTGACACCTCTGGCGGCTTTCTCTCTCCTGATTAGAGCTGCTGAGTGCCCTTCACACCCCCTCGGCCATTTGCGTGTCTTCTTTGGCGAAGCGTCTGCTCTGGTCCACAGACCACCCTTTCTGTTTCTTGCTGTGACACAGTGTGGCATTTCAGTCACCCACTGAGGGACAGGGGACACCTCAGAACTGGGTGGCTTGGAGCACAAGGGTCTGTTATTTCTCACAGGTCTGTCTCCTGGGCAGCTCCTCTGCTGGTCTCACCTGAGGAAAGACGGCTGGTGTCCTGGAAAGACAGCCACCAGGGCGGGGCGGGGCGGGGCGGGGCGGGGCAGGGCTGGTCCCTGAGCCGCTGGCCTGTCCTCACGCCCTCTCACCATCCCACAGCTGTTCTGCGTCAGGGGCCTCTTCCCAGGGACAGAGAGCCGCCT
Source organism: Tamias sibiricus (assembly GCA_025594165.1). Lineage (NCBI taxonomy): Eukaryota > Metazoa > Chordata > Mammalia > Rodentia > Sciuridae > Tamias > Tamias sibiricus. The sequence goes on along the minus strand of CM046662.1, from coordinate 7,160,668 downwards.
GGTGGCCGTCACCTGTGCCGTGTTGTGTTGGTCAAGGTGGATCATGAGGAGCGCCCCGCATGGGGAGGGGAGGGGCGTGGGGCGGACAGCGCCTGCCTCACCCAGAGATCCGCGGCGAAGGACTCGGGCCATTTTCAACCCACAGAACTGGAGGAGCGCGGTGAGCGGGCCTGAATTGGGCCCACGGCGACAGGCCCAAGATCCTCCCTCTGCCACTGTCCTGGCCAGGGTCACAATCCCACCCCTGGCCTCAGCCCCCTTCAGGACATGGGTGTACCGTGACATCTGGGTGGGGCAAGACACCGGGTCTGGTCCAGGGAACAACCACAAAGAAGGTTCAGACCAGCCCTGGGCACTGGGCGGGAGGGCCGGGCCTCCGAATCCCAGAGCTGGGTCTGGACCCCTAAGGTCAATGAGTGGCCAGGGACCTGGAGCGGGAGGGCCAGGTGCCTCCTGCCACTGTCACCTGGTGAGTAAAGGCTCCCCACCAAAGAGGCCCAGCCTGTCCCCCCAGCTCCAGCCAGTGCCCAGCACAGGGCCTGGAACTTAGTAGGTGCTCAATAAGTGTTAGTTGAATGAATGAACTTCTCTGAGCCCTATTTTCTTCTTCTGAAAAATAATGATAGGAATAGTGAAACCGCAGGCTGAAGTGAGGATGGTGCAGACAGCCGGCGCCTCGATGCAGCCGCTGGACCCTGTGAGCTGGCCTGTGTTCCTCTCCAGCTTCGCTGCACACCAACTGCCAGGCTTTCTGCACTCCAGCCTCCTGAGTCTTGGTCCAGTGTCCCAAAATCACCTGTCCCTCTGCCTCTCGGTGACAGCTGCCGAGACTTCTGGCTGCCTTTTGCTGAACCTCCTCGGCTCTGCAAGCCTAAGACGAGGCTGGTCTCCTCCACAGGGCACACCCGGGGCTTAGCCCAGCCCCTGGCGCAGAGTAGGCACGCGGCACCCCCCAGGACTCCGGGTGAGTGGGTGAGCGCCTGCGTGGCACGGCGGGGCGCGAGGACCAGGGCTGACGCCACCCCCCCAGCAGGCATCAGTAACCATTTATTTAAGCGAGTCGGCAAATGAATGAGCCAGTGAGAGGCTGGAACTGAACTGCAGCTCCAATGGGAGGGAGGAGACAGTCAGAAATGGGATCACAGAGCGATGAGCAAATGTCAGAAGAATGTAAGTGAATAACAGCGAGGGCTCCCCAGCGTCCCCCTCATTGTTCTGAAAATAAAAGAATGTGCACTGTGAGCTGGGAGTCAATGGGAAAGCCACATGAAGGGGCAGCAGCGGGCCTGGCCGCCTTCCAGGGGAGGCCTGGAGTCCTCGCGACATCACCAGGGGCTGTCATCGCTGAGCCAGGGGAAGCCGAGCGCTGCCTGGGCCATCGCAGCCCACGAGCCAGCTGCGCGCCCGCGTCCTGCGCCATTGACCTGGGTCCCAGCGCCCTCCCGCGCCTTCTCCACCCCGGCCAGAGGCTGCCGGGAGGCAGGAGGGAGCCTGGCAGGGCTGGGTGCCCACCCCCCTGTCCTCGGTGTCGTGGTTACGGAGGGGCAGGTGCCACCACAGGCCCACACCACGCACGGGGTCGCTGACGGTCCGACCAGGACGCAGCACGTGGGGCTGGGGCTCGGGAGCTGCAGGGCTCTCTGGCCCTCTGCACCCCAAGGCTCTCTGCTCCCCACATTCTCTCTTCTGAAATCTAGGCAGCAGCTCATTTACCAAATCAGTGTCCTTTTCAGGATTCTACCACGTGCCAGCGCTGAGCCCAGCCCTGGGTGGGTGGCATGACCATGGCCCATCAAGGCCCTGAGGAGCTGACGGTAGTGTCACAGCACTGAATGTTGTTGTGAAGGGGACCCAGGGAAGCCCAAGGGGTGCTGGGGCCATCGCAGATTCCCCTGAGGTGTCCCAGAGTCATCCTGAATAGGGGCGAGCCACCCAATGGCCATAAGCCTGGAAGCCAGCCAAGGACAGGGCTCAGGCAGAAGGAGCAGCATGTGCAAAGGCCCTGAGGCTTGTGTGCAGACATTCCAAGTGGTTTAGCATCAAGTGCAGAGGAACGTGAGGATGAGAGAAAGAGGGGCTGCCTTGAGTGTGGCCAGGACAGATAGTATCTGCCGCGGAGGACGTGGCTCAGGAAGGCGGACGAGCCACACCAAGGTCGGAGCCTGAGTGCAGGAACCCAGCGAGCAGCCCTGTCTTCCCAAGTCCCTTTGGAGACAAGTCTGTCCATATCTGGTGCCCCATGCCCAGAGGCCAGCCTGCACGCTCTCGCGGGATCAGGCAGGGGCTGGAGTCTGGGTAAGTTGCCTCCTTCTGTTTCCAGAAATCTGACCTCCTGCCTGGGCCACATTCCCCGACTGCCGGGCGAGAGATAAGGCCGCTGTCTCCTGCTCCCTCCTGTCTGGCCGGCCAGCCGGCATCCGTGGTCTTAGTTTTCTATATTTATAGCAGTGGGGTGGGGGCAGGAGCAGAGGGCTGCAGGGGGCTCTGGGGGAGCTCTGGGCCCGTGGAGGCCCCCCAGCCACAGGGGTGTTTAGCTTGCTGCCCCGCGGCTGTGATTCTGGGGGCAGCCGCGCTGGCTGGGATCAGGTCCCTGTGGCCGCGATGACAGGCCCCGCGCAGGCATGGTAATTGCAGAGTTAAAACCTCTCATTTTCTTCCGGCAAGCTGTAGTTAAGGAGGTGCTCGCGGGCAGCCTGGTAGTCTGCAGCGAGGCTGATCAAAGGCTGGAGCCATCTGTTTTGTCTCTGTTTTCTTTCACCACCCCCTTTTGAAAAAAAAAAATGGTTAAAAAGTAATTTATGAAAATGAATACCTGTCCGTCTCCGGAGGCCGCGAGGGGCTGCACGTTAGCGGTATTAAATGTGCCTCGGAGTTTTTACACTTTGGTCAGTTTCAGAAGGAGGGACGCAGAGCTGGAGAAGGCTGTCGGCCTCCATCAGAACCTCCCGGCAGGGAGTGGCCGCCATCGCCCACTTCCCACAGCCCGGGCCTTCCCTGGCAAGAGGGCCATCTCCCACCTCACGGCCTGCGCTGTGCCCCAGCTCTGCCCAGGGCCCTGCAGTCTTCCAGGGGCCCTGAAGCCAGGACAGAACCGCCTGTGCCCGGGGCCGGGACTCTGCTTCCCCACAACTTTGAAACTTTCTCTTCGTTGTACAGGAAAAGGGGTAGAATTTCAAAATGCGCGCACTCCTTCCCGATTGGGAAAATGAAAGAGAATCAAGGGACCCAGACACGACGTGTCCAGGGCAGAGGTGAGGGGGACTTGGAAGGCACCCATCAGAAACGACGTCACGAGGACTGTTGATGAAACAGCACAAGACAGCCCCATGCTGTCTGAAGGTGGGGGGCGCTGGGGGCTAGCGGGGGCCGAGCTGGCCGAGGTCCCCTCTGCAGCCTGTGACAGGGTCCCAGAGCTCCGTTTCCACCCAGAGTCATGATGCACCAAGCCAGGTGGCCATGCAGGAGCTGGGACACAGGGAGCTGGTGCTGGGTTCCCAGGGCTCAGGAGGTGGTTGGGAAGCTCCGTCTGGCGTCTCCTCCTGTCCTCCTGTGCCAAGCCCTCCATGGGTGCCTGATAAGGCCCCGTGGCTCCGGGGGTGCCAGCCTGGCCACCTTGGTGGGTGGATTTCCCCCCCTGCCTCCCACTCTCCCATGGCTTCCAAGTCCCACCAGGAACTCAGAAGATGACGCCCCCTGCAGGTAGCACGAGGAATTGCAACACTCGGGGACACTGTCTCAGCCTTCCTTGTGATAGAATCCCCCACCCCTGCCTGTGAGCCTTGGGGCCTGGCCCTGCTGATGCCGTTTCCCAGATATCCCAGATGAGCAAGTCCCGGAGGAGGCCACCGCCCCATCCCACAGCTGCTGAGAACGGTGTGACACCTGAGGTCCCAGCGCAGTGTCCCACCACCGCGGCTTCCTGGGGATTTGCCCAGAACAGCCCAGGCATTGGCACCCGGTTGCAGACTGGCCCTGGCCGTGGGCAGGTGACCGCCTGCCCCTCGGTGTCTCAGGGTTTGGAAGGACAGCCAGGGCCTGGCGCAGCGAACACCACCCTCCCCTTGATGAGGCCTGCTGCGGGCAGGGGCGGTGTTCCTGGAGCCTCGGCCTGGAGGCCGCAGGAACGCAGGCCACTGGGCGTGGGGCCTCAGCACTGGCCCCTCCTTGACTTCGTCCTTGCCCATGCCCAGCAGGCCTGGGTGCCCATCAGCATAGTCAACTGCCTGGTGGCATGGGCCACCTGAAATGCACTCGCTCACCCACTCCTCAACGCCCCGAGGACAGGGACACGAGGCTGTCCCCACCAGTCAGACGCCAGGACGCCACGGAGGGGGCAGGCCGATGACAGTCTTCTCTTCCAGAACAGCTCTCTGGCCTGCGGGCTCTCCATTCGTTAGGCCCTGGGCCTCACCTGGGGAGGCTGAGCTGATGGGAGGAGGCTGCCTCCCTGCCTGAGAAGTGGCCCGAAACCCGGCAGACCGGGGGCCGCCAGCCCCGCCCCTCCTGGCGTCAGGTAGATTTCCTGGGGGTGGCTCCCAGCCATTCTTCCTTAGCTGTAAAGGAAGAAACCAAACACCTACTGTGTGCCGAGCAGGGTCCGAACACTCTGCCAAGTCCTCGCCACCCAGCAACGCGCCTTGCACCGCGCTCCGGACCCTGAGCTGAGCGCTCCTCGCCCGTCGCCCTGGAGAGGCGGGCTCTCCTTTTCTGCACGTCTTTTTCTTAGCTGAGGAAACGGTGGAAGCACGTGTCCGGCTCAAGTTCTTGTCCTGCACTGGCGCAGGCCACAAACCTGGGAGTCAAGATCCCGCGTGTGAAAGCCGGGGCGCGACAGCGCCTGCGCTCTCTGGAACGTTCCAGGAGGAGGAGATCGCAGATCCCATCTTATAAACGGGAGGTGACAGGACAGAAACGGACACCGCAGCCCAGGCCCCGCGCTGCACGGTAGGAGGGGTAGGATTCCGACTTCAAAGGGCCGCGCTCCTGTGAGGCGCCAACGTCCCCCCAAGGCCGTCGACATCCTGCTCCCGTGAGGACACTCCCTCCTTGGCTGGACCTGAGTGGCGCGCTGCTATTTCTTCCTCAAACCCAGGAAGGACGCCCTGGTGACTCTAAGCTCCTGGGTACTTTCTCCTCTGTGCACCGAGACAAGCGAGGCTGGGTCCCCAGTTACGGATGTATTTTATGTCTTTCTCGAATGGTGAGAGTCGGTTCGTCTCGATGGAGCACATCAGATTTGTGCCAATTGAGCATTTAATAGATGCCTGGGGGTTGTGGAATGTGGGCCTGAGCTTGCTCCTTTCTGCGCCCTGGGGAGTCTGGAGGGCAGTCCCTGATGTACCTACGTGACATGTGTAGTAGATGATCAGGGTTTTCAACTGCGACTGCACAGCCAGAACAGCTACTGAAGTTGTTACACAGACCCTGCGGCCTGCCGGAGCGCACCGCCGCGGCCTTCGCCACGTTCACCCAAGCCCGGTCGCTGACCTCTTGATAAGCAGCCCCTCTGCAGCGTGGCCTAGGGACTGCCTGCCTGTCCCTCCATTCCTGCGTGCCCCCTACCAGCGGTCCCCGAGCCGGCACTTGGTGTGTGCCCAAATGGCAGAAAGAGGTGGCACGATCTGCAGGCTTGCTCAGCCGCCGCCACGAAGCGGAGGCCGGTTCTCAGGAGACGCTGCTCTCGGGGAGACCGGGTCTGGCTTCTTCAGAGAGAAAACCAAAGGCCACCAATGTCTGTCCCTCGGGTGGATTGAGAAGGGATCTCTGAGGTTGGAGGCAGGAAGACATTTGTTGCCATTTATGGACAGCTGAAGGACTCTGGAGGTGAGACGTGGCGGTTCCTGCTGTCCTGGGTGCGAAGGCCACGTCCCCAGCCTGCCACAGGAAACACCATGAGCCACCCTCCTTCAGAATAATCCGCTGCTCCACGCGTGTCCCTGACCTTGTGCTGTCACCTGTCTGTCCCCCTGGAAGCACAGACCTCTTTGTCACCGTTAGCTGAGCTCCGGCTCCTCGCAGGCCCCGGGTGGCTCCTGATGTACAGGGTGGGTCAGAAGTGGGACCGTCACTCCAGGGAGCCACGACCTCTGGTGACCACGTCCTGTGCGGTGGCAGAAGGGCCTGGGAAGGGCAGCCTCTTCCACAGATGGGGCGCTGGCCGGAGCGCAGGTCAGGAAGGTGCCCAGAGCAGGCCGCTTGGGTCCAGGCACACACAGGGCTGACCACGTGGAGAGGAAGGAGACCACAGCCGGCCGGTGGCGCTGGGGACTCTCCAGTCCTCCAGCAAGAACTCTGCCTCTGAGTGGCCACCTTGCAATAAAGGGCTTTGTTTTTGTTTTTGTGTGTTTTGCAAAAACTTTTGAAGGAGGGCCTTCAAAGAATGTACACCCTCCCGGAGGTCTCTGCGGGGCTCAGAGCCTGCGCTATTGTGGCCCCTCTTCTGTAGGAGGGGAGTGACGCGGGTGCCCATTCCCTGAGGTCAGCTTAGGGAAGCACCACAAGTACACGGCCCCCAGGGCGAAACTGCTCTCCCGGCCCTCTCCAGTCGGGGTCTGCAGGGCCGGCCCCCCGGGAGCCCGGGGCTGGGACCCGCCTTCTCTCTGCTCTGCAGTGATGGAGACCCCCGGGCGCTCTTTGGCTTCTAGCGAGGAGACCCCAGCTCTGCGTCTGTGCTGCCCACCGCTCTCCGGCTGGTCCCGTCTGTCCCACTAGGAGGCGGCAGCTGGACTCAGCTACACCTTCAAGCCCCTGCCTCCACATGAGGTCGCTCGGCGCGAGGTGAAAGGAACTGGGGGCCAGAGCCGTGGCTCCGAGGCAGAGCGCTTGCCTAGCACGCCTGAGGCTCTGGGTTCGATCCCCGGAACCGCATGAAAATGAACAAATCAAATAAAGGTATGTGTCCATCTACAATAAATAAAAAAAAAAAATTTAAAAAAAGGAAACCTGGGCCTAGTACCTGGCCACACCTGGCCCTGGAGATGCCTCGTGTCCTCCCGGCAGCCACAGGTGCTGTCCTTATTAGTGAAACACAGACACTGATTTACTTCATCCCCAAAGATTCCATACTTGTAAAAGAAAAATACTCAACATTAAATATATTTATACAAATTCTAGAAAAGGAAAACCTACAGAGAGAGCAGGTTCGTCATGGCCCGGGGATGCAGGCCAACGCGAGGAACGCGCGGCCCTCCCAATGCCCAGGAGGGCAACTGGCTGATGGTAATTAGGTGAATATTAATTGGCTTAATTAATTATTTGAAAGTTCTCAGCACAAAGAAATGATGCATGTCTGAGGTGATAAAACACGCCCCGCCCTGACCTGACCGCTACGTGTGTTGTTTATATATTGAGGTGTTGCACTGCACCCTGTAAACCTGTACAGTGATCCTGTGTCAATCAAAAATAAAACTGTACCTTAAAAGATGATCACCTGGGGCTGAGGAAAAGGGGAGGTTGGGAGAGATGGATAACAGGTAGACATGAGATCTCTTTTTGATATGATGGACAAGTCCTGAAATTAAATCATGCTGATGGTCCCACTACTCTGCAAATACACAAAATCATTAAATGGTGTCTTTTAAATGGGGGAGTTTTATGGTATGTAACTTATATGTCAACGAAGCTATTTTCTGCTCCCCTTCTCAGAGGGAACCACTGTAAACACGGGGTTGCAACCCACATATTGGAAATCCATGCATTTGAATGTATGCAAACGAATGGTTTTTTATCTTGCCTTGCCTTTTGCAGGAACAGGATCCCACAGCATGCACCCTTTCCCAACATTGTTGTTCTGTTAGAACTTTTATTGTCTTCTTACCAGTGCGTCTCCCACGGATCTCCCTGGGGGAACATGTGGGTGGCTTCTGTCATTCTGCCACCAAGTGGTCTCCCATAGATGGCCGGAATTCGAGGATCTACTGCTGCCCTGTTTGGGGATGTCTTGCTGGCCTCTGTTTCTCACCGTCACAAAACTGCGTCTATGGACAGCTTGTCGAGGGGTGAGGGGATGGGAGTGGGCAGGAGAAGGGTCTGCTGAAGCGGAGAGACCACCCACATCAGGAGACCCCTGCACGTGTGCACTTCCCGTTGTCATCAGTTTGGTGATGAGGGATTAAACCCAGCTCTGCCACCCACTACATCCCAGCCCAGCCTCCCTAAGTTGCCCAGATTGGCCTCAAACTTGGGATCCTCCTGTCTCAGCCTCCTAAGTCTGTCTGTCTATCTCTCTCTCTCTCTCTCTCTCTCTCACACACACACACACACACACACACACACACACACCCCAGCTTCAAGGCATTCCTGCTACTGAGAAAGATGGTCAAAACACCTGAGTACAGTCACCCCTAGGTATCAGGGGATAGGATCTAAGCCCTCCCACAGATGCTGAAACCCGGGGCTGCTCAGGCCCTTGTGCGTGATGGCACAGTATTTGCATATAACCTACGCACATGATCCCATATACTGTGAACCTTCTCTTCATCACTTACAACCCCTAATGCAGTGCAAACTCTCTATAAATAGTTGCTATGCTTTATTGTTTAGGAAACAATGATGGGGAAAAAGCCTGCACGTGGTTAGCACAGATGGAATTCTTTAAAAACACTTTCAACCCATGCTTGATTGAATCCACAAATGCAGAGCTCCTGGATTCCCACGGCTTCTTGTTACCAGAGTCACAGCGAGTGAGACGTGGCGTGGTCTCTGGAGGCTTCTCTGTGGCGTGTCCCAGGTCCCTGATCTGATATTCTCCAAGGGCTTTTGCTACAGGGCCGGGCACATGTAAACACGGTGCCATCCCAGCACTGGGGACGGCCTGGAGGCAAGTGACACTGGGACCCAGCCACCACCCTCTCTTGTCCTTTATTTCTTTCCTCACCTGCTAGGTGGGTTCTACCAGGGCTCTCCAAGAGTTGGGGCAGGCACTGTCCGGCCAAGAAGCTCCTCGCAACCCTGGAGGCACCCAGAAAGCCACGCGGCCAGTCGCCGGGCGGGGCCTGTCTGGCAGCGGGCGCGGCCCTGAGCTTCCCACCCCCAGAGCAGCACGCCCCCAGCTCCTGTAGCACTTAACCTCTGGGGTCAAGTGTCCTTGCTGGTTTCAAAGGCAATCCGTCCACATCTGCACCCACTTTGATAAAAGGTTTACAGGGAGGCATCAAAACACACCACCTGTTTCCTCCCTCCCCAAAGTCCAGCTCTGACGGCCTCCGCCCTGGGGAATCCACTTGGTCTTGAACCCTGAAATAGAAAAGGTGGCGACTGCTCACAGAATCCACTGGGGTCCATCCCAGCGAACCAGAGGCCCCGCAGGCCAGCCCATGGGCGCCTCCTGGGAGCTGCACCCCGCAAAGGCCTCTTAACCCCCCCAAGTGGGTCCTGACTGAGA